>CM051035.1:20959072-22159072 GCA_027627225.1 Congeria kusceri
AAATGTTGATGCTGTTTTTGTTTTAGCAAAAGATAGTATTGACGATTGATTGGTAAAAAATAACGACATCCTATTGGTTGAAATGGGTAATTGTAAGAAAGCAGTCCGTTACATAGTGAACCAATAATAATAATTTGCCAAAAAAACAGCTTTTTCATCCTGTTTTCACGAAACAATTATACATTTTGTAATCATCTAAAAGTTTGGTTTTGACTATAGAATAAAATATGTTCCGTGAAAATTCCTGAATTATCGATATTTATTACAAACTTATATTCTTAACAAACTGCAAAAAAAGAACAGGGGGTCACCGTGCTTCTTTTCGAGAAAAAATATGTAGTTTACATGTGCGTATTGGGCATTTTTCTGTAAAAAAAAACGGGATGGACTGACAGTCATAATGTGTAACAACACACTTATAAAAGTAAATAGATATATATGATAGATATATATTATATATACGTATTTTAGTAACCGCAGTTGATTATGACTATGTACAAAACGTTTTATTACAGCCAAAACACTTTCACGTTAATCGCAAGCATGTTTACAGCTATATGCGAGTCCAATGTTCAGTCAGCGTGTTCCTACTTTCGTTTACAGTGTATTTTCAAACTTTCGCAAATAAAATCGTGTCACAAGACACTCCTACTATAATCATGGCAATGATTATGAATATATTTTATTCTAGTTGGTAATTACATTGTACACAATATTTAATAAATATTATTATATGTCAAAACACTTTATGAAGATTTAAATCAACTCCACTGATGCGCGAAATGATGCGCAGAAAAACTACCGAAATCGTCTTTAAGTATCAGTAACAAAAATACAATCGCTATCCAAACTGACCCTCATTGTATTTCTTTGAAGAAAGGATGATATTTTGTTATACACCCAATGCCACGTTTTGTTGAGTACTAAATACGGCATGTTCGGGTCAAACTCGAACAATAGTTATCAAATGCTGTCTTTGAGAAAGACTTGACGTTGTAGAGATATTCGAGGAATATTGGAGGAACAGATTTTTTTCGATGTATAGCGCCTTTAGGATCGCGACCTTCCTTCAAGAAAAGTAATACTAAAACTAATGTATGGCATGTCGTAAATTTTCGTTTATTATTAAAATGACACAAAAAAAACAACTAATATTCAAACAATTTTTGTTTTCATAGAAGATGTAAAGTGAAACCGAATTTGACATTGGAACAATATTTGAATTAATGGGATGGGCGCAAACTATGAACTATTTTAAGAAGATATCTGGAAACCGAAACCAGATACTGGTATCTTGTTTCCAACAACACATCTGTGAAGTATTTATAGGAATGTGTATATTTATTTACTCAGGGTGTACACGTTATTGGCGGAATATTTCAATTTCCTGAGTAGAGCTGTCGGGAAGGGCTTTTCGAACTATAAGCCATGTCATACGCGAAACCGACAATTTAAGTTTTGACAAACAATTCTTCGAAATTAGGAAAACGCAAGTCTGATAACGCTCAGTTTCTGAGAACGTGTAGCATTACCGGTTATTTTAATTGCTGCATATTTAAATTAAGTAAAAACAGATCTAGCAAACATCGTTGATTTATTGACTTAAACTAGTTCAGTCTAAACAGCACTTCTATCCAGAGACTTCATCGTTCATAATTAAATTTTTAAATTTCATTGACAGTTGATCAAATCTCGATAGTCATTATGCCCCCCTTCGAAGAAGTGGGGGTATCTTGCTTTGCACCTGTCGGTCGGTCGGTCGGATGGTCGGTCTGTCCGTAGACCATTTCGTTTCCGCACGATATCTCGAGAACGCTTTGACCTACGATCATGGAATTTGGTATGCTGGTTACTTGGGAGGAAAGGAAGATGCTGATAAATTTTGAGGTCAACAGATCAAAGGTCAAGGTCACCTTTGCTAAAAATAGAAAAACGGTTTCCGCTCAGTAACTTGAGAACGCATGGAGATATTTTAATGACACTTTATATATAGATACCTTATATCGAGACCTCGCTTGGGATTGCATATGTGGTGGGTGGGTTCAAGGTCAAGGTCACCGTTACTAAAAATAGAAAAACGGTTTCCGCTCAATAACTTAAGAACGCATCGAGATCTTCTAATGAAACTTCATACATAGATACCTTATATTGAGACCTCGCTTGGGATTGCATATGGGGTCGGTGGGTTCAACTTCAAGGTCACCGTTACAAAAAATATATAAACGGTATCCGCTCAAAAACTTGAGAACGCATCGAGATATTTTAATGAAACTTCATACACAGATAGCTTATATCGAGACCTCGCTCGGGATTGCATACGGGATGGGTATGTTCAAGGTCATTGTCACCGTTACTAAAAATAGAAAAAAACGGTTTCAGCACAATTACTTGAGAACGCATTGAGATATTTTAATGAAACTTCATACATATATACATTGTATCGAGACCTCGCTTGGGATTGTTGCTAAAAATAGAAAAACGGTTTCCGCTCAATAACTTGAGAACGCATCGAGATATTTTAATGAAACCGCATACATAGATACCTTATATTGAGACCTCTCTTGGGATTTCATATGGGGTGGGTGGGGTCAAGGTCACCATTACTCAAAATAGAAAAATGGTTTCCGCTCAATAACTTAAGAACGCATCGAGATATTTTAATGAAACTTCATACATAGATACCATATATCGAGACCTCGCTTGGGATTGCACATTAAAACCATTTCTTAACAATTGCACATATTCACAACTTGGCTGCAAGACGGGGAGGGGGGGCATACATGTTTTACAAACATCGCTTGTTAATTGCATCACTCAAGTGCCATTCTGTAAATTGTATTGCATTCTATATACAAGTTTGTGTGACAATACAATGTAAAAAGACATAAAAATCTTTTTCTAACACGCCCATTCAGTTCGCCTTCGATATAAGGTCCGCAAGATTCCTGTTAAGTTTATTGGCGCCGCGCTCACTTTGAGCTCGACTATTCAGTGAATAGTTAGAGTTATACTACACACCCATTCGTCGGCTTCGGCGTAATGCTGTTATTAAGGTTTGCGTGCAACAAGTACATATCTTTGTAACAACTACAGATATTCAATTTCAACTTCACACATGTCTTCGGAGTCATTATGTGAGGTTACTGACCAAGGCCCATATCTCTGACCTGCGATTTAGCAGAATTATGCCCCTTTTTATACTTGGAAAATCAGGTTAAAGTTACGTGCAACTACTCCATATCTCTATATATAATAGATACACGATTAAAACTTGTCACACATGTCTTCAGGATCAGTATATAAGGTCACTGGCCAATGCCCATAACTGTGACCAACATTTTAGCAGAATTATGCCCCTTTTTGTACTTAAAAAAGTCAGGTTAAGGTTTGCGTGCAAGAGAAAATTCAGGTTATAATTTGCGTGCGACAAGTACCCATCTTTGTAACTACTACAGGTATTCAACTAAAACTACACACATGTCCTAGGGGTCATTATGCACCTATCAATATTTTCCCCCGGGGGGAGGGGGGGGGAGCGGCGGGCAGTCCCAGGGGAATTTGACTAATTGTGTTTTCGGGGATCTAATTCCCCACCATAGAGCCAAGCATTTTTGTCTAAATCCCCTCAATGGGGATGCTTGATTGGTGTTCCAAATGGCCCGTGGGCCAGTATTTCCGGGATCTAAACTCCGAACAAACCCGGGACCCGGAATCGTTAGGCATGTGTAATTCCCGCCTGTCGGGAATTGCTTTCAGTCTAAAGTCCCATATATGCCCACCGCTCCTCCCCTGGGGGGAAATATTGATAGGTGCATTGTGTAAGGTCACTGACTTAGGCCCGTTACTCTGACCTGCAATTTAGCAGAATTATGCCCCTTTTTGTACTTAGAAATATTCAGGTTAAAGTTTGCATCCCAATCTCTGTAAATCCTACATATATTCCTTTGAAACTTCACACATGTCTTCGGGGTCATTGTGTAAGGTCACTGACAAAATAATATGTATGTTGTCAAAGCGGAATGAATGTCCTGAGACAGCTCTTGTTTCTTGTATTTATTTGTGTGCGGAATGCAGTCAGAGTTTACAGATGAATGTTAGATTGTATAATAGCTGTTGCAATATAATCTAATTTTCTGGAACACTACAATTTTTAGGTGTCCAGTTAGAAGTGATGTTAATGAGGTACATCATTTTATCGATTCATGTATGCAACACTTAAAGCGTTCGCAAATGTTGAAATTTAACTTTGAAACGCACTATAAACGGACGTAATCAGTATGTGCATATTTAAACAACCCAGTTTCATGACAGTTGAATTAGCACAAATGCACCGGTGTATCTGTTTGCAGCGCAAACAGGGGGCATACGAGAGTATTTTAATAGCCCTTGCCGAGTGATTTGAAACGCTGATACCCTGACCTTGAATGATATCATACGTCTTTTCGTGTGAACGTGTAATATTATACGCATCAATTATTATTATTCATATCATTCATTCATATCATCATTCAAATCTAATGCTCCGTTTTTCACGATCCAATCAAAGGGGAGTAACACCGCCAATCTGTAGCCTGGTATTAATCCGCATGTTCGCCCTTTTTTATTTCAACACTATTGCTGGTCGTTGTGCAATTACTAACATCTAAAAATAGAATTGTAATCGCGTCCGTGTATTTCCGTAAACATTGAAATAAGAACACTCCGAAGATCGTACCTATTTATAGATTTGAGGTCACTAGGGCTAATATAAACAAACATTGGTGAAAACATTTACAAAGTTTCATTGCATATTGGGATAACAAGGTAAGAAATTGAAAGTTCATGTTTGCTTCTAATTTTAATAATGTCGAAACCTGTTGTTTATACTTCGTCAATGATTTCCTACTTATATGTACCACACATTAGATCTGTTAAAGTGAAAGTTAACATGTATAAAATGTACATGTATTGTACATTTCATGTATCTATTCTATTTAGTTTGCTCTCCTCCCATCCCCATCCCCTTACTAAGGTTGTCAAGAGCACCTCTGTATATCTTAATCTCTTAACTGCATTAATATATTAGGCAGAGACCCTATAAGTTGAAAACATTATTAAGCTTTATCATTAATATATAATATTAATAGTAAGCTGCAAATTACACATACTGTTTTCACTACAACTTATTTATTTCTCTGTTATTTTAGATCCCCATATCATGGCGGGTACCAACGAAACTGCGAGTACTCAGTCAACACCAGGTAGCGTGCGGACCTTCAGCAGTCTGGACGAAGAGATTGCCCACCTTTCTGCCAGTTTCAAGGGCCAGTGCAAAGTGATCGACACCAGCGGGAAATTTGTCAAAACTGTGAAGCTACATCCAGAGGATCTCGACATCGTGTGCAACTTTAAACTTACCGGTATTTGTTCTTGGTATTATTTATGATCGCTAGAAATTAATAAAGACTACCGTCAGCTAAACGATGACATTCGAGTTCATAATCTAGTACGTACGTATGTCTGAACACCCCTATAATGGTTAGGCTCTAATATCTGTATGTGTCTGTTACACATGCTGATGGTAAAATTACCGTATGTTCGTGCATCCAGCGCGATTTAAATAGTCACATCTTTCATTTTACTTGAAAGAAAATGAACACGTTTGTATAGAGATTGGTAGCTAATTTTTGACAGTTTTATATTATTGAAATTGTGTCATATCTCCTCTGCGGTACTTCTAACATTTATTAAACTGTGATGATTTTCAGAACCCCCGCACAGCAAAGCTTTTGTCATATTTTAGATACCTATCCAGATGTTCCCCCAGTAGTAGAAATCCGGTCTACTTCGTTAGAAGAGGACGAACTGTCTGACCTGAAAACCTTCCTTCAGCAGTCGGCGCATACCACTAAACCGTGCACATTGGAGGGCCTTGTCACAGAGGCACTCAGATGGCTGAAGGTCGAACGAATAAGTGTCACTGGTGCGTACCGAATTTTGGGGCATGAATTTTGGGAAAAAATTCCTCTCGGGCAAGTTCTGTATTTGTTAAGCTTACACAGCTGGATAAAACTCTCCCCACATAAGTATGGCATATGTTAACATCGAAAGTTTCGCGTCTGTCACAAATGTGCATACATTAAACGAGACAGTGTCTAAGAAGAACATCGTTAAAACCAGATCAAACTAAATGGACCATTTCTACTGGGGTATCCGACACTACCGCATGAACAGCGAAAGGTGTGCGTCTACAATCAAACTTCACGAGAAAACGAGACAGTTAGGATAACGAATAACGTATAAACAACAACATAAGTATATCATTAATCGTCTATGCACATGAATTGTTCACCATCGCTTATCTCTTTTGTTTGTATCTTTGCAGGTGCAAAATCGCAAAAGAAGAACGCTAATCTTGACACTGCTGTCAAGCAAAAGAAGGCACGATCAAAGAAAAACAAACATGAAGACGATGCCGAAAAGGGCAAGAAGCCCCCAATGAAAACTGCCATGGACGTCGTTAAGAGAATTCTCTGGGACGAGAATCTTGAGCGGGACCAGTTCTTAGTCGGGTATCTGGATCGAATTGATGGGCTCAAGGAGAAATATTTCAATGCGTTTAGCTGGGAGGACATAGCCTCTGTCGATTACACGGTGCTAGCAATTCCAAAGCATCGTATACAATACTTCAAGTATAAGGACACGATCGTGTGGGACAAGCGGTGTAGGCTCGACAACGTGTTCGGATCAACTGGAAGCAAGACGACGATTGTTGATGTTATTGCAAAGGGAAATGCGCCACAGAATGGCTCTACAGGAGGAGCAGATAATGCAGAAGGTAGTGTCAACATACACGAAGCTGCAGCCAACGACGATGGCCATATCGACAGCGATTATGGCGACAGCGAAGATTACTCGGACAGCGACAGCGATGATGGCATTACTGTAACCATTGGTAAAGCAGAAGGGTGCGCATACGGCGGTCAAAGTTATGGCGGAGACGACGAAGAATATGGTTTCGAAGACGATACAGGAGCGAGAGCTGGACATGCGGATGAGGAAGAAGGAACGTTTGACAAGTACTGGCGAGATAAACTAAGGCCAAATTACTTCATAGCATTGCGAATTACGGATGAGGAGATACGAAACAACGCTGAGGCGATTCAAAAGCAGGTCATCGCCAGTGAGGCCAAGTTGAAAGACTGTGCAGTACCGCGAGGTGCTATGCATATTACCCTTTGCACTGTAGGACTTGACTCTGGTGAACAAATTATGAATGCTGTTAAATGTTTAAACGAAGCGAAAGAAGAACTAGCTGCAATGATGCCAAAGGATAAGAAAGTGACATTTAAAGGAGTGAAAACGTTTTTTAATCGCGTTATTTACGGACGCGTAGTCGATTGCCCACCGGAGTTTATGTCGTTAGTGGAGCACTTAAGGACGTGCCTGACAGCTAGTGGGATTGAAATCAGAGACTATCATGAGTTCATTCCTCATATGACCATAATGAAAGTGTCCAGGCCAGTAGCAAAGTTAACGGGCAACAACTATATAGCGCCTTGGTTGTATTCGAGTTTCAATGAAACGGTTCTTGGCTCTCAGACTGTTGATAATTTACACCTGTGTTCCATGGAGGATGCTCGACAAGAAGACGGCTTCTACATCACGGCAACTTCGATTGACCTTAAGTAATAAGACAACTTACACATCGCAGTGACGTCATTTGACCTTAAGTTCTAAGACGGGTTCTACATCACGGCAACGTCAATTGACCTTAAGTAATAAGACAACTGACACATCGCAGTGACGTCGATTGACCTTTAGTAAGAAGACGGGTTCTACATCACGGCAACCTCAATTGACCTTAAGTAAAACAAATGCTTCTACATCAATTTAATTGACTTTTAAGTAGGATGACCAGAAGTTTCACAACAGCCCTGTGTATTGTAGTACTTTTGATATTTTATAGGAAACGTAGGAAAAATATTGTGTTTATAAGTATTTTGTTATTTATTTTTGTTTCAGTCTCATGGCAAGAGACTAGTTTTAAATAAAGTTATAGTGTTTAAATACCTGTCTGAATTAGTTTTCAACCTACCGGTTCGTGTTTCGAAATATTTGTAATTGTTTTGTCTTACTTTGAATAAAGAACATTATTCAATATTGGTCCTTGAAAGCCAGAAGTGCTGTCAGCCTTCTTTGCATATGCTGATTACCCCTTCTAGCTTTTAATGGACGAATTTTGTTCCTAATCTGTTATATGACTTGTGTTTGCAGGAATAATTGTGATAAATAGTAATTATTAGTAATAAAACAGTAAACTTAAATTGTTATATTGCTTAACGCATGGTTTCGATGTGGGTTGTCTGTTCGCAACTGTGTCTGCCTAGGGCAAGGGAGTTAAACTTTCACTGGAAAATTTCATTTGTTAATAAGGGTTACCTATCTTAGCGGATTTGTGGTTGGTTCTAGCGCAATGGTTGGTTCTCTCGCTTCTCACTTAAGCTGCCCGGGTTCGCTTTTCACTCGGCGAAAGCAAGTTTTGGTTAGTAGTCACCATACCGGACAGGAGGGGGTTTCCTCCGGGTACTCCGGCTTCCCCCCACAGCACAAGACCACACCGAAATTAAAATATTTCAGTAAAAGATAAATAGCTGGAAATTGCAGCTATGATTCAAAATTCGTCCCAACTTTCGATGAGTCTAGAAGTAAAATTGGGCAGGGGTGCCGGGATACACCCCGGGTTCTTACATAATGCAGCTTCGGCACGGAAGGACCTCATAAACTTAGAAAATACACATACACATAAAAAGTACTTGATATTTGTGAGTATTTTGAACATGAGTATGGTATTACCGATTTAGTCAAAATAATAAATATCTATGTAGAATAATGATATTCGACCAACAGTATCCAAAGAACATGAACTGCAAAATAAATAAGTAGCGTTCTTACACTGAATTCATTGAAGCTTCAATATTTCATGTATGATTCACTGCTAATAAATATGCATACGATTAAAAATCTTTGGTCCGTATTTGAGTCTCGTTCAGTGTCAATAAGCCATTAGAACACTATGACATTCGTTTATTCAAAATGTATAATACGGCTTTTATCGTTACGAGGCGCAAATCCACATTTCGTGGAGGTTGTATTTACAGTTTCCGTATGCAAATTACTTTTTCAACGTCTTTTAAATTGTTTAGAATCAATAAATTGCTGCTAATTTGCACATTTACGTAAAACATTTCTTAACGGCTTTGACGATCTTGAGTGATTTACGAAACTAGGCCTATATTGAATAAGACGTGCACATAATTATTTACTATGTTGAATTGAGATTTACCATTTAACCATTGACAAAATTTCAATTCATCGTTTGGAAATATCAACTTAAAGTTTCATTTTTGTAAATAACATGTAACCAGTATGTGGAAATACACGTTCATCATCTTGGTTTGCCTACATATATGTGAGTTTATGTAGCGAGGTAGTGAATAAATTGGTAACTTTCTTTTTTATTTAAGATCTCTTAATCCATTTGGACTCGCCGGTAATCATTTTTATTTTATTTTGTTCTTTCATGTACATGTCTATATCTAATATTTACATGCCATACGTTGACAAAAACAAGGTATTCTGTTCTAAAGGTATGTTGAGATTAGTTCCAGTATACAGATGTTTTATGTGTTGCAAATCAGTTTTTAATTGTGATTGGTAAAATGCTAAACTTGAACGTTCTTGTAACATATAAGCCGAACATTAAACTTGAACATTTCTACAGTGAAATTGTCAACCAGTAGATGGTTTACGAAATAATGCTATTTTATGGCCCCTTCACTAGCCGGACCCCTTTGCCACGCTGAGGATCTGTGCTTCCTTGACAGCGGTGTCAAGTATTGCGATTATGGTTGCTGTAGCAACACTTGCTGCGGACTGTCGTGAGTTGGGTGCTGTTTTAGGGATTTTAGCCATTCAAAACTCTAAAAGGGCTTACCAATATTATGAAACATTTACTTTTATGTTCTCGTAAAATGACAGGTACCGTTTATACACCAATCGGCGCTGTTTTGATTATATTTTTGTTACTAAGTTCTGTAAAGATAGGCGAGCAATTGGCAAAAAAGACGATCAATGCTGCTCCATGATAGTATTGGAACACAATTAAAAATAAACATATACATGTTGTATAAATACGAAAATGTTTTGTGATTAAAATAATATCTGAACAAAACAAGCGCAATGCCAGTGTTCATGATAATGTATTCAGGTACCCTAACCTGTATTTTGTAGCACCGTCGCCATTATCGGCCTGGTGGTAGGCAGCCTGCTGTCCCTGGCGGCCTTGGTGGGGTGTATTGTGTGCCTGGCCTGCATGTGCAAACAGGGCCGAGGACACGCGGGCCACACTGTCCAGCCGTACAACGCCAACTCCGTCGTGGGTACGTTAGCGGCGAAGATGTATGTTAACGGTGTAGTTTACATTGGTGGCGTGATTTACGTTGGCGACGTGCTTTACGTTATCGACGTGACTTGCCTTAGCGGCGTGCTTTACGTTTGCGACGTGCTTTACGCTATTTACGTGTTTTATGCAATCGGTGTGCTTTACATTTGCGGTGTGCTTTACGTTAAGGACGTTCATTACGTTATCGGCGTGCTTTACGTTATCGGTGTGCTTTACATTTGCGGCGCGCTTTAAATTAGCGGCGTGTTTTAAATTAGCGGAATGTGTGACGTTAGCGGCGTGATTTACGTTAGCGGCGTGCCGTACGTTAACGACGTGTTTTACGTTAGCTGCGTGCTTAACATTAGCGGCGTAGTTGAAGCATTGTAGGAACATTGTTTTCAAAAATCATATTTTTTATAGGTGTGAAAAATAGGTACTCATTTTTCACAGTTTTGAACAATAGGATCTCATTCTTCACACATCGCAATCTCATTCTTCACATTTTCTGTGAAATTTGTGATCGAGTCCAGTTTTTGATATGCACTCAAATCATATGCTTCACACATGATAAGAATGTGTTCAAATTTTCAAAAAAGTGAATTTGTTACATCATGATCCTATTGTTCACACTGAATGTGCCCAAAAAAACGGGGTGATTTTACGATATGGTTCGGTATGCATGGTATGGTACGATATGGTACTGTTAGGTACCGGTCGGTTAAGTACGGTACGTTTTGGTATGGTAAAACATGGCATGTATGGTATGGTTTGAAATGCTATGGTATGGAAAAGTACGGTACGCTACGCTACGGTACGGTTAGGTACGGCACGGTTAGGTACGGCACGATACGGGAGGTACGGTACGTTACGCTACTGTTCTGTCCAAACGTCAAACTCCTCGCAGCGGTTACCTCCCCTTTCGGTTAACGGTATTTGATTATAGCTATGCTCGGAACCAGTCAAATCTCTGCGCGGAGGTTGTCCAAACGTACTTACCAACATGTGCGGAGGTTATAATAAGGTCATTATATTACCGTGCGTTTATACGTATATTGTAGTTTGGGCGGACATATGTATAGTTATTTTGGTTTTAATGATCCAAAATAGTACGTTTGTTTGTAGGGTACGTTCGGATGCGTGCATTGGTTAATATCCCAATAAAAAGGTGTACGTTCGTATGGACGAACACGAGTATGCATTTCTATCTCCTAATTCGACCGTACAAACGTATTGACTAACGATTAAGTGCATGCATACATTAGCATCTCCTAAATAGGGCTTAGTTTCTCATAGTGATGACAATACTGATGTCGTTAACTATAATGATAATAAGAGTGATGACGAGAATAATTAATATGATGACGATAGTGATGATGATGATGATGACGTTGATAATGATTACTGTATAATTGTGCTCCAAATAATGATTCATCGATTTTCGCGATACAAAGTTCATCATATAATATGTGAAACATGTTATCCGTACACATACCCCCTTTTGGCCAATCACATATTTCACACTTATAAATGTGACAAATGAGATCCTATTCTTCACAGGAGTGTGAAAAATATGATTTGGGAAAAATATGATCCTACAAAGCATTATACCTCATACTCACTGCTGCGGTGGCACTGAGGTGGTAGGTCATTTTCAATATGTGCCAACCTATTGCTTTGAAGTGCGCACGTCAAAGCTAGAAGTGGAAATGTAAAACTTTGCATACAACACGGGAAATCAATAGCATTATAGCAATACGATTAAATGTTAGAGAAAGCCGTATTGAAAAAGTACATTTCCGCTAAATAGTGACAGCTGTTAACCGATTTATCGTTAGTTGATATTCCGACAATTACAGAGGTTAAAGTATCAACTGTTTAAAAAATATGCCAATTTTTACATAAGTAAGTGAGTAAAGGAAACGGTAGTATTGCAGATTCATATAACTACATAGCAAGAAACTAAATAAAACTACATATGATTGCCATGTTACTAGTACCTGATATATTTATAAGTAACCGTAGCTAAAAACAAATGGATTGCACAAAATACTAAAATCAAATATATAAATCTTATTTATACATTTTCAGTGCATAACTCAGGGTACGGTCACCCCGCTCCCTCTTACAACAGCGCCCCCATGCGTGGAGCCCCCGGGCGTTCCAACTTCGGCAACTACAACGATCCCGTGTACCCCCCGGGAATGGTAAACGAGGCTCCACCCCCACCCTCGTTCTCGTATAACGATCCGGGCCCTAAATATTAGATGACATAAATAAACCATATGTGATGCCTATACAAATTAAAAGACTCGTATAACGATCTGTGCCCTAAATATTAGATGACATAAATAAAGCATATGTGATGGCTGTATGTGACTCGTATAAAATTAGATGTCATAAATAAATCATATGTGATGGTTTTATGTGACTCGTATTACGATCCGGCTCTAAATATTAGATGACGTTAAAAAACATGTTATTGTTATATGTGACTCGTATAATTTTAGATGGTATAAATAAAACATATGTTATGGATATATTTAACTCGTATAACGATCCGGGCCCTAAATATTAGATGCCGAAATAAAACATATGTGAAGGTTATACGTGACTCGTTTAATATTAGATGTCATAAATAAAACATGTGTGATGGTTATATGTGACTCGTATAACGATCTGGGTCCTAAATAGTTGACGTTTGTTGGTGTAAAGCCGCTTCTGTTATTATGGATATGTATCTTGCATCATTTGTTTTAGTTTTGAAATTTCAAATTTCATTCCACGGTGGTATATTATCGCAGACGCATGTATATATGTAAATAAATGTTACGAGCAATACCATAGTCATTGATATTATTAAGCACCAGTGACGTAGCTTCTTGTAGGCCCGGGCCTACAACTTTTTCTCAAAAGTGAAAAAAATAAATGGCCTAAAAATGCTATAAAAATCGAATGCTAAGGGGGTTAAGGGTAGAACGATTTAATTCCTTAATAAGAGATCGATAATAAGACGATCTAAATATAAAACATTTTCATTTACGAAATGTGCCTTTTGACACAAATAGAAATATACTTAATCGGATTATTAAAGTAAGTATCTGAATATTTTAGCTTTCTTGGGATCGCAAAACGGTAAAAACGGGATAAATGTGCTTTTTTTTGGCTCGCTTCGCTCGCTTATATTTGTACAATACAAAAAAGTACTTAGTAAAACATACTGTTCTAGTTCGCTACCAATTATTAAGAAAATAAATCCACACCGTAGTACCTGTGATAAAATATAGACAGTTGGTATATATGCCTGTGTTCGGGGACGCTATATTGTTGTTTTGTTTTCTAAACATTTCAGATTATATATATAAAGATGTCAAAACAGCAATACATTTTTAGCACAGGAAAGTTGAAATTAAAGTCAAATCAATGACTATTTTCGAGCTTAAACATAATTGTTTCAATAGTTTTGTTTCCAAAGATCTAAATTGATAAGCATTTTGTTCAATGTTACAATAGCAATCACACCAAATTTCATTTTGTTTTATACATTTATAAGAAAGATATTTAATACGTGATAAAGTAGAGGCGTGCCCAAAGCGTTGGGATCATTTCCGAGCGATTTAATACTTTCCAGGCACCACATGTCAGCGAAACGTGACACGGTGTCGGCATCACTAGCCTTATTGGTTCGCATCGCAATCATACGAGTTCTTTCACAATAGTTGGTGTAAAAGACATGTTCGTCTGTTTGTCCGTTCGTTCGTATTAATGGAGAAAATAAACAGTGCATAGTACATTTAAAAATACAACCGATAAGCATGTGTGAGTTATTTAATGACATTCACTTTAAAAGGAGACAATGACACTTCGGTAAATAACTAATATATATAATTCTTGATGTGAATGTTTGTGTGTGTTTGAATGTAGTCAGCTATGAATTTTACTCGTTTAAAGACGTTTCTTAAATATATAACATTGAATAGTGGACAGCCACATCAAACAACGCCAACGTGCAACGTGCGAGCGGTCGTTCTGCTGCATGAAGAGGCTGAAAACGTACCTGCGATCAACCATGTACAGACAGGCTTTCCAGCCTTGCAATGATGCACATACATAGGTAGAAAGCTATTGACATTGAAAAAGTAATTAATACATTTACGGCCGTCAAAAGTTGTAAAATCGAGTTCTGTTAAAAGTGAAGACAGACATAATTGAAACTTAAACTATCTTGCAGTGAGCCACTTTAAGCAACGAACGTGAAGGCATATAGTTAAAGCCCATGTTATACGCACTACATGTATATTTGTTTATAACTATTTTGTTTGAAAGACCTGTAAAGTAAATGAATTTGATGAAGGTTATAGCAGGAACGTGTTGTTATATATTTATCGGTTTAAACTTTCACATATATCCGCATAATTCATATAGTCATATAAATTTATAAATGTTAAAGCATAAATGTCTTTGACAAACTTCTGACTTCGTATATTGACCTATGTCCGGGCTTACAACACGAAAATGGCCTAGCTACGCCACTGTTAAGCACATGTCACGGGTGATCGCATACTCCTGTATACATGTAGCCTACATGTAAATAAATATGCAACGATCAATAAGCACATATTTTTGGCGGATGGGGAGTGGTAATGTAGACATGTCTTGTCCTTTTGCAATAAATATTAATAGAAAACCAATGTTTTATTTGTGTCGTGTATCTCCAATATTTTTCCCACAGCATTCAAATCCACAAACCTTTTCAACAAGGTTAACCAACTTCAAACTTGACTGCTGAAGTCGTTTTGTTAGGACGATCATTTGTACTTGTAGATGTTCTTTGCATTAATCTGGACCATGTATATTTGCATATTGTAACTGTTTATGCGACTTAATTACAGAACTAATCAATCTGATCGCACAAATTATTTCATCATAAATATGCGTGTTATCTGAGCTGTAGCTAAAGAACAGATCACTTGCTAAACCTATATGGCACCCGAACATTGAAAAATGGCGCGAACCATGTTGAATCACAATTGGTAGATTTTTAAGGCCTTCACATGACCAACATAGGACCTCCAGTTTGACTTCTTACAACATTTTTGTTAAATATACGTCACAAAGACAAACAATACACATATTTTTCATTTTAATATTACTTGTGAACATTAAAATTAGAAAATATGCCATGTTCTCTAACCGTTCGTTCCCACTCATATACTACCATTTATACGCCTTATAAATGGTAGTATACAAGAAATCCCCCTGGCTATCATACACAGACCCGGTGGCAGCTAGTTGTGCAGAACCGGGGTTCACCACGTGGCAACCACATGGTTGATCGACTGACGAAACGCACCCTTCACTTACTTGTGAAATTACACGATTTTCGGAGGCAAGATCGAGACTCTGAATTTCCAAATCCAATTTACTTTCGAGGTTAGTAATCCTTTCGTTTACTTGGTCTTTAAATCCATGCAACTGATTCTCCATTTGAAACGTTAAGTTCAGACATGAAAAACACGTTCTCTCTCGGGAATGAACAAGAATATAACGCTATAATTTCACAAATGACATATGACGTCATTTGTGACGTATACAATGTAGCCGTGTTTGTCACGTGACTACTATCAAGGTACATACAATTTGCACCAATGTCTGGTTAAAGCGTTTGAACATTCCACGACAATTCTTTAACACTCCTGCTTTCAAATGGTCGCCCTTGATTGCAGTGTAAACACATGAAACAAAACAATAAATTAATTATGCACTTTATTTTTCGGTATTAAATAACTGTGATTTCAGAACGGTAACTAGTGGGCGGAGCCTAACATGCAAGCTTATCGTGCAATAAGTATCGTGCGGTATATTGAAATTAAGTTTTAATTCATACGCATGCTACTTATTGCACGGTAAGCTTGCACATTCGCATCGCATCACGTGACCTTGCGACAGCGCTAAATTTGGAAACGACACAGATGTCAAGCATGTCAGATATCACGTGACGTCTAGGAACTGCCCATTGGGATCGGCATCGTACAAAGGTGCGATGTGATTGGTAAATATGGTATAAAACACTCGTAGCACCCTTTGGAAGTGACCTCAATGTGAATTATTTAATCGCGCCCTGCGGGCTCGTTAAATAACTAACATATTTCGGTCAAATATGCTACAACTATTAATTATCACCAAGAACGCTGCAGTGTGAAGAGTTGAGTTTTGCAACGGAACAGCTTGAGCATATCGAGTGCAAGAATCAGTGATGACCAAACTATAAATTAATAGCAACGCAACTTCTCTGACTATTGAACTGAAAGATGGTTTAGATGCACTTATATTACGTATAGATCTATATTTTATTGTATAGCTATTTCATAAATTGTTGTAGCATACACACACTGCTTACTTAATTTATTTTGGATAGGAAATGTTTTTTCGTGTATTTTATATAGCGGATTTAAACGCTTTTATTATATAAGTATAAAGAGTCAATGGCAGTGCGCCATAGCATACCTTGAACACATTTAACTACTGCATGGGAACGTATTAATTATACTTTCCATTCAAATGTAAAATGCATGGCACTAAATAATCATTGCATTTTGTGCTGTTATGAATACTTATACACATTTCTGTAATTATGTATTGTTTAAGCAATAATTTAAATTTTCGGATAAAGCTGTATTTATACACAAAATCAGAATAAGCTGCGATCACACGCATATAACTAATTACTAAATCGTTATCTGACATCAAACGCTTGGCCTATGAAAATGTTTTCATTCCGGTACCAGTAAATCGCTGTTCGTTATTTATAAAACAATATTCCCCCATTATGCTGCCATGGTTACCATACATCTTGACATTCTAGACAATGTTTTTAATGCTTCACTTACAGCATCCGTGAAAACTGTCATCGCCAGGCGAGCAAGACAAGTCTCCCAGGTCTTACGTACGGTTAAACATGGAATGTTCGGGGTTTAAGATTTCCTTAGAAATTACATCGGCTTAATCGGCAACATCTTGAGTAATAATTCAGTAATTAACTTCTTGTAATTGCAGTTATGATTAGGAGAACATATTATGATGATAGATTTTGTATTGTAAGATAAACATATGGCTTTAATACACTTGAATTTTGTCAACTGTAAACACAACAACACATTTTTACTTTATGTTTGTATTCCCAATCGTTCAATAGTTACACATGTTTATACACGCTTGGGGTGAAATTTCTGCATGTTATTAATGTTGCTTTTAGTGTTGTTGTTATTAATGTTTATGGAGAAAAAAATCTGGTGATAATCTGCACAAATGTTTATATGTATACGATTTGTAGAACACATCTAGGGTAATACTCCAAGCGGAAATTTAACTTTTTATATTTACCTTCTCTTATGAAAAAAACGGATTTGTAAAATATTCTTTATTAAATACAATTTAAATAATTGCCCTTCCTAAAAATAACTGACCATGTATGTTGCAACGCGTGTAAATAAATACGTATTATAAAATGTTATTACATGTTGTTGTTTTTTCCAGGTCGTTTTTTTTCTTGATAAAATAAAAATGACGAATCATATCTCTGGCAATAGCCCCGCTGCTTGGCGCAACGATGCATATCGGTTTAAATCAAACTTAATTATCTCCAAAACTTTACGGTCTACATTTCAGATATTCTGTATATAGCATATTTTAGCTCTCTTTTGTACATGAACGTTTATTAGTATAATAGTATTGTGCAGTATTCGTAAATCCATGTATGTATGTACGATTGCCGCACAGCTACCGCTAAATCAGGTCGTTAAAAAACAATCATGGTACCTTTACTAAAAAAAGTTCTATAACTAGTAACGTTCAACTGATTAATAAGCTCATTAAATAAATACTTTCTAATATCCATTGTTTAGATCGCTATATAAGACATTTTGACGTATTAATATAAGGAGGGCAATCTGCCAGTTGGACTATTAATATAAGGAGGGCAATCTGCCAGTTGGACAGTATTTAACGTATATCGGACATAACGCAACATAGCTAATGTGATGACATTGTTCTTTCCATGAAACCTAAAGCATTTTCTAATGCTGTATTATCTACATATGGTAAATCCGGCGAAGAGAAAAACAGAAGAATAATCCGAAAGAACAACATGTCGCAAATACATTGATTAACCTCAAGGAAATTATTATATTTATAACGCAATGAAATGTGTGCGTTGATGCATCCATTCAAAAACATTGCATCCAACACGCGTTGTTAATCGTTAGGAAGTTTTATACGATTAGTTTTTGGAGCCGTATGCAAGAGACGCCACGGGGCCACAAACCATGTATGTATCACACTTTTTTTACATTTTACATTTGAAATGTATACCGTATCCTTACACAAAATTGACAGTATGTAATAGACTACGGTGAAATTACATTGTTCAGCTGTTAGCTCTGTTTATTACAGCATTTGTAAGTCTTTGCATGAAATTTTAAGTGTTACAATATTTAAACAAAATTGTCATACTAATGTTCTCGTTATTTTCCGAAGGTATCTCCTTAAGACAATACATTGGTACAAGTGATATTAACAGTGAAACAATGGCAATTTTCCCAGCCAGCATGAATATATGGGAACCACATGGGTCCAATATGGGCTATCATAAGGGTACTGTATGGGCAACTCATATGGGGCCAGATATGATTTTACAAACTGTATTTGTATGGCCCCCAAATGGTTTGTGATATGGGACGTATCTGGGCCCCATGTGGACCCAATGTGGATACACATATAAGTCCAAAATATATGGCCATGTGGGATTTTGCAAACTGCTTTTGCATGGGTCCATGTGGGTCCTATATGGATCTAATATGGGCCCATTATGGGCTACTCATATGGGACCCATGCAAAAGGGGTTTGCGAATACCCAAATAGGACCTGGTTTCGATATGGGTCCTCTAGGGACTTCCTATATGGGACCAATTTTGGTTTTGCAAACTTTGTTTGCATGGGTCCCATGTGGGTTTCGTTTATATAAAGATAATGTTTGTAAAATGCAATAAACAATAACTATTATGTGAATGTTACACACAAGCTGTCTGGCATATAGATATAAATTTCGTAATTAAGTTCATTCTTGAATACAACAACACATGTAATCCATTTTTACTTTAATTGGATTGCAATTTGAAGAATATAACACTTACTAGTAATTAACATATGTGTGTTGTTTTTTAAGAGTATTCAACCAATGTGTTAGTTTCTTTATGCATAATGTTACGCGAACAGTGCATGTATGTACTATATATGTACAATAAATAACTTGTTTCTTCATTTATACTGAAAAAAACAACATAACACGTATTCTGGCACTGTGTTACAGCAGTGAACCATACCATTAGATCATATCGACTAGTCTAAAAAGATATAATTCTGAACATAAAGCATGATATCGTAAACTGCTCATATGTGGCACAAAAAAACAGCAATCAAGGAATAACGCACCATGAGAAAATTCAGGCATATTTATAAGCCAAGCACAGTGCAAATGTGGAGAAACCTTATACGTGATGTGACTTTTTACCACACAGCCTTTACAGCCATTACTGATATTAAGGTATGATAATGGAATCCAATATCAGATGTCAGATATTTATTGATAATACTTATAATAATTCCAAAGGTCGATATACCAATCTTACAGTATTGCATAATATGGACCAACTAGCCTAAGAGAGAAGTTTTAGAATTACTATATTATCAAGCAATTACAAACATCATTATTTTCAGTAAGTAAGCTTATTAATTCAATACATGTCATTGCATATACCATTGTTATTAAACATATAAGTTTGGTCACCGGATTAAAGCTCACAAACTAATTCAAATATGCAATGAGTTAGTGTTATGTTAAGAGCCATGTCTCAATGTTACCCACTTGATCATGCACTAATATTTAATATGTAAAAAAGATTAAAACTTATGTTTCTCACATTTTATACCGAGCTTCCTTAAACAACAATTTAGAAAATAAGCATGATCAAGATAATATACAATATAAAGTGGACTGATGTGGTGAAATCAAAATGTAACCTAGTAGTTCTACACTATAAAGTATTTGTAATAAATCTTTAAATATTTTAAATGCTCTATTTTTGTGCAACTAAACCGTTTTAACGAATATTGTCAAATAATATTTTTAATCATATTAAATTACGAGCCTGATAGAGGATATGTGAATTCAAATCATAGTAATATAAATTAAAATTTAAGTCACTATAATACAACATTTAGTCTATGATTGCATTTCAAATACAACAAATACAATTGCATGTAATCAAATTAAACACCACTGGAGATAAAGATCAAATGTCAACAATATTGGTTATTATAGCATGCACTGTTTATTCAGTAAGGTAAAGGCTTATGAACTTCATTGCTAACCGACTGTCTAATCTTGTATACTGGACTCCATACAAGTTCAAATTCAGCAGTTACTGGCTTTTTTACCCCCAAAAATGCATAAATATAACAGTTAATTGAACTGGTCACGGTTTGGTCGTCAAAACAATGGGGTGTTTACATTCATTACTTTACATCCGCTGCATATCCGTATCCCCCTCAACATCAAGTCATTTTTCAGTCTCCTCGTTCTCCGCTTGCCATCCATTCCTGGTTCCTCGGTCTTAACACATGCTCAAAAGGCACAAATTAAAAACTATGTGTTGAAATGAAGTTATATATTAAGAAATACATATGATTCAACACAAAAACTGTTCTGATAAAGTTGATTTACATCTGAATTTATATTTAAGTAAAGAATCAGTTAAAAGATAATAAGATAGATGAAATTGTATAAATTGTAGAACATGCCATAAAATTTCCCTGTTTCATAGCCACAATGTATTCTTATAAACAAACAGCAATTTCATTTTCATAAACAACAATGTCATTTTCATAAAATGTCAAACCTACTTTATCAAGCTAGGGCAAGATGAAGTTTGCCAAAAGGTAGTTTTCCCTCATCTTTGCGGAGTAGAGTCTATTGTGATGAAGACCAGGTAGCTCTTTCATGATCTGCACAACTGTGTGTAGAAAGAGATATGTATTATATACATGTATTCCAAATGAGCATTAAAAGAAATATATGTGCATGTTATTGCGACCGACTACCAGCATTTGACCAAACTACTGCTGATAAGATAAACACAAACTGTTTTGTATTATTACAAAATCATATTCAAGGATGTACACGTTTTACTACGATGTGCATGGGTCCCACATGGGGCCCATGGGGTTTGTAAGCCCAGGTATATCCCAAATCGGGCCCATGGACTGGCTTGCCGGGACCTATATGCGCTTACTTTCTATGGACCCTTATGGGCTCTTTTCATGGGGCCCATATGGGGTTGTTTGTTGGGGACCTATATGGGCTGCTTGTTTGGGACCAATATGGCCTTGCTTTTTGTGACCCATATGGGCTTGTATGTTGGAGACCCATATGGACCTTCTTGCTGGGATCCATATGGGCTTGCTTGTTTGTAACCCATATGGACTCATTTGGTGGGGCCCATATGGGCTTTCTCTTGTTGACCCATACGGCTTGCTTGTTGGGACTCATAGGGGCGTTCTTTCTGGGACCCATATGTGGTTGTTTGTTGGAGACCTATATGGACTTTCTTGCTGCGACACATATGGGCTTACTTGATAAAGGTATGCTACAACTATTACGTAGCGTGTAGACCGTTCATTAAATATTGATCGACTATGTAATAGTTGTAGCATCCTTTTACCGAAATATGTTAGTTATTTAACGAGCCCACAGGGCGAGGTTAAATAATTAACATACTGAGGTCAAAGGGTGCTACAAGTGTATTATTAACATATTCACCAATCACATCGCAACTTTCAACGATGCTGTTCTGATATCACAGTTATTGAACACGACAAAACAAAGGAACCTCTCTGAAATATGGTATACTAGTCAGTTAGGACTTGATAGTGTACAGGAAAGAAACACGCTGTTGGTGGGATTTACACATTAATATTCGACTGGGATTATTAACTCATCTTGAGTATTGGAAAGACAATATGTTTGAGTTTAATTGTAAAAGTGTATAAAGTTTCAATTTAGTTCAAAAAGTTAATTCCAGTTACTTAAGAAGGTGTATAAAGTTACAGTTTCGTTCGAAAATATTTCATACCAGAGATATGCTTAAACAGTTTGAGTGAGGTTTTTTATGTGTGATATCAATATTTGCTAGTGATTTTAGATTGAAGCTAGTTTTTGTCACAAATTTGATCAAGTCGATAATATTATGATAGCGTTAAGTTGTGGAGAGATTTGTAAACGATAATACATGTAAACTATTTACATATGTTTTCAAAGGAAAGCCATTGCAAATTTTTCGACAAATTAGATGCATTTATATTTATTGTTGGCTATAATGTCTGCAATTGCGATACTCTAATTATGTGGCAAGTGTTTGTTTTGCTAAGGGTTAAACAAAAAGTTGTTGGTTGCCGCTTAACCGATCCTCCCTCCTATTTTTTTCCGCCGACTCTAAAGGTGTTTTGCCTATCAATCATTAACTATCAATCATCTGACGATAAAAAGTGCAGTTTTTTATTAATTGTATAAGTTTCTTGCCAGAAAAGTTGTTTTCTATGACCGTATTTATAGTTAAGGTACAGTTTTTTTTTCTGGGAGGCGTTTAAGCGTGTTACATGCAGTGCAATATACATAAACTGTGTGGTGAATATGCCGCGAAGAAAAAGAAGTTAAAGAAAAACAGTAATATTAACGCCCCCACCCCTAGATTTTTTGCAGACGTAAAGGGAAACAAACAATTATTTTTTGGCCTAAGTGGTTCTATTACTGTTTACCTTTGCATATTATAGCGTTCTATGACACGAAATGTTCAGTGTTGCAATATTTAAACAAAATAATGTTCTATTACTGGTGCATTATCTCCATTTGACATTTTAATAGTTAATTTAAATATGGGACGGTATGCGCCTTTCTTGGGGAGGGGGAAGGGGATAGACGGCCATTTTGGATGATGTCAATCAGGTCATCAGCTGATTTATTATCATTGTACGTTTAAATCGCAAATTAACGCTTTGTGAATACACCGTTGTGCGCAGAATCGATCGCTGACGGAGGAAATTTCCATGAAGCAGTTTCAAAAGACCTATTGAGATACTATAACGCTAACCCAAAATCACAGCACACGTGAATACAAAGCCCTGTACCAAACTATTTCAACGAGATTTTCTACAACGATAACAAGATCGGTCCACACCGTCGGTCTTAATATTTTTTGTTTATTCGGGCATAATTAACACGTAAAAATCGTTGCAAAACGTTGGATCTTTCTCAAAATTGACAATAGCATAAAATACTTTACAACTAAGTTTTTAACCCATAATCATAATAGCGTGGGAAGTTAAGTAGGTAACCCGTCAAAATGTGTATTATATGTTTAAATTATATTATCATTATATCCACCATAATATGTCACTACCTAATAACCATTGATTTTTATCAACTCATTCAAAATAAGCGCCCCTGTCATACGCAAGAAAGCCGCAAAGCGTCCAATACTGTTCATAGAAAAATGCATACAAAAATCAAAATACCGTTGGAGATAGTACAGAGTAGTGTGTTGATATGGACTAACATAAATTAAGTATGTAAAAAATACCTATATTTAGAACTTACTTCACCAAAGGGAATATTTCAGTTGAGATTTGGTAAGCAAGTGTTTTGCATTTATGAAGCAAAACGAACATATTTATAAATTCCAAATGGAGCAGTAGTTTGTTGCACCGTGAGAATAATCATAATTATAATATCTACAATAGTTGTCTTTAGGATAGGCAGCAAGTGTGCTCTCTGTAAAAGTGTACTGCATTTGTTGCAGAGCTGGGCCCAGAACGAAATGCATTCATGTCTCGCCGTCGGTTTAAGCCGATGGCATGGTTGGCCAGGGCACCCATGTTGAAATGTGCAGTATTTACAGTAGCAGTTCTGTCGCTGCAAGTGTTGTTTTTCTGGACCACGTACGAACTGTCTAGGTCGCACACTGCAAGGCACCTAGAACATTTGTCTTTTTCGCAAAACAATCAACCAATTCATCGACGAAGCCGCGTTGAAGAAAACCTAGGGTACAGCCTGAAACATGAAGCCACTGAATCTGCCACAGTCACAACTAGTTCACAAGAAAGTCCCAACCAACAGGAAGGAAAGTTCATGTTTAAAGATGGTCCATTAGTGACGGATGTTGATTGTAAAGCCATATTTGCAGGTGACAAGGATGTAATTGGCCGCGCGAGTCTTTTGACTGAAACACTTCACCGTACGCATATCGAACCAATTCATTACCAGGAGTGGACACATGATTGTCCATCATTTAAGCTTCAAAGAGGCTATATAACTGACTCGTTGTCTGGTCTAGAACGCGATTTTCCTGTTGCTT
Organism: Congeria kusceri; assembly: GCA_027627225.1. NCBI lineage: Eukaryota > Metazoa > Mollusca > Bivalvia > Myida > Dreissenidae > Congeria > Congeria kusceri. The sequence continues at coordinate 20,983,961 of CM051035.1, forward strand.
TCAGCATTCTTATGTACAAAGACATTGAACAGTTCGAGCGTCTTCTCCGTGCCATTTACAGACCTCAGAATTATTATTGCATTCATGTGGATGCAAAAACAGGTGATGACATATTTAACGCAGTTGTAGCCATAACGGAATGTTTTGATAATGTGTTTATGGCGTCTCAAAGGATCCGGGTGAAGTGGGGCCAATTATCCGTGCTTACACCGGAACTAGTTTGCATGGATGATCTCCTCCAACGTAGCAATAAGTGGAAGTACTTTATTAACTTGACAGGTCAGGAGTTTCCTCTGCAGTCGAACTATGAGCTGGTTAAAATTCTGAAAGCATTCGATGGCTCCAACGATGTAGAATACTCTGTTAGAAGGTATACTGCTTTGTCATATATTTTTCTGGGTTTCAAGTCCTTCGTAGATAATATGATTGATAAATGTCTAACCATTGAATCTATATAAATGTATGGCATTAAAAACACATAATGACTAGCAATATTATTTGAAAATAAAATTGTTATGGTGTAAACTCTAAAGAATGCATTAGGCGATTCATACACACAATTCAGAATCCCAAATTCTAGCAGTTGCCATGAAGAATTATATCACAATGTTTTGTGAATGCTTGCGGCGGGTTTTAAGACCACTTGCATGCTACAGTTAAATTTCTAGGAACTACTCGTCGAGATGGAAACGCGCCGGTCCTCCGCCCTTGAACATTAAACCCATCAAAGGGGCAGTCCATGTTATACTCAGTCGGGCATTTGTGGAATTCGCCCTTCATGACGAGAAGGCCATTGAATTGTATGACTGGACGAAAAAGACGAAAATTCCGGATGAGACATTTTTTGCATCACTGAATCACAATCCGAGCCTTGGTGCACCTGGGGCTTACACAGGTTGGTTGTAGAAGTTTGAAAATATATGCTTGAATGTTTAAATTGGTACCTGAAACTGAAGTGGAAAATAATCTATGATAATATATAATCTATGAACATCTATGACATGGTGTACAACTCTACATAAGGAAGGAAAAGGATCTGATAATAACAGATCTGTTAATAATTTTGGAATTGGCCAATGCGTACGTCAACATAAAGCTCCGTTGTTGGGCGTAATATTCACCTGAAATATAGCTATGATTTACGTACAGTCGACTCGCGAGTGTATTATGAAATGTCGCCTAAACTTTTTAAACGCTCTCCAAATTAAGTTATTATGAACACTGGAACATTTGTACATGTATATTGTATTGAATTTCATATAATGACTCGATCTTGAACTTTTCAGGTCATAAGCAAAAGAACAAAACTGCAAAGCCTTACATCGCAAGATTAAAGAACAGGGGCGGGATACCTTGTGCGGGCAAGAGAGTTCGAGTCGTCTGTATCATAGCAACGGGTGACCTGCCTTTGCTTGGCAAGAGCAAGAGCATATTTGTGAACAAACTGCATCAAGACTTCCATCCCTATGCATACGATTGTTTAGAAGAGTTGATAGCCAATCGGACTAGAGATTATTACTATGGCCGTCGGGTTTTTGACGCCAGCTACTACGAAACTTTGGACTTTGTGAAAAACAAAGTTGGCTAAAATATTTTGAAATGTTGCTTAATGTCGCTAAGACAACATTTACATTATTTTAAATCAATATCATTTACAGATTAATTGTTATTCTCAGTACTGACATACTTAAGTGATATGCTGTATTTTATTTACGTCCAACAGAAACGCACACTCAGACTTCAAATCCCTTGTGAAGTTCATTTCATATATAAACAAAAGAATTTACGAATGATACGTGCATGTATTAAAAGATATTTTACATTTGCTGACCAGTACTTTAATGGAATATTCCACTTCATGTTTGTTTAAATTAATGATAACACATGTCTCAATTATGTGTGTATGCACAACTTTACATCTTGGTTGATTGTTTTCTAGTCTCATTCGACTTTGTACTGATTAGCATCTGTTTGATTTGTCAAATAAAATATATAATGCATTAAATACCAGTTGTTAGGTGTTGCAATTTTAAGTGTATAAATATTATAATTTAACAGTTGTCATTATTTCCTGGGCAACACAATATTCACGCTATTGCGAATTGAATTATATTATCACTGTCAGCTGTCACTAAAATAAGTAAACAAATATTATCTTCTTTCAGAAATATCGATAATAAGAAATTTCAAATGTAATAAATCCGTACTGTAATTCAAATTAAATAGCAAATGTAGTGAAATCCTGACAGCATTAACTTATTATTGGCGAATACAAAAACTCGAAAGCCTGCGATATGCTATGTGTAATTCCACTGGTTTGTGTGATTGAATTTCGATCAAGTTCTAATCATGTAGATTAAGTATACTAAGTACATCTCGATTCTGTATACTAGTATATTCTTGCAATCATTGATTTGTGATACATATATGTTAATGTTTTATTCATCCTCTCGCATAGAGCGATTGTCCGTGTCCCAGATGTTAGTTGAATTGCCGTGGGAGCCAGTGACAGTGTAGAATACGATAATGTATACAGTTAATCGTTATTGAGGTCTTAACCCTCTTGGCTTCGGTATTTGAACATTGCCCAAAAGAAAATTTCAAAAAGCATGTGCTCACGACAATGCTAGTTTTTCAGAGGATGGAAACAAATTACCGTTATATACAATATGGTTGTAGTTGTGGAACTGCGCAAATAAAGTGACTAAACAATTAAATTGACTGATTCGCTGCAAATATTTACTTTAAATTGTACATATTTCTACCTCTATATTATGGTAGGTATGACTAAAAATAATTAATGAATTGTTTCTCAGGCACTTTTTCCAAAAAATCAGTAGGGAGGGCGAATTTTTTTTATTGAAGTATTTTTTCTCCTACTCTTTTCTATTGGCACTATGTAATGGCTTATTAACACAAGTAAATAAGTACAGATTAAATACAATTTTAAGTTTTAATAACAACATAAGCATCCATTTTGATAAAATTCTAAATATAGATTTATAAATCACAAACGGTCATTTATGCTAGCTGACGTAAAACGACTATCAATTTGAATGATCATAATTAACATAAGTGCCTTCAAATTGATATACTATCAGCATTAAAGTACTTCAATTTATAGAATTTTTATAACTGTCGAAAATAGGAATTATTTTGGCAATAAATCACCAATAATTTTTGGAAAGGAAAATCAACACTTGCCAATGCAGCAGGCATTTTCGTTTGTTTCCATAGGACTTATATTGACACAGATTTTCTTTAAAAATATGGAATGCTATTACACAAGCAAAAGCATTTACGAAACAAAAGTTTAAATCAACAAATAGACGATATTTATAAAGGTTCCCATCATATACATAATTATATCAGACAGGAAAAAGTTACTGGAAATACCGAAATCTCCACCGGGTTACTCTTCTTCCGCTAGGTTAAAATGCGGATTCGTTTGATTTTAAGCCGCTGGCCATGGGATCTACTTCAATACATCGTAATTTTAGTAATAGTTCTTATGAACGTTTATGATGTTTATTCGTCAGAAATCTGTTTTTATTTACGAAAGGCATTGTTCAAAAGCACTTGGTACGAACGGAATATACTATAATGTACATGCTTGTTTACTCCATAGTCGTCACAAGTTATCGCGTACAGAAAATAGACGATAGCCAGTTACCATAATGTTAATAATTCACAGTTTTCAATGCGTAGTTTTTGTTATTTTTTCGGTAACATGCCCATTAGAAACACTTTCTGCAAAGTTTTATTTTAATTAACATATTTCTGGACTGCTCCTTCAAAAGCCGGGCGCGATCGTCAAAAAATAGTAAATAAAATTTTTTTGGCCATTAAATCAAATTCGTGGCGGGCCATGAAAACGCGTTGCGGCGCTGGCCGAGAAACAAAACATTAATTTTGTTTAGCCTATATGTTCCTAGCCAAAGCATTCGATCAAACTCATTATGCGATAAGTAATGATTTACAATAAGCGCCACTTGATGGCTGCAAATTGCAAATTGCACAGTATTAAACCCATATCGGATATAACGCCACATAGCTAAAATTATGATATTGTTATTTCCATCAAAACTAAAGCACTGAGTTTCCAATACTGGATTATCTATATATGGAAAGTGAATCCGACGTAGGAAAAAAACAGAAGAATAATCAGAAAGAACAGCAGGTCGCAACAGCATTGATTAACATCAAGGGAATTAAGACATTTAAAAGGTAATGAAATGTGTATGTTGATGCATTCATTCGAAAACAATACATCCAATACGCGTTGTCATACGTTGGGAAGTGTTAAACGATTCGTTTCTGGAGCCTTATGCAACACACGCGACGGGGTTATAAGTCAAGTATGTATATATATTTTTTCAAAATTATAGCGTATTCTTACACAAAATTGACAATATGTTAGACACTACGGTGCAACAACTTTTTGACCGCTACCTCTGCACATTGTATCATACTGTAATTTTCATATGAATTCTAAGTGTTACACTATTTTACACTAAACAATTCTATTACTGTTTTCCTTTGAATATTATAGCGTACATTGATACGAAATTGTAAGTGTTGCAACATTTAAACAAAATAATTTTCTGGCAGTCCATTATCTTTATTTGGCATTTTAATAGTTTGACTAACGGAACATTTGAAAGATGTTTATCACTTACGACAAAAAGTAAGTCCATAGTAGTATACATGTATGTGTGCCTGTATGTTTATCGAAGTTAATAGAGAAATGCATAAAATAGCAAAATAACTTGGGCGATACCGAGACACACATACTTATGATGTAAAAATGCATTTATTTAATAAAGTGAGCTGATTATATGATAGGGAATATTACAGTTTAGATTTGGTAAGAAGGTGTTTCGCATTTATGAAGTAAAAGAAATTGTAAATAAAACCGCAAAGGCGCTGTAGTTGGTGTTTGATTCACCGTAATAATAATAATAATAATAATAATAATAATAATAATAATAATTATTATTATTATTATTATTATTATTATTATTATTATATCTGCAAAAGTTGTCTTCAGATTGAGCAGCAAGTGTGCTCTCTATAAAAGTGTACAACTATAAAAACTGTGTTTGTTGTAGAGTTGGGCCAGGAAAGCAATGCATTCATGTCTCGCCATCGGTTCAAGCTGATGGCGTGGTTGGCCAGGGCATCCGTGTTACAATGTACAATATTAACAGTAGCAGTTCTGTCACTGCAAGTTTTGTTTTTCTGGACCACGTACGAACTGTCTCGGTCGCACACAGCCAGACACCTAGAACAGTTGTCTTTTTTGCAAAACAATCAACGAATTTATCGAGAAATGCACTTTGAAGGGAACTTAGAGTACAGCGTGACAGACGACACAAATGAAGCTACCACAACGAGTTCTCCAGAAAGACCAAACCACCAGGAAGTGCAGTTTAGGTTTAAAGATGGTCCATTAGTGACAGATGTTGATTGTAAAGCCATCTTTGCTGGTGACAATGACGAAATTGACCGTGCGAATTTTATGACGAAAAAACTAGATCGTACGCATATAGAACCGATTCGTTACCAGCAGTGGACACAAGATTGTCCATCATTTAAACTTCAGAGAGGATATATATCAGACCCCCTAACTGGTCTAGAACGCGATTTTCCTGTTGCCTTTAGCATTCTGATGTACAAAGACATTGAACAGTTCGAGCGACTTCTCCGTTCTATATACAGACCTCAGAATTATTATTGTATTCACGTGGATGCTAAAACCGGTGATGGCATATTTAAAGCTGTCGTAGCCATAACGGAATGTTTTGAAAATGTGTTTATGGCGTCTCAAAGGATCCGGGTGAAATGGGGCCAATTGTCAGTACTTACACCGGAACTAGTTTGCATGGAGGATCTCCTCCAACGTAGCAGTAAATGGAAGTACTTTATTAACTTGACAGGTCAGGAGTTTCCTCTGAAGTCAAACTATGAGCTGGTTAGAATTCTGAAAGCCTTTAATGGCTCCAACGATGTAGAATCTGTTAAAAGGTAGATTGCTTTGTCATATTTATCTGGGTCTCTAGTGCTATGAAATTAGTATAGAATAGTTTATATAAATATATGGTCATTGAGTTTGTATGACGGTATAATTAAATATGAAAACAAAATCGTTATAGTGCATACAATGCGTGAGGCGACCATACTGTAAGACAGAATCCTGAATTACAGCAGCTGTCATAAAATACATCACAGTGTTTAATAAATGAGTTAGGCGGGTCTTAATACCTTCTGCATGCTCTGTGCTGTTGCAAGTCATACTAAGTACTATTTTTGCATTTCTAGAAAGCACCATCCTCGATGGAAACAGTCCGGGCCTCCGCCCTTGCATATTGAACCCGTCAAAGGGGCAGTTCATGTTATACTCAGTCGGGCATTTGTGGAGTTCGCCCTACACGACGAGAAAGCCATAGAATTTTACGACTGGACGACAAAGACGAAAATTCCAGATGAGACCTTTTTTCCTACCCTGAATCACAATCCGAACCTTGGTGCCCCTGGGGCTTACACCGGTTGGTTGTAGTTAAATATATATATATATATATAGAATCTTCAATTTATGAGGGAAATACATAACGATAGTTTATTACATTGTCTACACAACAAAAGATAAGAATCCGATATTTTGAACGGTCAACATAAAACTCCGTTGGTCGGCGATATGGAAATTATTATTAGCGTGATTATACGCTAATAAATATGCACATTACAGACAGCTGTGATTTTCGTATTATGAAATATCGCAAGAAGTGTTTACAAAAACACGTTGCAAATTAAGTTATTATGAACATTGGGACTTTTATATATTGTGTTGAATAGCATGTAATGCTTCGATCTTAATCATTTTAGGTAATAAGGAAAATAGCAAAGCTTACATAGCAAGATTTAAAAATACAGGCGGGATTCCATGTGCGGGCAAGAGAGTTCGAGGCGTCTGTATCATAGCAACGGGTGACCTGCCTTTGCTTGGCAAAAGCAAGAGCATATTTGTGAACAAATTGCATCAAGGCTTCCATCCCTATGCTCACGATTGTTTAGAAGAGTTGATAGCCAATCGGACTAGAGATTATTACTATGGCCGTCGGGTTTTTGACGCCAGCTACTACGAAAATTTGGACTTTGTGAAAAACAAAGTTGGTTAAAAATATTTTAAATGTTACCATGACAATATTAACGCCATTTTAAGTAAATATAATTTTCCAATTGTTATCGATTAATTTCGTCTACGTACTGACATACTTGCATGTATTGTAGTGCGTATTTAAGATTCGTTGATCTGAACGTTAATTGTATATCCAACGTTTTTTTTTTCATATTAATTTACAACCTCTAGCATTTAAACGTGTCTCAATTATATGGTTATGGTTAACTGATTTTAAATCTTTAAAAACTGTATTTTTTCTCATTCGCCTCTGTTCTGATTTGCATTTTTTTTTCAATTAAAATTGATTATGCAAGAAAAACTAGTTGTTACGTATTTAAATGTTAAGTTTACCAAGATTATGATTTAACAGTCATTAATTATTTTTGGGCGAAACAATATTCGCGTTATTGTGATTTAAATTCTTTGATCACTGTCGACAATCACTAAAATATGTAAACAAATATTATTATCTTTCAGAAATATCGATACCAAGAACTTTTAAACGTACTAAAGCCGTAATCCAAATTTATAAATACCAAAAGTAATGAGAGCCTTATTGCATTAATTAATAATTGGCAAATACAATAAACCCGAAAGCCTATGTCATACGATTGTTTAGCTCGACTATTCGAAGAATAGGTGAGCTTTCCTAGTCGCCCCGGCGTCGGTGTCTGATCTTCATCAAAGTTTATATTCAAAAGCCTTGTAACTTCAAAACTACATAAGTTATTTACTTGAAACTTTGATATATACCTTTTTTCATCAACATCAGGTGCAACATTTCCCATAACTCAGTTTTGTAATTTGAGTTATGCCCCTTTTTCACATAGAGTTTCTGGTTTATATTCAAAAGTCTTATAACTTCAAAACTACATAGTTATTGACTTCAAACTTGGAATGTACCTTTTGTTATCAACCCCAGCATCAAGTGCAACATTCCCAATAACTCAGTTTTGTATTTTGACAGAGGTATGCCTCCTTTTTACATAGATGTTCAGATTTAAGTTTTTATTCCAAAGTTTTAATCCCTTCAAAACTGGATAGGTTATTCACTTGAAACTTGGAAAATACCTTTGTCATCAGCTACAGCTGTTTTGTATTTTGGCAGAATTATGCCACCTTTTTACATAGATGTTCAGTGTAAAGATTTTATTCAAAAGTCTTATACTTCCTAAACTACATAAGGTATTCATTTGAAACTTGAAATACATTTTTGTAATCAACTCCATCATCGGGTGCAACAATCCCCATAGCTGTGTTTTGTCTTTGACAGAGGAATGCCCATTTTTCACATAGATTTTGGGGTTAAGGTTTTTGTTCCAAAGTCTTTATAATTTATCAACTACATAAGGTATTCACTTGAAACTTGGATAAATTGATGAAATAATTGCCATAACTCAGCTTTGTATTTCAACAAATGTATGCCCCTTCCACTGTCCAAAATATGTACCAACTGAAATACTTCGAATAGTCGAGCGCGCTGTTTACTTTATATTGTACGTGCATATAGGCCTACCTTTTAGTAAGGTATGGTTTTTTTCCTAAGCAAAGCATTAAACTCATTGTGCGATAAGTAATGATTTACAATAATCGTCACCTGATGACTGCAAGTCATTTACGAAGTGATTGACTGTAAAACAGAGATTACCAAGTGTTAAATACATTTTGTTTATAGGCTTTGCCGAGGACGACATTTGCAGCGACATAATTGCTAAGTTTAATAAAGAAATTCTGCATTTCCTTTAGCCAATTATAGTATACTATTCAGCATAAAACTTAAAATTGATATTTATATTAAAATTCACGGTTCCTTGCGACAGACTGCCCTGATATGATAGTTGTATAGTTACTACAAACTATATCCCTTATTGTCTAATTGCCTGTATACACTATATACACCTATTTTTATATCTTTCGATGCAGATATTTCACGTGCAACTTCCTGCATTTTTTATTCATAAATGTTTTTTAAAACCCATCGTTTTTATTTCTGTGCATCCTAAGGACTCATTTGTTCTAAAAAAATTAAGTCAACTTATGTGCAGTAATTATAGTGGCGCTTACGTTAGAATGTGTCAATAAAAACTCTTCTTTCCCCAATATGATTTTTTTTTTACTTGTTTACCAAAAATATTCAAACTTGATAATATAGAAACCTTTGACAAATGAAATGCTAGTATGTTACTTGGAATTAACACCATTAAGCATGCAAGAAAGCATTGATTTGATATATGTGCATTTCGAAAACCCATGGGTAATTTGAAAAATTATCACTGGCTTCTGTTTGTATGCCTTGTATCGACCTCTAGGTAACACTGGAGAACGCTGCACATTAATAGAGTTGGGGCGAATTGCTAATTGCACAATATAAAACGTATATCGTTCACAATGCATCATAGAAAATATGATGGCATATTTATTTTCATAAAACCGTAAGCGCTGACTTTCCCATATTGAATTATCTACATATGGAAATTAAATTCGGCGCGGCGAAATACTGACAGAAGAATAATCCAGAAGAACAGCATGTCGCACATATATTGATTAACATCAAGGGAATTTAGATATTTATAACGTAATGAAATGTGTCTGTTGATGCATCCATTCGAAAACAATGCATCCAACACGCGTCGTTAAAATCGTTGGGACGTTTTATACAATTAGAGTCTGGAGCCTAATGCAATAGACGCCACGGAACCTTAAGTCAAGTATGTATTACATTTTTCAACTTTATATGTATCCTTACACAAACTTGACAATGCGTAAGACACTACAGTGCAATTACTTTTCAACTGTTTCCTCTGCACATGCTACAGTTAGTATGGAAGTTTAAGTGTTACAATATTTTAAACAAATCAATTCTATTACTGTTTACCTTTTCATATTATAGTATACATTGACATAAAATGGTGATTGTTGCAACATTAAAACACATATATGTTCTGGTACTCATGCAATGTCTCTAAAGGGCATTTTCATAACTGAACATTCGAAAGATGCTTATCACTACGAAAAAGGTAAATAGAAACAGAGTGAACTGACTTGAATCATTATGGATATTTCAGTTCAGCTTTGGTAAGCAAGTGTTTTGCTTTTATGAAGTGCAAAAAACATGTTCATAAAACCCAAATGGGGCCGTAGTTGGTATTTGTTTCACCCTGATAATATTAATAATAATAATATCTGCAATATTTGTGTTTAGATTATCAACCACGTGTACTCTCTGTTAAAGTATACTGTATTTGTTGCAGAGCTGGGCCGGGCACGAAATTCATTCATGTCTCACCATCGGTTTCAGAATATGGCATGCATGGCCAAGGCGCCCATGTTACAATGTGCAATATTTACAGTAGCAGTTCTGACGCTGCAAGTGATGTTTTTCTGGACCACGTACGAGCTGTCTCGGTCGCACACTGCAAGACACATAGAGCAATTGTCTTTTTCGCAAAACAATCAACCAATGTATCGAGGAAAGCGCATTGAAGAGAATGAAGATTACGGTCTGACAGACGAAGCTACCACGATTTCCAATCCTCGAGAAAGTCCAAAGCAACAGGAAGGACAGTTCTTGTTTAAAGCTGGTCCATTAGTGACGGATGTTGACTGTAAAGCCATTTTTAAAGGCGACAAGGACGAAATTGGCCGTGTGAATATTCTGACGAAAAGACTAGATCGTACGCATATAGAACCAATTCGTTACCAGCAGTGGACACAAGATTGTCCATCATTTAAACTTCAGAGAGGCTATATAACTGACCCGCTGTCTGGTCTAGAACGTAATTTTCCGGTTGCCTTTAGCATTCTTATGTACAAAGACATTGAACAGTTCGAGCGACTTCTCCGTGCCATATACAGACCCCAGAATTATTATTGTATTCATGTGGACGCTAAAACCGGTGATGGCGTATTTAAAGCTGTCGTAGCCATAACTGAATGTTTTGCAAATGTGTTTATGGCGTCTCAAAGGATCAATGTGAAATGGGGCAAATTGTCAGTACTTACACCGGAACTAGTTTGCATGGAGGATCTCCTCCAACGTAGCAGTACATGGAAGTACTTTATTAACTTGACAGGTCAGGAGTTTCCTCTGCAGTCGAACTATGAGCTGGTTAAAATTCTGAAAGCCTTCAATGGCTCCAACGATGTAGAATCTGTTGAAAGGTAGATTGCTTTGTCATATTTATCTTGGTCTTTAATGCTATGAAATTAGTACATTATAGTTTATAAATGTATGGGCATTGAGTCTGTTAAAATGTATGACATAACACATAAATATGAATATAAACAATGTGAAACTCCAGCTGCAGCAACAGAAGAGAACTTTTATTGGCAGCACAGTGTCCTTTTTATGGCAAGAAACAAATTACCAAAACAACACTGCACAACACAAAAACACATATCAAACACAAAACACAAATACGAATAAAACTGGGGTTAAAATAAAAATGAAAACAAATTTTATTTAGTCCTGATACCAGCAGTTGTCATAAAGAATTGTATCACACATGGATGTGCTACTCGTACTCGTACTTGTAATGGTACTTAGTCGAATAACGATTTTCCAGTACTCAGTACTCATCTTTAATCATTAGTACAAGTGCCGGTACTGACTCGAGTACTGCAGCCAATATATCGTCAGTACCTATGAGTAATTTAGAATGAGTACTGTCACACTTTGATTTAATCAAATATTAATGTGAAATAAATTGAAATAACATAAAATACAACCATGTTATCTTAATTATATTCCGTATTGATAGTGTACACATAATTGTGACACTAAAGGAATAATATAACTGGATAGCTACGTGTATATACAATAGAAACCAATTATGGTAGTAACGCCTTTACATACTGGCAACTTTCAGTTGGGTAAATGGAAGTCACAAATTCTTACCCTTAGACCCGACAGAGTAACTTGCTCAAGATTTATGGATTCATTTATAAACTAGTTACTGACTGTAGTTATGATGTCGAAAACAACAGTGTTGAAACACTTTGTCATTCCTGAGGGAACAATTAGAGATGTATTAATTTAGCCATTATTATTGAGTGGTTAGTACTGAGTACTGATATCGAGTACTCGACCCATCCATGACAGCAAAATGTGTTATTAATGCGTTAGGTGGAGTTCAATTCCTTCTGCGTGCTCTGAAATGTTGCAAGAAGTCATGCTTAGTACTATATTTGCATTTCTAGGAAGTACTATTCAAGATGGAAACAAGCCGGGCCCCCGCCCTTGCATATTAAACCAGTCAAAGGAGCCGTCCATGTTATACTCAGTCGGGCATTCGTGGAATTCGCCCTTCACGATGAGAAGGCCTTAGAATTGTATGACTGGACGACAAAGACGAAAATTCCAGATGAGACCTTTTTTCCTACCCTGAATCACAATCCGAAGCTTGGTGCCCCTGGGGCATACACTGGTTGGTTTTAGTAATTTGAAAATACACGTTCAAATGTTTAAACTTAAAATACGTCCCTTAAATTGAATTGGACAATAGTCCATGTTAATATATGGCATTGTCTACATAAGAATGAAAGGGATCTAATATTTACATATGTTAATATTTTCGACGGGCAACATAAAGCTCCGTTGGTGGGCGATAATTTACTATCAGTATTGGCGTGTAATTACATGCTAATGTCATATGCATTTTGACAGACAGTTGTGATTTACGTATTAAGAAATATCGCTTTGTACGAATTATTAAATATCGCAAGACGTTCCGTAAACATTCTGTGAATTACGTTATTATGGACATTGGAACATTTATATATTGTGTTGAATAGACTATCATGCTTCGATCTTAATCATTTCAGGTCATAAGCAACATAACAAAGCAGCAAAGCCTTACATAGCAAGATTTAAGAACAGGGGCGGTATGCCGTGTGCGGGCAAAAGAGTTCGAGGCGTCTGTATCATAGCAACGGGTGACCTGCCTTTGCTTGGCAAGAGCAAGAGCATATTTGTGAATAAACTGCATCAAAACTTTCACCCCTATGCTACTGATTGTTTAGAAGAGTTGATAGCCAATCGGACTAGAGATTATTACTATGGCCGTCGGGTTTTTGACGCCAGCTACTACGAAAATTTGGACTTTGTGAAAAACAAAGTTGGCTAAAAGATATGATTGAATGGTTGTATGAAAACATTAACATTTTAAATAAATACCATTGACGTATTGTTATTTAATGATGACTTCTGAGTATTGACATACTTATTTGATATCTGCTGTATTTTATTTCTTTACAAATCAAACGCACATTCAGATCGGAAACAAAGGAAATAATAAGAGTTTTAATATTGTTCGATTATTGCGATTTAAATTCAATGATCACTGTCGACCATTCTTAAAACTTGTAAGTATTTTCTTTTAGATATACAAATAACTATAAATTACAAATACAATACCACTTCATCCGAATAAATAATTAGGAAATGCTATATAAAATCCAAACTGCGTTGATAAATAATGAACAAATACAATTTATAGTGAAATAAAAATAATATGTCTTCCAATATTTCGTTCCAGTTTCGTGTTGTTTTCGTTATTTAAGTTCACCCCATGTATCCGGTTTGTAAATCTCCCATATGGCAATTATTCTTATCCAAGAAGATTTAGATTCTGTGTGTATTCCCTACCTGTAGCGGAAGTTGGAGCGTGAAAAAGGAAACCAAAACTCGAATTTACTGGAGTGGTATTTAAACGGACTCTTATTTAAAAATAATGAGAACAGTGTTAATTGTCTGAAATTTAATTATTGGATTTTCTGACAGAGAAATGCATCGTGTAAAGATTGTAATGCACGCGTTGCAAAATAAATCCAAGCGTATTTAAATTGCACATTTATCACGTGCATGTTCCAAAGCATAGTGTTTCAGACACAAATTCTAGGGTTTTCACTTAAGTTTGTGCGCAGACTTCCAGTTGGTCTCGTTTTAGCCTAAAGTGTTGAATGGGCCATGATAGAAACCGTGAGTTTTTTTCGGCTCTCTGCACGTTTCCGGCCTAGCTCCGTATTATACTCGGTCAACTCTATGCTGACTTGGTCCTGTCCCGGCCAGCAAACTCATATGGGTCCAATAACTGAGCGAATATACAATATAGGCCTCATGTGGAATAATATTTGTGTTCCCTTATCAGGTCCATATCGGATCCTGTTATGTACCTGTATATAACTTTGATGAAATTATATTGACAATTTAAAACAAGCAAGTATATATAAATTGAACAATAATACAATGATCTACGCGTTAGTTATAAATGCACATGTTCGAAATAAGAATATAATTTCTAACACCATCAACCAACTTGGTTTTGTTCAGAAACTTGAAGTTTCACGAGGGAAAAACAACAACAAAACAAGGAATATATACTGCTATCAATTTATACCCGTGTTACTGAGTAATGTTCACAACATGATTAAACAGTCGGCAACTGGACCACAAATGCGTCGTCAATATCACGAGTAACACAACTGTCACACAAGGAAAAGGGAAATAGGAATGTCACAGCCATCTGAATAAAGTTGCCACACTTACATGTCATTTTATCGATATCAACTTAGGACCTCTTTTTTCTGACGCTTGTCTTTCTTCCGTGATCTTCTTAACAGTCTTAAATCTGCTTATTTTAGACCAATGGTTCCTGACTTCATCTATATGTACAGTAGGCATTTTATCTGCCACGATCACACTTCGTGTTGTGCTTTTAATTGAGGCTTTGTCACTTTCAATGGTGGTGCTAAGATCTTTTTCGTCTGGAATTACAGCAATATCCGAATTCTTATCTGTACAAACACTGTTCAGACTGGCCTGTTCATCGAGCTGGTCAGTAGTGATTTCTTCGTCTAGAGCACAACATAACCCGGTACAACAGTCTTGCTCGGACTTAGTAGCGTGTGGGGCCATTTCATAGATATGCTCTTCACAGGCAATGAAGTGAGGTTTTACAACTGCCTTGTCTGCACTAATAGAGCGTGGTACTTTTAGCTGAGTGTAAGCATATGAATCTGCACTGAGAGGTTCACGCTGGATGTTGGCTTCACTCACGTACGCAGCGATAGCCCCGTTACTTTTTTAGATGAGCTCCTGTGAATCACGAGAAGAATCGCTGTTGTCAGGGAGACACGCGGACGAGAAGGAAGATGTTGGAAGACAAAGGGAGTCCACAGAGCTCGAGATACTGGCGTCTGTGTTCTGCAAGAGGCTTGGCCTTCTTGATCAAAGAGTGAAATCCCTGCGCGAATATCGTGAGAATGATCAGAGGAACCGCGAAAAGCTGTCGTCGAGGCGAACTCCGGCAAACCTCCCGATATGCTCAGGTCTGTATCATGAGATCCCCAGCTGCTTGTCTGGCCACTTCCACTGCGTGAGGGTGTGCCGTATGCTCTTACACATGTAAAGTAACTCTGCTTCGGGATTTGAGTTTTGTCTGACTCAGCATACGAGGGATGACCTGTTTCATTCGAGGAACAGTAGCCCCCTCATTAATGACAAACGGTGTAACATTTCTGATAACTCGGTTTGCTTCAAGTGTGCCTTGCTGATCAACCGTGTGGACACCAGACTCTATGCATTTAACGCTTCTTTTGCTTCTAAGACTGCCTCTGCTGAAACTCCTGTAATAGTCTCTGTATTCATAACATAACTCGGGACTACTGGATTCAGACCGCAGGGATAGAACGACCGACCTGATGGCTATTTCTCTCACTTCTACCAAGACCCACATATCCGGGTCGTGGGTGTTGTCGGCATCGGCGTTTGGCGTCCACGTGACCCAGAACGAGCAGCGCGAGTCGAACGCGTAGCGCGAATGTGGATAGCTGTCCTGTATATTGTTGTGGAAAACAAAACCGTGGCTAGAATCGTGATATACAAACATAGTATATGTAGTCGATGTATAAAATACAACAGAATACTGCGCAGGACTGATAATGATTCTCGTTCTGTACATGATGGAGAAAGACAAAACGACTGTTTGATTTTTGATAAACAAACATAGCAGTACAATGTATAAATCTACCAGTGTATGTAAACTGGTGAAGTACCTAAATCCGGACAGTACTTAAATCCGCACACCTCAGAAAAAATGTCGTACGATCATAACCCATAATTCTATGGTATCAATGATGCACGCACCTGTCTCATCAACGTATGTCAAATTCCAACAGACTTAATTGAATATTAATTCATTAACTTATCATTGATGTTTTCTTCCTTTCAAATGTAAACATTTGCACGCGCGGGACTGAAATCAAAACAGTACATCCGATAAATAAAGCTTTCCATAGAAGAATGTGAAAGTAAACACCAGAACAAGGTAAACAAAGAAGAAGAACAAGATTACTGATGAACAAGTTGAAGTTTAATGTTTATGTTTAGTCCTTTTGCTTTTTATAAAACTTTCTTTTTAAGTGTCCGGATTTATTTACTCTCCAGCTGTATTTCGATATGTGTTACAGGCCTTTTCTCGACACATCATTCAGTGACTTTTAGATGGCAGATTCCACTAAGATTTTGACCACAGCTTAAGATTAAACCTAACTTATTATGATTAACTTTATATTTTGGTTTGATGCAATTATCCAGATAAATCGTCCAAAAACCTGCAAAAGTGTCCGGATTTAGGTACTTCACCAGTATAAATAGAAATAATAAAGTGTAGTGTACTACTTTTTCTTATATAAGTTAACATAATATTAACATTACATTTACATTACATTAACAAACCTTACACTTGTTATCTTAAAGAAACACCGAATAGGGTAACAAAAATGCCATAATATACAAATACATAATCTAAAATTTTATTATATCTACCTCAGAACTGCCATAGCACGGAATGAACCTAGTCACTCGAATGAATCTCTCCATAACTGAAGGCCTTGAAGAAGCTGCAGGTAACTAGACACTGATGCCGTTGATCCCGTTTCCAGTCTGACATCACCAGCTGTGACGATGGGTCTGCAGGCATCACCTACGTCATATTCGGAGTCCGCCTCCAGCCCCAGCACGAGGAGTTCGGCCGCTATGACGTCGTCAGCGAACTCGTCCACGAGCGCGTCTCTCTTGCTTTAGTATTCGTCGAGCTCTTCTTTGTCAAATACTTCTGCGAAATCAAGAAGTAACATTATACCTATTGGTACCACATATCTATAAGTAAATAATATTCGTCGAGCTTTTCTTTGTCAAACACTTCTGCAAAATCAAGAAGTAGCATTATACCTTTTTGTACCAAATATATATAAGTAAATAATGTTCGTCATGCTCTGATTCTACGAAATCAATGTAACAAACAGTACACCCTTTTAGTACCAAGTGTAAGTAACTCGTTGAAAAACACTTCTACGACATTATACTTTTTTGGTATAAAAACTATAAGTAAATAATATTCGTCGGAGCTCTCTTGTTCAAACGGTTCTATGAAATTAATGAAGTAACATCATTATCACCAGATAACTGTATAGTAAATCCATGCTATTTTGCATCTATCAATATTTTCCCCCAGCGGGTAGCGGCGGGATGACCCATGAGAATATGGCTAATTTTATTTATTTATTTGGTGGGGGGGGTCTCATTCCCCACCACAGAGCCAAGCATTTTTTCTAAATCCCCTCAGTGGGAGAGGCTTGGTGTATCAAATGGCCCGGGAGGGGCCCAATATTACCAATATCTAAAATCCGACCAAAGTCTACTTCCCGGGACCCGGAATTATTTGGCCTGTCAAATTCCCGCCTGTCGGGAATCGCTTTATGTCTAAAATCCCGTATATGCCCGCCGTATCCCGCCCGGGGGAATTATTGATAGGTGTATTACGTTCACATACATATTTAAACTATAGTGCTCTTAATAGCGGAGATGGCGTCTTAATATTGAGGTCCTGCAGGACATCAAGTCAATGTACACGTGTCTGGTGTTATTTAAAGTTTTAAGAAATACATGTTAATTTTTACCAATAGCAAACAATACATGTGCAAAGCGTGAAGTATATGACCGGGTCCCAAAGTACGTAAAATTATAATAACTTCAGTTACAGGCTGCACAAAACCTGTCAAAAACAAAGATTCCTAACGTATATCATATACATATACCTACAATTGGCATTTATTGATAAATTAATGAACAATACAAACAACATATATGATAACAAATACTGTATATGCTGCTTTAAAACGTTTATGGGGCTTTGGGTAAATGTTTTGGCATAGATCTGCAGCAAAACTCACAGTAGTTTCTAAATCAAAATATCCTAATGATGTATTAGAGGTTAATTCTATTGATATCGTCAAGACACCCCCGATTGTCTGTAAATACATACATAGATATGTTGTCAAGTATAATTCTTAAATGAATCATTACCTGTTTTGCAATTTCCAGTACTAAAGTGTTTAAGTGAAAGCGTTCACGCCATGCACGTTTCAACAACGTAGGCAATATCCAAAGAACTTACCAATGTCTTAATCTATCACTTTTGCCAACCCGTCTTCGTTCACAGCGAGTTGAACCAGATCGTCTGTATTTTGTCGCGGAGGTCCTCGCCAACTTTCTATCAAATAGTGCGGGTACGTCCGGCTTGGTTCTTCCTCCTCTTCCGATGTAAAGTTTTCCCCCTCTTCGGATCTAACATCTTCCTCCAGTTCTGATCTTACCTCGACCCCATCATCTGACCCCCTCTTTTATATCTAATTCTACGTCGCCTGAATCTACGTTACCTTTACATATCGGCTTGCAAATACAGTTACCCATTTCTAGTTTGCTTTTAGTGATTTAGAACAGACATTTCAAGCGAAAATAATAAACGTCCATCGTTGACGGTGCCCAGTTGGTAAATGATTTCGTTGTCAAGTTGCTAACGTCAAATCAATCGATGCGCATGCGCTAATTACATCAGTATTGTCACGTCACAAAATAACGACAAGTAGCATAAAGTCGCAACCTCCGCGCAGAGATTTAACTGCGTACCAGCGTAGCTGGTTAAAATCCCTGCCGGCAAGGAGTTTCACGTGACCATACGCAAAATAAAATGATGGACAAGCACATGATAAAAACTTGGACAACGAAAAATCCTTGCTTTGTTATGTTGACTTTTTTTTTTCATTTTAACTCTTAATACATTTTTTTTCATTTTAACTCTTAATACATATACCTGGACCAATCATGCAACATGTCTGTGTCATTGTTATAAAAAACTATGATAAAATTAAAATTTTGTACAAAATAAATCTAATCTCCCCATAATCGTCTCCTCTGAAAACTTCCAAATCTGTAAGTTTTTAACTTGTGGTTGCAGTGGTAACTGAGAAGAGTACCAATGGGGAAGTTACCACTGCGAGGAAGTTGATAAAGGCGTTGTTTTAAATGAAAGGCACGTGTACAGCGTGTTTGGCCCGCTTTTTGATGAGATATGTGAACGATGGATTTCGTAAGGCAAATGAAGCAGCATGATTATTCATCTGTAAGACTGCTGAGATAAATAGGCGCTGTTGTGACTTGCATGCTGTCTTGTTGCAGAATCCTATCACCACACGTAAACTATTCACAGACAGTGGCGTAGCTAGGCCATTTTCGTGTTGTATGCCTGGGCATAAGGTCAAGATACGAAGTTAGAAGTTTGTCAAAGGCATTTATGCTTAAACATTAATACATTTATATGACTATATGAATTATGCGGATATATGTGAAAGTATAAACCGATAAATATAAAGCAACACGCTCTTGCTCTAACCTTCATCAAATTCATTTACTTTACAGGTCCTTCAAACAAAATAGTTATAAACAAATATACATGTAGTGCGTATAACATGGGCTTTAACTATATGCCTTCACGTATGTTGCTTAAAGTGGCTCACTGCAAGATAGTTTACGTTTCAATTATGTATGTCATCACTTTTAATAGAACTCCATTTTACAACTTTTTACGGCCGCAACTGTATTAATGAATTTTTCATTGTCAATAGCTTTCTACCTGTGCATCATTGCAAGGCTGGAAAGCCTGTCTGTAAATGGTTGATCGCAGGTACGTTTTTAGCCTCTTCGTGCAGTGGAACAACCGCTCGCACGTTGCACGTTGGCGTTGTTTGATGTGTCTGTCCAATATTCAATGTTATATATTTAAGAAACGTCTTTAAACGTGTGAAATTCATAGCTGAATACATTCAAACACACACATTCACATCAAGAATTATATATATTTGTTATTTACCGAAGGGTAATTGTCTCCTTTTAATGTGAATGTCATTAAATAACTCACACATGCTTATCGGTTGTATTTTTTAATGTACTATGCACTGTTTATTTTCTCCATTAATACGAACGAAAGGACGCACAGATGAACATGTCTTTTACACCAACTATTGTGAAAGATACTCTTATGATTACGTTGCGAACCAATAAGGCAAGTGATGCCAACATTGTGTCACTTACGTTTCGCTGACATGTGGTGCCTGGAAAGTATTAAATCGCTCGGAAATGGTCCCAACGTTTTGGGAACCCCTCTACTATATCACGTATTAAATATCTTTCTTATACATGTATAAAACAAAATGAAATTCGGTCTGATTGCTAAATTAACATTGAACAAAATGTATGTCAATTTAGGTCTTTGAAAACTAAACTATCTATTGAAACAATTATGTTTAAGCTCGAAAGTAGGCATTGATTTGACTTTCATTTCAACTTTAAATGTATATATTTAGTATACATGTCTTTAATGTGGTATTTCCTGTGCCGAATCTTTATTGCTGTTGACATCTTCATATATATATATAATCTGAAATATTTAGAAAACAAAACAATAATATAGCATCCGCGAACAAAGGTATATATACCCACTGTCTATATTTTATCATTTTCACTGAACCTCGATGCAGTTATTACGGTGTGGAATTATTTACTTAAGAATTGGTAGCAAGCTAGAACGGGTATGTTTTACTGAGTACTTTTTCGGCGTAGCTGTCTAAGATCAGTTTTGACCTAGATTTCTTGCGATAATTATGCAGCGGGAAAATTGAATGCCAATAGAATTGAGCAAATTTTCTATTTTTAGGGAATGCAAACTTACAACAATGGTTTTATGTAGACCAATAACTGTTGCATACTTTTGAGGATTAAAATTTACATAATTGTTTACGTTAGCGGTTAAAATTAAGTTATAAACATATCTTCGACATACACTCTAGAACTGAACATAATTATGAACAATTTTACTCATTGTATGTCATGATCAGAATGTTATATTCAATAATGATATAACCATTTTGTTTAGCCTACATAATTGTCGCGCTCTATAAATAGCAATTACAATGCTGCCATTCACGGGCACGACAGTTTTTACCGTTTTGCGATCCCAAGAAAGCTTAAATATTCAGATACTTACTTTAATAATCCGCTTATGTCTATTTCTATTTGTGTCAAACGGCACATTTTCGTGTTTTGATAAATGTGTTTTATATTTAGATCGTCTTATAATCGATCTCTTTTTAATAAGGAATTAAATCGTTCTACCCTTAACCCCCCTAAGCATTCAATTTTAATTGCATTTTTAGGCCATTTATTTGTTTCACCATTGAGAAAGAGTTGTAGGCCCGGGCCTGCAAGGCCTACATGTAGCTATGCCACTGTTCACAGATGATTTACTGTAGTACCAAAATGTATATTTATCTTTTTGTAGCTAGATCGACTGTAAATATTTTATTTTGAAATAACTTTTTATCTAGATAACATAGCATGGACTGCGATAAGTTTTTTTTTTATTAAAATGGTCATACCCGAGAGCAAATCTACTCAGTAAGGAGTTCGTAAATATGCAATATATGTATTTTGCAAACAGTTTAAATGTATCCGAATTTAGAAATGGACATTTTTGGCCTAATTATGAAATACCTGGCTCAAATTTATACTGAATTCAAAAATGAAGCTCAACATTGTAGAACATAGGACTTGGTGCGTAAGGCTAAAGCCAAATTGAATGTGCCCCCACAGAGGTTAACCATTGTCTTAAGTAAGAGGGATCAGCATTTAAAAACATGTAGATCTATATCAAAGTCTATATAATATAATTAAATCATTTGGGTTCTTTAATGAATATAAAGTGTCTATTTTTGTTATTTTTTGGCGATAAATTTCGTTTCGTGTGAAATATTTATCGAAACTTTTTGACTCCCGGTATGTAGTCGTTGTTTATTTATTTTTCGTGCTCATTTTATTAACAAATTTTGCCTTTTGCAAATTCGTTTAGTAAGCCGAGACGTACATGTGATACGGGAGCTTTTTGTGGCACATTTTTCCGACATAAAAAGTATTGTTCTTCAACATTTAACCCCGTAAAAAAAGAACAGTTAACTCCAACTCATCAAGACTACTCATTTACACGTTTTAATATTTGGCACAACAAAACTCGCGGACGTTATAGTGTATTTTCGCCCACAGTGTTTTTTAACCTGCGGATGTTTATAGTAAGGCGTAATCCTCTCGACCGCATGAAAATGACGAACGTGGATTGAAATCGTGAAATGTGAAGCTATAAATATTTGTTTCTTGCAGGTAAATTGCATAATTACTAACGGTGAAACATAAAATGAATACACATCTTTTGGTTAATCAACAAAATGGTTAACATGTCAATTACTTCTTCGTAACTTAATCGTCACAAACATGTCGTATGCATAGACTTTAGAGTTTAGTTATGTTTACAATTATCATTTCCAAACATAAACACAGGTTGAAATAGATTCTATTGTCTGAAATTGTTTTTATTTAAAACTTGCAACGAAGTGAATAGCATGGCATTTGTCAATTACAAAGGTAAGATGTCATTTTGTGTCTCTTGTCAAAGCCTAAATGCTTCGACTTCTTTTAAGTTTAACGACGCTTTAATTAGCATGGCTACATGATTTTTTGGGGGTGTTTTGTTCATGAATGCCAATATATTGCCTAAAGGTACATGGTTTCTGATTACAAAACTGAAATGAAATGAAAATATCTTACTCAGAAGTGAAGTTATGACAATTTTTGTACAGCACCCGTTAAAGTGTGATAAAATGTTATACAAAAAAAAACATGAAAAGTCAGCCCAACTATGAATTTGTGTTTATAAAGCTAAATGCTATGAGGGGAAATGTATTTTATAAATGGTGCATGTTTTCTGATTACAAAACTGAAATAAAATCATAATTATCTCACTTAGAAGTGTTGTTATGACTATTTATGTACACCACCCGTCAGGCTGCAGTAAGACGCAAATTGGGAAAATACATAAAAAATGAAGACTACTGTAGCATTTGCAACATGATTTTTTTAGGGTGTTTTGAAAATAAATCTTAATATATTTCCTAAAAGGTTTTCTGATTATAAAACTGAAATAAAAATTAAAATATCTTATTTGGAAGTGAAGTTATGAATGTTTTTGCACACCACCAGTCAATGTGCAATAAAACGTAATACAAGAAAAAAACACTAAAATGTCAACCCAACTATATTTTTCACATATTAAACTAAAATCTATGAGAAAAAAAAATATATTCATTTAGGTACACTCAATACCAACACAGTAACAACACAAACAATATCCTTAAGCTCCTATATGTGTATTAAGTAGCTTGAGTTTCGGTTTATTCCTTTAAAAGTTGTGCATAAATTATAAAACATGACACATTATTAATGTAAGAAAAATACCTTATGTCAAATGTATACTTCAAATTCAGATTGAAAACTAGAAAGTATCTTTTAAACAATACTGTCAATAGATTTGAACATGTTGCTTTTGATGGTTTTATCAAAATCTAAGTTCTATCAGTGATTGTTGGTGAGTATTTTACATAAAAAGTTTATTGATAATGTTTAATACTTTTTCAGATTACATTTTTTAATTTTAATTGCAACACCAGTATTACTCAAATATTTTACAGTTATCATTATTATATTGAAACTGACAAATAATGTATATTTACAATATCAGTTTAAGAAAACAGTCTTCAGACAGAAAATAGTTAAATTCAATTCTAGTTGTTCACAAAGTTTGGCTTCAGAATATCATTTTATAACAGAAAAACTGTAACTTTAGCCTTGTGCAGCCACAGGATTAATCTTAACAATAATAATAAATGTATGTTTATTTAATCCATCATGAATTTCAAAGTGATTCCATTTAATTACAATTGAGGCAACAGCAGACTTGCAGTGGTACGAACCGACCAGGTACGAACCACTCCGAGTTTGCATGTCAAGGTTATTGATGGTATATTTCTACTTATTCAACAATTTCGAATACACATGCAAATATATATTAACATATATATTGCATCTTATTACACATTATTCATCACTACTAGTTTGTTTTCAGCAATTAATAAGGTTGCTACGTATGTACAATAGTGTCATTCGTACAAAGCGCCGCCATCTGGGATTTGTGTTTACTCTAGCATGGGGTTGGAAATGTCCCATAAATAATACCTATGCGGTTAAATATGTAAAAAAAATTGTGATGTATTTAATAAAAAAAACATTTTCATGATTAAACAGTACCATGAAATTCAGCGAAACATAATTTTTTCTCAAAAAAATAGGATTATAAAATATTCTAGTAAGATTTTTGGAGCTAAAAATAACACTCGTGGGAAATATTCTGGTTTCCTTGTTATTTCATCATCTAATTAGCATATGCAATTCAGATTGGTTCCAGATATTTACGTTTTATATGGGATTTTGAGCGAAATAAAATGTAACCAGTGCTTGGGCCGCTTGCCGACACTAATATTCATGAGCTGCCGCCAAGGGACACTACTCTTATTGCTTTGGCATTGCTACTTTACTTGAATTTATTAGAATGCGTTTGTTTTTTGCCCTTAAACCTCTTCACCATGTGTTTTGTTTTCCCTATATCCGATTCTGTCTCGGTTGTTCTCCATATTTGATTGTTCTTTGAAAGTGTTTGTGTGAAAATGAATTAACACATCAAAGAGTTAGTCTAATTCATGAGACGTGCTGCGAATTTAGTGTTACTTTTTATATAGGACTAAATTCGCTGGAACATCTCATCGTCTAAAGACCATTTATGTGGTGGAAACCTAAAAGTTTAAATTTTAATAAATTTCCATTATTTGCAACAATTGAGTTATCTATCAACGTATTTTACTTAAACAACACCTAAACTGATTAACATGAGCCGGAATTTACCTTATCTATGCATTTAATTCCAATTTAAACTTGTCTGTAAATCTATCACATGTATATAGAAATTCTCAAAATTTCAGCCTCGTTTAGCACTCAAACCAATCAGAGTGAGGCTATCCTGATACTGACCAATAGCATGACATAACACTTCTGCAGCGTAGCAGAATATCGATTAAAGTTTACACAATGGAGAACAGCGAGATTATTTAAAAATGCAAAAGTGTGTAGGTTTAAATGGCTCCAGCATGTAAAGAGTGTTTTCATACTAATATTTATGGAACATTAATTAGGAATGGTTTATCTGTCCAGGTTTGTAACTTTTATTGAAATCCGTTCACAATAACTATCTAATTTCGGGACGTGAAAGTAGCGATCAAAATCCTGTCGGAACAATATAGAAAAAGAAGGAAAACTTTCCACCACAGAAATGGTCATTCCCCGGTACAGCCTGTCAGCAAACATTGCCCATATAAAAAGTAGCTCTATGTTTGCATAGGGCTTACAAGTACAGCGAACTGAGAGTTGATATAATAAATTATTTCCAATGGTAATACATAAAATGGAAATATCCCTTATTCTTCAGATATCGTCAGGGTTCGAATTTAGGCTCGCATACTCGCAAAATAAAAGTTTGTTTCAGAAATTGCGAGCACATTTTCCACAAGCTCGCAAAATTTTGCGAGTACCGTAAAAATGTGTATAACGCTGACCCGATTTTTGAAGAGAAAGAAAAAACAATTTGCAGTTATGTTTTGTCAATGCCCAATGATTTTGTATTGCAGTTTTTTTCCTTGTTGATGTTGTTTTGTAAAATTGCACTAAATTAACATTCATAAAACAGACATAAAGTAAATTTCAAATACGCGTACGTAATTATCTTTAAAAACACATAACAAGACACCTTGAATATAAATATTCATGTTTTTGTCCACACACTCTCCATTTTAATTCCAATACATGTTTATTTCGTCACTCCCATGTAAATGGTATTTAAATCTCCAATTTATCCAATGCATCAAAACAGCAGTCTGATTTTTTGACGCACTGGACATTTAGAACGCTAATTCATTAATGCTCAGTGTCGATATGTTATGAATACAACAATAGATATATTTTGCGAGTTAATTTCTCATTTTGCGAGTAAGCTCAAAAGGCACTCGCAGTGTTTTGCAAGTGGCTTTTTCCGCTAAATTCGAACCCTGGATACTGTACTATCTAATCTTATATACCGTTTTTTCACAAGATGCTCAAGAATAATAGTTAGTTTTGTAACCTATCAGTTCGAAAATATATGATTTTTATGCAGACATATTTAAGTAAATAAAGCCACCAAATTCTGTTAAACAATCCAGTGTTCCCTCTGGCTTTTGAAAAGTTGTCGCCACTTTTTTTTGCCAAATTTGAAAACATGGAGCCAATTAGGCGTCACACGTAATGTTTTAGTTTGAGACGTTCAGGTGGCATACTATATATAACTATACTATATATAACTATACTATATATAACTTTTCACATATAATTGTTACTGTAATGCATTAATGATTATTCCTAATGAAGAACACAATAAATAAACAAAACACCTTATATCGCTTGAATCAATTTAATAACATTGAATTTAGTAAGTAACAAAACAGCATATTTCATATACAAATGCAGTAAAATATGTTCATGGATCATAATAGTTGCAACAATACCGTAAAAGACTATGTATAATGCGCGGCCATGTTTAACGCACATCCATTTTTTAAAGTGAAAGATCGGGAAAAAAGTTTTACTAAGTTTTTCATAGGTTTCAATAAAGAGTCGACGCTTGCCAACACCAAGCAGAAATCGCCTTCGTGACGAAGAGCGATGGTTAAGATACTCTGATTTGTGACAATTTATAGACATTTCTTTCAAAACAAATGGGTAGCCTTGATAATGGCCATTTCTTTGCTAGTGATCTGGTACATTTATATCGGTCATCTATCGATGTCAGATGAGTCAAATCCCTCAAATTCTTCTTCTTCCTTGCTATAGTTTATAATGATCATAGGCAAATGTTCAATATTATACACAAAGTGCGTGGTATTAACACATTTTCACATTCTAAAGTGATCATTATCTACTCGGCATACTCATCACCTATTTCTGAGCGTGAAAACATGACAGATTGTGGTAAGTTTATTCACACATTAATTACAAAGACAACTGTTACAGCATTTTCACACATGTCGACACGCAAGTTTATGACATACCGACAATGGCTCTAAACTGTATGTTGAAAATGCAACATAGTACATGTAGGGTGATGGTTTTTAATGTTTACAAAATGGCTTCCTTTGTTTAATTAGTAACAAAAACAATGTCTTCGGATACGGGATACACACCTGAAAATAAACAAAAATAATGTGTAAGGTATGTCTAACATGGCAATCGTCTTTGATATCCATACATGCTATACATAAACACAATAGACTTCGTCCAGAAAAACGAAGCAAAATCCTTGTTACCATGTATAACGCGCACCAAATTTTTGACATCAAAAATGAGGGAGAAAATCTGCGCGTTATACATTCTTACGGTTATTATTTTAGCAATGCACTATTAATATGTGTATTAACACCATCAATATTTTTTTTTAATATACATTTAACAATGCATAAATGTTACTATTTTACTTATAAATAGGACACATGTTAATACATAAATATTCACATATAAATACAATGGCACCAAATAGGCACGGCAAGGTACACTGGAAAGGAAACTGAAAATATGCATAAGACTTCATTATTAACAGCAATTCTATATATATTATGTTCATAGACCAAAAGAATTCCAACTTCCAACAGTCTTTAAAAATTCTGTGTATTGGAGAATTTTGAGGTTTGAGCATGTAAGATAGAGAAGAGACGTCATCAGAATCTAACAAACGTTTTTTACAAGGAGTATTTACGTCTGAACTGGCCATTTTGACAAGTGAATTTTCAAATTCAACATTTCATACAGATTGTCGTAACATACTGTTTTATTACTGACTTTTGCTTATTTAATCGTGAATGTGTTGAAAACACTACATACTTTCTATGTTTTGATTTCTAATTATCGTTTAATTGATATCGTCCTTAATCTGTTAAAACATGGCACACTTCTATTAATTGCTGGTATCGACGATTAAAGAAAAATCTGTTTGTTCTACATGCAATTAAAATGCCGATCTAATTTTTTTGCCCTGGGCCATATAATCATTTGCATGTTATCACCTTATCGATATGCATTCAGTTTCTTGCTTCAGTTAATTCAATCGTACCGCTTGCATCACTAAAAATCAATACATGCACGATAACTGCCGCGGATAACCAAGTCAGCAAGACCGCTTAGGTTAAAATGTCGCTTACGTCATTTCAATAGTAAATAATTCGGACAAAGAACACGGTCGCCAGAAAAATCGCCAAACTCGAAAATTTGTCGCCACTTTTGCGATTTTGTTGCATTTGGCAACAGTGGCGATTGCCAGCGCGAACCCTGCAATCACTCTTTTAATGTGCTTCTTTCATGGAAAACCTATTCTGATCTTGTGTTTAATACTAATAGCAATGCTAGAACCCCTTTTCCATGGATACTCACTCGATTTGTTGAACTTAAACTGAAACCTATTTCACTAAAATTAAGATTAAAGTCGATTGCTCCATAAGTTTGTAAAGAACAATAGCGCGTGCACCATCCTTCGATGACATCATAACCTAAACAAAGACAAGAAACTTTATTGAAAGATCGTTGTGGTTGACCTGTTCTGTGTGTTGTCATTTGTTATATTTTACAGATTTGTAATTTGAAATTAAAGATATATATTGTGTTTATATTTAATATGTTTTCAAAACAATTATGGTCAAACCTATTTTAAGTACGATTCACAGTGTCATTAAAAGGAATGGTATCTAAAGAATAGAGAATATAACATGATACCTAAATCCTTTATGCTTAAACATCTTAAGATGCTTAAAACAATGCCTTAACTCAATCGGTTGATGTAAAACAAGAACACAATTTAAAAATTAGAAACAATATAGTACAGGGACGGACCATGGTGATTTGGGCATTCAGGTATGTACTGTAGGGTATGTAATGGATGTGATACCATTCGCTAGAACTCAAGAAATACCTAACCATGTTTATTTTACCAAACTGGTGGGTCAGTTGGTAGAGACCCTTGGTACCAAAGGAAAACGAGAACTCGGGTCCAAATCTTCCAACTGTAAGATACAACATAGCAAGGCACATTGTATTTTCTATATATTATATTATTAATCATATTAAGTTTCTGGAGGCTGAAACTTAAACAGCTATATTTATTGACACTCAACAAATGATCCTCTAATGCTGAGGCACAGGGACGAAACATAAAACAAACTAAATATTTGTTGAGGACTTGCATGTAACTGCAGCTGTTCTTTCAAAGCTTTGGGTATGATACCAAACTAAATGGAAATAAAAGAGTAATCTTTCATACTTTTTGCTTACCTTGTAACAAATTTCTATTTTCATGTAAAACATCAGACATATAATTGTTGCAGCATGGTGTGTAGATTACCACTACTCACAGAGAGGAACTTTTGCTATGGATGATCGAGCATTACAGGGGCTTGCAAGTTTGTCTACCTGGCAGGAGCAGAATACAGTGAGTACAGCAAAGTTAATGCACCTATCAATATATTTACCGCTCCCCCCCCCTGGGTGCATAATGCTATGGAAACTAATAACTGTTAATATATTTATAATTAATAACTGTTAGTATTTAATTTAATTATTATAATTATACATATTATGAACCAGTAAAAAACATTTTTCTAACATACATGTGCTGAGTATTATTAATTTGTATAATTATTGCAATTATTATTGCAAACATAACATTAACTGTAATGCAGATATGTATATACAGTCATCTGTCTGTGTCAAAATAAAATCTTGAAACCTGTCTGTATCATCAGTGTTTAACATGATTTTTCACTTGTTGTACATGTCTGTTTTGTTAATACATTAGCAGTGAATCAACAAGTATTATTTGAAAATCAACAGCAAAACAGCATGCAGCCTAAAAAAAACACTCACCAGACACTTAAAGCAAGCAACTAAATACTTTAAAAAAAAATGCTTTATTTTTATCCGTTAAACTGGTTAACCGTAATTCATATTCTGTTACCTTCCATTGTAGGCGTTGCAGTACTTCGAGCAGTTGAAACAGTCAGCTGATGGTTGGAAGCTTTGTGCTCAGGCAATTACAGAATGCTCTTATGAAGGGTATAAGCTGCTGTTAGTTGTTACTTATATACTTTTAAAGGATCTGATCTTAAAGGGTTAACATAATTGATCTTAAAGGGTTAACATAATTATGTGAGTATTCGTTTGTTGTTTTTCTTTAAAAAAAAAATGCTTGGTTAAGGTTTTTAAAGATTTTAGATTTTTAAATGTTATAGAAAACAGAACAGTCAATATCATTTTCACCCTTATCAACTTTATATTGAACAGAAACAGGATTATTTTACATTGACATTAATGATGTACAATTTCATTTGTAATTTCAAGGACTCGTACTTAACTGTTCTTCTGAGCTTGTACAGGGTATTTCTCATAATTATGATAATGTGGCACAGACAGCTCTATAAAGTTGGAGATCTTCAAATGAATCGATGTTTCTACCATTTTAAATTTATTGCAGGAATGATCATGTCAAGTTCTTCTGTCTTCAAGTGATTGAGCATTATCTCAGAGGAAGGTATTTAAATATTTTTAGCTCTCTATTTATACAAGTTTAGTTTTGTACAAATTGTTGGATGTGGTGTTAGAGTACTACTACACATTGCCAATTATTTTATTAGGCACATTTCTTAGCATAGGCATTCCAAATGCGGTGTTGTAACTTGCTGGACTTTTGTTATTTAATTTTGTTTTGTATACGTTTTACATTGTAACAGATTTTGGGCCATTTTAAACATTGACCAAATTTTTAAGCTGAAGTCAATACAAATCGTTCAAACATACATGTAACCCTTTTTGGATAATTAAATTTTGTTTATTCATCTTTGTAAGTTTAGTTAATACTTTGGGGTAAGAATATGTCACTCTTTCTGGTGATGCTGTATAACTTATTGCATGTTTCAGGTATCTGCAAAGTAGCAAGACAGAACATGAGCTGGTCCGCAATCTGATTGGCCGACTGCTGCAGCTTCAGGTATTTTATTGTAATTTTGGTGTTCATATAGTGTTCATTCACATGCATCTGTATTGTTGTTAATTACTGTGGAATTGTAGCAGATCACACGACTGAAAAGTACATTTCCAATGTCACTTATTTGCAGAAATGACGTGAAACAAATTTGATATAATGTTCTTCATTAATATAATACTAACATATTTATGTATTTAGAAAGGCTATTTATTGTCTTCTTATTGCCAATGAAGCATTGTATTTTATTTTATCACAATAACAATAGTAATAATCTGTTTCCATATCGTATCTAAAAAAAGAAAGACATAAGTTCAAAGTATACAAGATTAATTATTGCTCACATGGATATTTATTCAGGGCACAAAGCGAGACAAGAGTTTCTTGAAGAACAAGGTGTCACAGGTCATCTCCCTTGCCTTTGTTGTTGACTACCCCCGACGATGGCCAGGGTTCTACCAGGACTTGCTGCAGACTTTGGGCTTGGGACCGCTGGCCGTCGACATGTACCTGCGTATTCTGCTGCAGATTGACTCGGAGGTCGTGGACAGGGATATCGCGCACACCCCACAGGTTGGCGTTGTGTGCCTTGTGTTATTGCTGATCATTATTTGTGATTTTCGCTAAATAAATACTGTTATTTCCAAGAGCATAATTATGAACACTCCTATACGTTCATGCGTATAAATTGTAGCACATGAAAATGAAGTGATAAAATTGGAGACCAAACGAGAGTATGGCATGATTTCTGTACTATCTGGCAGATACCTGTATCCTTTATCTGAATAGCATTATGTTACAGATTGTTGAAAAATACCAAACAAATGACGCGTTGTCAACATTTTGCCTAATTTGGACCAGCTTGCTGTTGTTAATGTGGTTCCGTTGAAAAAGTCTTATCCCACTGTACTTATTAAATGTTTATTGTTGCCAGGAAACGGAGCGTAACACCAGCATCAAGGATGCAATGAGGGAGCAGTGTGTCCAGCGTCTAGCAGACTCCTGGCTGCAAATACTGGTATGTTAACTTAGAACAACCACACGTCTTTTCAGTTCCACCCCTGCCCCCAAAGTGGGAAGTGAGTTAGGCAAACTCTCTAAGTAAAGTGTATAAGTACAGGAGGGATATTATTAACATATTTAAGTCAATATTAGTGCATACTGAGTGCCATGTCATTCTAATTGATTGAAGGGACTACGTCAACTCAAAATTGGCTTCCTATTGCACTGCAAATTATTTAATATGCTAGTAATGCGCTATAATTAGACATGTGCATTAAATAAATAAAAATTAATACAGTACACAATAAGATACTTGATAAAAACAAATTAGCAAAAAAGTCTGAAAAAATTAAAACCCCAAGCGGGTATCGAACTCAGCGCTTTAACCAACTGCGCTATCATGCATGGTAAGGAATTGTGTGTAAACTGTGGTCATATAAAATGCACCCAATTCTAAGGTCAAAATGTAAACAGGAAAAGGACCAAACAAACAAAAACCATATTATAAATTGATTTTTATTTCAGAAAGCGTAAACCCTTTTCCCAATGTATATACCCTGTTTTAACCATTGTTATATGCCAGTATTAATATCTAAATTTCAGAATTGGACCCTTTTCGTTGAAACAGTCCCTTTAAATTAGAAATACCTGTACCATAAAGTGTTGTTGTTTTGCTAAGTCATTATCAACCCCTCCCCCCCCCCCCCACAGTTTTGCCCCAAATAGCTGATAACATGCGAAACTATTAGTTTAACTATACATGTAACTCCACCTGAAAGTAAGCTTGTTCTCCTTTGAAGCTCACGGTCTATCTATGTTAATGGTGTATTTGTTAGTACCTTAAATATGTTGAAATGTCTATTAATTTCTAAATTCTTATTTTAGAACAAGTACGAGGCCAGTAACACAGAAGTTGTGTGCACATGCTTGGAGGTGATGGGAAAATACATATCTTGGATTGACATAGGACTAATCGCCAATGACAAGTTTGTGCCAGTGATTATCCGCTTCATGTCCAACCAGCTACTCAGAGAGAGTGCCTGTGACTGCATTCATGATATTATAAGCAAAGGAATGGACCCGGTGGCCAAGACAAAACTTGTGGAGTCATTTTCCGATGTGCTTGAGAACGTCGGAGTCCTCAGTCCATCAGAGGTAGGGGCCAGATTTATATGTCAGTGTTATGATACTTGCTGTTTGCTCTCAGCTAATTGACCGATCATCGAGACTTGATTTGACAAGTTGTTTAGCCATTTAGAAAGCTAGGACTTCATTGTTTGAAGGGAATGTCAAGGAATAACTATATGTGGCGTTTCGTGGGAAAACCGGGCCTAATGCATGTGCTTAAAGTGTCGTCCCGGATTAGCCTGTGCAGTCCGCACAGGCTAATCTAGGACGGCACTTTCTGCTTTTATGGTATTTTCTGTTTCAAGAAAGTCTCTTTTAAACATAAAATAATAATAATAATAATAATAACTTTCTAGGCGGAAAGTGCTGTCTCAGTAATCCCGGTAATTAGCCTGTGCGGACTGCAGAATTTGACATTAGTATCATTACTGTAGTTGTGCTTACGAGTTAATATACACGTTACATTCATTAAATTTACATTTTCCGTATGACATTATTTTAAGAATTAAATGTATATGAGCATCATCCTACCATTTGATACTTTGTTGCAAATTGACAAGAAGACAAAAATGCCACCAGTAAGCTGTTTTGAGTTATAATAATAATGATATTATTCGCATTTTATTTTATTGTCTTATGAGTTTATTATACATGTAATCACCAAATTTTCATTCATAAAAAATCTAGTTTGTCATTAAAATAGTCTAGTTTAAATGCAAAGATCCATGTTTTGATTAGGAACTTTACAAACGATTTCAGGATGAAGATGCTGACTTCTTGGCAAAAATGTCTAAGTTGATCAACTGTATGGGAGTGCAGTTGATATCCTCATGGCAAAAGTGAGAATATTATTTATTAGTTTTTAGAAACGGTGTATGTTTCTGAGAGTGTCTTCAAATTTAAATTCTGTATGTAAGTTAATTATTAAAATATGTTTTAATAGTTTCATTGAAACAATGGCTACAGTGCTCCAGCAATGCTTAAATGACAGGGTGCAGCACCCTGCCGCCCTCGACCCCCGCCGTGCCGCCTTTGATCCCGCCCTGCCCTCTTTAATCTCGGTACTACGCGATGGACAAAACGGATACATGCTGCGACTGTTTAATCCCCTGTAAATAACGACTTGTGTACGTGTATATTACGTCACTTATCTCGTCTTTGATCAGAGTAAAGCACTCGTTGATTTTGCCGATCTCGGCTATTGATTTAACATTTCGTCTCTGGACCTATCTGTGCACAAATAAATAAATGATATGCAGCTTTTCCGTACCTGGTGAGTATACGTATGTTTCCCATGAGGTGTCCGTAACCTTGCAGAATATGATGCGAATTTCTAGCAAAACACATTTTAACATGGAAAATTTAGTGTGTCATCAAAGGTTTCGTATTGTTTGCGTCATTAGAAAGTAATACTTAAATCGACTAGGGGCAATTAAGATATATCGTTTACGAATAAAGCGTGTTGAACCCACATATCGCTCGTACGCTAATAAACATAAGTTAAACACCATATAATAATATATTTTATTTATACCGGTAATAATATTTGTTAGTCAAAGTTCAATTATATTTTTTTTTTTTTTTTTTTTTTTTTTTTCGTGCAAAATTTTATTTTCACCATATAATATTACATACATGCATGTTATTGACAGAGTAGTTCATGTATGTACATGTACCGTATGGTTGTATATAAATACAATTGTAAACATACTACATACAAAACATACATTCATATACAATATATACAATACTTGCAGTTTTGTATTTCAAAACATTTTGCAAAAATACTAACTTGTACATGCATACTATATACAGTTTTATATGTAATCATGTATGTCTTCTATCTATACAATATTGCACGTAAGAAAAATAACCTAAGTGCTGAGTTACATTGGGTATAATACACTGATAATGCAGATTTTACAAAATACTGGTGTGGTAAACAATATTTATTATGTGTTATAAAGTATTATGTCGTTATAAGAGATGTCTGTAAATGTTTTGACAAGGGACCAGTTTCTCAGTTCTTCATCTGTTTTTATTGTAGTTTTATATATTTCAAACGTTTGCTTCATACTATTTACAAGTCCATATTTAGATGGACTTCTGTTTTTCCTCTGGCAATGAAAGATATACCGTTTAATTTCAAGGCATACAATGTTTAAATCATTCATTTTTGAATTTGTAATTCCAAGTATTAATTCCTGACATGTCAACTGAACATGTAAGCTTGGTCGACTTCTATGAATAATCTCGACAGCAAAATTAACAATTTCTTGGGTATATGGACAGTACCAGAACAAGTGCGTAATGTTTTCTACTTCATTGTTACAGAATGTACATAGATTGTCAGCAGCAATTTTCATCTTGAACATAAGTGATTTTGTTCCCAATATTCTGTGTACTATTCTACATTGGAACCATCTGATATATGTATCCTTAGTTAAATTGAATACAAGTGTATGTACGTTTTTCCAGTCAATATTAAAAAATTCTGAATTCCATTTTGTTTGACTAGTTGGAATGTCACTGTTTTGGATTAATATTTTATAAATATGTTTTTCTTCTTTAGGTCTAGTTACTATTTTCTTTATGTAAGTTGGTAATATAGGTCCCTGAGTTTTATTGTAAAAATTTGGCAAATCTTCAAAATTTTCAATATATTTGCTTATTATGTTAATTAATCCATGGTACAATAGGAAATTTACATTTGTTCCGACATGTAAATCCAAAACTTCTTTAGGAATAAAACAATCTCTTTCTATCATAATATCTCTAACAAAACGAATACCTCTTTCATAGAGACTTTTAATATAAATGTGAATATTGTTTATTTTAAAATTATGATTATAAAATAGAGGCATATCCAGAATATCATCACTATTTATTATTGGCAGCTTTTCAATATACAATATATAGTTTTTCAGGACATCGAGCCAAAATTTATTTTTCAATTGTAGGCATATTTTCTCGGCATACATTTTACCAGTGTTAAAAAGTGTTTTAAAATCTATAAACGATTTAACAAATGAATAACAATTTCCATCGCCTGACACTAATCTCTTCAACCAAATTATTTTCATGTATTTTTCAAACGAACATATATCTATCATATTTAACCCACCTTCGTTATATTCCTTAACAATTACAGTAGCTTTTATTTTGCTTGGTCCTGCCCAAATGAAGTCATAAAATTGTTGATTAATTTGTTTCATGGTGTCTATTCCTGGTGTTGGTAGTGTTACAAATAAATGATTAAGTAAAGGTAAAAGCAGTGATTTGACAATAGTTATCTTTCCCAGCGGTGTAATATTTCTACGATTCCAATGACTTATTGAACTCTTAATACTTTCGATTTTGTTTTCAAAATTTTTCATTACCATGTTTTCTAAGTTAATATCAAACTCTATCCCAAGAACTTTAAAAGTAGTTGCTCCCCATCTCAGTTTGTATTTAGTTTTTATTGATCTAGTACTATACTTCATAGAGCCGATCCAAATTAAGTTAGTTTTTTCATAGTTTATGTTTAGTCCAGAGTATCTTGAGAATTCATGAAGCATGTCTAACGTATAATTAAGGGATGGTTCAGATCCGTCAAGAAATAAAGATGTGTCATCAGCAAATTGAGATATTTTATATTCTATGTCTTTAATTGTTATACCTTTTATTTCTTTGCTTTCCCTTATTTTGATAGCAAGAACTTCTGCACATATAATAAAAATGTAAGCGCTGATTGGGTCTCCTTGTCGACAACCCCTCTCTATACAGAAAGTGTTTGACAAGAATCCGTTTATTTGTATGGAGGCCATAGTATTATGCAAGAACATAGATATCCATTTTTGAAGCATTGGTCCGAAATTAAAAAAACTAATAGTTGTTTCTATAAACTGAAAAGACAAAGTATCGAATGCTTTTTTCGAAATCAATTGTCATTAGTAATCCAGGTAAATTATTATCTTCAGCATATTTCAAAATATCGTAAAGTTCAATTATCCATTTATAGAAAATCACAAGTATTCCAACATTAAACACAACGCATCAAATCGTAATTGCATGTAGTTTCCAATTTATGGCACACAAACACTGAAACTTTT
This sequence comes from Congeria kusceri, assembly GCA_027627225.1. Classification (NCBI taxonomy): domain Eukaryota; kingdom Metazoa; phylum Mollusca; class Bivalvia; order Myida; family Dreissenidae; genus Congeria; species Congeria kusceri. Next base: position 21,021,748 of record CM051035.1, read on the forward strand.
AAATGTAATTTTCATGTTTGCGGACTAAACATTTTACAGTTGCACATAAATATTAATTACATATCTCCTTGATAAAATCGTACTATGCTAAAAACGCGCGAGTTATTTGTTAACGTCAGCGACGTCACTAAATGCTCATGGGAAGTGTGCGTGTAGAGAAGTTAAACGCAATGTTTCATGTACGTTTTTGACCACAGCTGTGTTATGTAAAAAAAAGATTGAGTTAAAAACTGCCGATGTGCCGTAATGCCAATATAAATATTATAATATAATAAAGCTATAACAGCGTGAAAGTGTGCTTTCAGAAATCTATTTTGAAAATACTGTTGATGTATCGTAATGCTAATCTGATAATTTGTAACTTTGTTTATTGTTACTACGCTATAGCTTCTTCCACTGTATATTACTATCATTCAACTACTTAAACAGTCAAATGCTGTAACATTTTACAGTTGCACATAAATTACATATCTCCTTGATAAAATCGTGCTATGCTAAAACCACTCGAGTTATTTGTTAACGTCAGCGACGTCACTAAATGCTCATGGGAATCGTGCGTGTAGAGAAGTTAAACGCAATGTTTCATGTACGTTTTTGACCACAGCCGTGTTCTGTAAAAAAAAGATTGAGTCAAAAACTGCCGATGTGCCGTAATGCCAATATAAATATTATAATATAATAAAGCTATAACAGCGTGAAAGTGTGCTTTCAGAAATCTATTTTGAAAATACTGTTGATGTATCGTAATGCTAATCTGATAATTTGTAACTTTGTTTATTGTTACTACGCTATATCTTCTTCCACTGTATATTACTATCATTCAACTACTTAAACAGTCAAATGCTGTAGTATATAATGAATATGAATGTTTTTCATTTTATTTAGAAATATTTAATAAGTTTTCAGTCACATATTTAAGTTAATTATTGAAATACCAATGTATAGGACATCTACATAATTCTTGACCTGTACATATTTTCGGACGTTACATTTCGGACATATGTTTATATATAGCAAATACAACATAATGCATTTGATTATATTTATGCAAGCTATAGACTATAGTTTAAATTGTTATATTTAAACGCTTCTGATAATATTTGGAGATAATTCTTACAGATATTTTAAATAAATGCAGTTAAAGTTACCTACAAACAAAAACTTGATAATTAAAATACACGTGCTGAAAAATATGACTGTATGCTGCATTACAAAAATATTAATAATTATATTAAACTATTTATTATGGGTGATATTATATAGAATGAAATCTTTAAGTGATATATAATTGCTTAGTACATTTTATAATTTAGTATAAATATATTAAGTTACAAGGCAAATGTATAGTATATATACATGAAATAAAAAGCAAAAACTAAACTAATATATAACCTATGTGTTTGTTACACATATATAATAATATATCACCTTGAAAAAATATGAGCGCGCTCAAAAGTGCCCTTTTCAGCAATTAGCACCCTGCCCTTTTTCAATCCTGACTGGAGCACTGTGGCTAAATATATTCGACACGTGAAAGTCTTATGTGTTAAGTCTATTGGCAGTTGAAAAATGCCTGTTCATACGCAGTGTACACTTACAGTGAACTGCATGCTCATAATCATTCTTTAGCATTTGCTATCTTGCCTTTAAGAAAAGTACCAAATACTGTTTCCCAGTGTCTTTTCCAATGCTTTATTACATACCTTACTGTATGATAGTAACACAATTACGTTGATTTTTTTCTGATATGGATTTGAAAAACCAGGGCATACACAGAAGGTGTGCCGATATGGCTTTTCTACTTCCTGTTGTGCCTGATACTGGCTGGGACATGGCACACGATCGATTTCACGCGCCGTCATTAACTGCGCTTGACGTCATTAGTAATGTCAAAAGTGCAGCACAGTTTACTCTGAACGTTTTAGCAGCTTATTTGTTGGAATTCGACGGCCATATTCAAGACAACGAGTGAAAAATTGATATCCACGAATTTGTTGATTCCATGAAAAATGAAAATACCAAAAGAAAAAACGAAATCAGACATTAATCAGGTAAAAAATGACTTCAAAGAAAGGTGGCAGAGAGAGAACTGTTTGAAATTCCGGCAGAGGTGCTGAACGTTTTTTAACATATTTGCTGTAATGAGTACAGTATGTTGGTATAATAAATTGATGTAACTAATTAAAATCTTGCTTTATCTACTTGCGTTGAAGGTATGTAATAAAAAGGTTAAAACAAGGCTATAGTGCGCCTATCAGCCGTATCGGCGCACCTTCGGAATTCTTGGCCCTCGGGCCAGTACTGCCAAAGGTGCGTCGATACAGCCTAAAGGCACAACATAGCCATGTATTTACCTATAATTATCATTGTTTGATTGCACATTTGACGACAAATATCTTTCACACGCTTTCTCTCACGACAGCCTGATTTCTCTTTCAAGGCTCATGAAGACTAACCCCCAGGCGGCGGCCGACACTCTGCAAGCAATCGAGAGCAAGGTGCCCCTGATGTTCCGTTTCCTTGGTAACGAGGACGATGATGTTTCTGGGGCGGTGGCAAACTTTACTACCGACTATATATCACTGTTGAAACAGATGACCCCGTTGTCTGCAAAACAGCGGGAAAATATTGAGGTAATCCTGTTTGCAAATTATTGTGTTGTTGACGGAGTTGATTTTAAGATGTGTTTCTTATATGCTGAAACATCATGATATTCACTGATATTGCTTTTAAATTAATATTTTTATTAAATAAAAACAAAATCTAATCCTTACCTACTATCGAACAATTTGCTTTTCTGAAATACAGTGTAACGGTTAACATGAGATATAATGTTTGCTTGTTTCAATTGCAGACTCTTCTGATTGTGCTGATTAACAAGATGAAGTTTGATGAGTCCTACAATTTCGAACATGAGGTAAACAGACCGTCTCTTCAGACATCAAAATATCAAGACATTGAAAATGAACCAGAAGTTTTTATTAAGCTTTAAAATAGAATACAATTTTGTTGCTCAGTGTAATTTTCATATGTGGAGAATAATCAGCTGAACATGTAAATATTCTGAACATAAATGTAGACATTATGGGAATCTAAGGGTTGAAATTGTGAACCAATTACATATTTTATATTTTTAAATATATATCTTTAAAAAAAGCTGCCATATGATGTGCATATATTCACATTTGCCAACCAGCCCAAGAATGGCTTTTTATCCTGTTTCTACCTGCAACCTTATAAAGGGGTGACCGTATAAATTTTCCTATCTCCAGTCAACAGGAAGTGGCAAGGTTTATCCAGTTAGTAGTGTTTTCCCATGCACCAAATAGCAATATTGTCCAAAATGACTAGGCAAAAAATGAAATACACCTGTACTCACCCGAGTTTTTCATTGATAAAAACGTCGTGTTGTCTAGTTTTACAGAGATTTTAGCTTCCATAATGAGTTGTTAATCCGCACATGTATGGCATAATCGATAAAGGTGTAAACAACATCTTCCTTCCATTCCATTTGAAAACACTTGATGTAAGCGGGTTATTCTTTCTGAATAGACTTTCTTCAATCAAAAACAAAATTACAATTTATTCAAGAAAGAAATAACCCTTTATATAAGTTATTAAAACTGAACGAAGAGTAGATCTGCATCTATAAATTACTAAAATCTTGAAGTTGGTCACGATGTTCTCCACCCACAATCCGAGTACATTCTAGAAAATTGAAATTCAAATGGGATTAATCTCACCGTGTCAATTCCAGGCATATATTCCATACACTTTTTGATTTTAATGTTATTAACATAATTCATTCAAAACACTGAAACTCTAACTATTGTATTCTGATTGCTTTTATTTTAAATTTCAACACACTCGCGTCCTAGTTTGTACACTTTGTAAACTTCAAACTTAACCGAATGACGTAGGCGTGACGCAATGCAACTTTTCAAAAATCGATGTCTGGTTTATACTGGCTACTGTGTACTAATTCTTGTTCGTGAATATTATTGGCATCAGTAAATTAGATTATTTTAAATAAATTTAGAAGATTGCTGGTAAGAAAAAGAGGACAATTTTTTCGGGAAGTGCGCATAAATTTTAGCAAGTTATAAGGTTCGAGGCTCCATCCCGGCACCAGCCACGTATTCTCTATATTCTAGCATACAATCATTATAGTGTACATGTTAAAAATGTTCTAGATTGTTATAGAAATAATTTTTGATTTACAGTTGTTTATCGGCTAATGAATAACAATTTGGAGTTACGATGCGTAGGAATTAAACCATAAGGCCCTTGTTTACTGGCCAATAAACAACGATAAGTTTAGCAACAACGAGGATGTTAGCAAATATAGAGTGACAACAAAACATAGTTTATTGGTCGTATTTTATTATAACATTTTGACATTTATACTGAGCATGATGTCGATATTTGCTAGTGTACAGTTTTTATAGGGAAGGACCAGTACCAGAAGAGAAATGAAATGCTATTTATTTAATGAGACCCAATGAAATTTATCAATTTTTTTTTTTTTTTTTAGCAAAACTTCTTTTACTAGCATATTGGAGAAATAACAACTCTAAATTTTGTTAATTGTTCATTGTCTATTGAAAAATCTGCGTGTGTCGTGTTAGAATAACTTTGAACTGTTTGCAGGGGGAGGATGAGGCGATGTTCCAGGAGTACAGAAAGCAGCTGAAAGTGATATTTAACAACCTGGCCTCTTTGGTGAGCATAATTGTAATACTTTATACGCTGGTGAACTTGTAGTTTCATAAACATGTGTACTACATAAATGTTACTGGCATTTTTGTGATCAAATATGGTTAGGTGAGAAAAAAAGAAAAACAATATTTTCAAGCATTTTTAATGCCATGTTTCAAAAAAGTATGCATCAAATAGACTTATCCATGCAGTGGGCAGAATAAAAATGAATGTTACCTTGTTCTTGTGTGGCTTCGGGTTGAAACAAAGACTTTAATAATATTGACTTTTTTTTGAAATTAATAAATCTTAAAAAGTCTTAAATTTTTATGCCCCCGGCATCTTGATGCGGGAGGCATTTAGTGATTGTCCTGTCTGTCCTTCCGTCAATCCTTTCGTCCATGACAAGGTTAAGTAGATTTTACCGTTTCATCTGGCACTAACACCACTTACTACAACACTTAGATATGTACACAGTTGTTGCTTATGACCATTCCCTATCCACCCATATCACCCAACCTCACTTTGACCTTGACCTAATTTGCACTTGGAATAATTCAAATGGGCTTTTTCTTGGATAACTAGATTTTACCGTTTCGTCTAGCACCAACACCGCTTGCAACAACACTTGGATACTTACACAGTTGTTGCTTATGACTATCCCCAATCCACCCATATCACCCAACCTCACATTGACCTTGACCTAATTTGGACTAAGAAATAGGCTATCCAGCACCAACCGGGGGCATGTGTGTCTATCAAACACAGAATCTTGTTTCATTTGATGTTCTTACAAAGAAATGCAAGTTGCAATATAGTTCCATGTGTATTAATATTTAGTATTTGTTATACACATGTTCCGGAGCATTGTGTTTCTAATACTAATTTGGCGTTATTTTCAGAATGAGTTAAATAATAACAAACAAAATCTTAATGAATGTGGACCCAGAACAAGTGAATGATACAGTATAATAGGGAGACATTTCAGAAACAACTTTTGTGTATTGTTCTCAGTGGCTGTGAAATCAAATGTCTGTATTGCCCTACTTGTCCCAGAAGAAGTATGGTCCAGAGAAATAATGCCAGAATTTACAATATAATTACTGTACTGACAAGTGGCAAACAGCATTTGTCAAAAAAGGACCAGTAGGAAACTCCAGATTTGTCTACCCTGGTACTGGACGAGTCAATGATACAGAATGAAAGGGAGATTTTTCAGAAATGTTGTTTGTGTTGTTTCAGGATGAGCAGCTGGTGCTGATCACGGTGCACACGCTGGTGACTCGCACGCTGTCCCAGTGGGAGAACATGGAGCTGAAGGACATTGAGGTGGCCATCAGTCTGCTATACAACCTTGGGGAGGCACTACCAGTGAGTAATATGAACTGCCTTGTACATCTAAATTATGAACTATATTAAGGACATTGAGGTGGCCATGACCCTTCTATACAACCTCGGGGAGGCACTACCGTTGAGCTTGCAAATTTACCCGACGCCCTTAAACACTATTATCACTTTTATTGTTTCCTATTTTTTACGTCAACTCAGTTTGTGTGCTTTGTCACTGTGGTCATTGGCATCGCACTGCTCTATGATTTTGGATAAGCACTGGCGGTGAGTGGCACACATACATGTACTCGGCTTTTTTATAGACCAGAAGAGGCCAAGGCCCTATTTTTTATAGACCAGATGAGGCCAAGGCCCTATTTTTTATAGACCAGATGAAGCCAAGGCCCTAGGTTTTATAGACCAGAAGAGGCCAAGGCCCTATTTTTTATAGACCAGATGAGGCCAAGGCCCTAGGTTTTATAGACCAGATGAGGCCAAGGCCCTAGGTTTTATAGACTAGATGAGGCCAAGGCCCTAGGTTTTATAGACCAGATGAGGCCAAGGCCCTTGGTTTTATAGACCAGATGAGGCCAAGCCCTAGGTTTTGTAGACCAGATGAGGCCAAGGCCCTAGGTTTTGTAGACCAGATGAGGCCAAGGCCCTAGGTTTTGTAGACCAGATGAGGCCAAGGCCCTAGGTTTTGTAGACCAGATGAGGCCAAGGCCCGAGGTTTTGTAGACCAGATGAGGCCAAGGCCCTAGGTTTTATAGACCAGATGAGGCCAAGCCCTAGGTTTTGTAGACCAGATGAGGCCAAGGCCCGAGGTTTTATAGACCAGATGAGGCCAAGGCCCGAGGTTTTATAGACCAGATGAGGCCAAGGCCGAGGTTTTATAGACCAGATTAGGCCAAGGCCCTAGGTTTTATAGACCAGATGAGGCCAAGGCCCTAGGTTTTATAGACCAGATGAGGCCAAGGCCCTAGGTTTTATAGACCAGATGAGGCCAAGGCCCTAGGTTTTATAGACCAGATGAGGCCAAGGCCCGAGGTTTTATAGACCAGATGAGGCCAAGGCCCTAGGTTTTATAGACCAGATGAGGCCAAGGCCCGAGGTTTTATAGACCAGATGAGGCCAAGGCCCTAGGTTTTATAGACCAGATGAGGCCAAGGCCCGAGGTTTTATAGACCAGATGAGGCCAAGGCCCTAGGTTTTATAGACCAGATGAGGCCAAGGCCCTAGGTTTTATAGACCAGATGAGGCCAAGGCCCGAGGTTTTATAGACCAGATGAGGCCAAGGCCCCGGTTTTGGGGGAAATTATCTCAACTAAATTTGTTGAAGGGGAAGAATGGGGGTAACTTAAGGTAAAAAATGCATGATTTTAAAAATATTTTGCTAAGGGATGACATCTAATATATATGGGGTCTCTGCTATATTTATAAGATTAAAAAAAGCCCTGATGTATCTATGTTATCTGAGTTACGACTGTACTCATAAATCTTGGTTTTTGTGTGCATGGGTGCTCCATCTATGTTTGAGGGATTTAGTTTGGTCATCAGTATGTCTTGTAGAATAACCTCTAATGAAAATGAACATTTACTTAACCTAATCAGTGTTTTTAAATACTGGGTGTGTTTGCCTGACATTGTTGAAACTGAATTTTGTTGTGTGCTGGTTTTATTTGTTGCATGCTTTTAGCAAATTAAACCTAAAATTTGAAAAATACTACACCAGAATCATGAATGTCTGATTACCTGAACAGGGTTAGGGACAATTTTCACACACGCTTAGCAACAGATAATGGATATTTGTTTCTGTATTTGCAGACACCAGCAGGACAGCACTTTTCTGGAGATCCGGCTAAGGCATCGGCCATACAGGACATGATGAGATTGGTGGGTGACAGTCTTTATTGAATTAGTCCAATTTGACATTTATGGGATTTTTATATAATTGCCCAGTGTCAATGGAATAATTCTGAATAATTTTCATTTACATAATCACTTTGATATATATCATTGGTTGCTAAGTTCTGTATGTAATGGATTCCCATTCTATTATTGTTAATAATAATAGACTTCATGCAATATTATGCTCTCTAAACAGTGAACTAAGCGATTACTTTGAATTCCGATAACAGGCAGTAACTTAATCCTGATGATACTTTTCAACTGTGCATTATTTAAATGATTACTTCAACAACTAAATATTTGCATTGAATGATGACATTTACAGAATATTTGTCAGGAGCAAAACAAGCCATTTTTTCCACAGTAACTCTTCAATAAATCAAGTCTATAATTGTCTGTACTTAAAAATTGTGTATGTTCATTCCACATGATTTCAGCTCGTTACAAGCAGGGTGAGCTGTCAGGGTCACATGATCGTGATGATGCATTTCTTCGAGACCGTTGTACGCTACGACAAGTTCTTCCAGTGCGAGCCACAGCACATTCCTGATGTCCTGGTGAGTTGCCTAAGACAGAACTACGCTTACAGTACTGTGAGGTTTATTTGAAGTGGGCCTTTTTGTTAGTGAATATCAGTTTTAGTGAACCTTTGTGTTACTTTTAATTTAAGAGACGCCAAGTAAGACAGATGTTATATAAGGACTGCATCATGCATTTATAATCAATAACATAATTTGTGTTTCATTGTTACTTTTATATTGAAGTTAAGAGGACAAACAATGTGACTATATTGAAGATTTAAGGGAAAGCAATGTTACTACAGTGTTTTTTTTTAGGGCCAATTTGGGGCCGAAATTCGGCCCCATTCCCCTGATTAAAAAGTATATATTTTTCCCCTATATTATTCTTAAATTTCCCCTCAGAATGTTAGCTTTATTTTGAAAAAAAAGGACCAAAATCGGACAAAAATTGACTAAGATAGAGGCATTTTCGTAAACAATCCCATCAATTTTTTTTATTAAACCAAGTTGGTGCATAACCTAAGTTATCATTTGTAGTAAAACAATTGATTTATGTTTCATAACAAAGCCGAATATATAAATGTTATAATGCTTTTCTATAAAAACAATTCCCCCTTTTGCCGTAAGATTCCCTTCTGAAGGGCCCCGCCACCTTTCCCCAAAAGGTGAAAAAAAACACTGTACTATGAACCACTATATTAAAATGATATAATTGTTTGATCCCTATTGCAGATGGCATAATTATTTGATCCCTATTGCAGATGGCATTCATGGATGAACGTGGCTTTCACCATCGGAATGGCCAAGTGCGAAGCAGAACTGCATACCTCTTCTCTCGATTCATCAAAGGCTTGAAGTAAGTGGTAGCCGAGCTAAAGTAATGGATATTAATTAGATGTAATAATTTATTTGAGGCGCGTCGTGGGAAAACCGGGCTTAATGCATGTTCGTAAAGTGTCGTCCTGGATTAGCCTGTGCAGTCCGCACAGGCTAATCCAGGACGGCACTTTCCGCCTACAGTGGATTTATGTTTAGAAGAGACTTCCTTTAAACAGAAAATACCGTAAAAGCGGAGAGTGCAGTCCTGGATTGGCCTGTGCGGATTGCACAGGCTAATCCGGGACGACACTTTACGCACTTGCATTAAGCCCGGTTTTCCCACGACGCGCCTCATTTAGATTTTTTATTACTTAGATTGTTTGTGGAAAGATTAAGATTTTCTATGGAAGCCAGCTTTCTTGTTTGCATAAAACATTCTAGGTCAATAAAAATTTTAAATATTGCAACTCTGAGACACCAATTAACAGTGCAAAGGCATTGTTAATAAACATGATAGTTACAAAATTCAATTAAATTATAATCTGTAGATAGTGCGTAACAGACAAATAGAAAGAAAAATATACCTTGAATTTAGTAAGTGTAAATACTTAACAATGTACACACTTCCCAAAAGTACCAACAATATTTCAAACATTTGGACTGACATCATCTCATAACTTGCTGGACCATAATAAAGTTTGCCTGACCAAAAGAATGTTTTCTTAAGAAATGTATTTGAAACCTTTAAAAAACTGTCAGACAGTCAGACTGATCCAAGCAAAATGTATGCCAATCCGACTCCAAATTTGCCTGAGATTTCTGTTGGACTGATGGCTTTTGGGAAGTCTGAATATAATTAAATAATTTTATGTTCACCAATATACTCACATGATGTTACGTTAGACTACAAATTTTAACATAATAATTTTTCTATAGACAAAGAACCAAATTATCTTTGTTAAACTACCCATAAACAAGACAAAAAGAAGTTCCGATTCTGAGGGGAGTAGTTTCAATTACAATTGGAAAAATATAGGTCAAATCATGTTAGAATCAAAATAATTTTCCCATATATCGTTGTTTATCGGCCAATAAACAACTCTTTGAGGTTCTGATATGTGGCTATTTAAACAACTCGGGCTAATGCCCTCGTAGTTTAATTCCGGTGCATCAGATCTCCAAATCGTTGTTTATTGGCCGAATAAACAACGATAAATTGAAAATTATTTCTTAATTATAAATGATTATGTTTGCTGGCAGGAGCCAAGTTCAAAACTACATAGATGACATCTTCAAGCAGATTGGTGACCTCCTGATATTGAACACCCCTGACAACGGTTATCAACACCTCCTTAGCAACGAGGATCAGCTGTTCCTGTACGAAACTGCGGGAAATCTTATTGTGTCTAGCAATTTTCCACCTGAGGTATGGGTATGTTAAATTAAATGTTGATATTTAAATTTGAACTATTGTTGTAGTAAAGCGAGATAACCTTTCACCAGTCTTCCTAGATAGTACTAGAGACACTTCCACAGATGTCAATCATATTCAAATTAATCTGCAATATTGTCCAATCATCGCTCTTGGAAATCAAGTGTTTAACGGTTAAAATATTCCATACAAAGAGCGCGTGCATAATGTTTGTGATATTCGAAAGAGCACATGGTAATGTTTGTGATTATCGATGAATAAAAATAATCCTTTAACAATAGCTGGGGAGGAGTTTAAACTATCCATGGCAAACCCGGATCGGTCTATTTAACCTGACGCTAACTGTTTTGCATGAATATACATGTATTACATATCTGTTATGATGAATGTATTTGTTTCTGTATGGTTCCATGTAAGAGTATTCCACTAAAAATACAGTTATTGTATCAATATCTGTGCAAGACATGTGCACGAACAATATCTAATATAAATATAGGAAATTATTCAAGCATGTTATGATGCTAATATAGTTGATGAGTGTTCGATCAATTGGTTCGAACTATAGCTACAAACAAACAGCTGGTAATGACCGTACTTGAAATGCTACCTTTGTGTTGACAGACTGTTATGTAACTTGTGCACATGGTTTACTGGAATAAGCCCACTGTGAAATACACTTACATGTAAACTGTTTTTCAACACTGACCCTGGCTAAGAAAGTCTTTGCCAAATTTGGCCTTTGTGTCTAGATATAATACAAACGTATCATCATTGTTATAGTAAATGCTTATGGTAATTGTAATTTCAGAAAAAGGGTGAACTGATGAAACAAGTGCTAGCTCCCATCGCTGCCAAGTTTATGGCTCTTATGGAGAAGATGGTAGCAGAGGTGGATGCTGATAAGCAGTTGGCTTATGCTCACAGTATTAACAATGCAATGGCATTAGCTAGGTAATTAGTTTGCACAATCTAGTTATGTGTATGGGTGGAGTCTCTAATATTTTGTATTACTGTTTATGTTCACTATAAGTTTATCTGTGAATGAGAAACCACAGAAATTCTGTATCAGTATTATATATATATATATATATATATATATATATATATATATATATATATATATATATATATATATATATATATATATATATATATATATATATATATATATATATATATGATCATAACAAAAGTTTGAAAGGGCTTACACTTACAACTGAGATTATACAGTGTGTTGTTTTGAACACTTTCATTTTGGGTGACATTGCATTTAATTTTTCTTATCTTTAAAGTGCCTTAAAGAGTTGTATATTTTTATTACAAACTGTATTTTATTGAACTTGCATATTTTATTGAATTTGTGATTATTTCTTTAAGATGTTTGTTTAATTTACCAGCTATTACTTGTTTGTTTGTGCATTAAAGTTATCTCTGTGAAAATTGGTGTTTGGAGAACTGTGATATCAGGATTGAGCAAGGCGCTTCTAATCCACAAACCATTTATAAAAAGCACATACAAGGTATTGCAAGTAAAGAAACACATTAAGAATTTATAGTAGATTTTTCAAAGGCATACAATTATGCATTATGATCGAAACACTGTAACACATTTCCATAAAAAAGATGGTGTTTTACTTATTTTAATTGCAGTTTCTTGTTTACATTTTCAACACTACGAAACTAACCAAGGTTCATCGTGTTTCATTTATAATCTCGTGCAGCTCACCAAATATTAAAGGTGAATATTCGGATTTAATCCGCGTCACCATGATGATCAGCAAATAAAAAAAGCTTATGTTTATAAACAGTTTACTTGGAGGATCCGTGCTTTGTAATAAACAGTATCCAACTAACTAAATGTTCCTCACGTGTGTTGTATACAAATGTAAACACAGTATTATACTAAGTCAGCCAGTAAGATGACTATTTCATTTGTTCAATCTTAAATTGGCCATGTTCACCTTTCAGTTGTTGTAACACAACATACATGCAAACACATTGGTACTGAATCATAATTAGGGCCCCACAAATATTTTGCGGGTGCCCTATAGTAATCACCCTGGCTGTCCGTCCGTCAGTCCGTCCGTCCGTCCACATTTTTAGCTCACCTGAGCACAAAGTGCTCATGGTGAGCTTTTGTGATCGCCCGTTGTCCGTCGTGCGTGTGTGCGTCGTCAACTTTTCATTCAAACAACATCTCCTCCTAAACTGCTTGGCAGATTTTCACCAAACTTCACTGGAATGATCCTTGGATGGACCTCTTCAAAGTTGTTCAAATCTTTCCGGTCCGCTGAATATGTAGGTCACCAGAGCTAAAAATATATCTAAAAAGTGAAAATTTTAAAAATCTATGAAACCGCAAGGCTCAGAGCTTTCATATTTGGTATGTAACATTGTATAGTGGTCCTCTACAAAGAATGTTCAAATGATGCCCCTGGGGTCAAAACTGGCCACACCCCGGGGGTCACATGGTTTATACAGACTTAAATAGCCAAATAACTTTCAAAATCTTCTCTGAAACTGTAAGGCCTAGAGGTTTCATATTGGGTTGGTAACATTGTATAATGGTCCTCTACAAAGATTGTTGAAATGATGCCCCTGGGTTCAAAATTGGCCACACCCCGGGGGGGGGGGTAACATTGTTTATACAGCACTATAACTTCAATAAGCCTCTAACACTCAAAAATCAGTACAGCAGGCCACGTTCCAGCCAGGTGTATACAGTGTGCTATTTTTAGATCTTATGAAACCAGCTAGCCAGTTTCACAGTGTTGTGAGGGTGATTTAGAGAATCCTTAGAGAGGACCATTGAAATGCATAGAAAATGTTACCCACCAGCATGGTCAATAATGTTGTTGTGTAAGTAAATTAGCTGGATGCAATGTTTAGGCAATATGTACGAAATGTAGTCAATCAGTCATAGTATATAAGACCGTCTTATATCATACATTTCACTTTATATCTACTACATTGAATTTGTTTACAGGCGAAGTGTATATTTCTAATTTAATAATGAAATGCCAAATATGAAATGATAGCAATAGATCTGTATCTAGTTTAACTTAAATGGAACTGCACAATTTTTTGTAAGACAAAATGATGCAGCAATCAAGTCTGTAGCTCTGACACTGCAGTCTGTTTCACCAGCATGTACAGAAACATGTAGCATAGAGCCTAAAGTCTAGTCATCTACTTTAAACCTTTCATTTGTACAGTTTAATTAAATGTGTGCAGCACACAAAAAACTACACACAGATCATGTCTCTGCATGTCTGCATGGACATGTGGCACCAGCAGAAACCATGAAGGACAGCTTTCTAAATTTGTGTACAGGGCTTGCACTAAATTGAAATGTTTGTGTTGGATAGTGGAAGAAGTGAACATTTCAGACATGAAATGAAGTATAAAATAAAGCTTTGTTTAAAGTCATTTCTGATAATTTTGTGATAATATGCCAATATTTTCTTTGAAAGAGGTATACATTTAGGTAAACCGTGTCATTATCTATTTCCAGGTTACATTACTTTTGCCACTTATGTTGTGTTTCCTTGATAAATTTTATAGTATGTGAATTTTATGATTATGTTATGTCATTGGGAAACAAAAGAAAGAAAAAAAAACTATATCAAAAGGCTGTTTATTGTTGTGCTTCTGTTAGCTCTGAAGTACTGTAGAGGTTGATTTAGTACACATAAAAGGTTTTTAAAAATCTAACGTCGACGGGGGTACCCCCCTCCCAGCCCCACCCCTAACCGCGGTTATTTGCCCCTTTGCCATAGCAAAATCCAGGGGAAAGGCCTGGGTATGTAACATTGAATAGTGGTCCTCTACAAAGATTGTTCAAATTATGCCTCTGGGGTAAAAACTGGCCACATCCCGAGGGTCACATGGTTTATATTGACTTGAATAGTAAAATGACTTTAAAAATCTTCTCCTCTGAAACCGTAAGGCCCAGAGGTTTCATATTTCGTATGTAATATTGTATAGGGGTCCTCTACAAAGATGGTTCAATTGATGCCCTTGGGGTCAAAACTGTCCACACCTCGGGGCTCATATGGTTAATATAAACGTAAAGAGCAAAATGACTTTTAAAAACTTCTCCTCTGAAACCACAAGGCCCAGAGGTTTCATAGTTGGTTGGAAACATTGTATAGTGGTTCTCTATAAAGATTGTTCAAATGATGCCCCTGGGGTCAAAACTGGGCACACCCCAGGGGTCACATAGTTTATATCGACTTAAATAGCAAAATGGCTTTAAAAAGCTTCTCCTCTGAAAATGCAAGGCCCAGAGGTTTCATATTTGGTATGTTACATTGTAAAGTGGTCCTCTACAAAGACTGTTGAAATGATGCCCCTGGGGTCAAAACTGGCCACACCCCAGGGCTCACATGGTCGTTATGGACTTAAATAGCAAGATAACTTTAAAAATCTTCTCCTCTGAAACTGCAAGTCCTAGAGGTTTCATATGTGGTATGTGACATTTTATAGTGGTCCTCTGCAAAGATTGTTCAATGATGTCCCAGGGGTAAAAACTGGCCCTGCCCTGGGGTCACATTGTTTATATAGACTTAAATAGCCAAATGACTTTAAAATCTCCTGAAACCGCAGTGTTTTCATATTTGTAATGTAACAGTGTATAGTGGTCCTCTTCAAAGATTGTTCAAATTATGCCCCTGGGGTAAAAAGTGGCCATGACACGGGGCGTCACATGATTTATATAGACTTATATGGCACGTGGGCTTTAAAAATCTTCCTTGTTGAAGCCGTAAGGCCCAGAGATTATATATTTTGCGTGAAACATTGTGGAGCGGTCCTCTACACAGATTGTTCAAATGACGTCCCTGGGGTAAAAAAAGGCCACCCCCTGGGGGGTCACATGGTTGATATACCTTTAAATAGCAAAATGACTTGAAAAATCTTTGAAACTGCAAGGCCCAGTGGCATCATATTGGGTATGTAACACTGAAAAGTGGTCCACTACAAATATTGTTCAAATTATGCCCCTGGGGTACAAGGTGGCCATGCCCTGTGGGTCACATGGTTTATATAGACTAAAAGAAACATCTGAAACTGCAAGGCCCAGATCTTTATACTCAGGTAAGGCGTTTAGTGCCATTTTTCCCTCTTGTTATTAGCCATTATGATGCCTTCAACTCAGGTGAGCAACCTAGGGCCATCATGGCCCTCTTGTTCATGTTTTTCTTTCATAACTTCAAAACCGTTCCAGCTATTAATTTGAAGTTTCATGGGTGGATAGATCTCATTGAGGAGAAGTGCAGTGCACAAGAACCGTTACTCTGCACTTCATAATTCTGGAGTTATTGCCCTTTGTTAATTTTTCATTTTCAGGCGGAGTCAACTTTTGGTTTCAGCTCTCGAGACGAATTGAAATATTTTAATGAAACTGCATCCATAGTTACCTTATATCGAGACCTGGCTTGGGATTACATAGGAGGTGGATGGGGCCATTGTCAAGGTCACCGTTAGAAAAAATAGAAAAACGGTTTCCGCTCAATTACTCGAGAACAAATTGAGCTACTTTAAACATGCATTTATTCATGTGACAAAGCTCTAGTTACCGTTTTGTCTTTTGCAGTCGGGCCAGCAAGGCCTTCTCCAACCAGCAGACGATGCAGCACTGCGGCTGCGAGATGGTGTTCGTGGAGCTGATGCGAATGTTCGTGCAGGCGGTCAGCGTGCCCGTGCATCGTCAGCTGATACACGTGGGGGTGCGCCAGTATCTGCACCGCATGGTCGTCTGCATGGAAAGCGAGATTCTGCCCTTTGTGCCCATCGTCTTGGAGAATCTTCTCAAGCAGCCTGATACGAAGGAGCTTTACGACTTCTTGCCGTTGCTGAACCAGATAATTACAAAGTTCAAAGTAAGGAATAGTTTTAAAACTTGTGATTATATTCCAATTAAACAATTGAAGTTTTAAATTTTATTCACCAGTTATAGAGGGCTGAAGATTAGTTATACCCCAACAAAAGAAGAATAGGGAGGGGGATATAGGAGTGAGCTTGTCGGTCCGTCAGTCTGTTGGTTTTCATGGTTTCCGGATGATAGCTTATGAAAGGCTTGTCATATTCAAATAATTTTTGGTACAAATGTGTAACATCATAGAACACAGGTCAAGTTCGACTTTGGTTACAAATCACTAAATTTTGACAGAGTTATGGCCCCTTTTTGACTAAAGTACCCTAAAAACATGGTTTCCGAACGATAGCTCAAGAATAGCTTGATATATTCAAATAATTCTTAGCACACATTTGTAGCATCATAAAATACAGGTCAAGTTCGATTTTGGTTACAAACTACTAAATTTTGACAGAGTTATGGTCCTTTTTTACTTAAATTCCTAAAAACATGATTTCAGGACGATAACTCAAGAATTTTTGGTACACGTGTAGCCCCATAAAATGTAGGTCAAGTTCTACTTTCGGTTCAAACCACTAAATTTTGACAGAGTTATGGCCACTTTTTAACTTAAATTCTCTTAAACACGGTTTCAGGACAATAACTCATAAAAGGCTCCACATATTTAAATTATTTTTGGTGCATAGGTGTAACACCATAAAATACAGATCAGGTTCGACTTTTTTTACAAGCCACTAAATGTTGACAGAGTTATGGTTCCTATTGAAATTAAATTTTCTAAATACACTGTTAAACATTCACAAATTCAAGCATTCTCATTGTGTCCATTTCTTTCGAATGGATGCCATAGTTTTGGTACAAGGCCATATTGTGGGGGTATATCCGTCACCCATATGACAATTCTAGTTATTTATCCTTTCATGTGTCTGTATTATGCCATAAATGAATTTCATACTTTAATAAATAATATACTTTGAAATTAAAACACAAAAACAAAACATTTATACAAATGTTCATGATCATAGGAAAATTGATAATGGTTATTGTGAATTAAGCTGGAGAAAAATAAACTATCAATAATCTGCTCTATTATTTCAGAGTGCAATATCACCATTCCTTCAGGAAGTGTTCATGCCGGTTGTGAGTACGATCTTCCGGGTGCTGACTCAGCCCTCGGACTCGCTGGACCAGGTGGCGCTCACGGAGAAACGGCTCCTGCAGAAGGGATACTACCAGTTCCTGGCCACCATCGTCACCAATGATGTACTAGATGTTCTTAAAAACCAAGGTGTGTTAGATCATGAATAATGTATGTTAACTATCAACTATCAAGTGTCTATCATGGATAATGCATGGTAATATAATGTATATCATGAATAATGCATGGTAATATAATGTATATCATGAATAATGCATGGTAACATAGTGTATATCATGAATAATGTATAGTTATAGTGTTGTATGTCCATTTGACGTGATTGACGTTAAATACCAAATTTTTTAAAACATTAATTTGCCACAGTTTTTGTTAGTAACATTATGGGAATTTAAAATGTATAAAGGATACACAGTTTACATCACTGAAACTGAAATTGTGGCATCAATGAGCTGTTAATGCTTAAAATGTATTTAAAACATAGATGTGTGGGTTTGTGGGTTTCAGAGTCTCAGAACCTCCATGAGGTGTTGTTAACAGTGGTGCAAGGAGCTACAGACTTCCCAGATCCACCTGTGAGTGGCTTGCTGGTGTTTACTTCTTATTCTCAACTTTTATGAGTGTCACGCTCTTCACACGGGCTGGTATTTACAAAACCCCTAAGGGAAATCTAAGTTGTAATCCAATCCAATGATTTCTGTTTACAAATGAAACATCTAAGAAATATTTACTAGTTTGAAACCTTTAAATGTGAATGACCTATACATGAAACTATCGGGGACTAAAGAAATTTTAAGAATTTCAGAAATTTACTTAAGTTCTCTCTTATGAACTTTGTCAATACCAGCCTGTTGTAAAAAAAAAAGAAAAAGTTGTGTTGCCAGTTGATAAGGAATTCTTATGAGCGCACCTTCTATGATTAAGTGGTCAGCACACATTTACTGGCTCTCTTACAGATTTAAATTGTATGAGTTCATGAGGTGTCGCGCTAAAACCATGTGGTTAATAACCGTGAACTGTGTTTTCAGAGTCAGAAGACGTGCTTTAATATTTTGCGAAGACTAGTGGCAGCCTGGGGTATGCATACTACTTTGATTTCATTAATTATTAAATTGCATTGATGACCCATTGCCCATCTCTATAGCAGATTGTTTTATAAATCATTGCTGTTGGTTGAAATCCTTGTAGAACACAATGTAGCTGGTATACAAAATAAAGTAAGCATAAACATTTTGGAGTATTGCAGCAAAAAATGTTGGTTTGTTTTGTTTTTATGCATACGCATTGTCATATTCACTCTTCAACTGATGTTAGTATTATGTATGACAATGTTGACATTTTATTTTATAACATGAAAGCACTTGGTGAGTGCAGACCTTAGCCTAGGTAGTTTATCGCCTCATGTGTCATGCAACTAATTAGTAAGCATCACCATGTCACAAATTGCCAGTAATAAAGAATCGTTAGAAAAAATTTCATTTCCAATCTGCCCAGAAATTTTGTTTCAATCAGTTCATAACTTTTTTGGTAATTGGCTAACTAACAGACAGAGAAATAAATCAATGCCAGCCAAGACCTGACCTCTGTGGCAGAGGTAGTAATTTCCCATACAGTAGTGCTACTAGTTGAGTTAACATTTACTAGATGTTACTAGCTGAGTTAACGTATGCTTGAAGTGTTACTAGTTGAGTTAATGTATACTAGGCTATTATCATTACATCAAATGTTGTCAAAAACATTTAGTTTTGATTTTGTATGTTATTTTATTCTCATTCACAGGAGGTAAAGATGGGCTGCAGGGTTTTCCCGACTTCATCTACAAAAACGTAATTCCAGCGTGCTTCATTGCACCTATGAAACCAGATTTTGACCTCAGAGATGCCCAAACTTCATTGGTAACTGCAGCGATTTTTAATGCCCCCTGCATCTATTGATGTGGGAGGCATAAAGTGTTTGTCCAGTCTGTTCATTCGTCCGTACAAGGTTTACTAGATTTGACCGTTTTTGTCTAGTACCAGCACTGCTTACTACAACACTTGTTGCCTATGACCATTCATATTCCACCCATATCACCCAACCTCTCTTTGACTTTGACCTAATTTGGACTTCGAATAATGGGCTGTCCAGGTCAGCCGGGCCGGCTAGCTCAGTTGGTAGAGCGCTGGACTACAAATCTGAGGATCGTGGGTTCGATTCCCAGCCCGGCCACATAACTTGTGTGGGGATTGGTCATGAAATTATTTATACGGCCATTCTCCCCCTACCTCTGATTCAAGTAGGGCAGTTGTCAGTTACTGTCATAAGTATGTGCACTTAGTACTGGTAAACCAGCTGACCCAGGAAAAGTGCGAGTTCGTTTACTGACCGCCGTTATATGACTGAAATACTGTTGAATACGGCGAAAAATCCAAACTAACAGCTGTCCAGGTCCAACTGGGGCCATCTGTGTTTATCAAACACAGCGTCTTGTTGGCAATGAGTCCAGTATCCATCAAATTGGGAATTATGTGTCGTGAAATCTTGCTTATTGGGAAGGGAATGATCTAGGATCAAAAAAGGTACTGGGAGCTGCTAAAAAGGAGCAGGGTGGAAAGTCGAACCAGATTGTTGACATGTTCTTATATTTTGCTTAATTCAGGATTTTTATGAGTTTTATGCTTCTGTTTAAGGTTTTTATAGCATTGCCTATTCATTTGTCATTGAATATTTGCAAAAATATATTAAATTTCAAAAGATATTCAACATTTCTGTGTTGACAGCCCAGAGGGGCAGCAGGGGGGAACCAAAAAGGAGCAGGGTGTTGCGCCCTGCTATTTTGCCCTAGATCTTTCCCTATTGGGAAATACATATAGAAGTTATGTACTAATTTTAATTAATAACCCTGTTAAGTTAGGAAAAAAATGAATCCATATAAATTGATACTGAAATTAGTTTAAATGTTTTATCCGATGTAAACTTATAAAACATATTGTCTGTTATTTCTTAAATGCGATTTTATTATTTCCAGAAATCGTACTTTAATATGCAATATACAGAAGGAAATGTTCAACTCTATTCTAAATGTTATATTAAAATGTGTAAGTTGTCATTGATAGCATGGCTTTGCATTAAGTGGATTCCAATATTTAACTATAATCTGTATTGTGTGATTGCAGGCATTGGGAGAAATGGCATCTTGTTTAAAGTGTGTTCTAGATCAAAGGGTAAGTTGAACAGCATCTTGATCTCAAACTTTTGTCAGTAAAAGCATCCTTGCATATAATGGAGTTACTACAAAGAATTATGTAATGAACAAATTTTTGTTTTCTTCAAAATATTTAAGTGACAGAAATTAATATGAGGCGTCGTGAGAAAACCGGGCTTAATGAATGTCCGTAAAGTGTTGTCCCGGATTAGCCTGTGCAGTCTGCACAGGCAGATCTGGGACGACAATTTCCGCCTACATTGGATTTATGTTTAGAAGAGATTGCCTTGAAACAGAAAATACCATTAAAGCAGAAAATGTCTCCTGGATTACCCTGTGCGGATGACAATGTAAACTCATTAAGCCCGTGTTTCCCACGACACGCCTCGTATGTTTTAATTTATTTCTTAACTTTCAGGGTGATGAGGTGGTGAATTTTCTGTTTACGGACTATCTCCCTACCCACCAGATGTCCCAGCCGCAAGCTCAAGAATTCTGTGATGCTCTCAAGACAGACACCAAACTGTTTAGGAACTATTTTAAGGTAATGCTGGGCTGTACTTGTTTATGTGTCTTACTCAGGTGTTTTTTGTGTTACAGAAAATGTTCGATTTCATAAAGAATTGTGGTGCGTCGTGAGAAAACCGGTCTTAATGCATGTGCATAAAGTGTCGTCCCGGATTAGCCTGTGCAGTCCGCACAGGCTAATCCGGGACGGCACTTTCTGCCTACAGTGTATTTATGTTTAGAAGAGACTTCCATGAAACAGAATATACCACAAAAGCGGAAAGGTCCATCCCAGATTAGCCTGTGTGGACTGCACAGGCTAATCTGGGACAACACTACGCGCATGCATTAAGTCCGGTTTTCTCACGATGCGCCTCAATTATTCATCTAGTTCTGTTAAGTTTGCAAAATATAGGAACTGGAATAATATTGTATTGGTAATTTGAATCTGATGTTCACAGCTTTCTCCACATCAGAAAAACAAGGTTTTTGTAGTGTAAATGTGTAAATGTCATATTCTTTGATATGCTTTAAGATAATAAACTGTTCTTTCTTTCTTTGTTCCATGTTCATGTATCAGTTAATTTTTAGCTTGAATATTCAAAGAATAGGTGAGCTTTCCTGCTTGCCCCGGGGTCGGCACCCTTATCTGATCTTGGTTAAAGTTTATTTTCAAAAGTCTTGAAACTTCAAAAACTACATAGGATATTCACTTAAAACTTGGATATTCACTTAAAACTTGGAATGTATCTTGGTCATCAACTCCAACATCAAGTGCAACATTCCCCATAAATTTGTTTTGTATTTTGACAGAGCTAAATGCCCCCTTTCACATATATTTTCAGTGCAAAGTTTTTGTTCACAGTCTTACAATTTCCCAAATACCTAATGTATTCACTTGGAATACATCTTTGTAATCAACTTCACATCAGGTTAAACAACCCCTATAACTCTGTTTCGTAATTTGACAGAGGTATGCCCACTTTTCACATAGATTTTGGGGTTAAAGTTCCAAAGTCTTACATTTTCTAAACTACAAAAGGTATTCAATTTAAACTGGGAATAAATTGATGAAATAATTGCCATATCTCAGCTTTGTATTCCAACATATTTATGCCCCTTCCACTTTTCAAAATATGTATCAACTGAAATACTTCAAACAGTCGATCACTCTGTCCTCTTGACAGCTCTGGTTGACTTGCATTGCAAGTTTATTCCTTTTCCTTTTTTTCAGACATTTTTTACGAAGGCGAAGTCATGACCCCGGCTGCCACGCCTACTTCAATCTGTAGGTGGCTCGATACAAGGCATGTAACGACAATGGTGTATATAGCTAAAGTATAAAATTGCTTAGGCGTTTAAGTTAATTTTTTATAAGTGACTACAAGGCTAAACCAAGTGCTGCAAATAATTGTGTTTTAGTTCTTGTTAGTGTGTTCAGTTTTGATGATGATGCAAGTGTTTCCTGTGTTTTTTTCAGGGCTGTTCCATGAAAAAAGGTGATTAGGGGGTTGGAACACCGATGTAATAAAATTTGGTGGTTCGGGGGTGATAGAGGGGATAAAACGGATTATCAATGACTTGAGAAAAAAAAGTTTTGGTGGTGGTACCCCATTTTTGGACTGGTGTTCCCCCCCCAAATCACCTTTTTTCCTGGAACAGCCCTCAGGCAGTTGTTATTGTTTTTTGTTATATATAAAGACGGTGTTTGTGTTAATAAATTTATGGCTACAAGTGGTATTATTTTAGAAACCAAGAGTTTATAAATAATTGTTTAATTTAATGTGTGTGAACAATATATTATTATGAAAATTGTTTGAGTAGCTTCAATTGCTTGGCTTCCATCACTTTTCTCTTTTACAAAATTTGTGTTCAATTCAAATGATTGTAATAGTTTAATTTTTATGCCCCCTCTTTCTAGGAGGTGCATATAGGTTTGCCCTTGTCCGTCCGTCTGTCCGTATGATTTTTGTGTCTCGCATAACTCAAAAAGTATAACTGCTGGAGTGATGAAACTTTATAAGCATATTCATCGGCATCGGGGCTTGTGCACCTGGGTATTTTGGTGCAGTTTTTTCCAACATCAGCGGAGTTACTTGTGTCACACGTAACTCAAAAAGAATTACTGCTAGAGTGATGAAACTTTATATACATATTAATGAGCATGTGAATTTTTTTTGCGCCATCAGTGGAGTTACGGCCCTTTTTTTTATAAAAAAATAAAAAATTGGGATTTGTGTTGCGTTTAACTTAAAAAGTAGAACTGCTAGACTGATAAAACTTTATAAACATATTCATCAGCATGTGAACTTGTGCACCTGGGTATTTTGGTGCATTTTTTCCGACATCAGCAGATTTTTGTGACAACCAGCGGAATGTGGGGGCATCCGTGTCCTACGGACACATGTCAAGTTGTTACTGTCCAAAACAGCCAAATTGGCACTCTTTGTTCTTGTAAGATTGGAGTATTGAATATTACATATAAATTATTCGTGAAAATGCATTGTCCTCCATCAATTAATAAAGGATTTTGTTTCCTTAATATGTGCATTTTAGAAAAAAAAATGCACGCTTTTCATTTATTTGCTTTGTGTGGCACTCTTTGTTCTTGTAAGATTGAAGTATTGAATATTACATATAAATTATTTGTGAAAATGCATTGTCCTCCATCAATTAATAAAGGATTTTGTTTCCTTAATATGTGCATTTTAGAAAAAAAAATGCGCGCTTTTCATTTATTTGCTTTGTGTGAATCTTCTTATCGACATCAACATAGAGTGTTCAGTCTTGACTGTTGATAACCAGTATTAAATCAAGAAATGCCATTGGATTGCTATTGTGCCAGTTGTTGATGGTTTTGTTGAACGTTTGTGCTTGGATTTCTCTGATGCAATGCACATATTTGTCTGTCTTAGTGTGGCCTTAAATATGAAACTTTTTTTTAAGGAACAATAATTGTTTCTTTGTCATGGTACCTGACATGTGTTTTAATTAATTAAATGTTAAAGTGTTATTCATAGTAGTAGTGTTCAGGGTAACTCGTATAGTTAATAAAGAATTAACTGATCGACTTTTCCTTCTTTTCAATTGCATTTGATTGTCTTACATGCTTTAATTGGCGTACGGGTGAAATGTTTCTTTTATTATCAGGAATTTCAGTTACATAAAAATGAATTACACCATCTTGATCTTTATTCCATTTTTGGTCAATCTTAACATACAGTCTCAAATGAACTAATTGAGAGTAAGTTTTATTTAATGCATTTTGTTTCACATGCTTTACTCACCTGAAAACAGTGAGGTACATAAATGACATAAAGGAGCATAAATATGTTTTACATTATGTGACACACAACATACGGAACTCTGTAATTTTTCATGTGTTTTCAGATGTTCTAAATAAAGTTCAACTAGATTGAAGTTCATATTTGTGATAAGATTGGTATTATTATGCCACCCTCCAATTTCAATGTAACTCTTTCAAATTTGGAGTGCAACTACAATTACAAAATGTGTAACTGGAGAAACAAAATTTGCTTTCATGTGCAGTATGTCAAGCTTTGGATGATGGTCAAGGCAATTTATGTTCAAATTTGTATGACATGGACAGTTTACATTCTGTGAAATTTGATTGGCAATTAGCTCCAGTTCATTATTGTGTAGTCTTTGTACATATAAGTATGTAAAGCTTTTGGCATTATGTTTTTGCCAATCTCTTATATTGATATTTTATGCACAATTTTTGTCTTGTATTTTATTTTGGTATGAATTTTGCTTGAAGCTAACCTTACAAGATGAAGCAACCCAATTTGTGTCTTTTATGTTTTAACACTGTATGCCAATTTTCAGTTTTAGGATGTACATAGAATTTGCTTACATGTTGCTGTATTTTATATGTTAATACAGGTTTTACACTTGTTATAAAAGTATTTATGGTGCAAAGTCAGGTGTTTGTGTGTTTTATATTGTACATAATTTTCTCTTCTATTTGAAATGAAGATGAAGATACAGTATATTAAAATAACAGATATTGATTGGACATTATATTAAAATAACTGATATTGATTGGACATTATATTAAAATAACAGATATTGATTGGACATTATATTAAAATAACAGATATTGATTGGACATTATATTAAAATAACAGATATTGATTGGACATTATATTAAAATAACTGATATTGATTGGACATTATATTAAAATAACTGATATTGATTGGACATTATATTAAAATAACTGATATTGATTAGACACTGTACTAACACTAGAAAAATCACTTGGAGATGCATATACAGGAATCATAAAAATGCAAGGAATATGGTGTGAAAGGGATTTAATTGCTTGTAACTTTTTTGCATGCAAGGGAAAATTGTTAATTATGTAGATATAGCTCGGACACATTAACCTGACACAGACCTTAAAGGGACTATGTCATCAAGGGACTATGTCAACAAAAAGGGCCTCAATGCGGTAATTTCTTTAAAAAATCTAAATTTTATGTATCAATAATGCCATATAATAACGGTTAAAATAAGGTATATATAATTAGAAAATAGTTTTTGCATTCTGAGATAAAAATCAATTTATAATATGGGTCATGTTTGTTTGGCCCTTTTTATGTTTACATTCTGATGTCAGAATTGTGAGTATTTTGTACACCCAACCATAGTCTACACACGTTTCCTTACAAAGCAGAATAGCGCAGTTTGTAAAAGCGCTGTCTACTGTCATTTCTTCGTATGGCTCCTAAGTTGTGAGTTTGATACCCGCTTGGGGTTTTAATTTTTTCATACATTTTTGCTGATTTTTATTCATCTATTATCATTTAGAGTGCAATAGGAAACCAATATTTCGTTGACATAGCCCCTTTAATGCATGAATTTATATGTGGCGCGTCGTAAGAAAACCGATCTTAATGCATGTGCGTAAAGTGTCGTCCCGGATTAGCCTTGCAGTCCGCACAGGCTAATCCAGGACGGCACTTTCGGCCTACAGTAAATTTATGTTTAGAGGAGACTTCCTTGAAAAAGAAAATACCATAAAAGCGGAAAGTGCTAATCCGGGACAACACTTAACGCACATGCATTAAGTCCGGTTTTCCCACGATGCCCCTCATATGTTTCCGTAATGGAAGCAAATTAAATAGATGTAAAAGTATTTCACTGAAAATACAAATTATGGCATCTATGAACATGTGAAACATGTGCACCAATCAAACGGAGTATAAATGGTAATAGAGTTTGCAGCGGTCAGGTCAATGTGTACGAGCTAAAGCTTTTGTGACAAGCATTTCACCCATTTTGAAATAGGAGGTTCTGGAAATGTATTGATCGGCTACATGAACCACCATGTGTCCAATCTTCAGAGGTTTTTGAGTGAAGTTTTCATTCTTTTTAGCTTTTAGTGTTTTGATCAGTTTTTGTTGTAGGGTTGCAACAATTTTTCCAAACTTTTGCAATAAATAATAGTATATTGCAAGACATAAATGACATATTTTTGCATTGTTCTTATACAGTGTTTAAGACAACGGAACAAATCAAGATAACACAATGAACCCAAAATATTCCTTCTTGATGCTGACATTAAATGAAAATCCAGATGCCCTTTTATACAGAACTTTGCTAGCCCGGGTTTTCTGAGATTTTGGTAAACAGTAAAATCGGTAAATTGATTCTATATTAGTAAGGAGAAGTCGGTAAATTGATTTTCTATTGTGGAAAGTTTATTACATCTGTCAATAATACATGTTTGGTAATAAATTATTATGCCTTTAATCAGTACTGAATTATCAAGTTGTTACAATTTAGGAATTGAGTTACCTGTGTCCGTGGTTGTTTGTTGTCAGTTTGCCATATTTAAAGAAGTTTGTTCTGAAAGTTATTCCAGCCATATTGGAAATGTTTATGAATAAAAAAAAAAAAAAATCAGAATATGTCAATACTATAACTTTATAATAACAAACCTCAACAATAGTAGAAAATCTAAATTTGTTAATTGGATTAATTAAAATTGAAATTGATCCTGTGCGTTGACAAAAACCATATTCCAAACAAAATGAAAGACAAGATGCTATTCTTACCATCCTACTGATATATTCTTGAAGCCAAAACTTTTTCCTATGCTTGACCAAACAAATTATTAGGTTTTAAAAATCATTAACTTTATCGATATAAAATATTATTTTATTTTAACACAGGCTCAAATGATTTTCCTTTGTCTGAACTCATTTTGTATTACTTGCGGGAAACGAAGTGTTAAATGTTAAAATGGCATTTACTGTTTACTTTAGTTTGTTTATGTAATAACTGTTTATAATTGTAAAATTCGTTCCCTTGAAAGCCACAAGGGTTCATCAGCATATGCGCACAGAAGGCTGATAGCCGCTGCTGGCTTTCAAGGGATACAATTTTCTATTTGTCTGTTTGTTGTTAGAAATAGAGAGAAATTCTACCATAATTGTAAATTAATTTGTGCATATAAGTTAAACGCTCGTTGAATACCTTTCGTTTATGTTAGTTTTTTGTTTGTGAAAAGCTGTTTAAATTAACTGTATGTTCTACATGAAACCAAAATTTGTGTTTTGTTCTAAAGACGTTATGTAGCAATAGTTGTTATTTCATAGTCATGTAAGACTGCTTAATGCATAGCAACAGATAAGGATTTTGCCAGAATTGTGTATTACCCCATCATTTATCAAATAACTGAGTACTGAGTGATTTAATTGAGTACTTGAAAAAAAGTTACCCCATACAGTTTACATATAATAATAGATTTTTGGAAATAACCAAATTGAGTATAAAAAAGTTACCTCATACAGTTTACATATAATCATAGATTTTTGGAAATAACCAAATTGAGTATAAAAAAAGTTACCTCATACAGTTTACATATAATAATAGATTTTTGGAAATAACCAAATTGAATATAAAAAAAGTTACCCCATGCAGTTTACATATAATAATAGATTTTTGGAAATAACCAAATTGAATATAAAAAAAGTTACCCCATGCAGTTTACATATAATAATTTATTTTTGGAAATAACCAAATTGAGTAAAACAACTAGAACACACAAATTATATGTTACCATGCATTAATGATGCATAAAAATATTACAGGTTATGCAAGATATTTAGCTTGCGATCAACATCGATATTTTTCACTCTGTGACTATCAGTAATGCATTGACCAGTCTTAATGTAGTCTGTTTGGTGTTTTCGAGTATTCAGAATATGAATAGAGTTTTGTCACCCATCAAATTTTAAATTAATTGAGTCTGTTGTATTTTAGAATTGGGTATTTGCACAAATACGCGCCTTATCTGTTGCTCTGGTTTAATGAGTATTGTTTACTGGAATAATACAGAGTGCGGGTAAAATGAATGAAGTTTGAAGGGTACATCTGGGCTAGGTCTGTTGCTGTTACGATGAAAGCTTAGGTAGTTTAATTGGTTGAATGGGGCTTATGCCCAATAAATTGGGTGTTTTGTTAATGTTAAAGTGCAAACATAATGGAAGTATTATGCCTGATGTCTTTCTTCATAAGTTTATATTAATTTATTCAATGAAGTTTATTAAGCACAAAGTAAACAATTTATTGCCACAATCTGTTTCTGTAAAATGAGTTATCTTAACAAAATGTTTATAAGATATTTTTGCAAGATTTGAAACACTAGTTGGTGTCAGTCAAATCAAAAGTTTCCATACTGGTTCATAATGCGTATTATGTTAAATATTATATACATTCCGAAAATTCATAGTTTAGTATTAGACAATATGACATTGGCAGAAGAGTTCAGTTTGACCGTTTAGGTCTTACTACATGCTTTTAGCCTTGCCTCTATTATTTTTTATACACCCACAAACGAAGTTTAGGGGGGTTATATAGGAGTGAGCTTGTCGGTCTGCAGGTCTTTTGGTTTCCGGATGATAAGGTTTTTTGGTTTCCGGATGATAACTCAAGCAGGGCTTGACATATTCAAATAAGTTTTGGTACAAGTGTGTAACATCATAAAATACCGGTCAAATGCGACTTTGGTTACAAACCACTAAATTTTGACAGGGATGGCCCCTTTTGGACTTAAATTCCCTAAAAACATGGTTTCCTGACGATAAATCAAGAATGGTTTGACATATTCAAATAAATTTGGTATACATGTGTAGCATCATAAAATACGGGTCAAGTTCGACTTTGGTTACAAACCACTAAATTTTTACAGGGGTGGCGGCGTCAACTTTTTGTTTCCGCTCTCTAACTCGAGAACAAATTGAGCTATTGGAATGAAACTTCATACATATATACTTTATATCGAGACCTCGCTTGGGATTGCTTATGGGGTCAAGGTCACCTTTGCTAAAAATAGAAGAACGGTTTCCGCTCAATAACTTGAGAATGCATTGAGATATTTTAATGAAACTTCATACACAGATACCTTATATCGAGACCTCGCTTGGGATTGCGTATGGGGTGGGTGGGGTCAAGGTCACCATTACTAAAAATAGAACAACAGTTTCCACTCAATAACTTGAGAATGCATTGAGATATTTGCATGAAACTTTATACATAGATACCGTATATTGAGTCCTTGCTTGGGATTGCATATGGGGTGGGTGGTGTCAGGGTCAAGGTCACCATTATTAAAAATAGAAAAACAGGTTCCGCTCAATAAATTGAGAACGAATTGAGATATTTTAATGAAACTTCATATGTAGATGCCTTATATCTAGACCTCTCTTGTGATTGCATTAGGAGTGGGTGGGGTCAAGGTCTTCTTTACTAAAAATATAAAAAATGGTTTGCACTCAATAACTTTAAAACTTATTTAGATATTTAAATGAAACTTCTTATGTAGATACCTAATATTGAGACCTCGCTTTGGATTGCAAGGTCAAGGTCACCATTTCCTAGCCATAGGTGTATGACCTTCACCTTGCACCCAGAACTGTCTCATTATTGTGCTGACTTATGCATTTCGTTGGAAAAAATTGTTTTTTTCGTGGAATTTCCACATTTCTTGTTAAATTGTTTGGTACACAGGTGTAACATCATAAAATACGGATCAAGTTTAACTTCAGTTACTAACTACTAAATATTGACAGAGTTATGGCTCTTACTGAAATTAAATTTTTCCAAATACACTGTTACATTAACAAATTAAAGCATTCTCTCTGTGTCTATTTCTTTCAAATGGATGCCATAGTTTTGTGACAAGGCCATATTGTGGGGTATATCCGTCACTCGTGTGACAATTCTAGTTCTCTCCGTCAAGTTATGTTAATTTGAAAACGTAACAGTAACAGGCCTATCATCCCCCTCAAAAAAATGCAGTTCATTCCATGTTGTAGATAAACGAAATTAATGTTGTTTAAAATGTATATTTGTATTTATTCTCACAGCCAAGTTAGTTGTATTTGGGTTTTTATATTGAAATATTCTATCACAGGCATGATTGTGAAGGGCTCATACCAATATGTAATTGCATATGATATGTTTATGAACAAGTAATCTGATGAGCTTTTGAAAAGGATGTTTCTAAATAAATAAAGCAGAAACACTTTACTTTATATTGTATGTTTGTTTACGCAACAATTCCTCAAGCAAAAAGGAAAATGTATTTGATTTTTTTTTTTTTTTAAACTTGACTTTCAAAATGCATCAATGCAAAAACACAAATAGCCAGTTTCATATATCAGTTGTTGTTTTTTCCACAAATTGATTTCTGTTTTAATATGTGATGAATTACCAGGAATATTGCGAAGTATTGGTGTATGCTTTGACAACTATAATGGTGCCATAAATCCTTTGAAGGTGTCTTCATGGCTCAGAATTTTTTCTACTCTGCTTGATTGTTGGTTACTGCCGGGTTGTCTTGAAATGTTGGATGCAATGGGAAAAAAACTTAAGACAGTTTCAGATTGCATTTTGCTATTGTTGATTCGTTTCTAATAACATTGTCTTGTATGGAATTTATCATATTTATTTGTTGTAAACATTCTATATTTGGAATTTAATACATTTAAATTCCAATTAAACTCGTTATCTGGTAGGTTTTTATCCTTGTAAGGTGAACAAATATGTGTAGTGTTCTGTGATGAAGGATTTGCCAAGAAGACCGAAGTGTGGTGATGTACGCTTTAACAGAAATTATGCTGGCATGCTAAACCATATCTGGCCCCGTGTTCACAAAGGATCAATTACAGGATCAGGATCAGTCTGTCTTAGCTGGCCCCATGTTCACAAAGGATCCACCACAGGATCAGGATCAGTCTTAGCTGGCGCAGTGTTCACAAAGGATCCACTACAGGATCAGTCTTAGCTGGCCCCGTGTTCACAAAGGATCCACTACAGGATCAGGATCAGTCTTAGCTGGCCCCGTGTTCACAAAGGATCCACTACAGGATCAGGATCAGTCTTAGCTGGCCCCGTGTTCACAAAGGATCAACTA
Source organism: Congeria kusceri (assembly GCA_027627225.1). Classification (NCBI taxonomy): domain Eukaryota; kingdom Metazoa; phylum Mollusca; class Bivalvia; order Myida; family Dreissenidae; genus Congeria; species Congeria kusceri. Next base: position 21,053,628 of record CM051035.1, read on the forward strand.
CAGGATCAGTCTTAGCTGGCCCCGTGTTCACAAAGGATCAACTACAGGATCAGGATCAGTCTTAGCTGGCCCCGTGTTCACAAAGGATCAACTACAGGATCAGGATCAGTCTTAGCTGATCTTGATCTTTTAGCTCAACTGAGCGGAATATCAAACATATTTTATTTTCGGAATAACTTTTCTACTTGATAAAATCACATAATTTTTTTTATTTTTTATTAAAATCTTCATATCAGAGAGCAAATGTACGTTGCTAAGAGTTAAAAATCTTATTGATAATACCATATATTTGACCAAAATTTTAAATTGATCCTGATTTTAGTGAACATCATTTTTGAACCTGATCCTGAAATATCTGGCTCAAGTTCATCTTGAACCTAAAAATCAGACTTAACTTGTTTTGTGAACACTGGGCCAGGTTTTGATAACCTTATAATATGAATAACGTGTATTAAACCCTACTGAGCAAATGGTATTAAAAAAACGCCATACATTTCCATAGTTTAATGATTTTATAAAAACGACATTGAATTGTCACATTTAGTTACTAATATCAGTGTAGAAGTGTGTACAGTAGATGGAACTTTGAATTTAGTGTTGCAGTAAAAGTAGTGGCATTGTTTGGTTTAAGCGTTCAGTGCTTGGGGAAAAAATACAAAACTGAATTTTGTGAATATTGAATGACCATGTTGACTAAATTGCGATGGTTTCTTAGGAAAAATCGTATTTCTGACCTAATTGTTGTCTTTTTTAGCTACATAACAGGTATTAACTATTTCATTTATTTTGACGCAGTTAACGCTGTTGATGACATGGGTTTAATTTTGTTTGGTTTCTCTCTATGATAGTATGGTTTCTCTCTATGATAGTATGCATTTGGAATGATTGGTTAAACTTATGGTTTTCTGCTAATGCACTTGTTTATATTCTGTGCGCGTTTGCCTGTACTTCCGTTCAAGTTATTTATTTATCTTGAGGGTTATTAAGATGCAATGCCATTCTTTCCTCTCACGATAAAAACAAATGAACACCTTTTACCAATTATTCATGTTTTATTCTTCAGTAAGTTTAATACAATGTAAATAAAACAACATGGATTTTAAAATGAATGTGAGTGCAGGGCTAGCTATAGTGTTCGTTGACGTTTTTGGTAATCCTCTTTTTCTCTTTTGACCGCAAGTCTTTATACCTACATGTATCACTGTATACTGTATAAGTACTATTTGTGGCGGGGGTTTAATTATGGCTTTATTGGCGATAAACCACTATAGCGCCAATTCTAAACACCGCCAATAAAAAAACAACTGCAAATGATAAATTCTTAAATTCTCCATCAAAATAATAGCTATTTAATATGCCTGCATACTTACATTGAACAATATTAGAAATTGTGAAACACAAAAGATGTATGAGCATATAATACTTAGCAACCCCGTATCATGTTCGGTCTATTTAACTATCTTTTGTATCAACCATTTTGTCACAACTATGGCATACTACAATGAACGTGATAACAGAAAACTTCTACAGTGTACATAAAAGTAAGTAATACTATGTATATAGCGACTTTAAAAGAAGATGTGAAACTCTCTAACCGTGACATAAACAAAGCTCCTACACCAGTATCACACCTTTCCTAAGCATTATTATCATAACAAAAGTATGTAACAATTGACGGGTAATGGTTTTAATTGGGCGGTTATAGCCGAATGCGCCAATTTATGACTCCGCTAATTCAAACACTAGAACGCCAACATTTGGCACCGCAGAAATATTGCGTTATACAGTATCTGGCCGTATTCCAGAAACAGCTGAAGTGTATCGTCAAATATGTTCACTGAAGTTAAAAATTTCAAAACTCCGTATAAATTTGGGAATCTTTTGATGTTTATATGAACAAACGTTAATTCTTTAGGTGATCATTAATAAACACTTAACACAATTCACTGTACAAACAAAATTAACAGTTAAATTTAATGTTGATTTAACGTTCAAGGATAAGACATGACTTGAGGTGTTTCTGGAATACGCCCCCTTTACTTTGCTCACAGCTAGAAGTTCCCTTTCCAACACCATGTGATTCCCTTCTTGTCCGCCTTAACAAGGGTCACAGGGTAGTCCCCATAGCTAGTCTTGAGTGTTGCAGCTTCGCTGTTTGTCAGATCGATTTCTATTTGCTTGACGCCCGCCATAAATTTACCTGAAATTAATCAGCCGTGAAATGCACTTACAAATTTAGGTATATGTTCCTATATTGCAATAATCTTGGCTTGTTGTCTTTACAGAAGCTATGGATGAAAATACCATATCTTGAATATTGTTTCTCATTTCTGTATAGTGAGACCAACAGTATTGTGTTGTCATCAACAATTCTTAAATTACCCACGGCGCAGTTTTATGCGTCATAATATTGATGGCCGTAAGTGAAGTATATTTGGAAAGAACGTGTAGAGCATTACCGATTTCCCCCATGTTTGTCACTGGTCCATTTTTTATCCGAACGTAACACTGTCATTGACATCTGTTTCGATTCTAGTGATATGGATATAGAAAAGGCATCGAATTCCACTCGCAGTGTCTGCATCCGTTGTTTCCCTGAAGCTGTAAGAATCTTCCACGGGACCACTTTGTCAGTCACATTTACGGGGCGTTTAAAAAAATTTCTGCAATAGTACATTATGCAGTGTTCGTTATTATTTTTTTTAGTCCTACTATTCACCGAATAGTACGAACTAGACTACTCGCCCGTTCGTCGGCATCGGCGTAATGCTCTGGTTAAGGTTTGCGTGCAACAAGTCCGTATCTCTGTAACTATAGATATTCAATTGAAACTTCACACATGTCTTCGGGGTCATTATGTGAGGTTACTGACCAAGGCCCATAACTCTGACCTGCAATTTAGCAGAATTATGCCCCTTTTTGTACTTAGAAAATCAGCTTAAAGTTTGCCTGCAACAACTCCTTATCTATATCTACCACAGATATTCAATTAAAACTTCTCACATGCCTTCATTTTATAAAGTCACTGGCCAAGACCCATAACTGTGACCAGCATTTTAGTAGAATTATGCCCCTTTTTGTAAGTAGAAAAGTCATGTTAAGGTTTGCGTGCAAGAGAAAATTCAGGTTAAGGTTTGCGTGCATTAACATATCCCTGTAACTACTACAGATATTCAATTAAAACTTCGCACCTGTCTTCATGGTCATTATGTAAGGTCACTGACCAATGCCCATAACTCTGACTTTTGACCTAGATGTCTTGTGATAATTATGCAGCGGGAAAATTGAATGCCAATAGAATCGGGTAAATTTTCTATTTTTAGGGAATGCAAACTTAAAACAATCGTTTAACGTATACCAATAACTGTTGCATACTTTTCGGGATTAAAATTTACAAAATTGTTTACATAAGCGGTTAAAATTAAGTTATAAACATATCTTCGACTACACCCTAGAAATGTACATAATTATGAACAATTTTACACATTGTATGTCATGATCAGAATGCTACATGCATTCACATAATAAAATAACTATATTGTTTAGCCTACATAATCGGCGCGCTCTATAAATAGCAATTACAATGCTACAATTCACGGGGACGACAGCCGGTCACAACGTACAATGTTGCCTGTTAAGCTCGCAAGCACAAAATATAAAGTGGTAAATTTCTGGTATTTTTCTTATAAATAAGCAAAAAAAATATTAGAAAATTTGATTGAGCTTATATTTCCTATTATTTTATCATTGTGTATCATTGTATGCTGTAACGGAATGTCGTCCCCGTGAATGCGTACCACTCCAGCAGAAGAATCTTTCGAAAAATAGCGCGCGGTAAAGCTTTGTTAATACACGCGCATCAATTAGCCTCCGGAGAATCCTAAACCCGAGAATTTCAATAAATGGAGAATTTATTAACTTACTGCGCATCTTAATTTATTTTTGAATTGTGGTTGTGTTTAATTAAGAATTATTTATAATTGCATCTTTCTATCAGCTTCTTATTCTATCTATAAAAATGTTAATCATCTTTCTATCAGTAAAATGTGGTGAAAGAAGTCTTGTAATACGTCGAAACGTTATTCATGTTACTTTAAATTCATTTGCGTAGCATGAATACACTATGTGCAATACTAATGATACATATAGTATATCATTAAACATAACTATGTACACTTTTTGGATATATATAATAATTTTCATTCATTCCCGCTATTATTTTCTGACAATGTTAATTTTTTTAATTTGCCTTACAAATTCATGTATAAGTTATGTTTACGTAAATTACTAGTATTTAGCTTATTCGTGTATCACTGGTGGAAACATTGGTCTGTGTCTTATCGGTTTATTCACGGTACAGATATTAACAATGATTGAGTTTATCTCAAATTAATTTTGGGGCCGATAAGTTTTCTTTTAGTGTCCGAGAAGTCTCCTTAGTAGGGACAAACAAATCTGGGGTCCGAGAAGTTTCCTTAGTAGAGACTGAAAAATATGGAGTCCGAGAAGTCATCTTGGTCCTCTTGTAGTGATATCTCAATATTAATTTCAACGCCGATTGTCTTTTTAAAAGACATTTCCTGTTTCATATCTCTTTATCTGCTACAGATATTCAATTAAAACTTCACACATGTCTTCAATGTCATTATATAAGTTCACTGGCCAAGGCACATAACTGTGACCAGCATTTTAGCAGAAGTATGCCCCTTTTTGTAGTGATAAAGGCCCATAACTCTGACAAAGCGGTTGAATAGTCTAGCGTGCTATCCTGAGATAGCTCTTGTTTTATCCTGCATTGAATGTAATTAGTTTGTAACCCTTCCATAATTAAATCAGTGCATTTTGATGACGTATTGCATATGGAATACAGTTTTCATTACTATTGTATCGTTTTGAACGTTTTGACAATTACTTACTTGTCGATAGTAAATTTCGTATTTCCGTGGTGCAGGGTCCACTCTTTGATAACCTGCTTTTCCATGGTGGCCGTAATTTTAAGATCTTTTGCTGTTAATGAATTAAAACCGGATATACACGATTCGTGCATTTAAAACAAAGTGAATGAACATGGTCTTCAAATGTATGTATGGATTTGGTTGATTTGGCACATTCTATGGCCTGGAACTTTTAAACAAAAATGGCGGATCTTCAAATCTACCATTCTTTACCAGCATTTTTAACTTACCTGAGCACAACGTGCTTATGGTGAGCTTTGGTGATCGCCTTTTGTCTGTCCTCCGTCGTGAATCGTTCGTCGTCAATATTTACCTTGTGAACACTCTAGAGGCCACATTTATCGGCCAATCTGCATGAAACTTGGTCAGAACATTAGTCCCATATCTCGGCCGAGTTCGCAACTGGGTCACGTGGGGTCAAAAACCAGGTCACTAGGTCAAATTGAAGAAAAAGCTTGTGAACACTAGAAGTCACATTTTTTCCCCAATCACCATGAAACTTGCTGAGAACATTTGTTCTAATGATATCTTGGTTGAGTTCGAAAATGGTTCCGATCCGTTGAAAAACATGGCCGCCAGGGGACGGGGGGGGGGGGGGCGGTTTTCCTCATATGGCTATAGAAAAAGCTTGTAAACACTCTAGAAGTCACATTTTTTGGCAAATGAACACGAAACTTGCTCAGAACCTTTCTTCTGATGATATCTCGGCCGAGTTCAAAAATGGTTCCAGTCCGGTGAAAAACATGGCTGTCAGAGGGGGGGGGGGACAGTTTTCCTTATATGGCTATAGGAAAAGATTGTGAACACTCTAGAAGTCACCTTTTTGTCCCAATGATATCTCTGCCGTGTTAAAATCTGGGTCATGTGGGGTCAAAAACTAGGTCACTAGGTCAAATTTAAGAAAAAGCTTGTTAACACTCTAGAAGTCACATTTTTTGCCCAATCTTAATGAAACTTTGTCAGAACATTTGTCTTAATGATATCTCCGCCGAGTTCGAATCTTGGTCCTGTGGGGTGAAAAACTAGGTCACTAGGTCAAATTGAAGAACAAGCTTGTTAACACTCTAGAAGTCACATTTTTGCCCAATCTTCATGAAACTTGGTCATAACATTTGTCACTGGGTCATTTGGGGTCAAAAACAAGGTCACTAGGTCATATTGAAGGAAAAGCTTGTTAACACTCTCGAAGTCATATTTTTTGCCCAATCTTCATGAAAATTGGTCAGAACATTTGTCCCAATGATATCTCGACCGAGTTCTAATCTGGGTCATGTGGGGTCAAAAACTATATCACTAGGTCAAATTAAAGATAAAGATTGTTAACACTCTAGAAGTCACATCTTTTGCCAAATCTTCATGAAACTTGTGAGAACATTTGTCCCAATGTTATCTCGGCCGAGTTCGAATCTGGGTCATGTGGGATGAAAAACTAGGTCACTAGGTCAAATTGAAGAAAAAGCTTGTTAACACTAGAAGTCACATTTTTTGCCAAATGTTCATAAAACTTGGTCAGAACATTTGTCCCAATGTTATCTCGGCCGAGTTCGAATCTGAGTCATGTGGGGTCAAAAACTAGGTCACTAAGTTAAATTGAAGAAAAAGCTTGTTTACATGAAACTTGGTCACATAATTTTTCCCAATGATATCTCGGCCGAGTTCGAGTCTGGGTCATGCGGGGTATAACAATTAGGTCATTAGGTCAAAAGGAATAAAAAGCTTGTTAACACTCTAGAAGTCACAATTTTTGCCCAATCGTCATGAAACTTGGTCAGAACATTTGTCTTTATGATATCTCGGTCGAGTTCGAATCTGGGTCATGTGGGGTGAAAAACCAGATCACTAGGTCAAATTGAAGAAAATGCTTGTTAATACTCTAGAAGTCACATTTTTTGCTCAATCTTCATGAAAATTGGTCAGAACATTTATCTTAATGGTAACTCGGCCGAGTTTTAATCTGGGTCATGTGGGTCAAAAACTAGGCCACTAGGTCAAATTGAAAAAAAAAGATTGTTAACACTCTAGAAGTTACATTATTTGCCCAATCGTCAGGAAACTTGGTTAGAATATTTGTCCCAATTGTATCTCGGCCAAGTTCGAATCTGGGTCATGTGGGGTCAAAAACTAGGTCACTAGGTCAAATTGAAGAAAAAGCTTCAATTTCAATTTGTACTTCAAAATTTTGAATGTCTGTTGTCACTTAAGTTTTCAAACCATAATGATTAAAGCCGCATTTCCATCAGCCCGTTTCAGTATATCCATATCTGTATAAAAATCTAACACATGGAAAAGTGTTCGACTAATGAAACTCAGGTGAGCGACCCAGGGCCATTTGGCCCTCTTGTTGCTTCATTTGTATCTGTAGACAGTAACTTAGGAAGGCAAATAGTGGTAAACAAGCTTAAAAGTAAATAAATGGAGTCATATTCTAACGTTGTCACTATAAAGTACGATATCCTTGTGTCGAGTATCCAAGTCCCTGCACACCGCTTTGTCTATGGTCTGATCTCAGGTGCGGGTACACGAACTTTACTGCAAAATAAATGTCAAGATAGTGGCCGTTGGTATTGGCAATACAAAATCTGGCAGAAACACATATAAGATACACGTATATTCGTAAAACAAACATATTTCATACAAAAACACATCGAAATATACCTACAATTGTTTGCGTAAATAATAAAACATAGTGACTATTCCAACGAAAAGGTCTCAAGGGGAAATTTCGTAGAAATCACAAATCAAAATACTAGTATCATTTTAGCGCATAGTTAACTAAGGTAAATATAAGGTACATACAATGGGGAAATGGTTTACGTATAGTAAGAAGAACTCATATTCTTTATATCATTTGGCACTTGTCTCGTTTACATTTTGGCTTCAGAGTATCGTGTCTAACCTTTGTTTTCAAAACCATTCATTTGTTCGGTACTGACTTTAGGTTTTTATTATTTAAAGCATTTCTTTATTTGATTTTATCGAAAATCTCATGATGTAGTTGATTATTAAAACCTTAATTTAATAAAGCTTTGTGGGTTGCCAAAAATATAATATCATTTATATTTTACTATTATTTACTATAGTACATGAAAGACGAAATAAGGACGTTGGTATTCAAATCCAGTAGACAGTCACGTTCCTCAACGGAGGAACGGTAGAAATAATTTCAGCTACGCGCCTCTTAAAACACTATACTAGCATTTTGTTTTTGTCATTATTAATTTCACGTACTGCCTTTTCCTTTTGCTTTGTCTTTCTTCACTTTGACCTGGTCTTTTTGTTTCTTCCGATGTCTTCTATTGACACTGGGCCGACTAGCATCATAGTTCGCTGTATATACTGGCTGAAAGCTGCCCTTGAAATCTTCTGGCTGCGGCTCTTGGATTAAATAGCTCTTCAGAGGCACGACCGAAAGATGTTGTACTCGGTAGTGATGTTGGTGGCCTGACATGAAATCATTTCTCACCCGCATTGCTATGCCTTTGGGACTGACATAGTGAAATGCACGTGCACTACTCAATGCATATTCGTTCGGCTGAAATACAACTAGCTCAGCGTAGGAGTGCATGGAAATAATTCACCACCGGGTAATGACTGTAGACAAGTACATGTAGTAGTTAAAATCAAATAATATACATTACACAAACAACAAACCATGTACTAAGGGTAAATTTTTTAAATAAATTTGTTTTTTTTTATATAGAAATATTCATTTCGGGGTGAGGTAAACTAGCCTTGCATACATTTACATTCAGACTATAAACCCTACTTAACCGACATCATCGGGACCATCTTGTCCAAAGTCTGGATTTCCGTTTAGAGAGTTAGGCACTCTACAGAGGTAAGCCTTGATCATTTTATTTTTTAATAAAATATATTTTAAACCGAGCCTACCCGACCATGTGATGGGAATGGCTGAAATGGCTTCTCAGAAAACCACCGGCCAGAGAGGTCTATTGTATTGAAAGGCGAAGTTTCAGAAGATAAAACGGTTGATTTCAGTATGTACCGTTTGGACAAGCAAGGGTTACGAATGTAGAGCGGATCGAGGTAGTTAAGTTGTAATAATTAACTGAAATGTTATGGTTATGGAGCTTTGACAAATTGTTTAACCGATTGTAATATACAATAAAAGCTGTTAATATCCTCGAATGTAATTTCGCTCTCAACTTTAAACAAATAGTCTCGTTTTGTTGATCGTTTTCCATTAAATGAGATCTATATATTGCAATGCCGAATCCGCTAATAGACCAATACAGTGTGGATGTATCACAAGCTTCTCAAGGTGGTATCCTCTGCACGGTCATAACTCCATAGAGGGATCACCTCGATGCGTTTAAATGCAGCGTGACAGGAGAGGCAACTTTCAGGAGTTTGTACATCTAATAAAGTAACTGTGCTGGCATTACCGTCACTTGGTTCTTCGAGCCCGCTTCTTCGGTTCAGTTCCGTGACCACCATTGAAGTGTGTGGAGTCACGAAGCCATACTGAAATGTCGAAATATTATTTATAATTTCGTATATAAGTGTTGTATTTAACGAATAAACAGAGTCCGTGGCCCATAGATAGCGATGTACTTCATATTATGTTAAACTAAATGAAAAATTAAGACATTGAAGGTCAGGTGTCCTGGATATTGATGACTTGGTTCGCAATAAACGATATTGTACTTAATAGGGAATCGGCCCTGTGATTACCACATATCTTGAAGGTTTGTTTTTCGTGGATTTATAAAGGATATCGAAACAAAATCATGTTTCATAAGGATGGAAGTAGGGTGCATGAATAGATTACTTTGACCGCTAGCAAAAAATGGTTCTAACATCAATTAAAGGGGCTTCAAAATTGGATTGTGATATATATCTCAATGTGAAGGAACTGCTTTTTATTTTGGGAACCTTAATCAGAAATGACAGATTAACCATGCTTGTATTTATAGCTAGTGACCGACATACAGTAATACATCATTAATTCTAAAAACTGGCTGTACCTTTGAGCAACAGATCTGAAGAACAAAGCGCTGGTTATGTTTATACGAGTATGTTGAAAGCGGTGGTACTTCTCTGAAGTATGCTTGTTACTCCATAACAGGATGTTTATAATGAAAATTACATTAGCCTCTAACAGGGGAAATATTATCGAACGAGTTTTTGTTAAAAACAAAGTTTACGGTCTTTCCCGAGATATGCGTAGCGTATTTACGGATTTAATAATAATCGGATTGCCCTTTAGCTTTGATCGCATCAAGATTTTGAAAGATTGCAAATCACCAAATTCAATGTTTGTTTTCTTTATGTAAACATTCCCCTGTTTGTCTTGTCTGATTTTACACCAGTTTATGAATACTTAAGCTTTTGTTTACTAAACTAAAACCAAAATTTGTGGAAATTAAAGATGATCTGGAATACACACGATTTCTAATGTTCGAATATTTGCTTGTACCCTACCCAACATTGAAGTGGGCGCTAACGGTACAGCACACAATAACAATTCAAACAGATTGAATATCTATTTGGACTCGATAGACACACGTGCGAAGTGAGTTATGTGTTCAGAAGCATTATAAAATAGGTTGTCACTTACTTTCAGGGACATTTCGATGATCTGTTTCTTAAATGTTTCACTTTCTTTGGTATCAGTGGCTGCCATTTCCTTTTTTAGTAATTGTTTAATGGTAAGATATGCCCAGACCTGAAAAAGTAATACTACTAATTCCCAGACCTGAAAAAGTAATACTACTAATTAATAAGAAAATCATCGGCACCCGAACATCGAATTGATTTCACATATTTTGAGACAAGTTGTTAATTTTGAACATGTTTACAGAACGAGCGCTAACACAAATTCTCAATTTGTATATAGGCCATTCTGTGAACGAGCAATGTAGTAAACCACACACACATTGCTGCTATTGCTGCTCCTTCTCCGTAACTATGACCACATTTGAGGTATATAGAATTTTGTTGCTTTTCTTCTCAGTGTTACCAAGGACATCGATTCTAAGCGATGCTAGTCCCTGAGCTATGTCCCTTCCTTCGTACCACCCACAGATGACCATTTCTGATACCTGAATATAGATCACATAATGTGTCTGCGTCAAGTTCGTAGTTGGTGCGTCTAGATACTGGAATGTCACGTTACTTAACAATGTGACTGCGATTTCGTTATAGAAGCCAGCTATTTGCATGGCCGCATCTGAGGCTTCGAAAATTTTGCGTCCAATGCCGTTATTCTGGGCGGCCAGTTTCTTCGTCAGAGTGTAGTCTGCGTCTTCTCCAAAAGCCAGACAAAATACTGGTATGTCACCTTCGTTGGTCTTTTGAACGCTGACAAGGATATCCGATTGCTTAATAATACCGGATCTAGCATCACCGTCCGTCAGAAACATGATAATAGGGTTTTTAGACTTCCGCTCGTTGGTGGCATTTGGTTTCAGCAGTTCGATACCTTTCAACAGTGCGTATTCGATGTCTGTCGCTGTGATTTAAATAAGATGAAATAAAAAACACTTTGTTACCTGGTTTAAAAACTGTATTTTTATATATTGTCCTTGTTATTTAAAAATAGGAACTAAAGAACACTGTGACCTGGTTTAAAACTGTATTGTTATATATTGTTCAGGGACTTTTCTACTACACCTACATTAATTTATCTGATACTGAAGCCAACAGTATCCTTCAATATGTCTTTAATACCAATTCTAATGAGAATGGTATTGAACTTTTTTGAAATTTCATTTGGATACCACACTTACCCACGTTTTTATTTATTTGGTTATTGATAATTTTTATACTAAACATATATTACCGGTAAATCACAAAATCAGTATAAAAAAAACAACACATCAACTAAAGCAGCACAAATGAATTACTTGTTGTACATAATTGGAAGCATAAAGTAACATTTACTTACATCCTTTGGTTCTTATGTGTCGATAAACGCGAAAGCGCGTTCTTTCACGTCTTCGTCTGCAATGTTCACCATTTTGTCCTCCCAAGAATTGACTTTATCACTGAAAGTGACGATGTTGAAACTGTTCCAGTCGCTAAGCTGCCCAAGAATTGACTTCATTGCCTCCTTCAGCTGTGGAAAAAAACACAAGACAGCAAACTACCAGCAAGGTTATGCAAGGTTATGGATTATACCTATTACCTAAGTAAAATAAGGTTAACACTAGCCAACAATTTCTAACAACAGTAAGTTAAAACCGTAGTCTTCAGTAAACAATTTTATTCATGCCACTCATATTAAAATGTGATTATCCAAGTTGCATATCGTCTGCTTGCTTGTAATTCACAACGATTGCGCATGGCAATGTTTATGAGCTAGCATGTGAACCGTTGACCATTCATTGAAATAAAAGAAAACTACCTAAATCGAGAAGATATCCATATACAATAAGTCGCAGACCTTGTGGTACAAAAAATCTTTTTCAAAAAGTACTTGGCGACCTGTGTCATTTTTGTCCCTCTCATTGAGCCGCTGACGTCAAGTATGAAGAGAACATCGTTGTGTATCGGCTGCAGACCCTCGGGTGCGAAGAAATGTATGAAGTACCCATTCACTAGCTGCAATGACGTCGTACCTTATAGACAATTCCTTTTCTATGCAAAACATGGTTGCTGTATGAAATCCGATTGTATACATACTCAAACACGTGCTCTCGCTTACCGATTTTGACCGACGAATATGAACCTGTCATTTTTCTCAAAAGTCGATTTTTCGATATTGCAAAATCGGGCCTTAATTGACAAATAAAAGGGGAGAAACAATGTGCATATACCGACATATGACACTTATACAATAAAGAATCAACATAACTGGACTGTTTTCATGAATCTTTTTAAAAGCTGTTTCGAAAAGTATCTTATATTCACTATACATGATTCAGCCTAAGTGAAAAGATCATCTGCCAACAACGCCCGCGTTCAACCAAGTATATTTGTTACCCAGTCAACCCACCTACCAAGAGATCCTCGCCGTCCACGGAACGCTCTACGTCATACTGCAGTACAAACTGATCGGCCATGCCACTCTCTGACTGCTTCATCTGGAAGTCGGTGCTTGGAGCAAACTGGACGAGCGCCTCAGTTGGCGTGGGTCTGTTGATCAGAGTGACGGTGGACAAGTCTGCAACGATATAAATTTCGTTTAACGGCGCTTCTGTGATAATTGGAGCATTACGGTATAATCATACATTTGATAAATTTAGTAGTATACTATTAAAAAGCGGTATATGAAAGCAAGAATGTCTTCACACTAAATACGCATCTGTAGAACTTGTATCACAACCAATATGTTTGTGGATATATATTAGGCTGGTTCAAAGCAGTGCTTGGTAACTGTTGAATATTTTAACGTCTTCACCGGATAAGTTTGCTTCAATGTCGTTTCGGAGCGGGGGCACGTGAAGTTTGGTGATGTTTCTCGACTCCTTGATGGCTACGCGCACAATCATGTCATCTATGGCCTGTCCTGGGTCTATGTATACCACCTGAGTGTAGGAAATATAAATGTTTGATCAGCAGACAATCATATGGTGGTGATGGAAATTAGTACGTGTACTTAGTGTCAAAGATATTCCCATCAAACATCTATTTGTTGGAGTGGTTATTAATTAATACATAGAATCCCAAATCAAATATTTTGCCATCAGACATCTGTGTGGGGATGTGCAATTAGTTCTTCACATAAAAACAAACATGGTTTCATCAGACATCTGTTAGTGTGTTAATGTTACAATTACAAACAGACTTATGTTTCTCTTTTTGAAGCTGAATATTATAACATTATAAAATCATAACATTCTCGACTGAATTTACGACGATTTTACATCTTGAGTATGTTCTGTAGTTTTCTTTAAATAACCTTGAAATACAGAAAGTAAATTTTGTATAGTCACGTGTTCGCAGTGTCCGTTTTTCCTCTTGAGCAGCTCCTGGTACGTGAGCCGCCACGGACATAGCCAGCTGGAACCGGTTTGTCTCCCTGTCCCTGAAACCGCAGATTGACATTGAAGTCGTTTGTAGCACTGGCGTTCTCATGAACAATGTCTTAATTATTTGTTCTTACATGCAGCTGCTAAGAAAATGTATAATTCTTATACGTATCTTATTAGAAGAGTTGTCATCCTCGCAAACACTGTATTTTGCAAAGTTTGAAACTCTTTCTCACATTTCTTCTGTGCATGGTTATCTTTCAAAAATAAACATACACATGCTGAACAACGTTGATGTTCTCAAATGCAATTTTCATGGGCTTTGCAATGTAGATTTCGCACAAATATTTAATTTTGATCTTCAGGTTTGTCGTTCTTAAATATCTGCTTGGAAAATTGATTAAATATAATTTACTTGCAGAGGTATCGATTTTGTATAGTTATTAATAAATACTTATGCGATTCCAAACTTTATAGAGTTGTCGGTCTCCCGTACATCAACTTTGCATAGTTGTCTGTTCTCACGTTTATCTGCGTAACAATGTTGTCATTCTCAAGTTTATCTGTTTTTCACAGTTGTCATTCCTAGCTATATCTGCTTGAAAGACTTGTCTCATATGTCTTTCTGAGTAGTCATGTTTACACATTGTATTTCAAATTGCATATTATTGTGGCAAGTATTACGCACTGCTATTATAAATACTGTGAAGTTCGAAATTAGAAGGGGCATACCAATTGTTTACCTGAATGTTTGGCGAAAAGAAAAACGCAAAGCGATCAAAGCAAACGTTTTCTAAATATCTGGATAAGAATTATTTGGCTTGCCTACCTAGTTTGTAAATCTCCTAGAATCACCCTATATTTGTGCTTCCTTACAATGCCTTACTTTGTGCCGATGAAGCCTGCGCTCTGCCCCTGTGCCTTTGCCTGCTCATACTCTTGCTTAGCCACCTCCTTCTCTTTGATCTCTCCCACCACCATCCGACCTTCAATTTCGCTGGAAATAACCAAATAATTTAATATCTTTAACCAACTTTCACACAGAGATTTAACTGGTTCCGAGCATAGCTCATATTAAATACCTGCCGGCAAGTGACCTTAGTGAGATCACATGGTGTGAATATATATGGTGGACACGCAGAAGAAAACAACGTGGACACCGTAATATCCTTACGTTGTTATGTTAACTTTTCTTTTTCCAGTTTTTTTTTTTATATTTGAACCCGCAATATAAATGCCTAGACCAATAATTCAATACTGCAAAGGGAGTTTTATAAAATATCATTAATAATAATAAAAATTTAAAAATCCCTCTAAATCTCGAGGGATTTCACTCGCGGTTGCAGTGGTTTTTGTAAACCGCCAGGGAAAAGTATAACCTCTGCGAGGAGTATGATATTCGATTAATAAAAAATACCATGCTTTGAAAATGTACATGTATGTATTTATGATTTTATGACTTTATTGTATTTTGGCTTTTTTTAGTTAATACTTACAGAGTTAAGTTTGTAATGAACGCCTCATTCGGAAGTGTGACGTCAATGAGCGCTTCCGTAGTCTGGTTTAGTCGGTTTTTCAGACGACTGGTTAATTTCGTCGTAGCAAAGCGATACTTGACTTCCGAATCAATGTGTAATGACGTAATTTCCGGTTTCTGAAACAAAATGTAATTGCACATTTTTGTTTGTCCTCTTTTAAATTGTTGCTGTATTTTTTTTCTGTCCAGTGTGTTCATGTGTATTGGCCTAATAGTACCATATATAGTTTATTTGGTATGACGACATATAGAAGCGTGTTCCCTTACACGTTATAATTTACCGGTATGGATGCTACAATCCGCTGCAAACCTTTATTTCGAATGTATGCTCGAAATTCAGTCGTCTAGCACAGATTTGCAAACATATACAAGACATACTACTACTATTACTACTACTATTACTACTACTACTACTACTCCTACTTCTACCACCACCACCACCACCACCACGACTATTACTACTACTCCTCCTACTACTACTACTACTGCTACTGCTACTGCTGCTGCTGCTGCTACTACTACTACTACTACTACTACTATTACTACTACTACTACTACTACTACTACTGCTACTACTACTACTACTACTACTACTAGTACTACTACTACTACAACTCTTCCTTTCTTCTACAGTTGAAGGTAAATAATCGCAGAGTCTACACTCAATTGTATAGACATATGATACGTTTTTGTGTACTGATGCGTTGGTGAAAACTTCGAAAATGTCTGCCCGAAAGTGTCGTGTATCATTGTATACATATTTTATATCGCAATAAGAACTATGTTGAAGTGTTTAGTGGAATTTGATATAACGAGCATTTTATAACATGCCATTTAATATCACAATTTGTTGATGTTTTCTTGATTTCTCCCCAAGGATCACGTAAACATGCTGCAGTATATAGAAACGTCCCATTAACATGCAGTTAGATGATAAGGATCGCACGATTCTACGTACTTTTCCCCGAATCAAGGATTTTACTCCTACTTTCACGCTAAGAGTTGTTGATATTGAAGCCAAACGGGGTAACTTATGGAGAAAAAAAAAGAAATTACTCCGGAACTCTAGTATTCTCACCAGTTAATAGTCATTCTTCTATACTCGAATTTTTAATTCTGCATTCTTAATTACCCATTATATTTGTCTGCTGGGACACTATCTGATACAAATCGAGCCCCAAGACATAATTTATTTATTCTATGTATGCGTTTTCGATGAATGAAAACAAGAAATACATTTAAATATCGGCGCCCATGGTAATTTTGCAAATAAGAAATGTAAATTGAACTTAAAAAACATAAATATAAAAAACCGTGTGACATGGTCTGTTTTTAGATATTCGCAGAACAACTCCATGTACCACTATATTTGAAAGCCGAACGGTCTATATAATTATGATCGTCACAGCTTCAATATATACAACAAAAAACCGTCAGATTCGCCTACGCGAAAGCAAGAATTGCCGTTTTAAATATCCTTTATTTTGTCAAGTGGTAATAATTATTATAATGAATTTAATTACAACATGACATGCTTTAAAAATTCATTCCATGTTGTAGATAAACGAAGTTAATGTTCTTTACAATTTATATTTGTATTTATTTTCACTGACAAATTAGTTATACTGTATATTGTTATTGAAATATTCTATTACAGGCATGATTGTGAAAGGCTCATTCAAATATACTAATAGAAAAAAAGAAAACTGAAACTGGGCATGTTTTCAAAGCGTATTTTATATATGTTGTTAGATATTAATATAGATGAATTTGGTATCAAAATTTAGGTTATAAATTGAACTAATCAATAATTGTAATGCCCCTAAAAATTGATCAATCATTAAAAAGTAAACGGTGGTGTTTAATCTTTGAAAACATCAAACACAAGTATCGTGGTCGTCTTTGCAACTTTTAAAATCAATAATGTTTTGTTTGGATGACGTTAATGTTTTAATGTTGGTCAATTTGTAAGGGCATTACAATTATTGATTAGTTCAATGTATATCCAAAATTGTGATAACAAATTAATCCATATTTAAATCTAACAACATATTGAAATGCGCAATGAAAGCATATCCAGTTTCTTTTTTCTATTAGTATAGGTTATCGAGTTTATGGATGACATACACTCATATGACATGTTTTTGAACATGTAATCTGGTTAACTTACAGGATATTTCTAAATAAAAAAATAAAGCAGACATACTTGACTTTACAATGTATGTTTGTTTACATTAATTCCTCTTGCTAAAAGGCAAATTTATTGTATTTATATACATTGCTGCATTAGGAAAAACACAAATAACTAGCCTCGCATATCAAATATTTTCTTTTTTCTGCGAATTGTTTTTCTGTTCTTTATCTATGATGAATGGCCAGAATGATTGCAAAATATTGGTGTATGCTTAAACAACAATCATGGTGACACAAATCCATCAAGTTTTCTTCTTGGCTCAGAATTTTCTGAACCTGATTGTCAGATTAAAGTCAGATTGTCTTGGACGTTGATTGAAATGGGGAAACTAGATATTTTGAGTTTACATGTTTGCAAGTGTTAATTTGTTTCTAATGTCTGTGTCTTGTTGTGTTAGGTCATATGTGAAATTTAATTTCTGTATATATCCTATTTTTAGTACAGTATTTAATACTAAAAAGTCGCATGTAACAAACATGTTATCTGGCAGTTTTGATAACTTTTTACCATGCGTAAATATGTGTAACGATCTGCGATAAAGAATTTGCCAAGAAGACTGAAATGTGTTCGATTCAGCAGAAATTGTCTGGCAGTTTTGATGATTTATATAACTTATAATATGAATATTAATGTATGCAAAAACACCACTAAGCGAACGGTAAGAAACGCCATCAATTTCAATACGTTAATGACTGACAACAACGACACAATTTATTTGTCACTTGCATCATGTTAAAGCATTGTGTTAGTAGTTGTTTATGGAGCAGCATGTGTATTAGTTGTAGAAGTAGTAGATTGCTTCACATAAGTTAAAGAGCAAAGATACAAAACTGCATTTCGTAAATATTGAATGATTATATATTATCTCGATGGTTCCTTAGGACAAGACGTAGCTCTTACTAATTGTCTTTTTTAGCTTCAAAACAGGTACACACTATTTCATTTATTTTGACACAGTTAATGCTGTTGATAACATGGGTTAAATTTGTTTGGTTTCTCTGCTTGATAGTATCCATGTTGAATGATAGGTTAAACATTTTGGTTCTCTACTAATGCACGTGTTTCTTTTCTCAGCGCGTTTGCATGTACCTGCTTTCAAGTTATCTCGTGAGTTCTTAAGATGCAATTCCCTTCTTTCCTCTCACGAAAAAAACACAAATAAACACCTGTTACCAAATATATCTGTTTTATTCTACAATAAGTTTAATACAATGTAAATAAACCAACATCGGTTTTAAAATGGATGTGAGTGCAGGGCTAGCTATAGTGTTCGTGTTTTTGCCATTTTTGGTACACATGACTGCAGCCTCTTTTTCTCTTTTGACCGCAAGTCTGTATACCCACATGTATTACTGTATATCTGGGGCCATATTCCAGAAACATCATAAATGTATCTTAAGATATATTCACTAAAGTTAAACATTTCAAAATGTTATATTTTAAAAACTACGTACAAATTTCGGGAATCTTTGTATGTTTATATGAACAAACGTTAATACTATAGGTGATAAATAATACACACTTAGCACAAGTCGCTGTACTAACGAAATAAAAAGTTAAATAAAATGCTGATTTAAGGTAAGGATAAAATATGACTTGAGTTGTTTCTGGAATACTACCCTTTTCTTATCCCATATCTAGACGTTCCGTTTCCAACACCATATGATTCCCTCCGTGTCCGCCTTAACAAGGGTCACGGGGTAGTCTCCGGTTTTAGTCTTGAGTGTTGCAGCTTTGCTGTTTGTCGGATCGATTTCTATCTGCTTGTCGCCCTCCATAAATTTACCTGAAACGAAACGGTCCTGAAATGCACTTACAAATTTAGGCATATGTTCGCATTTTCCAATGATCTTGGTTTGTTGTCTTTACAGAAGCTTTCGTTGAAAATTCCATTTTTATACCCTCACAAAGTGGGAGGCATTAAGCAGTGCACTTGTCCGTCTGTACGTCTATGTATCCATACGTCCCGAAATCGTGTGGACTCGACTTCTCTTTCATGTTAGGCGGATTTCGCTAAAACTTTCACAGCTGAAGCATCTTAACGTTTAGGTTATCATAAAGAAAGGAAATTCGGCTGGCACCAATTTTGGCAGAATTATGGCCACTTGTCATGTTTATGCCCCCGGCATCTTAATGCGGGAGGAATATAGTGATTGTCTGTCCGTCCGTCTGTCCATCCGTCCGTGACAAGGTTAAGTAGATTTAATCGTTTTCTTTCGTGTAGCACCTACACCGCTTTCTACAACACATGGATATTTACACAGTTGTTACTTAAATCCATTCCCCATCCACCCATATCACCTAACCTCACGTTGACATTGACCTTGACCTAATTTGAACATACAATAATTCAAATGGGCAATTTCTTGGTTAACTAGATTTTACCTTTTGTCTAGAACCAGCACCGCTTACTACAGCACTTGGATACTTACACAGTTGTTGCTTATGGTCATTCCCAATCCACCCATATCACACAACCGTACTTTGACCATAACCTAATTTGGAATAATTTAAATAGTATGTCCCATGGGCAGCACTAATCGGGGCATGTGTATTTATCGAACACAGTGTCTTGTTTTCACTATAGAATGTATTCTTCCCGAACTTCAACTCCTCTTTAACTGCTTGGCGGATTTCGCTCAAACTTTCACAACTGGAGAAACTTAACTTGAAGGTGATCGTAAAGGAAATAATTTTGGCTGTTACCAATTTTGGCAGAATTATGGCCCTTAGGCATCGTCTCCACTGTAGCATATATATGAAAATATATTTGTGGATGCAAAACTTAGTGTTGGTGTCTGTGTCCAAACATGTATCGTGGGGGCATCCGTGTCTGTGACGCATTTAGTTTAAAACCGTATCTTTAATATTATTTCATATTTTGTATAGCGAGACCAACAGTATTGTATTGGCATCAACAATTCTTAAATTACCCACGGCGCACTTTTATGCAATTATTGTATTGATGGCTATTTCAAAAAAGAACGTTTAAAGCGATACCGATTTCCCCAATGTTTGTCACTGGTCCATTTTTATCCGAACGAAACACTGTCATGGACATCTGTTTCGATTCTAGCGATATGGATATCGAAAAGGCATCGAATTCCACTCGTAGTGTCTGCACCCGTCGTTTCCCTGAAGCTGTAAGAATCTTCCACGGGACCGCTTTGTCAGTTACTTGTACGGGACGGTTAAAAAACTGTCTGCAATAGTATATTATGAAAAAATCGTTAATATTTTTTATCCGGGATTGAAATTCGTCAGATTTTTTTTTTTTTTTAGAGAATTTAATTGTGCAAAATACATTTATTTAAGACAAGTTACTTGAATCTTCAACGATGTGTTGTTCACGTTTATGGAGCGTTTAAACAACCTGCAATAGTTTATCATAAAATGTTTGTTTTAGTTTTGTATCCGGTAATTGTCGTTAGTTTGTAACCTCTTCCTAATAAAATATGCTGTGCAATTGGCGACGCATTGTATTTGGAATATTGTTTACATTACCATTGTATCGTTGTACATTAAGTTCTTGATAATAACTTACTTGTTGATAGTAATTTTCGTATTTATGTGCTGCAGCGTCACTGCTTTGATAAACTGCTTTCCCATGGTGGCCGTAACTTTAAGATCTTTCGCTGTTCATAAATTATAACCGGATGTATATATTTGCTCAATTTGTGCATTTAAAACGAAGTGAGTGAACATGTGGTCTACAAATGTATATGTCGTTTTGACACATTCTATGGCTTGTAGTTTGATACAAAAGAGGATTGAACTTCAAATGTACCATTCTAAATCAGCATTGTCTTCTTCATTTGTATCAGTAGACAGTAACTTAGGAAGGCAAATAGTGGTAAAAAAGCTTAAAAGTAATTAAATAGAGTCATATTCTACCGTTGTCACTGTACAGTACGATATCCTTTTGTCGAGTATCCAAGTCCCTGCACACCGCTTTGTCTATGGTCTGATCTTTCAGTATCAGGTGCGGGTACACGAACTTTTCTACAAAATAAATGGCAGGAAATTTTAGTCATTGGCATTGGCAACAAAATCAGACAGAAACGAATATTAGATGCATGTATATTCATAAAACAAACATGCTTCATAAAAAAAACATCGAAATTTACCCACAGTATTTTTGCGTAAAAAACAACAACAAAAAAGCATAAAAAGTGACTATTCCGAAGAATTTCATAAAATTCCTAAATGAAGAATAAAGGTTTACATACGGTATATACAATGGGGAACGAGTTATCAAATGATTAGGAAAACTGAATAATTAAATAATAACGTGTATATCAATTGGCCCTTGTGTCGTTTACATATTGACGTAAGGGTATCATGTATTACCCATGTTTTCAAAACCAGTGGTTTCTTCTTACGTGGTGAGTTGTTTACCCATTTTAAGTTTTTGATATTTAAATTATTGTGTTGATTTGTTTTTATCTAAAATCTCATGATGTAGTAAATTATTTAATCTTAAATTATTTAAATGTCATGGGTTGCAAATTTATGTCATATAATAACATGTATATTGCTATATGATATGATTTTAGCTAAATTTTTCTAAGAAAAAAAAACTCGATTTTTTTCTCGTCGCTCTGTCGTCTGCATCTGCGTCAGTGTCTGGTTTTTTGGTTGAGAATTTTGGTTAAGTTTTTTGGTTAAGTTTTTTTGTCAGAGTCCATTTCTCAAAAACTATCAAAAGTATCCATTTGAAACTTTCAATATTTGTTCACTATCAAAGGGAAATTCATAACGACAAGGCAGGTAACCCTGTGATTTGTATTCCCAGAGTTATCTGCCCTTGTTTGGAGTTAAAACTTAGAATATTTTGACATTTTTTTAAATATAAATTTTCTCAATATTTATCAAAGACATTTATGGTGGCATATTGCTGCCATCACTTAACTATCAGATTTCATGAAAACGTTCGCGAAAATAATGGGGGATTTCATGAAAACAGAAAAATATCATGAATGCAAGATAAATATCTTAACGTGAAAATTTGCTAGTTACTGCTTTAAACTACCACAACATACCTGTTAAATTTTTCATGATACTAACTAACTTTTCACGAAAGTAGAATTTTATCAAGAAAGTAGATATTTTTACGTTTTCGAAACTTGATGTTTTTTTTAACTTAACTAAGGGTTAGGGTTAGGGTTAGGGTTAACCCTTACCCTAACCCTTTGCTCTGTTAGATAAGAAGCCATGTTCGCCGAATGAGCCATATCTATTTTTAGATAACTGGCATCAAGAAAAGATTTCATGAACAAGTTTGTTCTTTCGCGAAATTTTTCATAACAATTTTAACTTATTTTCGTAAAATACTTATTTGGTTTCGTGAAACATTTATCTGGTTTCATGAAAAAAGCTTATCTGGTTTCA
Organism: Congeria kusceri; assembly: GCA_027627225.1. Taxonomy (NCBI): domain Eukaryota; kingdom Metazoa; phylum Mollusca; class Bivalvia; order Myida; family Dreissenidae; genus Congeria; species Congeria kusceri. Next base: position 21,076,641 of record CM051035.1, read on the forward strand.
TGAAAACCACCATTATTTTCGTGAAAGCATAACCTTAATGTGGTGTCAGCTAAGAGCACTAACAAGCATAATTTCATGTTAAGATGATTTACTTATCTTCATGATAATAATCTGTTTTCATGAAATCTCCCATGATTTTCGCGAAAGTTTTCATGAAATCTGATAGTTAAGTGGTGGCAGCAATATGCCACCATAGACATTAAATTGAAACTCAAGATACTTGTTTATGGTGCTGACACCATTCTGCAGACTTGAGAAGGTAAATCTTTCAAGGATTTTGTAGGAGTTATTACCCTTTTTCTCAACTTATAATTGTCGATTTAGGTCAAATTTCTCAATGTCTGTATGAGGTATTGACTTGAAACTCAAAGTACTTGATCACAGTGATGAATTTATTCTGTAGACAAGAGGACTTAACTCTTTCAAGGATTTTGTTTGAGTAATTGCCTTTTTTTCAACTTGGCGTTAGGTCAGATTTCACATTAACTTTAAAAGGTAATGACTTCAAACTCAAAGTACTTGATCACAGTTATGAACCCATTTTGTAGACAATATGAGGTAACTATATCAAGGATTTTGGTGAAGTTATTGCCCTTTTTTCAACTTAGACTGTTAGCTTAAGGTCAAATTCCTCATGATGAGAGTTACGGACTTGAAATTCAACACACTTTATCACAGTGATGAACCCATTCATTTAACTAAAGGCCAGAATAATATCAAACACAAGAAAGTCGAGCGTCTAGCACCCGTAGGCGGTGCTCTTGTTCTTAGTCATCTTCACTTCAACATTCGTGCAATTTCTACGTTTTAGACACAGAACAAGAGAAAAGGCCGGTTTAAGACGTTAATAGTCAGATCTAGCAAACCTGAGTAGAAAGTCGCGGTACATAATATGGTAACGGTAGAAATAATTCACCGATCGCTATTGGACTTCTTACCACGCCTTCTCAGGTCTATCTCCCACAAACACAGTTTACAGTTTACCAACGTTATTACAGGTCCGTAAATCAATGAATATCAGGCTCGCTGAACTGGCAAATCGCATTGTCAATCAAATCCGGTCGATCGGTCAATGCCCGCTACGCACCTCTTCAAACAGTGTAATAGCATTTCATATTTGCCATCATGAACATCACGTACTATCTTTTCCTTTGTTTTTCTTCTCGTTGACCTGGTCGGGTGTCTGTTTCTTCTCAAGTCTTGTCTTGTCAATGGGCAGACTGGTATCTTTATTCGCTGTCTGTACTGGCTGAAGGCTGCCCTTGGAATGTGTTGGCTGTGGGTCAGTGATTTTAGGCTGAAAGCTCGCCATACTGTGTCGAACCGGCGGGAGCACTTGCGAGAAACGTTGTATTTGGTAGTGATGGCTAGACATCAAAGGATCAGACATGGACGGCATCGCCAGAGGACTGAAATATTGAAACACGCATGCATTACGATGTACATATTTATTTCGCTGAAATACTAGTAGCCCAGTTAACGTGCATGGAAATAATTCACCACATAGTAATGATTGTGCATCACACGTACATAAAGTACTGATAAAGTTTAAAATTATATTATAGTATACAAACAAACAACGGCCCATATACTAGAATGTTAGAATGAACAATTGTAAGTAAATAAGTGCCTTAAGAATTACAAGAAACATACATTTAGGCGTGAGGTAAACTAGCCTTGCGACCATTTACATTCAAGCCAATCTTATCCGATATCCGTGTAACCGTGTCGTCCTAGATCTGGTTAAGAGATGTTCCAGGTTCCCGTTAACAGTTAGGCATTCCACATAGTCGGTCAATAATCACAGAGATAAGTCTGTGTTCATTTTATTTTTTAACACAAATATTTTTCAAAGCTAGCGTACCCGGCCATGTGAAAGGAATGGCTAGAATAGCTGCTCTGAATCCCACTGGCCAGAGGGATCGGGATCGCTTGTTCTGGAAGGTACATATTCAGAAAACAACACAGGTGATTTCAGTAGGCTCTACATGGACAAGCAAAAAATGAGACTGGGTTTGTTTGTATAATAAATTTACACTTAATTGAGATTGTATCGCTATGGATCTTTGACAAAATGTTAAACTGATTGTCAAATACAATAACATCTGTTAATATCCTTTAATGTTATTTTGATTTCAAATTTAATCAGATAGACTCGTTGTTTTGATCGTTTCCATTAACTTGGCTCTTTAATATATTGCCATACCGAGTCCGCTTATTGACCAATAAAATTTGGATGAAGAAAAAACTCCTCTAGGTGGTATCATCTGTATCTGTTTAGCTCGATCATTACTCCACAGTGTGGGATAATTGAGCCTGGATGCAATGTGACTGGGAAGATAAAGTTTAAAGAGTTTGCTCATCTAATAACTGTGCCATCATTACCGTCACTTGTTTCTTCGATCCCGCTTCTTCGGTTCAGTTCCGTGACCACCATTGATGTGTGTGGAGTCACGAAGCCATACTGAAACAAGAGATGTTTGTAAAACATGTATGCCCCCCGACTTGCAGCCAAGTTGTGAATATGTGCAATTGTTAAGATTTGTTTTTTAATGTGCAATCCCAAGCGAGGTCTCGATGCGTTCTCAAGTTATTGAGCAGAAACTGTTTTTCTATTTTTAGTTATGGTGACCTTGATATTGACCCCACCCACCCCATATGCAATCCCAAGCGAGGTATCTATGTACGAAGTTTCATTAAAATATCTTTATGGATTCTAAAGTTATTGAGCGGAAACCGTTTTTCTATTTTATGTAACGGTTACGTTGACTCACCCAATCCATATGCAATCCCAAGCGAGATCTCAATATAAGGTATATATGTATGAAGTTTCATTAAAATATCTCGATGCGTTCTCAAGTTATTGAGCGGAAACCGTTTTTTCTATTTTTAGTAACGGTGACCTTGACCTTGACCCCACCCACCCTATATGCAATCCCAAGCGAGGTCTCAATATAAGGTATCTATGTATGAAGTTTCGTTAAAATATCTCGATGCGTTCTCAAGTTATTGAGCAGACCCCGTTTTTCTATTTTTAGTAACGGTGACCTTGACCTTGACCATACCCACCCCATATGCCATTCCAAGTGAGGTCTCAATATAAGGTATCTGTGTATGAAGTTTCATTAAAATATCTCTATGCGATCTCAAGTTATTGACCGGAAACCGTTTTTCTAATTTTAGTAACGCTGACCTTGACCTTGACCCCACCCACCCCATATGCAATTCCAAGCGAGGTCTCGATATAAGGTATCTATGTATAAAGTTTCATTAAAATATCTCGATGAGTTATTGAGCGGAAACCGTTTTTCTATTTTTAGCAACGGTGACCTTGACCTTTGACCGGTTGACCTTAAAATGTATAGGCGTCTTCCTTTAATCCCAAGTAACCAGCATACCAACTTTCATGATCGTAGGTCAAAGCGTTCTCTAGATATCGTGCGAAAACGAAATGGTCTACGGACAGACCGACCATCCGACCGACATACCGACCGACCGACCGACCGACCGACGGACAGGTGCAAAGCAAGATACCCCCACTTCTTCGAAGGGGGCATAATTACAAAAACGTGCAGATATTAGCTACAAGCTAATCACTTGGACTAAGAACTGATCGTGTTGCATTGTGAATAATTTTGGGCTCCTAATACACGCACGCAAGTGCCAGATTATATGTTAATAACAGGACGTTCGCAGTAAAAAAAAAGCATACCCAAAAGTTTGTTACAAATAAATTGATTCCGTGGTCCATTGCTTACACATTACAATGTATGTTAAGATATAATACGTTAAATGGTTTTAAACTTATGGTTATGCCTTTTTCTTTATTACAAACAATTAAGTTGGCGATATTAATTGATTTACTTTCGAAGGTGAAGTGTCCTAGCTATTGATGGCTCGGTTCGCAAGAAACAATAATGTTCTTGATAGGGAATAGGTCGTGATGAATAGACGTTGTAGTGATTACTAAATATCTTGAAGGTTTTTATAAAGGATATCGAAACCAAATATTTTTATATGAATTTATATTTATTTATTTATTTATAATTTTGACCGCTAGCAATATTTTCCTAACATATTATTTAAAGAGGCTTTAACATTTAATGAGTCGCTTGTTTGAAACCATTGTGTGGGTATAGCTAGAGTACATTAATAAATTACGTTGACCGCTATCAATATTTTCCTAACATATTACTTAAAGGGGCTTTAACGTTCAATATGTCGCATTATGAAACCATTTAGTGGGTAGAGCTGCGGACACATTTCTTATTTGATTGTATAACGTATATAACGTGCTAATATCACAACTGTGCCTGATATGTCTTAAAAGACAGCCGCAGCCAGTCTTAGTTCACGCACGCTCGAAGAAGGGGTTTTCCAGTTTTGGTACAATGCCAATTTCAAGAAACTGCTTTTATTTTGGAGTAGTTATCCTAAATGTCAGATTAATCTTGCTTGTATTTATAACTAATGACTGATATACTGCAAGGACATGGCTAATTATAAAGACCAGCTGTACTTCTGAGCAACAGCTCTGTAGAACAAAGCGCTGATTGTGTTTTTTTTCGAGTTTGTTGAAAGTGGTGGTACTCCACTGAAGTACGCTAGTTTCTAAAAGTTATGATTCAATAACATGATGTTTGCCCTTCAAATAAAATGTGCATTGGTCTCTAACATGGAAAATATTGTCGAAAGTGTCTTTCTTGAAAACAAGGTCCACTGTCTTGCTTCGGGATTGCATAGCTAATTTAAGGATTTTTTTAATCAGATTGTCCAATATGTTCTATCGTATCAAGATTTTGAAAGAATTGCAAATCAGCCAATTCAGTATTTATATATTCATTCTCCTGTTTGTCTTACTTGACTTTACACCAGTTCATAAATACTTTTCCATTTTTCTCTAAGCCAAAAGCAACTTGTGGAACTGAAAGTTGGTCATCACCACACACGAAATTATAAGTTTGAATATTGTTTCCAATTAAATATTTCACTGGAGTGTTTAACCTACCAGATATTGAATTCGTAATGGCGCAATACAAAGTGACATTTCAAGCAGGTCGAGTATCTATTAGGCTAGACAGACATTAACATGCCACGTAAACTGTGTGTTCAAAGGCATTTTAAATAGGCTCTCACTTACTTTCAGGGACATCTCGATGATCTGTTTTTTAAGTGCATCGTTTTGTTTAGTGTCTGTGGCTGCGTCTTCCTTTTGTAGTAATTGTTTAATGGTAAGATAGGCCCAGACCTGAAAAAGCAATACTAATACGTAATAACAAAACTATCGGCAACCGAACATCAAATTGGTGTTGTATTTGAGAAAATATTTCGTTATTTTGTCCAAAGTGTAAGGGTTAACAAATAATCTCAATGCGCCCATAGGTAATTGTGTAAACGAGTTAACACGTGCAGCCAGTCCACACGAAAATTGCTATTTGCCTTCATACAAACCATCTGTAACCAAAAGAGTTAAAATAATTAATCATTCCGGATGTGGTCTTTACTTGATATGGTTGGGGTATGATAATGTTGTTCTCTGATTTATATATAAAGAACACGTTTTGAAATTATATTGTGTCAAATTTTAAAGCATTCAGCTCTAATGTAAAGGCATGCTAACGCTAAAACTAAAACTAAAACCTATTTCCTTTCATAAATGACTATACAAAAGCAGGCCAAACCTTCTCGGTTATTTCTTCATATACTCCCACGTGGGTCATATTTTCGACGGAATCTTCAAAATCTTCCTCTGTAACTATGACCATATTTGAGGTATCTAAAATTTCGTTGCTTTTCATCTCAGTGTTACCAAGGACCTCGACTCTAAGCGATGCCAGTCCATGCGCTATGTCCCTTCCCTCGTACCACCCACAGATGATCATTTCCGATCCCTGGAAATAGTTCGCATAATGCGTCTGTGTCAGGTTCATGGTTGGCGCGTCTAGATACTGAAATGTCACGTTACTCAACAGGGTGACGGCAATTTCGTTGTAGAAGCCAGCTATTTGCATAGCTGCGTCTGAGGCCTCGTAAATTTTGCGTCCAATGCCGTTATTCTGGGCGGCCAGTTTCTTCGTCAGAGTATAGTCTGCGTGCTGTCCGAAAGCCAGACAAAATATTGGTATGTCGCCTTCGTTTGTCTTTTGAACGCTGGCAAGGATTTCCGATTGCTTAACAACACCAGACGTAGCTTCACCGTCCGTCAGAAACATGATAATAGGGTTTTTAGACTTCCGCTCGTTGGTGGCATTTGGTTTCAACAGTTCGATACCTTTCCTCAGCGCGTATTCAATATCTGTCCCTGTGATAAAATAAAGAACCCTTTAGTAGCTGGTTAAAAAACTGTATTATTATATATTGTCCCTGTGATGTAAATAATATAAAATAAAGAACACTGTGAACTGGTTTTAAAAACTGTATTGTTATATAGTGTACTACAATAGCATTCATTTATCTGATACTGAAGCCAACAGTATCCTTCAATATTAAACATGTCTTTGATATGAATTCTGATGAGAATGGTATTCAAACTTTTTTTTGAAAGTTCACATGGATAACAAACTTGCCCACGTTTTTATTTATTTGGTTGTTTATAATTTTCATACTTAAGAGAATTTATAACAACATCAACAACAGCAGCAGCACAAATGAATTACTTGTTGCACATAATTGGAAGCATAAAGTAACATTTACTCACATCCATTTGGTTCCAAGGTGTCGACAAACGCGAAAGCGCGTTCTTTCACGTCTTCGTCTGCAATGTCCACCATTTTGGCCTCCCAAGAATGGACCTTATCACTGAAAGTTATGATGTTGAAACTGTCACCGTCGCTTAGCTGCCCAAGAATTGACTTCATTGCTTCTTTTAGCTGTGAAAAAAACATTAGTCAGCAAACTACCAGCAAGTTATGCAAGGTTATGCATTATACCTATTACCTAAGTAGAATAAGGGTAACACTAGCAAACAATGTCTATCAACAATTATTAGCCATAAGTTAATACCGTATTTTTCAGTTGACAATTTTACACGTGCCACTCATATTGAAATGTGATTATTCAAGTTGCATATCGTCTGCTTGCTTGTCATTCACAACGTTTGCGCATGTCAATGTTTATGAGCCAGCATGTGAACATTTCACCATTCATTGAAATAAAAGAAAACTACATAAATCTCGAATTTATCCATATAAAATAAGTGTCAGACCTTGTGGTACGAAAAATATTTTTCAAAAAGTACTTGGCGACCTGTGTCATTTTTGTCCCTCTCATTGAGCCGCTGACGTCAAGTATGAAGAGAACATCGTTGGGTATCGGCAGCATGCCCTCGGGTGCGAAGAAATGCACAAAGTACCCGTTCACTAGCTGCAATTATATCGAACCAAATGGAAATTTATTTTTCTATACATAACATGTTGCTGTATAAAATCCGATTGCACCAAAAATAAATAACATATTTCTAGCATTGCTAGATATACTCAATCAAATTTTGACCGACGAATATGAACCTGCCATCTTCCTCAAAAGTCGATTGTTCGATATATTAAATATCAGGTTTTAAATTTAATGGAAAAATAAAAACCATACGTATTGTACGAAACTATCTGCATGTACCGACATGTCAAATATATCTTCCTACTGTGTGACACATATACAATCATGCAAGAACCAACATAACTGGAATGTTGTCAGGACTCTTTTTAAAAGCTGTTTCGGAAAGTTTCTAATATTAACTGTACGTATTTTAGCGCAAGAGAAAGGCTCATCCGAAATAACGCCCGCGTTCAACAAGGTATATGTGTTACCCAGTCATTCCACCTACCAAGAGATCACCACCGTCCATGGAACGCTCTACGTCATACTGCAGAACAAACTGACCGGCCATGCCACTCTCTGACTGCTTCATCTGGAAGTCGGTGCTTGGAGCAAACTGGACGAGCGCCTCCGTTGGCGTGGGTCTGTTGATCAGAGTGACGGTGGACAAGTCTGCAACGATGTAAATTTCGTTTAATGGCGCTCATGTGATAATTGGAGCATTACGGTATGATCATACATTTTATAAATTTAGTAGTAAACTATAAAGAAGTGGTATATGAAAGCAAGAATGTCTTCACACTAAATACGCATCTATAGAACTTGTTTCATAACCAATATCTTTTTGCAGGTATATTAGGTTGGTTCAAAGCAGTGCTTTGTAACTGTTGAATATTTTAACGCCTTCACCGGCTAAGTTTGCTTCAATGTCGTTTCGGAGCGGGGGCACGTGAAGTTTGGTGATGTTTCTCGACTCCGTGATGGCTACGCGCACAATCATGTCATCTACGGCCTGTCCGGGGTCGATGTATACCACCTGAGTGTAGGAAATATAAATGTTTGATCAGCAGACAATCATATGGTTATGATGGTAATTAGTACCTGTGCGCACTGTCAAAGTTACTCCGATCAAACATCCATTCGTTGGCTTGGTTATTAATTAATAAAGAGTATCTACAATCAAATATTTTGTATCAGACATATGTGTGGGGATGTGTAATTAGTTCTTAAACGCAAGTAAACAAACATTGTTTCATCAGACATCTGTTAGTTTTTTAATGTTACAATTACAAGCAGACTTATGTAACTCTGTTTGAAGCTGAACACACGTTGTTTGATGAAAGCTATCGCGAAAGCCACATTATAAAATCATAACATTCTCGGTTGATTTTACTACAATTCTACCTATTGCTTATGTTTTATAGTTTTCTTTAAATAACCTTGAAATACAGAAGGAAAATTGTATAGTCACGTGTTCGTAGTGTCCGTGCTTCCTCTTGAGCAGCTCCTGGTACGTGAGGTTGAAGGAGATCTTGCCTAGCGCCGCCACGGACACAGCCAGCTGGAACCGGTTTGTCTCCCTGCTCCTGAATCCGCAGATTCACATTTAAGTCTTTTGTAGCACTGGCGTTCTCATGAACAATGGCTTTAATATGTGTTATTAACTACAGCTGCTAAGAAAATTTATTATTCTTATACGTATATCTTCTTAAATTAGTTGTCGTCCTCGCAAACACTGTATTTTGCAAAGTTCGAAAGTCTTTCTCAGATTGTCTGCTGTGCATGGTTGTCTTTCAGACATTAACAAATCAATTCTGAACAATGTTGTTGTTCTCAAATGCAATGTTCATAGGCAGTGGCAATGGATATTTCGCAAGTGTATTACATTTTTATCTGCAGATCATTCTAATTGATTAAATATAATTTACTTGCAAATATAGAGTTATATCGATTTTATTAACAAATACATATGCATGGAAAACTTTTCTGTTTTACAGGGTTGTAGTTCTGACAAAAACTATCCGCTGTCACAATTGTCAATTTCACGTACAGTTCCTTTAAAATGTCGTCGTTGTAACAGAGTTGTTGTTCTGATGTATATCTCATTATCTCCCTAACAGAGCTTTTGTTTTGATGTATACATGACTCCTTTATATAGAAGTCGTTCTCCCGTACATCAACTTTGCATTGTTGTCTTTTCTCGCGTATATCTGCGTTACAATGTTTTGTCATTCTCAAGTTTATCTGTTTTACATGGTTGTCAATCTTAGCTATATCTGCTGCGAAGAATTGTCTCTCATGTGTCTTTTCATGTTTACACACTGTATTTCAATTTGCATAGTATTGTGGCAAGTATAACGTACTGTTATTACAAATACTGTGAAGTTCGAATTTAGAAGGGGTATACAAATTGCTTACCTGAATTTTTGGCGAAAAGACAAACGCAAAGCGGTCAAACCAAACGTTTTCTAAATATCAATAATGCGGACTTGCCTAGTTTGTAAATCTTCCAGAATAATAATTTTATAACAATCACCCTATATTTGCGCTTCCTTACAATGCCTTACTTTGTGCCGATGTAGCCTGCGCTCTGTCCCTGTGCCTTTGCCTGCTCATACTCTTGCTTAGCCAACTCCTTCTCTTTGATCTCTCCCACAACGATCCGACCTTCGATTTCGCTGGAAATAACCAAATTAATCAATATATTAAATTAACTATCACACAGAGATTTAACTGGTTCCGATCATAGCTCATATTAAATACCTGGCGGCACGTGACCATAATCAGATAACATGGTGTAAATTTAAATGGTGAACAAGCAGAAGAAAACTAAGTGGACACCGTAAAATCATTGTGTTGTTATGTAAACTTTTTTTAGTTATCTCTTTTTTAACCCCCAGTATATATGCTTAGACTAATAACTCACTAGTTCAATGGGATTTTATCAAATATTATTAATAATAATAAAAATCTAAATTCCTCCAAATCTGGAAGGATTTCACTCATGGTGAAACTGCCAGGGGTAATTAACCGCTGCGAGGAGTGTGATATTCGATTAATAAAATACGATGCTTTGAAAATGTACGTGTATGTAGTTGTGTTGTTATAACTGTATCGTATTTTCTCTTTTTCAGTAATTACTTTTTACTCAGACTGTGCCACTTACAGAGTTAGGTTTGTAATGAACGCCTCATTCGGAAGTGTGACATCAATGAGCGCTTCCGTTGTCTGGGTCAGTCGGTTCTTCAGGCGACTGGTTACCTTCGTCGTAGCAAAGCGATACTTGACATCCGAATCAATGTGTAATGACGTAATTTCCGGTTTCTGAAACAAAATGTAATTGCACATTTTGTATGTCTTCCCTTTAAAGTTCTCTCCACTATTACTACTACTACTACTACTACTACTACTACTACTACTACTACTACTACTTCTACTACTACTACTACTACTCCTACTACTACTACTACTACTACTACTACTACTACAGATGATGATGATTATGATGTTGATGATGATAATAATAATATAATAATAATAATAATAATAACAGACCTTAAGTTCTTCACAAAAAATGAAGGCTATTCCGATCACAAATATTGCAAGTAGCACATGGCCTTTATTCACCGCCATCTCGCTGCAAATGAATTGTGGGTGTGTGTTTCGACGTGGAACTGCTTTTGAAAATCTGCCAGTGAAGTAGCCCATCGAGATAAATGAGAGTTTGTTTCCTTTTCGCGCACATAACTATTACGCTAGTACAGGCTATTCTATACCGGAAAACACTTCTTGGCTCGTGATAATTATTTATCAATGGGATATTGTGTACTCTATGGCATTATATAGTAAGCTTCCTTTCTTTTAAAGTTGAAGGAAAACAATCGCGAAGTTTGTACTCAATTGTATTGACCTATAAAACGTTTTTGTATACTGATGTGTTGGTGATAAATTCGAAAAGGTGAAATTTGTCTGCCCGAAAGTGTCGTATATCATTGTCAAAAATGTATACATATTTTAGTTCACAATTAAATCTTTTATCATGAATAAATATGTTTTGTAAAGATCGAGCAATGTGATTCATACAGCAGAGGAATGACACATACAAGTATTTATTTGTATATTATGTACCCTTTAATACTTCACATGCGCAGTAGTTACGTTACTTACTTAATTCTATCCACTTGCAACAGCTACGCCAAGGTCGCTGAGCGATAAGTGTTTTTCTCAAGATCATTATGTTGAAGTGTTTAGTGGAACTTGATACAACGAGCATTTAATAAGAAGCTAGTAAACATCACATGGTGTAGATGTTTTCTTGATTTCTCACCCAGGATCACGTAAACATGCTGCAGTAAATAGAAACGTCCCATTAACGTGCGTTTAGGTGGTAAGGATCGCACGATTCTACGTACTTTTTCCCCGAATCAAGGATTTTACTCCTACATTCGAGGTAATATTTGTTGATATTGAAGACAAACGGGGTTACTTGTGGAGGGAAAAAAAGAAATTACTCCGAGAATCTAGTATTCTCTCCAGTTAATAAGTCGTTCCTCTATACTCGAGTTACGGACGTTTAATTATGCGTTGTCAATGCATGTATATTGCCCTCTTTTCTGCTGGTACAATATTGAATGCCAATAATGATTGTAGGATTAAGCCAGAATACGTGGTCTAGGTATGCGTTTTCAATGAATTGAATACAACGGTGGATTTTATATATGGAATGTGGTGTGACGAAAGAGTCGGACGCTATAGGTGACTGGTAGGATATATAATATTTAGACATTCCAAAAATTGGTGAGAGATTACTGGACTTTCGATCCTTTGTCAGAATCACAGGACCAAACCAATATTCATAGGACATAAATAGATCTGATTTATTAAAAATGCATTACTAGTGTTTGAACACCAATCACAGTATTTTGTCCAAGTTTGTTAGTAGATTAGGTCCTGTTACCTTATATCTTGCATAATACTTGCTAGAAAAAACAACAGTCAGGTCTGTTGGTCAGACACTTTTTGGAGTGTCGAATATAGAGCAACTAACTTAATAAATGTCGTCAATGGTACAAACGTGAAATAGTGAATGGTATCAAACTCAATGGTTTCCGGTTGTTTAGTGGTAAACATATTTTAAACAAAATTATATCAAGTTTGCTTTTGCGTTGGTCAAGTGTTATATTTGTATTTAAGGCGTGTCGTGGGAAAACCGGGCTTAATGCATGTGCGTAAAGTATCGTCCCGGATCAGCCAGTGCAGTCCGCACAGGCTAATCCAGGACGACACTTTCCGCTGTTATGGTATTTTCTGTTTCAAGGAAGTCTCTTTTTAACATAGATCCACTGTAAGCGGAAAGTGGCATCCCGGATTAGCCTGTGCGAACTGCGTTAAGCCCGGTTTTCCCACGACATATACCTCATTTTCTATGCCCAGTTTGTATATCGGATATTATTACTGAAATGTCGTGGCTCACTGTTGGTTGTGAAATGCTAATGCAAATTTGCAATCCTGTTTACGCATGCGAACCTATAGGACATGGACAAGTGAAATTTGGCAGGCTTACTGGACATCTCTTATTAAATAAAGTTGATTTAGTATTATAATACAGGTTTTTATGCATGCATATATGTATGGTTATAATCTTTCTCCATATAGAGCTACATAAAGCTAAGCGTTCGAAGAAGTTAACGGCATGCGTTCTGTGAACAATTTTACTTAAAATAATACCACATCATTTCAAATAAAATATTTAAAAAGTGAATTTCGTACGTAGTTGAAGACTGTTTCATTTTCTGAAATGGCGATGATTTAAATTCGTTAATTACTATGTTTCTAGTATTTTCTTTCTGTAGCTAAACACTTATTTGTTATTTTATTTCATTAAAAGGTTGATATCAGAGGTGCGTGGGGTGTGTGGTTTTACACGTTTTGTGTTCGTGTTGGTCCACTTTGCAACGTTGGCCTGTCATCTTTGCCTGTCCATCTGAGCTGTACTATATGTTGTCCGTTTCCAGTACACTCTGCTATGTTGACATGTCATCTTGGCCTGTCCATCGGTACCTTGCCAGGGTTAGAAGTTTCCTCTCTAGCACACTGTGTCCCCTTCTGGGTCCGCCTTTACCATGTTAATATTGTAGTCCCCAGTGCTGGTGAAGAGGGTGGCAGATGTGTTGTTTGTCGGGTCGATTTTGAGTCTCTTGTCCTCGGTTATCAGTTTACCTATAACGAAATAATTTCCTCGGTAACTTTATTACCATGTGTTGAACATTTGATTTATGAATTATGTATTTAAATAGTTAATATAGGATTAGCCGTCATTAACCATTTAAAAGGATCCCATATGTAAGGATATTACCTGAATTTAAGCTGATTTGCCTTGCAAATTGCAACACATTGCTGACAGTGAGTCCCATTTCGTCAAAGTTTTACATCGTTCTAAGTCCTTCTCCACGGATGTTTCCAGTTATTATGTTTTAAATTTTTAGTTTTTATAGTGGCCACAAAATCTGAGCCTCTCCATAACCATGCTTTCAAAGAGCATCGAGACAAAATGTTTATTCTGTCAAAGGTCGGAATTCTTGAATTTCTTGAAGAAAAAAACAACAGCGTGCAATTTATAAAACAAAGTACGCGTATAGCCGGTTAGAATTACCGGTTTTCCCTACATCTGTCACTGGTTCCGGACTCCGTTCGTATCCGCATGTAACATTGTCACCGATTTGATTGTTTTTTGAAAACAGCGATACAGACATGGTAAAGGCATCCAAATTGAACTTGCAGCGTTAACGTCCCATACGTGTTTTGGCTTGGTGCGAATTGTCCATGGAACCGCTTTTTATCCTACCACTAAATGATTTTATAGAAGGAAACTCTACCTGTCAGATAAACTTTTGCTTTATCCGACAGGCAAGGTTTATCTGACACCCTCATGTATATACTTTTGACGGACTACTTTTTCCAGGAATGTGAGTGACGTCATAAACAAGTTATTTTAAAGGTTACGAAATGGGGCGATATTTAACAGTTCATCTATTGGTGGAAATAAGACACTAAACATTCAATAATTACATTTTATCATATACCTTACAATAAATACTACATTACAATAAATTAAATAGTAACACATTTGTAGAGGAAAAAGAATCAATAACAGTTAGCTATCGACACAATACAGGTAGTTTCGGTTTAAAATAACTCGCCAAAATTCGAGTACGCGCGTAATGACGAAATAAAATGTTTTACGTCATTCAGTTGAGTTTTAAGTTTACACAGTGTTGGAATTTAAAAAGAGCAATCAGATTACAATCTTTAGTGTTTCTGGATGGATTATGATACTAAGATTTATATCAAAACGTGTATCCATGGAATATATAGCTCGAATGGAACCGGTGAGATTAATTCCATTTCAATTTTCTATAAGTCGAGTGTATTCCGAGCTGGATTGTTGTGGGTGGAGAACAGAGTTGCCATCATAATTGTTAGATCTAGTAATTTGGATGCAGTCTTCGATTAGTTTACTTTTGAAAGGAAATTTACGTAAAGGGTTATTTCTTTGATGAATAAACCGTTTCTGTGTTGGTTGATCAAAGAAAGTCTATCCACAAAGAATTACCCGCTTACACCAACTGTTTTAAAAGGAAAAGAAGGATGATGTTGTTTGCACTTTTATTGATTATGCCATGTGCGAATTAACAACTCATTATGGAAGCTAGAAGCTCTGTAAAACAAGACTACACGAGATTTTATCAATAAAAAACTCGGGTGAGTAGTGTATTTCATTTTAAATTTTATGCTGTGTCAATCTGGAAAAACTGAGTCACACGAGTTGTGTGTATATTTTGAAGATAATAACAATGGTATATAATAAACATCTCGGCGAAGATAAATCCTGCATACACTTTGGAAAGTTAAAATTGCCAGCCATTTTGGTCTTTTGTTGTTGAACAGTTTGGTCGAAACACGGACTTGCATTTAATTAAAACCTTCTTTTATCTACTGTAGCGTGTAGCATTTGGCATGTTGATCAAATTTTAATCGAAGCATATGGCGATATTTTATCTTGTTACACTGCGTTTTAAATTGAATTGTTTAGGACTATTTCGAGTGGCGGAAACATCAAGAAATAGATTCCATATTACTACGCAAGGTTAGATTCAGTAAATTTAATGCGTTTGTAAGTATTGTTTCAAATAATTAAACGTTAATACTGTGTTTGTTAAACATAAAATAAATAAATAAAAATATGGTAGGATAAATAGAATATTAGATTAGTGTCTTTTTGTACTTGAAATTATCCAACTCGTCTCCGAAAGGCTTACACGGCTCGGCAAGCCTCGCCGTGTAAACCTTTCTTCAACTCGTCGGATAAATTCAAGTACACAAAGACACTAACCTAATATTCTCTATATAGCCCCAATCTATCAAAAAACTTACTAACATTAAAAACGTTGGCAACATTGATAGAACCGAATTGGGCACACGGTAAAACATACCAGTTACATACATATTCGCGCATCAGAACGAAACATCTTCCTTCCATACATTGTGTTTATTTTAATCACATTTTGCTTTGTTTAATATTTTCGACATTAAATCCAATTGCAGGTGCATAAGCCTGGGCACTCCCTTGACGGGGTGCTATGTTTCCATATAGGGGGTGTGTCATTGCGACTGTAACATTGTACTAGTATATATTCCGAATCTGTTTTTATCTTTTAACATTGTAGATAATTCAGCGTTACTACAACGCCTTTTAACAATCATTATTTCATTTAAAACCAACAACAAACAGAATCTAAGTCCTCGAAACGGGTTTGAATTAAAGGAAGATAAGTAGGTATGTAGGTAGTTTTTACTTTTTTACAATTATACTAGTTGACAGTGTTCAGGATAAAATCTTCCCAAAATCCTGATGTGGTTCGAATGGTATTGGGAACAAATAACTTAGCAATTTTTATGAGAAATTAATATTTTGCGCACATTCAAAATATCAACACAATGTGAATTTGTGTTTATTTTCAAAGTTTTGAATACGTCAGAGTGCTGCTACTTACTTGTTTGCGTGAGTTGCGAGTATAAAAGTAGGCCCCTACTCCCGTTTTCTGACTAGTGTCACGTTTTGTTGAGTTCTATTTGCGTCCTTACCTATGTCGTCAGAAAAAACGAAAAGCGAAACTGCCGAAAGTTCTCCCAGTTGCATCGGCAGTGGGGCATCTTCCGCGTTTATTAAACAAGAGGTGTGATTTCAATGTCCATTTGTTGAAAATTACATAATACTATTATAATTTTAACTTTGTGGTATTTCCAATAAAGTACATCTTGCAGAACAGTCAATGGGAGCAAACTAAACACTTCAAATTACTCAAAGTGATCCCTGTATTGCAAATTGTTAATTACTGCTACAATAGTATCGTTGACCAGCGTTTCCTGCACCCCTGTATCTGAGAGCAATTGCTAAATCACAATACTAGTTCTCTTGTTTTATGGCCCTTGAATTTGTAAACCAATATTTAAAGATCTTCATCTGTGAGGTGTCTAATATAGTGTGAAAAAAAAAGCAACAAAGTTTTGTAAATTTTTGAATGAAATACCAGTCCAGTCTGAAAGGAAAATTATTCTTATTTTGGGGAAAAAATCGGTAATTTTAGGGGGAAATGTAGGTTTATTGGCAAAAGGGAAACTGCCTTTATTCGGCAGTAAAAATAACAACAAAAAATCACTGTCCATGTAATTCCATTTCACAAATTAACAATCAAAATATTAAACAAATAATGTAATTTAGAGCTTCATTTTAAAACAAAATTTGCAGTTATGCACATGACCAGTCCATGGAGGTTTATATTGTGCCTGGCATCATAATTTTCACGCGCTTTTGTAGCAAAGCACGCTTTTTACATGGAGATCCATGACGTACAGTATTTTATATCAATTAAGATTCTTATTCCAAGTATTTAATAACAATGGTGAAGAGCTCAGTTGGTAGAGCGCTGGACTGTCATGGTGTACAGTGTTTTTTTTAGAGCCAATTTGGGCCCATTCCCCTGCTTAAAAAGAATATTTTTCCCCTATATTGACCTTAAAATTCCTCGCAGAATGTAAGCTTTATTTTAAAAAAATTGACCAAAAATTGGACAAAAATTGACTTAAGATAGAGGAATTTTAGTAAACAATCCCAGCAATTTTTCATCAAACCAAGTTAGTGCATAATCTAAGTTATCATTTGTAGCAAAACAATTCATTAATTTATATTAAATAACAAAGTAGAATATAAACATGTTTTAATACTTTTCTGAAAAAAAAATCCACCTTTGCCGTAAAATTCTCCATCAAGGGCTCCGCCACCTTTCCACAAAAGGTAAAAAAAACACTGGTCATGAAATTATTGCTACAGCCATTCTCCCTCTACGTCTGATACAAGTATGGCAGTTGTCAGTTACTGGCATCGGTATGTGCACTTAGTAGCATTGTGGCCGGTTTTGGGCAGGTGGGTTCGAGAATTGTGGCCGATTTCTGGCCGGTGGGTCGATAGTTGCAGCTGATTGCATGGAGGTGGGGTTTGAGTGACGATGCGGCTGATCTAGAGGAGGTGGGGGCAAACGCAATGGCCAATTTTGGTGAGGGAGGCTAAGAGGGCGGATTGAAACGACCTCCTATCTCGAGGGAGGGGGGGGTTTGATGGTGGGGTTTTGAGTTGGATTTTTTCGCGGCATGGGGGGTAGTATTGGAATGCCGACATGCCTTCATAATATCCTGCGGCAAAACCCTAATTGACATACCAGTTTTGGCGACCCGAAGGGTTCTAACAATTTATATTTAAAATGGGTCATTATTATATTGATATGTGTGCATAGTTGTTCAAATTGACCAACTTTTGCTTGCTTTATTGCAACACATAAACTTATAAGTAAATGTGTTTGCAGTCTTGTTTAATATGCTCCTCTTTTGGTGCTAAATTGTGAATAAAACCAGTTTTATTGACCCCCTTGAATTATACAATTTAAATGTTGAAAAAATATATTTTGTCCAAAAAATTTGGTACTGGAAAACGGTACCATTCCCTATGAGATTTGCAGGCCAATTTTCACAATTTGATGTTCAAAAATTACAAAATCTCTGAACAAAATTTTAAAAAAAATCCACAAAAGATTGTTTTGTTCCTGTAAAATAAAAATAAAAAGCTTTCAATTTACTACCTCCAAACAATAAATCCAAGTGAAAGAATCACATGAAATAAGTTTTTTTAGAGTTTTGTTTATTGTAACTTATTGTTTTTACAGCCGTTTTGGCAGTTTTTGATGAAAGTGATAAAATTGCCAATTTTGTTGGAAACAGCGGGAATTTTCCCAAATTCACCAGTACCGGTAGCAGTAGTGAGGAAAAACACTGACTATGAATGCATCTGTGAAAAATGAACACTTATTGCAAGATAAATGTTGCATGTGGAAAATTGCACTATTTTTTATTCCATGGGTAGTAGTAAATGTGACACACAAATTTTTTTTTCTAATTCTGGGATCTCACTGAGGTCTGTTAATGTTAACTCAGTGCAGTGTAAATCACCTAACCACGGAGGCATCATTTGATCACGTCTTGTGTCCGAAATCTTCTTTATCCCTGTATTTTGATAGAGCAGACGCTTTGAGTCGTTAGTCCATTTCCCTGCATATTTTTGTTAAATATCATTACAAATCCAATACAAAATGGCGGCCAACTACATCAGAACATGCATAGCCACTGCAATGCATGCACTTAACCTAATGATAACATCAACATCTGGGGTCCACTAAACTAAATTCAAGCCATCTTATTAATGAGACTGGTTTTATTGCAACTGTTTGTTTGTTTGTTTGTTTGGATTTTTCGCGTTTTTAACAGTATTTCAGTCATATCACAGCAGTCAGTTAACCTACTCACACTTTCCCTGGGCAGGCTTAGCCGATCTAAGCGGTTTACCAGTACTAAATGCACATACTTATGTCAGTAACTAACAACTGCCCTACTTGAATCAGAGGTAGGGGAATAATGGCCGTAGAAATAATTTCATGACCAATCCCCACACAAGTTATGTGGCCGGGCTGAGGTTCGAATTCACGATCCCCGGACTGACAGTCCAGCGCTCTACTGACTGAGCTAGCTGGGCCGGGCTTTATTGCAACATACATCTATGTTTAGTTATGTGGAGTGTATTCTCTGAGATTTAAGTTTTTAATACTTGTAAACATTTATCTATATTATATTGAATAACGCCGGGCCGGCTAGCTCAGTTGGTAGAGCGCTAGACTACAAATCCAAGGATCGCGGGTTCGATTCCCAGCCCAGCCACATAACTTGTTTGGGGATTGGTCATGAAATTATTTCTACGGCCTTTCTCCCCCTACCTATGATTCAAGTAGGGCAGTTGTCAGTTACTGGCATAAGTATGTGCACTCAGTACTGGTAAACCAGCTTACCCAGGAAAAGTGTGAGCAGATTAACTGACTGCCGTTATATGACTGAAATACTGCTGAATACGGCGAAACATCCAAAAAACAAAACATATTGAATTATAGGTAAGAAATGCAGTTTTGTTATTTTTTAATTCTTGATTCTTTATTTTCAGGATGTTGCCAGTGGAAAATGGTTGAAACTGAGCAATGTCTATTACACTGACCCAACAGGCAGGAAGAGGTTGTTAACACACTCGTAGTATTATGCATCATACATGTGGTTTATTTTCTATTTAAAATAAAATTGAAGTTCATTTGTATATATTATGGAAGTAATTTTTTGAAAGAAATTGAGAGCAAATTGGAAGGGGGCTGCACTTAGTTCCTTTTTGATCATGCCTAGTCACAGAAATTTTATTATGTACATTGTGTATATGCCTACAGTATATGTACACTAATTGTAAATCTTAATTAGAACTTTTGTATGGTAGGTACTTGTCTTGGTAAATGCATCTACCAGATTTGTAAATAAATTATCTATGTATGATATTTTCAGGGTGTGGGAGGCGGTGAGCAGGACAACGAAAGTTGCGGGGGATTTACCAGATGGTTTGTTTTGTATTACTAGCAGTCTTTGAAATTAGGAGTTTAGTGTAGCAAGCCAGAATTCTTATATTTGTGATTGAAAAAAAAATGCTTGAAAAGGATAATTATAAATCTACGTAATGATAAATGTGACTAAAATTTTTTTGTTTTCTCCAGCCTGAAAAAAATGCTTGAAAGGGTTAATATCAAAATCTGCTTAATTATAAATGTGACTAACTTTTGTTGTATTCTCCAGCTGAAAAAAATGCTTGAAAAAGGTAAATGGGAAATCTACTTAATGATAAATGAGACTTAAGTTTTGTTGTATTCTGCAATCTAAAAAAAATGCTTAAAAAGGTTAATTGGAAATCTACTTAATGATAAATGTGACTAAAGTTTTGTTGTATTCTCCAGCCTGAAAAAATACTTGAAAAGGTTAATAGAAAATCTAATTAATGATAAATGTGACTAAATTTTTGTTGTATTCTCCAGCTGCAGTGATCATACCAATCCTAAGAAGGAACTTGCACTACGACTGCACTATTCTGGTCAAGCAGTTCCGACCCACTTTCTGCAAGTACACCATCGAATTCCCTGCAGGTGTCGGCTATATACTGTCAAATTTACCTTAGTAGAGACAAGTGGAGACCGCATTTTTATGCCCCTGAAGGGAACTTCGGGCACATAGTAATCGCATCGTCCGTCTGTCTGTCCATCTCTCCGTCCGTCCGTCACGCTTCTTGTGCGGAGCCTTCATTAGTATTGAAGGGTTTCAAATGAAACTTCATATAATGATAGAGGACGATGAGAGAAAGTGCAAAGTACAAGGACCACAACTCTTTCTTTAATATTGACAGAGTTATTGCCCTTTGTTTAATTTTCTTGTGCCGAGCATATCTCCATAAGTATGGATGGGATTTAAATGAAACTTCATATAATAATAGAGGACAATGAGAGGAAGTGCAGACCACACAAACCACAACTCTTCTTCAGTATTTACGGAGTTATTGCCCTTTGTATTATTTCCTTATGTGAAGCATTAATTTTCTTGTGCTGAGCATAACTCCATTAGTATTGAAGGGATTCAAATGAAACTTCATATGATAATAGAGGACAATGAGAGGAAGTGAAGAGTACAAGTGCCATAACTCTTTCTTCAATATTTATGGAGTTATTGCCCTTTGTTAATTTTTTTGTGCAGAGCATATCTGCAATAGTATTGAAGGGATTTTAAATGAAACCACATGTATTGATAGAGGACGTTGAGAGGAAGTTCAGAGTACAAGGACCCTAACTCATTATTCAATATTTACAGAGTTATTACCCTTTTTTGCAGATAATTACTATCTTAGTATGGAAAGAATTTATTATAACACCACATATATTGATGAGGACATTGAGAGGAAGGGCAGAGTACAAGGAGCATAACTCTTTCTTCATTATACCCCCACAAACGAAGTTTAGGGGGGGGGGGGTATATAGGAGTGAGCTTGTCGGTCCGTCAGTCTGTTGGTTTTTGGTTTCCGGATGATAACTCAAGAAAGACTTGACATATTCAAATAATTTTTGGTACACATGTGTAACATCATAGAATACAGGTCAGGTTTTATGTTGGTTACAAACCACTACATTTTGACAGAGTTATGGCTCCTTTTTCGACTTAAAATTCCATAAAAACATGGTTTCCGGATGATAACTCAAGAAAGGGTTGACATATTCAAATAATTTTTGGTACACATGTGTAACATCATAGAATACAGATCAAGTTCGATGTTGGTTACAAACCACTAAATTCTGACAGAGTTATGGCCCCTTTTCGACTTAAAATTCCCTAAAAACATGATTTCTGGACGATAACTCAACAATGGCTTGACAAATTTATATAATTATTGGTACACGTGTAGCATCATAAAATACGGGTCAAGTTCGACTTTGGTTACAAACCACTAAATTTTGACACAGTTATGGCCTCCTTTTTTACTTAAATTCCTGATAAACATGGACATTAACTCATGAAAGGATTTAAATTATTTTTGGTTTATAGGTGTAACATCATAAAATACAGGTCAGGTTGGACTTTGGTTACAAACCACTAAATGTTGACAGAGTTATGGCTCCTATTAAAATTAATTTTTTTCCAAATACACTGTTGACCATTCACAAATTAAAGCATTCTCTCTCTGTCCATTTCTTTCGATTGGACGCCATAGTTTTGTGACAAGGCCATATTGTTGGGGTATATCCGTCACTCATGTGACAATTCTAGTTATTTATGGAGTTGTTGCCCTCCAGATAATTTTCATGTGCAGTGCATAACTCCATTAGTATTGAAGTGATTTAAAATAAAACCACATATATTGATAGAGGATGTTGAGAGGAAGTGCAGAGTACAAGGACCATAACTCTTCTTGTAGGAAGCGACATTTTTGCCAACATGTAACTGACATTGTGCTGCCTTCATCTGACAAGCATACGCTTCAGAGACATACGTCACACCTATGACAAGCCTTGTTTGTTATGTAAACCAAAATCTTTTTTTTTCGTTCTGTTTATGAAATCAATTTTTCATAGTCTGTATCAAAAGAAATGTGACCATTATAGGACACTATACGACAACAATAAAGGTATTATAATTAAAATTAAATGGTATAACATCCAATCACATTTTGCGTTAAAGTGTCGCTGTTTAATAAGTTTTCCATACTTTTTGGAGCAATGATTGTCCATCAGGTCTAAATTAAAATTAAGTTTGTTTGCCCTTTACCGACCGACCCACAAAAAAGCCGCCGACTCAAAAAATTTATTGCAAAATCTGCTGTAATTATTTATTTTTTTCTTGCTTTAAATTTCGTATTTTTGTTTCGCTCACAACTTTATAAAGATACAATTTTGATCATTAAGGCGCTTGAACAAAAGAGTATAATGCATTTGAGTGTGAAAACAAGCGCCTATTGACCGGATACTAGTAAACATGGTGTATTTCACGTTTTGTCGTGTACACACAGGATGACGTATGACGTCATCATCTGTGTATATAATTACGTTTCGTTTTAAGGTTAGATACCAGAAACTAGTAGGGTGATCCCTTGAAAGTTGTTCGTATATGAACTAGTTCGTTTTTTCTTCTGTCAAAAGAAAGAGACATTTCGCATAACAGACACTGGTTTCAACAGTTATTTCCTGAAAACGAAAAGTCTTTTATGCAGTTTGATGTATCATGACACCGAATTACTTGAAATTTTAATATTCAGCAGTTTATGTATAGGCAGCATGTGCTTTTGACGAAATCGCGAGTGTTTCTTACAGGCGACTACAATCAAGTGAGATGAATTTTCTTAGCATAACATATCTTTTTTAGCTCGACTATTCCAAGAATAGGTGAGCTCTCCTACTACCCCCGGCGTCGGCATCAGAATTGGTTGACGTTTTTGTTCAAAAGTCTTGTAACTTCAAAACTACATAAGTTATTCACTCGAAACTTGGAATATACCTTTGTCATCAACATCGGCAACATTCCCCATAACTCTGTTTTGTATTTTGACAGAGTTATGCCCCTTTTTCACTTAGATTTTTTGGTTGAAGTTTATATTCACAAGTTTTGTAACTTCAAAACTAAATAAGTTATTCACTTGAAACTTGGAACTAACCTTTGTCATCAACTCTAGTATCAGGAGCAACATTACCCATAACTCTATTTTGTATTTTGACAGAGTTATGCCCCCTTTTCACTTAGATTTTCTGTTTAAAGTTTATATTCAAAAGTGTGGTAACTTCAAAACTACATAAGTTATTCACCTGAAACTTGGAACTAACCTTTTTTTTCAACTCTAGTATCAGGGGCAACATTACCCATAACTCTGTTTTGTATTTTGACAGAGTTATGCCCCTTTTTCACATAGATTTTTTGGTTGAAGTTTATATTCAAAAGTTTTATCACTTCAAAACTACATAAGTTATTCACTTGAAACTTGGAACTTACCTTTGTCATCAATTCTAGTATCAGGGGCAACATCACCCATAATTCTGTTTTGTATGTTGACAGAGTTACTTAAAAGTTGTATATTTTAACACATTTATGCCCCGTCCACTATCCAAAATATGTACCAATTGAAATACTTCGAATAGTCGAGCGCGCTGTCCTCTAACAGCTCTTGTTTATATAAAATTTTAAAAGCAGAGAGAACCATCTTTCCAAAGAGATCAGACTCGCAACATCTGAATCGAAGAAAAGTGGCCATGCCAGGAGATTTTGCTGTTTTACAATGGGACCATGTGGAGATTTGATTTACCTGTTTCTAACCTTCAGCATGTTTGTTGAAATCAATAAATAAATACTAGACAAATTTAACTTAATTAAACAAGACCAAAAAAAGGCCTTAGAAATTATGGAAGAAAAGTTAAAATCCACCATAAAATGAATGAAGAAACCAGCAAACGCTCAAACCACAATGAGCAATACTCAAAAAAGAACAATATTAAAGTGATGAATGTGAAGGAAGATCAAAGTGAAACTGTAGCAGAACTGTCAGACAAAATCATCAAACTATTCAAAGAACAGGACATGAACATCACACCAGAACAGATCGTAGCAATACATAGAATCCCCACCAAAAAAGGACAAATACGACCAGTCCTGATTAAACTGCGTAACAATAACGACAAAACCATAGTTGTGCGGAAACGAAAAGAGATGAGAAACTCTGGCCACCGACTGGTAGATGATGTCACGGCAATGAACACCGCACTGATGAACCAACTGCATCTCCACCAGGGCATTGACTCTACCTGGTTCTTCAATGGATCAGTGTTTGCCTTAACAAAACAACAAGAACGTATTAAGTTCGATCTCTATGATATCATTGACCTCGTTATTGAAGAATTTCGTGCCCATCGCAAGTAACATTAACTTACAGTGTATGTGAACTGTATAAATCACTATGTGAAGAAGAAATCAAAACCAGAAGGGGAAGAAATAAGAAGACAGACGGTGAGCATCCTAGTCTTTTTGTTCACTAAAACTTAGTCTGTAATAATCAAATTTGAAAATTTTCATATCTTTGAAATTCATAAAACAAAACTTGTTATACATAATTTGTTTAAAACAAATATGTTTAATTTAAATTATACATCTTAGAATATATCATAAATAGGAAGTTCTATTTAATGTATGTACACTTGTCTATGTGTAAGTGCTTAGTATAAAGATGCTGCATAACTTTTATTACCGTGTATTTTACAACAACAAATGCTCCTCTTGGATAGAAGACGTAAATATTTATTACTAAACAAATATGTCATATATACATGTGGATTTATTTACGGTATGAAATGAACATGTCTTTCATGACATAAATGCAACAACAACAATAAAGCTACTTGCAACGTCTCTATTGTAATATCTCTTATCTTAACATATTACAAATTATCTACATATATTACCTACATATTTAAGGTTGTAACTTTTATGTAATAGTCTATTTATTGTTAGTATGTATGTTGGCAATAGAATAAACCCCTTTCATGACATAAATGCAACAATAAATAGTCTATTTATTATTAGTAATATCTTTTATCTTAACATATTACAAATTACTTGCATATATTACCTACATATTTAAGGTTGTAACTTTTATGTAATAGTATGTTTAGCCAGTGTTATTTATAGACACAGTAACATTGTAGCATTGTTTTTGTTCCACAACTTTCATATAAATAGCCTATTGATTTATATAACGCTATGATTAAATAGCAAAAAGTATACAACATAAATTGGGCATACCATGTGTCGTACTAGAATGTTTTTTGAAACTATATTATGTCTAACAAGATAACTGTCTGTCCATCATGTCACTACAAGGATGTCTGTCTATTTTATCAATAACTAATGATGTACCTGTTGCTGTTCTGTTTGTCTAATTGTTTTCTTTTTCATTTGATTATTTTGTAATAAGCGTATGTGCTTATAAATTAAGGCTGATCCTTTTTGTAGTTGTTTCAATGTTTATTTTTTCTGTTGTTTGTTTGGACAAAGATAAAATGTATTGCTTGTTATTTATTATACATGTGTATAGCAGGGTAATACAACCAAATAGCTGTGACAAGTACGGACTTGTCTTTTTGCATGTAAATGAAATACCAAATGAAAAGATAATAATTTACATAGACCATGGATAATGTAAAAATTGTTTCCTACAATTGCCGTGGCCTTAATGATATCGTCACAAGGGATGATGTCTTTAATTATTTAAAAACAATAAATGCGGATATTTATTGTTTACAAGACTGTCATTTTACTTCTTTAATGGAAAAACAGATTACTCACAATGGAACGGTGAATGTTATTTTAGTTTTGGCACTTCAAACTCAAGAGGTGTATGTATTTTATTTAAAACTAGACTATCCACTAAGGTGCATTCCATAGAAAGAGATATTACTGGAAATTATTTGATTTTAGATTTAACAATTGATACACATCGATTTACATTGTGTTCACTATATGGGCCAAACAAAGATACTCCTGTGTTTTTTAGTCACATTTTCAATGTAATTGATACAATAGGAAATGACTCTTATAAGATATGTGGAGATTTTAATCTTGTACTAAATGTTGACATTGATTATGTCAATTACAAAACACTAAATAATAACAAAAAATCTAGGGAATTGTTATCTTCCGTAATCAATGATAGAAGTCTAATTGACACTTTTAGGTTTATTAATGGCGATGTGAAACATTTCACATGGCGAAAGCCCAACACTGTCCAGCAAGCCAGATTGGACTTTTTCTTAGTCACTAGTAGCTATATTCAGCATATTAGAAATTCTAATATACATGCAAGCTACAGATCTGATCATTCTCCTATAACTTTGGAATTGAATTTTGGCAAGATAGAACATGGAAAAGGATTATGGAAATTTAACAACTCTTTACTCCATGATATAGAGTACCTAAATTGTATAAAACTTAAGATTGAAGAGATTAAGATGCAGTATGCTGTACCTGTCTACAATATTGATACTTTAAATTCATTAGAAAATGATCTTATACAATTTTCTATAAATGACCAACTTTTTTTAGAAACTCTGTTAATGGAAATCAGAGGTAAAACCATATCATTCTCAAGCTACAAATCCAAAATGAATAAAGAAAGAGAGGGTGATATCTTAAAAGCGGTTTAATTTATAGAAACAAACCTTACAAACGAGAATATGGAAGAACTGAATTTATTGCAACAAGAACTTGAAAATATTCGAAATTTAAAAATGAAAGGCTCTTTTATAAGAGCTAGGGCAAAATGGATTGATGATGGTGAAAAACCTTCCAAATACTTCTGTAATTTGGAAACACAACATACTACTAGTAAAACTATTCCATTTATCGAAAATGACGAAGGCAAAAAAATATTTAATCAAAATGATATTCTAAAAGAAGCGGCACAATTTTATAAAATATTATACACAAAATCTGTACATAATGAGAATTTTAATATACATGAGGACCTTAATGATATACAAACTGGAAAATTAAGTAATGAACAATCACAAGTACTGGAAGGCCCCATCAAACTGGATGAAATCGCATTCACATTAAAAAATATGAAAAATGACAAAAGTCCTGGATCGGATGGTTTCACCGCAGAATTTTTTAAAGTCTTCTGGAAAGATTTGGGCCATTTGGTTACTAAAAGTCTTAATTATGCTTTTGCCTCTGGCTATATGTCAATTACTCAAAAACAAGGAATACTTACTTGTATACCTAAAGAAAATAAACCCAGACAATTGTTAAAAAATTTACTTCCCTTAACACTTTTAAATGTTATTTATAAACTTGCATCCGGCTCAATTGCAACCAGACTTAAAACTGTCCTTGATACTCTGATTTCTAAAGACCAGACAGGATTTATTAAGGGCAGGTACATTGGAGAGAATACTAGACTATTGTATGACATAATGAAATATACAGAGGATAACGATATCCCTGGACTATTGATGACGATTGACTTTGAAAAGGCATTCGATACCCTTGAGTTTGATTTCATAGAAAAAACTCTAGAATATTTTAATTTTGGAGTAACATTCAAAAAATGGATATCCCTTTTCTTGTATAACACCATGATTTTAATTCAAATCAATGGATTCTTATCAGATTTTATTACTATAGAAAGAGGTTGTCGACAAGGAGACCCGATAAGTTCGTACATCTTTATTCTTTGCGCTGAAATACTGGCAATTAAAATTCGGAACTCGAAAACAATTAAGGGAATAGAAATTGATAATATAGAATATAAAATCTCTCAGTTTGCCGATGATACTTCTCTTTTTTTAGATGGTTCGGAAAATTCCTTAAATGCAACTCTTGATCTGTTACAAGACTTTGCTTCATGTTCTGGATTAAAAATAAATTATGACAAAACAAACCTAATATGGATTGGCTGTAAAAAGTACAGTACACAGTCAATAAAAACTAAGTATAAACTAGTCTGGGGGACGACAACTTTCAGAGTTCTAGGAATTATATTTCATGTTGACTTGAATACAATGATAGAGATGAATTTCTCCAGTAAAGTAGAAAAACTACAAAATGTCATAAATTTTTGGAGTAGAAGACACTTAACACCCCTGGGAAAGATAACTGTTATCAAATCATTATTACTCCCCTTGTTGACGCACCTATTTATTACCCTCCCTAATCCAGGAGAAATAATACTAAAACAGATAAATAACATCTGTCATAATTATGTCTGGAATGGGCCTGCTAAAATTAAACATAATGTTGCTATTAAATCTTATGATGATGGAGGTATTTCTATGATAGATGTCTATGCCTTTGAAAAAACAATGAAAATGACATGGTTAAGGAAAATTGTATTGTGTACTGGAAAATGTTTTCTACTGGTTTATTCATTGTTTGATGTTAAAAAATTGACGAATGTGGGAAAAGATTATGCTGAAAAAATAGTAAAAACATTAAAAAATTGTTTTTGGAAAGATGTACTTACATGTTATATTGCATATATCAATAAACAAGTTGTTAGTAGGCATGAAGATATATTAAATATGCCTTTATTTTATAACCACAACTTTAAAATAGGTGTGAATAGTATTTATAATAAACATATGTATGATAGAGGAGTTAGGTATGTTAGAGATATAGTAAGCTCATCTGGACTATTTGTGAGTAAGGATTTATTTGAATCTTACATTGGTATACAAATTAATTTTCTATTTTATGAAGGCTTAATTAGAACAGTGATGAACTTTATAAAAATGTCAGGCTTTGATGTTATAAAAAAGCCAGATATAGAATGTGCATTTACATCCTTTTATTTAAATAATATAGTCTTGATGCAAAACCAAAACAAAATTGTATATAAAACGTTTACCTCCAACACAGATATACCAACTTGCCAATCGAAATGGAATATATCTTTCGATAACATTGAATGGAAAAAAGTACATAGACTTGTTTTTAACATTTCCAGAGATACATACACCCAGTGGTTTCAGACAAGAATTGTGCACAGAATCCTAGGAACTAAATCTTTACTGTATAAAATGAATATTGCACAGGATAATGTATGTACTTTTTGCAAAGAACATGAAGAAACTATTATACATTTATTCTGGGACTGCTATTTTACACAAATTGTTGTCAATTATGTTATTCAATTTTTAAGGTCACATAATATGCACAAATATTCTGAAATCTGTTGTCAAACTATGATACTTGGCAGTACAAATGAAACCATGAGTGAAATAAATATTTTTATCTTAGAATTGAAAAAATATATATTTATGTGTAAGAAAAAAAGGGTCCCACCCACTATACTAGGACTAAGTAAAAGTTTACGATTATCATGGGACATTCAAAACAATGGCAAATGTCAAGAAAAAGAAAAGCAAAAATGGGCAATTGTACAGCTACTTGCCAATCCAATCCACGAGGAAGTAGTGTAGTGTATCCAGTATCATAATTATACTAGTTTTTTATTGTTCTAATACTTACCCGATACCATTTTGCTGTATGTCTCGCAATGATTCCAAGATTATATTGTCAGAAGTCCAAACACGATTCTCTGTGTTTTTTTTTTTTTTTTTTTTATTTCCTTTCTTCTTTCTTTCATATTTGTGTTTGTATGTATGCCGAAAGTGAGTGTTTTTTGCTATTTTGTTGTACATGCATTCATATAAACATATTTATTTTGCCTCTTCTATAACATTATCAGTAATCTATAAAGATGTTAAAGACAACTCAACAAATATTATTATACACTAACTTTTAGTGTATTTAAACTGTCTGTCTACTAACATCAAACATTGTAAGGTATGGAGCAGGATGACCTCGACCTGCACATACCTATGGACGAGGTAAATAAAGAATCGGATCACAAAAAAATAAAATAAAAATAAAAAAAATTAAAAATAAATAAATACAAAATTCATAAAGTTGAAACAAGTAAAAAATGGGATGTATTGTATAATACATTGTGCGTGGTAGACAAGAACAAGAAAATTACCGACAAAGTTTCGATTTCAATTAGCAAATCAACAAGTGGCAGTGCAGAAAGGTTTTACCCTGATATTAACAAAAAAGTGTATGTCAGTACTGGCTTTGTTAAGGAATAATTCTTTTATCAGTACTAGTAAGTGTTCTTTGTTAAATTGTCATTAACAAAAAGACAGTTAATTTTTGAGAGGACAGAGACATCCGAGTTAACAACATTTCTGATCTTCTTATTTGTGACATTTTAATCAAATTATTCATTTTAATCAAATTATTTTTAATTTTCAATTCACTGATTTGGCATTTGTCTTGTCAACCAGAATGTATTTGTACCGTATTAATATGATTGGGACTGTCTAGTCAGTTTAGCCATTGATAATAATACACGTTTTCTTGTCAGACAGTATGTATCTATGCTGTATTAATTAATATGTGTGTCTAGTCAATTCAGACATTGGTATTAAATAGAATACATGTACTTCACAAATTGTTTTAAAGCATTGCGTATTCTATTTATGTATATTCTTAAAACCAGTTTTACCATTTATAATCTTGGTTGTATCAATCAAGATGAAGAAAGTAATTGTGACAAACAAAGATACAATTGTAATGTATTGCTAAATGATGATTTTTAGTTATGACAAAGTTTAAATTCTCGGAATAAAATAAAATATTTTTCCTACCTACCGACCCACCTCTAAAATTTCGGGTCGGTAAAGGGCAAACAAAAGATTTTTTAATTTAGGCCTCAGACATAACATATTTTTCTTTGGTATCTAGTATTGAATACTAGTGTGTGTACCGGGTACATAATGTATTCATACACTACGAAACTTGCTTGTCTTTGACCAGTTTTAATTGTCGTGCATACTGTATAGCAAGATCTAGAATCAGAAAGATTCAAGGTGCTGCTCAAAATTAGCAGGGTGGGGGAAAGTTGGAGTAATTGACATCTGTTAATTTGATAATTTCAGGGTTTTTATCCTTTCAATGCTTCAAAATAATAGTTTTCAAATATGTTGTATCATTTAATATTACATGATAATACAAGTATATTGAATCTCACAAAATATTCAACGGTCATGAGTTAACCTGCCCAAATGGGCAGCAGCGGAGACCGAAAGTGGACCAGGGTGCAACATCAGACTTTTCATTCTCGTTCTTTCTATATAAAATTCTGGGTTCTTAAACCCTAATTATTGACGATACGCTTTGAGATCTATAACTACGCCTACTTAGTACTAACTCTGACAAACAACATTAAGAGTGTACAAAGATTTTTACAAGACATCTCCCTCAAACAATTAAGTCTTAGCTTTTTAAATGGCCAGTGCACAAAATAAGTTTTTGTATAGAGGGTTAATTTATACTAAATCCAGAATTTAAGGGGGTAAATTTACACCCAGTTCAAAGTTATTGGGGTAAATGTATTTTGCATCAGAAAATGGTTAGCTTACAAGTGCAAAAAAAAAGAATCAAGGGAGTAATTTTATGTAATGTACTTGTAGTAGACATTTTATAAAGATTTCTACTTTCTTTGCGCTTCGAACAGTCAGATAACATTTATGTGTCGTTTTTTCATTTCCATGTACACGCACAAGTTTTAAACTTTCTGCATAAATATACACCATGATTTTTTTCCTGTGCATATCATATGAGGCTTGTTATGGGAAACCCGGCCTTAATGCATGTTCGTAAAGTATCATCCTGGATCAGCCTGTTCAGTCTGGGAGGGCACTTTCCGCCTACAGTGGATTTATGTTTAGAAGAGACTTCCTTGAAACAGAAAATACCATAAAAGTGGAAAGTGCCGTCCTGGATTAGACTGGATTATACTGTGCGGACTGCACAAGCTGAACCGGGTTGATACTTTACGCACATGCATTAAGCACGGTTTTCCCATGACACGTCGCATATATGGATCTGGAATGGCTGAACACATGGTCAATCAGATCTCATCGTATAGTCACTTGTAGGCTTGCTGGACCCCAATGAGACTGTTGAGACGTGTGCCCAGCGTGAACTCAAGGAGGAGACTGGGTACTCTGGAGTGGTGAAACATATTTCCCCAGGTAACACATTATTATGCCCTGGGCCAGTATTCACAAAGCTCCTAAGGGAAATCTTACCTTAAGTTGTACTTCAGTGAAAATTTCAGATTATATTCTCTATTTTAAATGCGATGATTTCTGTTTACAAAAGGTAAAGTATGAAGCATCTAAGCAATACATGTATTTGCTAGAGCAAAATATTTCAATGTAAAATTAACCTATCCATGAAACAGCCACAGAATTAAGAAAAAAGATTTTTACTTAAATTTTCACTAAGGTGCTTTGAGTATACGGACCCAGATTTGTCAAAACTTGATATTGCCTGATTTGTCAGTGTTGCACTTGTAAATATGTAGGTAGTTATTTGTGGCAAATTGTCTGAGCATCTACAATTTCACAGAGATTTCATAATGTGTATTGTGTATAATATCATTGTGTTGCATTTTCAACTGTTGTAAATATAATTTCAATATTATAATTCTAAACATGATATTGATAATAATATTGAAAATGTATTTACAGCAGTTGAAAATGCAACACAATGCAATTATACACAAGCTGGACAACAATTGATATTGCCATCCCTGAATGTCTCCCCGCACCCCCCACCCACCGACCCCCATACACACAGACCCACAAACCGAGGGTAACATATCTGTCGTCTATCCTGATGTCTTTCAGTAGCAAAACTTGTTTGCTGTATAACCTTGGAAACACTTGAAGTTTCTTGATGTATCAGGACGTAAATGTCGCACACATTCTGCATGTCTCGTACTAGTCATAGAAGAATATTGCTCAAGGGTCAGCTATTCTGGTCAGTCATCGTCGGGCGGTGTCTGGCATCAGTCGTCGTCATCAAAAATTTACTTTAACAACTTTTTCTCTGAAACTGTTGGGCAGATTTTCACCAAACTTGGCTAAACTTTGAAAATCTTCTTGTCTGAAACCAGACAAAATCTCTCATTTTGATTTGTTAGTAAACATGGCCACATAGAAAACTTTTTTTTTAAATCTCCTAAACCACAGGCCAGATTTGCAAATAATTTCACAGAAATGTCCCTTGGGTGATCATATACTAAATTTCTTCAAATTATTTTAATTTGCTAAAAAGACATGGCTGCCAGAGGTGGGGCAATTTTCCTTTTAATATACTGTGGAATCAGTAATTTTGGTGGTGGTCTAATTTTCGCGCTTTTTGCGATCCCGCTATTGCG
The DNA here is from genome assembly GCA_027627225.1 of Congeria kusceri. Lineage (NCBI taxonomy): Eukaryota > Metazoa > Mollusca > Bivalvia > Myida > Dreissenidae > Congeria > Congeria kusceri. The sequence goes on from CM051035.1 coordinate 21,110,731, forward strand.
CGAATTTATGACCACCGCGAATATTTACCGATTTCGTAGTGTAGCAACACATTGAGAGCTTACACGTTCGTTCAAATGTACGTCGGTAATCGTTCGTAAATATACGCAGATAGGCCTATATGTTACAATGCGAATGTTTTTAATGAACATTTTTTAATGTTTTCTTCATCGCCTTCATTCAGATTAATGAATGCATTTTTTTCTTTTAAATTAAATTGTGGACGTTTTCGAACATTTAAATGCAGTGATACACTGCAGATCCACTATATCGCGATTCTTGGGGTCCATATATATAAATTTACATGTATACACTATAGCCCATTTTCATGACCTCAAAACATAAACGTAATTAACTTGCCTTTTTCATTGTTGTTTACATCCTTAATGTGTTATGTCGATATGTAAAATATTCCATTTGTATATAAAATATAGAGATCTAATATTATTCCTTGAAATTAATTTCAAATCGCGTATAATCAATTCAAAATCCGAAACGCCTCTCTGAACATTACTGTTCACGTAATGTAAACACAAATTCTATTTTACCATTAAACTGCACGTGTATTTTATGTTAATCCTTTGTTGTGCTGAAAAAGCGCGCGCTAATTATGCCGTTATGTACAACGTCACGTCATCCGCATGGTTGCATTGATTGCCATAAAAACACTTTGTAGCGCAGAGTACATTGAAATCTTTACTTTTATGAAAATTTCGTAACGCATAACAGCAAAATTGTATTTTCTATAACACAGTTGCGCAAAGGCATGATTGTAAACACTCGTAATACAATGAGTAAAAGGAACATGAAGATGTTGTTGTTTTTTTCCAAAATCGTAGTTGCGCGAATTTAAGATCGCGCGAATATGTCCGCGATCGCAAGTGCGCGAATTTGGTACCACAGTATTCCACAGTATGACTATTTTAAAAACTTTGAAAATCTTCTTGTCTGAAACCACAGGCTGGATTTCAAAACCATTTCACAGAAATGTTCCTTGGGTGATCACCTACTAAATTTCTTCTAATCATTTTGATTGTTTTATTTTGATTTTAGAATATAAGTTTCTATGATCACTTCTGAATCAAAAATCAATATTCTTCAGAAACCAAAAAATATTGTTTATTTCTTCAAATTAATTTGATTCATTAAAAACATGGCCACCTGTGAGTGGGGCAGTTTTCCTTATATGGCTTTATTGAAAACTTTTAAAATCTTCTATTTAGAAGCTGCTGACTGGATTTCGAAATAATTTGTTCCTTGCGTAACCCTCTACTCAACTCCTTCAAATTATTTTGATTCGTTAACAAAACATGGCCGAGTTTCCTAATATGGCTATATTGAAAACTTTGAGTTTCTTCTTGTCTGAAACTACTTACTGGATTTCAGAAATATTCATTGCATGATAATTTTCAAAATTCCTTCAAATTACTTTGATAAGTTAAAAACATGGCTGCCAGAGGGTTGGTCAGTTTTCCTTTAATGGCTATATTGGAAATCTTTGTGACTCTTGTCTAAAACCATTTGCTGGATTTCGAAATAATTACAAAGAAATGTTCCTTGGTTGCCCCTTACCAAAATTCCTTCAAATCACTTTGATTCATTAAAATACGTGGCCACCAGCCATCCCCATATGGCTTATATTACAAATCTTCTTGTCTGAAACCACTGACTGAATTTGGAAATAATTTCACAGAAATGTTCCTTGTGGGACTACCTACCAAATTCTTTCAAATTATTTTTTATTTTTCGCTAAAAAATATGGATATCTGTGGGCCATTGTTGATGTCCATTGTCAGCATTTTTACTTAAAACACGATATTAAAATTTTGCTAGCAGTTATGATTTGTTATCCTCAGGTGAGCAACCCAGGGTCATTTTGGCCTTCTTGTAATTGATTTTTAGCTAGACTTTTCGAAGAAAAAAAGTCAAGTTATTGTCGTCACTCTGTCGTCAGCATCTGCATTAGTGTTAGTTAAGTTTTTATGCCCCCGGCATCTTGATGCGGGAGGCATATAATGATTGTCCTGTCCGTTTGTCCTTCCTCCCGTCCTTCTGTCCAGGACAAGGTTAAGTGGATTTTACCGTTTTGTCTAGCACCAAAACCGCTTACTACAACACTTGGATACTTACACAGTTATTGCTTATGACCACTCCCTATCCACCCATATCACTCATCCTCACTTTGACCTTGACCTAATTTGCACCTAGAATAATTCAAATGGGCTGTTTCTTTGTTAACTAGATTTTGCCGTTTCGTCTAGCACCAACACCGCTTGCTACAACACTTGGATACTTACACAGTTGTTGCTTATGACTATCCCCAATCCACCCATATCACCCAACCTCACTTTGACCTTGACCGTGACCTAATTTGCACTTAGAATTATTCAAATGAGCTGTTTCATGGTTAACTAGATTTTACCGTTTTGTCTAGCACCAACACCGCTTGCTACAACACTTGGATACTTACACAGTTGTTGCTTATGACTATCCCCAATCCACCCATATCACCCAAACTCACTTTGACCTTGACCTAATTTGGACTAAGAAATGGGCTATCCAGCGACAACTGGGGGCATGTGTGTTTATCAAACACAGAATCTTGTTAGGTTAAGTTTTGAGTCTGTTTCTCAAAAAGTACAAAAGGTATCCATTTGAAACTTTCAATACTTGTTCACTGTCAAAAGGGTCATTCATTACAACAAGGCAGGTAACCCTGCGATTTGTATTCCCAGAGTTATTTGCCATTGTTTGGACTTAGCATATTTTCACAATTTTTTGGTAAATATAAAAAATTTCAATAACTATCGACGACATTAAATTGAAACTTTACAGCTTAGCATATTTTCACAATTTTTTGGTAAATATAAAATTTTTCAATAACTATCGAAGACATTAAATTGAAACTTAAGATACTTGTTTATGGTGCTGACCCCATTCTGCAGATAAGAGGAGGTAACTCTTTAAAGGAATTTGTTGGAGTTGGCGTTTAGGTCAAATTTCTCAATACTTATATGAGGTATTGACTTGAAACTCAAAGAACTTTATCACAGTGATGAACTTATTTTGTAGACCAGAGGAGATAACTCTATCAAGAATTTTTCTTGAGTTATTGCCCTTTTTCAACTTAGAATTTTTGCTTTAGGTCAAATTTCACAATATGTTTAACCGGTTTTGACTTCAAACTCAAAATACTTGATCACAGTTATGAAATCATTCTGTAGACAAGATGAGGTAACTATATCAAGAATTTTGGTGGAGTTATTGCCCTTTTCAAAATAGAATTTTTGCATTAGGTCAAATGTCTCAATATCTATCAGAGGTATCAACATGACAGTGATGAACCTATTCTATAAACAAAAGTTGTGTATGACCATCAGATCCCAAATTACTGTCAAATACGAGAAAGTCGAGCGTCCAGCACCCGTAGGCGGTGCTGTTGTTTTTTTTTACAAATAAATGTTCATAACAGGGATAACGAAATCAGTCGTCCATATATGAAATACCAATAAGTTGACATAACTGAGCAGTTGTAATTTGCCATGCATCACCTGTAAGTTGGTATTAGTACATTGTATGTGTTTGCTTGGTGTTCCAGCCTCAAGTCTAGATGCTGGCATGTCCAATTCTACAGCACAGTTCTTTACAATACAGGTACCCTTAAAACTTGGAAATTTATTTAATTTAATTAGTAAATAAAATGGTCCTTTTTATCGTCAAAACCCATGATACATATTCCGTTGTCCAGGGTTGTCATTATCAAATGAAACAAGCGATTTTTATCTAAATCTAAGAGATTTGGTCAGGGGTCTAGGAGGCTGTTTTGTGATATTACTATTCACAATTTGAAAGTTCCTGAAAAAACAACCGATTTTCACATGATTTTAAAGGATGAATTTGATCGGCAATTGTTTAATAATGACAACCCTGGTTGTCGCTATATTATATTGATCAAGAAGTGTAGCGTATTTGAGCGATTGTGGGTTCTGATGATGGGTCTTTATATGTTTAACTGTTTCTAATAAATAAAAGTAATATATTAATAACTGTTTAAAATGTTAAAATGAATTAATGAAATAGAAAATAAATATTAGTTGTGTTTATAATATATTAAAAATATTGCTAATTTAAACTGAAATTATGTGATTTATTAAATGTTTATTTGTAAGTGACTGGAAGTCGCATACATGCACACTTTATATGCGATTTTGAGGCAAATGTTGTAATTTATATACTTCTTGTCTGTTATAAGTATAAAGTAAAACATTTGTCTTTTTTATGACCCCGAAGGCAACTTCGGGGGCATATAGTAATAGCATCGTCCGTCCGTCAGTCACGCTTCTTGTGCTGAGCATAACTCCATTAGTATTGAAGGGATTCAGATGATATAATGATAGAGGACAATGAGAGGAAGTACAGAGTACAAGGACCACAATTCTTTCTTCAATATTTACGGAGTTATTGCCCTTTGTTTCATTTTCTTGTGCGGAGCATATCTCCATTTGTATCAAAGGGATTTATATGAAACTTCATATAATGATAGAGGACAGTTTGAGGAAGTGCATAGCAGGACAACAACTCTTTCTTCAAATAATTACGGAGTTATTGGCCTTTGTTTTATTTCCTTATGTGAAGCAGTAATTTTCTTGTGCAAAGAACAACTTTATTAGTATTGAAGGGATTTAAATGAAACTTCCTACAATGATAGAGGACCATGAGAGGAAGTGCAGAGTGCCAGGACCATAACTCTTACTTCAGTATTTACATTTTTATTGCCCTTTGTTTAATTTTCTTGTGCAGAGCATAACTCCATTAGTATTGAAGAGATTCAAATGAAACTTCATATAATGATAGAGGACAATGACAGGAAGTGCAGAGTACAAGAAACACAACTCTTTCTTCAATATTTACGGAGTTATTGCCCTTTGTTTTATTTTCTTATGTGAAGCATTTATTTTCTTGTGCGGAGCATATCTCCATTTGTATTGAAGGGATTCAAATGAAACTTCATATAATGATAGAGGACAATGAGAGGAAGTGCAGAGTACAAGAACCATAACTCTTGCTTCAATATTTACAGAGTTATTGCCCTTTTCTTGTGCGGAGCATATCTCCTTTAGTATTGAAGGGATTAAATGAAACTTCATATAATGATAAAGGATGATAGAGGATGTTGAAAGGAAGTGCAGAGTGCAAGGATCATAACTCTTTTTGTAGGCAGCGTCATTTTTGCCCACATGTAACTGACATTGTGTTGCCTTCCACTGACAAGCATATGCTTGGGGGGCATCCGTCACATCCTGTGACAAGCCTTGTTAAGTATAACAATAAAGTAAAACATTGGTCTGATTTTAGTATAATAATGAAGTAAAACATTGTTGCATTATCTTGCATTTAAATGAAGTAATAGTGAACAAGATATTGATGTTGTTTTTTTATTAGCTCACCTGAGCACAAAGTGCTCAGTGAGCTATTGGTACAGGGGACCTCTCCGGCGGCGGCCGTCCTTCCGTCGTCAAGGTGCCGTCAACAATTTGGACCGTTATCGCGATAAAAACTACATTTTTTATTCAATCTTGACCAAAATTGCACACTTTGTGTATGATCATACAATCTTGGACGAGTTCGATAATGGGCCCAATCGGACCAGGAACACCAGAGTTATTGCCTCTTTTTCGTGCAAAAAAGTGCAAAAATGATCTTTTCCAACTTATATACTTTATTTTCCATCCAATCTTTACCAAACGTTCACAGTTTGTGTATGACCATCAGATCTCAGCATACGCCAAAAAATAGGCCAGATCGTGTTTCAAACACCAGAGTTATTGCCCTTTGTGAAAAAAATATGCAAAAATTTACATTATTCAGGATAGATACTTAATTTTTCATCCAATCTTCACCAATCTTGTACAGTTTGTCTATTACCATGAGATTACAGTTGAAGTCGAATATAAGCAAGATCAGACCAGAAACACCAGAGTTATTTCCCTTTGTTTGTGAACAAAATGTGCAAAAATGGACATTATTCAGGATACAGACTTCATTTTTCATCCAATTTTCACCAATCGTGTACAGTTTGTCTATGAACATAAGACTACAGGTGAGGTCGAATAAAAGCATGATCGGGCCAGAAACACTAGAGTTATTGCCTTTTGTGTTTGGAAAAAAACATCAATAAGTTATCAATGATTGGCTTGCACACACGATTTTTTATTCAATGTTACCCAAACTTACAGAGTTTGTGTATGACCATAAAAATTGATTGATAAAATTTGATTTCCAACAGTTTCAAGACTTGCATGCAGTTATTTGTACATGCAACATTGATGTCTTCAGAGCCTGCGTTAACAGTATTTATCATCATTGGACTGAAAATTATCAATAAAAAGCAAAACTTGACCTTATAACACAGCCATCTCAATTATTGCATTGCAGCTAGTTCTCCAAAACTATCTGCGAAAAAGACATCAAAATCTACTGTTTCTGCATTTTCCAGAATTGTCACTGATTTAATGAAAAGGGTCAGGTAAGAATATTGAGAAAAGTGATTTGAGAACCATTAGCAAAAACACCGCACAGCCACTACCCAACTCGTACTTTGCCCATTGCACTAACCCATGTTTTAATCAAATTGATCCTATCCCCCTTTGTGTATTGTTCAGATATCTTAATTTTCAAACCTGTCACAACAGTATGGTCTTCATCTGTAACAGTTCTCAGGTGAGCGCTTTGGGCCATCATGGCCCTCTTGTTTATGATCAATCCATTGTTGGATAGACCCATTTCATGTCCAATTGTCATTATAATTATAATATGCTGAAAGCTGAATATTATCATTTAGTTTGTTGTCATTCTCTTCAAGAATGTGTTATCTCCCTTGCAGATTGATGGGGATTTGCCAGAAAATCAGAATCCAAAACCAGAATTAGGTAATAACTAACAACATTATTTGGTTGTTGTACTAGAGAAATATATTATTATTCTACCCTATATTGTTTTAAAAGTGGTGAGATACATGTAGCAGGTGTGGCAAAAGGTTAATTTATATTGCAGCTTTACTTGTACATTTATTTATTTTTTACAAACAAAGCAGCTTATCTATACATTCAGTAATAACATGCATCTTATTTTGCCATATTTCAGATATAAAATATTGATTCTCACAATGAAAAATTATTTGAAATTTGCCTTTAAATATGACTTAAGTTAAGATTTTCCTTAGGAGCTTTGTGGAAATGGCACCTGGAGGACTAAAATCAGTGGTTTTTTCACCTTAGGGGGAAAGGTGGCAGGACCCTTAAGATGGGGAATTTTACGGCAAAAGGGGATTTTTCTTTAGAAAAGCATTATTACATGTTTATATTCTTCTTTGATATAAAACATTTATGAATTGTTTTGCTACAAACTGATAACTTGAATTGACTTGGTTTGATGAAAAATTGGTAGGATTGTTTACAACTCCTCTATCTTAGCCAATTTTTGTGCAATTTTGGTCTCTCTTTTCATCAAAATAAAGCTGATCTTAAGAGGAGAATTGTAAGGTAAATATTGGGCAAAAATATATACTTTTTTTAAGCAGGGGAATGGTGCCGAAAAGTTCGGCCTAAAATTGGCCCTAAAAAACCCCACAGAAAATTAACCTATTTTACACCAAAGAGCATGTGGTAAAACTGTTGAAGTGTTTGTAAAGCTCAATGTATGGAAATGGACCTGTCAGCAATAGAGTTTAAAATGTTGATGGCAAAAACTGGAAAGATTTTTTGTTGGTATCTCGGATTTGTTGTTGTTAATTTCATATTAATTAATGATTAAACTGTAATTAATGTGTGTTCTATTCTATTTCATGACACGGCTGAGAACAGGTGAAGGAGGTATGTAGTATTCCATTATTTCATGTTGTTACTGTTCTGGGTTTGAGTATAAGGACTGTAAATTTAGGTTAATTTATCAGAAAATCATAAATGTATACCGAATATACTGCGTTTGTATTAATAAGGCACATTGCATTTAGATAAAGTGTTGTTAGACAGATACATGTACTACTGATATCGTGCCTGAATTTCTTTTGCCTTGAGTTTTTTTATGCCAAGCTTATGCCATGGTCATTCATACGTAGCATGTGAATGCATGTGAAAATATTTTCTTCAAATGATACATGTATCTTCTCTGAAACCGCTGGGCCAACTTTGATGAAACTAAACAGAAATGTTCTTGGCTCTGCCACCGTTGCTCAAATTGGTATGGTCTGCCTGACAAGATTGTATGGTCTGCCTGACAAGATTGTATGGTCTGCCTGACAAGATTATATGGTCTGCCTGACAAGATTGTATGGTCTGCCTGACAAGATTGTAGGGTCTGGTCTGCCTGACAAGATTGTAGGGTCTGGTCTGCCTGACAAGATTGTATGGTCTGCCTGACAAGATTGTATGGTCTGCCTGACAAGATTGCCACTAGAGCTGATCAGGGTCCTTTCCTCACCCTCATTCAGTGGAGCGAAACAGGTCCTCTAGGGACTTTTGTTGTTACATGTATTAATATTTAATTTTGTAATTATCCAATTTTTATATTCATCTGTGTACTTGCAAAAAATATGGTTTGCAAGTAATATGCAGAGAATATTTAGTCAGTGTTTGATAAAGATCAAGTTTATCATGCGAGGCTGAGAAACATGGTAGCACGTGGCTTGCCAAGCACTACCCTGTTTCAAGCCTAGCATGATAAACTTGAAGTCAAAAGGCGACATATACTGGTTAGTTTTGGTGGCGTCAAGGGGATCACAGAGACCGATCTATAAATAGCGATCAGGTAAACATGATCTACAAATGTCGGTAGTATACAGCTCACTATACGATGGGTTGTTATTCTGTTGATAGTATACAGCTCACTATACCATGGGTTGTTATTCTGTTGATAGTATACAGCTCACTTTCGATGGGTTGTTATTCTATCGATAGTATACAGCTCACTATACGATGGGTTGTTATTCGACCGATAGTATACAGCTCACTATACGATGGGTTGTCATTCTATCGATAGTATACAGCTCACTATACAATGGGTTGTTATTCTATCGATAGTATACAGCTCAATATACGATGGGTTGTTATTCTATCGATAGTATACAGCTCACTATACGATGGGTTGTTATTCTATTGATAGTATACATCTCACTTTCGATGGGTTGTTATTCTATCGATAGTATACAGCTCACTATACGATGGGTTGTTATTCTATCGATTTACTCTCATTTATTGGATAAATGGTATATACTATATGCTCAGGAAAATACACATCAAAGTACAATAGAAATTTGAATTTATTTCAGAATTCATTGAAGTCCTGAGCGTACCACTGGACGATCTACTGTTAACATTAAATGGTAACTTAATATTGTGGCTATTCCTAAACCAGTATGCGCATATATTCTACTCATTATTCTTTAGTTGCGGTGTAACAGCAAATGTGACAAAATCACATGATGCGTATCGTGGGAAACCCGGGCTTAATGCATCTGCGTAAAGTGTCGTCCTGGATTAGTCTGTGCAGAGGGATCAGCCTGTGCAATCTGCACAGGCTAATACAGGATGACACTTTCCGCTTTTAAGGTATTTTATGTTTCAAGGAAGTCTCTTCTAAACATTAATCCACTGTAGGCTGACTCCACAGGCTAATCCAGGATGACTTTTTACGCTCATGCATTCAGTCGATACGCCTCATGCATAATATGATGTTCTTATAACCAGCTACCAATTAAATCAAATTTCATAGCTAGCTATATTACATAAGCTGGTGCTTTTCATAAAATGAAATTAAGCTTGTTTCTTGTCTTCAAGCTTTACCATATATACAGGTACTTTTCAAATTTTGACCTTTAAATGTGCAATTTTACTCTACTTTACTCGAAGCATTGATTTGCTTTTCCTATACAATGTCAGTGCGTCTTTCAGAATATTCCAGTGAAGGCATGATGGTGGACTCGCGTGTGTACATGTACGCCATAGCAATGGAGCAAACCAAGAAATTGGTCCAGCCGAAGACGCCAAAGTAGTCACAAATGCGAGGACATGGGTAGTACCCGATTTTGGTGGATACTGTGTTCATGGTCCCAGGGATATAAACCAACAATCAGGGGTTACCAGCCAACTGGGCTCGGGACCCTGAAAACCAAGCATGAGCGCAGGCCTGAAACCATGAGCCTGTTGACCTCATTATGCCCCCAATCAAAGATGGCGTGGTGTATTGGTTTGCGGCAATCTCATTAAATAGAATCTTAACACTGTTAGGATCTGAAGACACCGTATTACAATTCACTTTCAAATGACCTTACGAACAATAAAATATTAACCCTGCTGCGCCCAATGAAATTGCTTATTGCACAGCAAAGTTTGGCCACGGTTTATGAAAAGTGATGCATTTCCAGCTGATCATTGAGAATAAATCATTTACAGTTACTTCTCACGGGGATAACAATGGATATACTGGTACCTTAGGCGAGTAAACATCCAAAGTTTACGTTAATTTCGTGCATAGTATTTGTGGTTTATATATAAAGTTATACCACAACATTTTGAAGGCAGCAGATTGATTGGCTCCTGAAAAGGTCTTCTGAATGTGACCCCTAATGCAAAGTCATCAGATCCAGTCAGCGGATAATATAGTAGCGTCAGACTGGAGATTATTTTAATGAGATTGGGTTTGCGGTAGACCACTTTCGTTTCCACTCTCTAAGTTCAACAGTTTTCATCCGATCTTCACCAAACTTTATGAAAATGTTTGTTGGCATAATATCTTTGTGGGCGTATTATCTCGGTTAAGTTCGATAATCAACCAAATCGTCTAAGTAACTGTGGATTTATGGCTATTGATTATCTAAATTAGCCTTTTAGCTATTTTCACCTAGATAGGGCATAACTGTTTTACAAACAGCTCTTGTTAGAACTTTCTTTGGGAAATACCCTAGGTGTGAACAAAATAACACTCTCACATGTTTGTGTGTTGATTGTCATGCATTTTACCGAAATAAATAATATGAATACATGCCTCTGAGATGGACGAAATGTAACAAAGGAGACCATTGATAGTTAAAGGGAATTAAATTTGATACAATTGTTTTATGTGCATTATAAGTGTGTAATATGAAAAAACACTCCATAAATATGCAGTTAGCCACCTGGACTCATAGCTACAAAAGAACTCGCCATTGGCGACTGGGTGATTGTTAATTTATATCCTTGAATGGACTTGCATTGAAGGAGAATATAAGCGTACATGTAGGTTTCTTGGTGGTCTGGAATGTCACTTACAGAATGTTTAGGAATTTGGTTTTACAATCTGTAAACATAGATGTTTAAGCTGTTGAAGAAGTCATGTAAAACGCTTGAGTATTACAACAGGATTTCTTAAGTGAGGATAGACTTTATTTTATGTACACAGGGTTTAATTACAATGCCACTTTCTAAAACATTTGGAACTTATTAGGCTGTTTTGATACAAAGGATGAGCTGAATTAGTACAAAATTGCAAGTGCTCTTAACTATTTGTGCTGTTGGCCTAAATTAGTTAAAGGGACAGTTTCACAGTGTTTAGCTGTGAGAAATAATTTTCTAAAACTGACTTTCCTGTTCTATAGAACAATTAGAGTTAATATTTCAAGGTTTGGAAAGCTTGTACAAAGTTAAACGATTGATGAATAATTGTTTGGTTTTTTTTCAGAAAAATGTTCTACCTGGCAGACATACCCAAGTATTTTTTTTACACAAAAAGGCATAATATAATAAATATCAAATTAATTATGTCCTGCAACCAAAACAGCATATAAGACAAAACGTTTTGATAGATTCTACAAATTTCTGTTTTAAAATTCCATTTTTAGAGAAATATTTTACCCCAAACTGAGAAACTGCCCCTTTCAACGTATGGTAAGGAATTGCTAGGGAAAGATCTAGAGTGAAATATCAGGGTGCTGCACCCTGCTCCTTTTTGGTTCCCCCCTGCTGTCCTCTAGGCTGATCAAAACAAAAATGTTCAATATCTTTTGAACTTCAATATATTTTTTGCAAATGTTGAATGGCAAATGAATAGATTTTGCTTAACAACCTTAAATAGCAGCATTTATTTGATAAAAACTTGGTTTTACCAATATCACAGAAAATGTCCAAGAAAGTTTTTACTTTGAATGTTTCATTTTCAAAGCTTAGTTATCCTTAATAAGAATAAATTGTAATAAATCAAGATTTACTTTCATTTGTTGTTTCAAAATGATGTATTACTGTCATCCATTTCTAATTGCACAATGTATGCTTTAGTTTTATCATTTAAAATGCACATAAATATTAATTAATTAGTTTAAAACTTAAAGTTATTAATAAAACTTGCTAATAAAATGTTACCATACAATTACTTGGTCCAATTATTAGAAAATTATTTCTAAATTATAGATAAATCATTTGTCTAAGTGCATTTTCAACATAAATTTTAACAAATTAGATAAATCATCTAAGGATTCCTGAACACTCTTGTTATATGCTCTTGTTTTTCACCCAAGTTCAAACTGATTAGTTATATAAATCCGCAATGACGATGCAATATGATAATTGTATTGTAAAATAATATAATATTTTTGTTTTCTTTCAGGTTATTTATCTTATTGGACATATTATAATACATATTTTAATCCATTTTAAAAACTAAGTATCATATTTTGTTTTACAATTATGCATCCAAGTAGCAGATTAGTAGCAGACTAATGTGCATCATACATTATTACACTACTGTACGGAAACTTACGCTTGTAATGTAGACATTTAAATACGTTTGACTGAAATCTTCAGTTAGTTGTATAAGTTTGTCTTAGTAATCTTCTTAGATTAACTGTCTTTTTTGCAAAGTAGGCCGATTTGACAAGAACTACATGTTTTTAAGTGTCCGTGTACATCTCTTACGTAACGGTGACAATTTGGCATGCACTTTACAAATGTTTCTTGTTTGGTTCAGTATTTTATCACTTTGTGCGGTGCACATATGACTGTCAAAACACGTGACATATACAATTCTTGAAGTGCATTTACCTGCGATTCAAACACTGTAAAGTTTGTTTTGTATACGGTTTTACTTTTATTTTCCAAAAACACAAATCGGTGAGTTGGCCGATATGCTATTTTAGCGACTTACAATGTTTGTTTATGAATTACCTAATAAACGTTCAACTAATTTGCACGATGTTTCTTGTTCTTGAACGCAGTTTTGTTCGCATGGTGTTTATCTTCCATATTGGCACGTTCTCCTGCATTTAACAACTCGCAAGTTATGATTTATCTTTATTTTAGTAATGTTTGGAATGTTCGGTTTTCGTTTTTATGAAAAGAAAAGCCGTTGTTTACTTGGATACCTAAGCGTGACCTTGACCTAGGAATAGCCGCCCTTGTATCAGGTCAACTTGAAGTAAATTACGCTTACTTACATACAGTGTAATAAATAGCCCCAGATATACACAGTAATTACTTAATGAGTCTACTATCCGACGACTATGCAGTTTTAAATAATCTTAAACATTCGCAAATAAAGGGTTCTGTTACTACAATGTTAAAACTATGTTTGAAAACATTTCATGTCGTAGTTTACTTAAATATTAAGTACCTGTATGCAATATTTTAACTGGAAAAGTTCAAAAGTTGATATCCATTGAAGCAATTCAGGTTAAATTCCGCTGTTTACTTAGATTCAAGATTTTTTTCAAGATTCAACATATTCATTTCGTTACTTAAACATATACGTATTTTTCGTAACATGATCCAATGAATACTAATTATACTCACATGACACCTTATAACATATATAAATATATACACAGTTTATTAAACTAATATGTATATGAAACAAATAACATTCATTATTGCTTAGAGCAGTAGGTTACAGGTGTCAAATGTGTTTGTAATAGTAGTTTTATGTTGTTTCTAATTAGATGTTTACCGTTTATGCTAACAACGGAATTTTTATTTCAAAACTGTAAAGGTCAGGTGAATTCTTTTGTGAAGATGCGGTTTTCACTTATAAGCGACATCTGTTACGTTTTGATATTGCTAGTTACCAAAGTAAGTACATGTATATATAGAGAACACTAGGTTAGTGTTAAATACAGATTTAGCGAGGCTTAGAAAACCTTGGTTTAGGTTTTCGTGCCGAGCAAATAAACGTATCTGTATTAAATACTTACCTGGTATTCTATTTATCCCATCATTTTCTGTCTTTATTTTGAAAATAAACGATAGAAAATCGCGTAATAACACGAAAAACATCTAATGATGTCACGAAAATAAACAACATCACGTACATTTATCCCACGGGGTGTTATTTCGTCATTGCAGATGGGATAAAAAAAAAAGGTATGCGTGTTAATGAACTAAAACGTTTTAGTAGATTAAGTCCAAAATTATTTATACTCGCGTTAATTTTTCATCTGTTGGAATTATTCTCATTTGCTTGTAGTTCGTGTACCAAACTGACAAAATCATTAAAACAACAATTTAGTTGTTTCTAAACCCAAAACACCTCATCAGGCTCATGAACTTTACTATTTCCACGCTAAACGTCGCACTGTTTCATGTAAAAATCTTCAAAGTCTGCTCCGTTGATCTTGTTTTAATACGCAACAAAATATGTTCATAATGTGTGGTGATGCTATTGTAAATGTAAAACAATAGCAGAGGTTTTGACATTTCGGTGCACATTTGACGCGGTATTTCGGGGATAGGCGTATTCCGTAAGTTTTACATACACGACTGAGTAGGTCCTGGTTTCTTAGTCGTTAATTGGAATTACTGGATTATTTAAAATGTAAATTGGTCTTTTATTGCACATTGTGTATATTCATTAAAGGGCAAAGATATCACACATCATTATAAACAATTGCCATGTGCGCAGCTTGCGTTAACCAGCACCGTAGATGTATAGAGACGTCAATCGCAGTTACTGGTCTGAACATGCGTCCGATCTGGGCACGTATTCACCAACACATATGCTGATGACACCTTCTGGTTTTCAAGGAACGAAATGGCAAACTTGGGCATTATGTAACTTGTATGAGCTATACTCGGTGTGTTGTTAACTAAATTTAAATTACGTGGCGAAAATATTTGCTTTTATAAGGCGGCGTGTGGAGTGCAGATTCCGCGTTTCCAGGTCAAAGGTCAATGTTTAGGGATCCCACGTCAAAACGTTCCAAATATCATTTGCGCGCCCTAATAATTATGATGATCTTATTTTCAAAGTGCAATGCAGTTAGCACAAACGTATGCAAACAAAAAAGTGATATATGCATGTCATGATCGTATCTCCATTTTTAAGGTCAGGCATAGTGGTGCAAGCTAAGGAACAAAAATGAAACAAACTGTTTACAGTTTAGCTCGTGCCTTGTCTGCAATGGTATGCATGCATTCAGTGATTGGGCCTTTACTCAAGACGTTACCCCAGATAAGAAGGTGTGTCGCATGTAAGACCCATGGTCGAAGGTCAGAGTCCAGGTAACGTAAGCCATGTCGTAACATGGTTGCTTGTCATTCCCTTATCATTATATGAATGATTTGGCTCCACAATGCATATTATAACACGTGCTACATTTAAGCACCATATTCATGTCCAGTATCATACGTCTGATCTTGGTTAAAGTTTATATTCAAAAGTCTTGTAACTTCAAAACTACATAAGTTATTCACTTGAAACTTGAAATATACCTTTGTCATTAACTCCAGCACAGCATCAGGGGCAACATTCCCCATAACTCAGTTTTGTATTTAGAGTTAAACCCCTTTTAAGCTCACATGAGCACAAAGTGCTCAAGGGTAAGCTATTGTGGTCAGTCACTGTTCGGCGTCCGCTGTTCGTCGTCCTTCGTCAACAATTTGATTCAAACAACTTCTTTGGTGGAATGTTGCTGGGGTGGTCCTTTACCAAATTCCTGCAATTAAAAACAATCTGTAAAACTATGATTGTCATGGTAACCAAAAGCTTAAAAAACTATCACACTTTGAAAATCTGCTTGTCGGAAACCTCGGCCTGCATTTCAAGATAGTTTTCGCAGAAATGTTCCTTGGGTGACCCTTCAAAGTCCTTCAAATAATTTTGATTTGTTATAAAACGTACGTAGACCGTATATGGATGTGCAGGCAACATTGAAAATCTTCTCTTCAGAAACAAGTGACTAGATTTCAAAAATAATTTCACAGAAATGTTCCTTCGGTGACTGACTACTAACTTCCTTCAAATATTTTTGATTCCTTAAAAACATGGCCGCAAGGGGGCGGGGAAGTTGACAGTATATGGCTGTAAAGGAAAAATTGACAATCTTCTTGTCGGAAACCACTTACTGGATTTCGAAATAATTTCATAGAAATGTTGCTTGGGTAACCATCTACTGAATTCCTTCAAATAATTTTGATTCGTTAAAAACATGGCGCCAGGGGGTGGGGAAGTTTGACTGTATATACCTGTATAGGCATCTTTGACAATCTTCTCGTCAGAAACCACTTGCGAGATTTGGAAATGATTTCACAGTAATGTTGCTTAGGTGACCCTCTACCAGATTCCTTCCAATCATTTTGATCCGTTAAAAAACATGGCTGCCATGGGTCGGTGACATTTGACTGTATATGGCTATATAGGCAGCTTTGACAATCTTCTTGTTGGAAGGGGCTATCCGGCTAGCGCAGTGGTTGGTACACTCGCTTCTCACCTAGGCGTCCCGGGTTCGCTTCCCACTCCCGGCGCAAGTGAGTTTGGTTCGTGGGCACCATACCGGACAGGTGGGGTTTTGTCCGGGTACTCCGGTTTCCCCCCACAGCTCAAGACCACACAAAAATTAAAATATCTTTCAGTAAAAAATAAATAGCTGGAAATTGCAGCTATGATTCAAAATTCGTCCCGACTTTGGTGAGTTTCCAGTAAGTTAATTAGGTAGGATTGCTGGGACACACTCCGGGTCCTCACATAATGCAGCCTCAGGCGCGGAAGGACCTCATAAACTTCGAAATACACACACACATTCTTGTTGGAAAACAATTGCTACATTTCGAAATAATTTTACAGAAATGTTCCTTAGGTGAACTTCTTCCAAATTCCTTCAAATAATTTTGATTCCTTAAAAAAACATGGCTGCCAGTGGGTGGGGAAGTTTTTCGGTATATAGCTGTATAGGCAACTTTGACAATCTTCTCGTTAGAAAGCGCTTGCTGGATTTCGAAATAATTTTACAGTAATGTTCCTTGGGTGACCCTATATCAAATTCCTACAAATTATTTTTATCCGTTTAAAAACAACGTGTGTATGACAAAAAAACCTCGGACCTTTTCGATAATGGGCCGGATCGGACCAGGAACACTAGAGTTATTGCCCCTTTTTCATGAGAAAAATAACTGCAAAATGGACTTCATTTTTCATCCGATCTTGACCAAACTTGCATAGCATGTGGACTATTCAAAATAGTCCAAAAATGTACTAGATTGTGGTACAAACATCCGAGTTAAGCCATACAAATTTGATTATATGTTTAGCGTCCCCATGAATTTTCGAAACCTACCGACCAGGCAGGAAAAAACAAACAAGGAGTTGATAAAAAAAAAAAAAAAAATCTTGTACAACTTACTCATGGTACTGGACAGCTTAAGCAAATGCTTACTTGCAAAACTTGTATATATCATCGTCATATTGGGAACCTACTTTTACACAGTATTTTAACTGTGTAAATTGACTGCTTGCACAATATTGTTTTACAAATCTTGGTAAAAAAAACACTAAAAGTAATTGTTTCAATTGTTTGAATACGCATTCCGATTTTTTCACATTGTCAAAATTTTGTTTTTTTTCGTTCAGGCATCCAAAAACCTACCAACACGAGAACGCTAAACATAAAATAAAATTGGTATGGTCTTATTGTCCCTTGTTAGTTAGAAAAAAGAAAAGAAAATGGATAATGTGGAAGATAGAGACTTTTTTGTCTATACTTGACCAAACTTGCACAGTTTGTGTATGACCATCAGGTCTCAGTTGAAGTCAAATATGGGTCAGATCGGATTAAAAAGACCAGAGTTATTTCCCATTGTGAAAAACTCAATAATTTGTCAACAATTGGTTTTCAGTCTCCATAGAAAATTAACTTTTCTTTAAATGTTGACAAAACTTGCACAGTTTATGTATGACAATAAGGTCTCATCAGGGTGCAATGATGGGCCAGAAAAAACCAGGAACACTAGAAGTATTTCCCCCTTTTAAATGAGAAAAATTCCAAAATTTGGACTTTATGCAATATAGAAACTTCACTTTTCGTCTAACCTTGATCAAACTTGCAACGATTGTGTATGACCATAAGATCTCATAATAAACCAAACCATTGTCCAGATTGCGGTACAAACAACATAGTTATTGGCCTTTGTTTGTGAAAAAAAGCAAAACATGGACTATGTCAAGGATAGAGACTTCATTTTTCACTAGGGTGGCAACAAATAGTTTTTCAGTAACCGGTTAATTGGTTTTGGTAATTAAGCTGTTAATCGGTAAACGAAAAATCATTTATAACACCTAACCGTGCAATTAAATATTTGGTTGACTAGTCCTAGACGATGATAAAAGTAAAGCTGACAGGTGTCTTTATTGCTGTCACTTGCGACTGTTTTTATTATTGTTCTATAAAAATAAGGAACAAAACGTCATAATTTATTATATGGAAATCAGCTGGGTGTTTGAACCTTTTGTCAATTGCCAGGTGAATATCTGAAGTATGCTAGACAGGCATCTGTATAGGACCTGTCAATTGCCAGGTTAACTACCGAAGGCAAGACAGGCATCTGTATCTCACCTGTCGATTGCCAGCTAGGTCAACAACAGTAAGATATCTGTCTGATGTGGTCAGTTTGTATGCAATATCATTCAGATGTCAAAGCTGGTCTCTGTCATTGCCCGTACTCGGGTGAGCGCTTTGGGCCATCATGGCCCTCTTGTTTGTGGTTTAATTTTATATTCAAAAGTCTTGTAACTTCAAAACTACATAGGTTATTCACTTGAAACTTGAATATAAATTTGTCATGAATTCCATAATCAAGTGCAACATTTCCTTCTTTTCACATATTTTCTTGTTAACGTTTTGACATATTTATGCCCCTTGTTTACATAGATTTTCTGGTAAAATGATTTATTCAAATGTCTTGTAACTTTAAAACTTATAACCTCATTGGAAAAATCGTTTAGTCAATATACTGCGCACATCGCAAAAGATGGATTATCTAATTAAGAGCTATACTTTAAATATAATTCGTATTTTTATTATCACATGCAACAAATGGATACTGCTGTCGCATTATTTACATATAATGGATAGTATTTTCAAATATAAATGATCGTTTTGGTTTTGGTTGAAAACCACACCTGATTGCAAACCGTTACTTATTTTTATTATGAGATCTATTACCAAAACCAGTCCGTATTTTGGATGCATGCGCTCGCTCAAGCCTGACGATAGTGCACGATCTTCCTAATTTTAAAATATGGTTTGCTCGTGTACTTCTGCAAATTCGCATTATTTTCTTTAGATTACCGGTAAACTCATAGTGGTGACACCGTCCTGGTGTTTGTAGATGCTGGCTTAAGTTGCTATGTGGCTTTTGCAATGTAGTAAAACGTTTCCCAAAAAAAAATCTACCAAAATTATTTATTTATTCATTTTCACAATCCAATATCATATAATCAACACTACTAATACAATATTACTCAGTTTTGCACATATACTCAAAGAAAGGATAAATAAACGCAGAGTTGTGTGGTATCATGAAATTAACTAACATGATAAGTTATCTCCATTCACAAAATTTTATAAGCTGAAGAACAATAATCCATGGATAAATAAATAAGTAATTTGATGAAAATAATTGTGCTCTTAAAATCATTATAGACGTTCGAACAAGACCATTGCCGACAAAATCTGCGTTCAGTCTATTAAATTCATACGCACCAGAACTCCAAATAGTATTTATTGGCCGATAAACAACGATAAATCGAAAGATATTTCTTAATTAAATCGCTAGCCACAGACAATACTTTATCATATGGATCTTATAAATGTTATATTCAAACGTCTTAGACAAGATTATTATGAGTTTCATGCACCTTGAACACACAATCCGGACCGGCTAGGTGGTAGAGCGCTGGGTACGGTTTGCTAACAGAGTTACGCAAGCGTATGTCTACGATTTTCGTAACTTTTCGCGTACGTTCGAATTTTGGGCGTAAATGCGTTTTACTAAAACTTTGCGTACGAACGTTTTCCGTAAGTTTGTACGTAACTTTACGATTTAAAAAAGCAGCTGTAACTAGATCTATTTAGTTTGTCGGTAAATATGGCCGCCGTGTTTCGAGAAGAAATTTTGCTCGACAACTTAATCCGCAGATTTTGTAAAAGGATGAGTAATTATAAAAGTTTGACATATATAATGATAATACAAAAATATCGACATGTTCAGAATAGAAAATAACCGTATTCATGACTCGATAAGTTAAGAAATTTCAGCTCGATGCTACTGAACCCAATCAGTGTCGTCCATCTATTTATATTTTCTGATGAAAGATAGCCTTACTTTCTAACCCTTGAGCTACCTTTACGTGTCAATAGATTTTAGTGCTACTATTGAGTGCTGAATGTTTTCGTTTGGACATATACTGACATTAGTATGGAATCGGATTACCTACCAAATAAACATACAGTGATACACGAATTTGATTGAAGGGGCATCTGTTGGAAATGACTTGATATGTAATTTTAAAAAAGGAGCAAAACAACATGTCCGAAATATTCTATCCGAACAGACGAGTTACATATGCAATATGCCTTTGTTTGTTACTATGCCCATGTTGAAGGAATAATGATCTCTATGGTCATTTCACGAAATACAATATGGTTGTCATTTTATCAAATTTTGGCATGTTAATATGTAGCTTGGAATAACATCAACAGATGGAACACAGTCGCAAAGCATTGGATTTAGGATATGTAATTAATACTAATTATGATGCCAGCTTGATTGGAATTGGGAAAAGTCTATTACTGAAGTAAAGATTCCTCCCAAGAGCAGAGGTGGTCTACAGCTTTGCACACATTTGATCCGGGATGATGCTTAAGCGGGCATTTTGGTTGCATACGTCACATTTCAGGTTTGTGCTTTTTATTCTAGTGGCATTAATTTTTAGGGTATTGATATTGGGTACAATTAACCTGAATGACAATATATATCCTCGATTACCGTAAATTCGCGACCCTAACATTTAATGTCAATAATCAAATTATTTCAACAATTTGAACATAATATTTAGAAAAAATATTTGAAAATAAATATATATACCGCTGTTTTTTTAACTTATTTATCCAAAACAACGTTTAAAACTTCTAACTTAAAACGTCTAGCAGGTCAAGTGTCAATCAGTCGCCTTCTTATCTAACTATCATTGATTCGCGGATATGACGTCATCCCATCATTAGGCCGCATGTACAACAAGTTTTGGATTATCGTATTTAACAGTGAATTTTATTTTAAAAAGGAAATCTGAAATGTAATTCTTCCTTATCACAAAAGCACATTTAAGTCATACTATACCAGTGGGGAAAAAGTTTTTAGGTAAATGGATTATTTCTTTTAAGGTGGCTTATAGATTCTAAAATCCAGGATGATTAAGTTTAAGCAAGAAAAACATAATCAATTACTGTTTTAATTTTGTTTGCAGTATATTATTGTATGGTGTGTTTTTAATTTGTAGGTGAATAGGGCCTGTACAATTTCCTAAATGCCTCTTGTGAAACCATAATTCTATGAAAAAGGCTAAAATTCACTTAAAATTAAGGTACTGAAAAACACACAAAAAACTTTGCTCGGCCTTAGTTACGACACACTGCCGAATCATGTCCCATATATGGAAGTTCTACTACAACATCGGACGAAAACAACTATTTCCGGTTTGCATTTGTATTGAAAAACACAAAATGTAACTTCCTGGTGTTTTGGGAATAAGAAAACATGGTGTTTGTATATCAGGTATCATGTCCAATGCTTTTGTCTGTTTAAAATGCAGTTTCTTCGCACAATATTCGGTCACATGGTCCATTGGACATGTATACAGAAATTCCCGCGGCCACGTATGCGCATGCGCAAATGCCGTAGACGATCACGTGACAATAACAACATCCGCGAATCAATGGTAGTCGCGAATTTAGGGGAGTTGACGATAAATATCATATCGCAGCGTGTGTGACATTGATATTGTCAACCCGAGGGCAGAATGTTTCCCTAGGCAAACGCCGAGTGGTGACATTCTGTTTCGATGGTTGACAATATCAATGTCACACACGCTGCCATATGATAATTGTTTGTACAGTGTTTATCTGTATTATAACAGTTGTTAACATTCAAACAAACAATTTGAGCAAATGCTAAATACTGTACAATTAAACAAATATCATATGTCAGTGTGTGTGTGACATTGATATTGACACCCTGGAAACTGATTTTTTTTAGAAGTACAGCTCACAACAACCATTATTCTACCTTGAGTATTTTTGTTGCATTTTATTATTACAACTTTGTTGCTGAGACAGGTTCTTCTTTAAATCTCAATGAGGGAAACACTTATTATAAATATGTACTTAAGAATAATTACATTCAGTAACGTTTACTTAAAATGAGTGTAATAATAGTATATTGTCATGAATATGCATCTGCATATAACTTGAGTTTTCTTTCAATTTAAGCCAGAAAACACAGCCCTTGTGGTGACTAGTTGTCAGCATCAGTGTTGGCCATGTTGATGATGGTTGTAGCATAATACTAAACAGTTCAGTATTGTATTTATTCACACAGTATATTTAACAAAAGCTATAGCAATGTTAATAAAAAATAATGTTGACGTTTTTGCACTTTAAGTTAATTTATCCTATAAGTATTTGTTACTAAGCATTATAGTAGAAATTTCACAAAATTTCTAATATATAAAGTAAAACATACTTACAAAGACAGTTTTCTGTGTGACTTTGCAATAAAATATATTTAAACCTAGTTGTGTTATCAGTTTCAAATGTAATGACTAGTAAATAATAAAGATGCATTTAGGTAAGTTGCCTTCAAATATGTTGCAATAAAATAAACAATAACTTTTAGGCTATTACAGTTAGTAATAAACTATATAATCTAATGTTCAGCAGACAAAACACAAGATTAATGTTTCATGTTAATTGTTTTATTGTGTTTTATTTATAATACAACAAGCCCATAAATCCGAGGATCGCGGGTTCGATTCCCAGCCCGGCCACATAACTTGTGTGGGGATTGGTCATGAAATTATTTCTACAGCCATTCTCCCCCTACCTCTGATTCAAGTAGGGCAGTTGTCAGGAACTGGCATTAGTATGTGCACTTAGTACTGGTAAACAATCTTACCCAGGAAAAGTGTGAGTAATTTAACTGACCGCCGTTATATCACTGAAATACTGTTGAATACGGCGAAAATCCCAAAACAAAAGAACACACAAAAAATATCTATATACATATATATGCGTTTCTTTATCCTTTCAGTATATGTTGAATAAATGCACAATGATCAAGAACACAACGATTCATTTTAATTTACAGTGTACCTTTCGACAATAACTAATTTACATTTTACGCTATTATAAGTATTAAACTGACGTGTCTATAAAAGTTATGTAAAAAAGAGAGTAAAGTTTAATGTCGATGGATTAGACGTATTTATTAGTCAGATACAGCACTCCTATACTCATAAAGCTTCGATAATATCGGTATATATAATGAATCGTTATACACTCTACGTGCTACAATACAAATTTGGTGATATGAATTAACAAATCTTAAGAAATGCAAACGTGTGGCTTATTGTCAGGGGCGTAACTACCGGTATGCATACTCCAATACATACGTGCATATGAATTGAAACACTTACTTCAGAAAGGAGAATGTAGCAAAAAAAAACTAACGTGAAATATACATTGAATCGGGTGTCCTTAGTGGCATAGACATGTTATCAGAAATGTCTGACAGACATTAACATGGTAACCGCATCTTGATTTTCAATTGTGCGTTTACCTAATTTCGGCCTTGGTACGCCCCTGGTGGTTGTCTCCAAAACATAACCGTTTACATACAGTAACAAATACAACAAGAACAGACGCCCACATAAAGTCTCGGTTTAACCTTATCGCACACGCGCCACCATCTTAAACAGTTCCGGCATTTTCGTGCACGTGCGCGTGAACGGGTTGAATATCTGCAGCTCCCCGCCCTGGCGGCAGTCGCCCTGCAGGACCACTCTGTTGTCTTTGCAGATGACGAAGAACGGCGTCCAGTGCTTGTCCTCCCAGGGGTTCGGGCCGTCCGGGTAGCCGACGCACGTACCGAAGCGCGCCCTGCACGGGACGCAGCCGATGTCGTCACACTGGTTGCCTTTGTAGTCACCTGGCGGTAAGTGAAATAGAGTTCAGATAGGTGTGTTATATGTCAGATGATGATCTCCCGTACTCGAAAGCGCATAACTAACATTTTAAGATCAATATGGATTCATAAAGATGTGATAGTGGGCTAGTGTTCGTTATACCGGTAGACTGGTTTGCTCTCAGTTTTTAATAATGTAATTCCCTAAGTTTGTGGCCTTTCATTTAGACTTATTTTTTGAGGGCAATAAACAACGAGCTATTATCGACATTTGATTTAAGAACGTATATCAGACGAGCGTTAGCAACCACGGTGGTGCTTTTATTTATTTATGGTACAATTTACATGCACATTGTCATGTTTAAACAAACATATGTAGTGTTCTAAAAGTTCTTTTTGTGAACATGATATCTTTTCTTATAGGACATTCGATTTAAAATTTTCACTGATGTGCATCTTAACCCTTTTTTAAGCAGTTTTATGAATAAGCGCCCACATCAGAAATTTAATTCGGTGGTTCCACACTAATCTTTCGAGTCCTAAAATATGTTTTGTTGTATGGTTTGTTATGCACGGCAGATTTGCTTAACAGATATTTGTAAGATTGGAACGCTTTTAAAGATATATTTTTACTACGGCGATAACTCTGTAGAGCGCATGACGTTGTTTATCAGGAACAAATCATCAACTCTGTATAAAGGATTGTCATTAGGAACGACAACTCTGTATAACGGATTGTCATTAGTAAAGAAGACTTAGTAGAACGAATTGTTATTTGGATCGGCAACTCTGTATAACGGATAGTCATTAGGAACGACAAGTCTGTGTAACGGATTGCCATTAGGAACGACAACTCTGTATAACGCATTGTCATTAGGAACGACCAATATGGATTCATAAAGATGTGATAGTGGGCTAGTGTTCGTTATACCGGTAGACTGGTTTGCTCTCAGTTTTTAATAATGTAATTCCCTAAGTTTGTGGCCTTTCATTTAGACGTATTTTTTGAGGGCAATAAACAACGAGCTATTATCGACATTTGATTTAAGAACGTATATCAGACGAGCGTTAGCAACCACGGTGGTGCTTTTGTTCATTTATGGTACAATTTACATGCACATTGTCATGTTTAAACAAACATATGTAGTGTTCTAAAAGTTCTTTTTGTGAACATGATATCTTTTCTTATAGGACATTCGATTTAAAATTTTCACTGATGTGCATCTTAACCCTTTTTTAAGCAGTTTTATGAATAAGCGCCCACATCAGAAATTTAATTCGGTGGTTCCACACTAATCTTTCGAGTCCTAAAATATGTTTTGTTGTATGGTTTGTTATGCACGGCAGATTTGCTTAACAGATATTTGTAAGATTGGAACGCTTTTAAAGATATATTTTTACTACGGCGATAACTCTGTAGAGCGCATGACGTTGTTTATCAGGAACAAATCATCAACTCTGTATAAAGGATTGTCATTAGGAACGACAACTCTGTATAACGGATTGTCATTAGTAAAGAAGACTTAGTAGAACGAATTGTTATTTGGATCGGCAACTCTGTATAACGGATAGTCCTTAGGAACGACAAGTCTGTGTAACGGATTGCCATTAGGAACGACAACTCTGTATAACGCATTGTCATTAGGAACGACCAATATGGATTCATAAAGATGTGATAGTGGGCTAGTGTTCGTTATACCGGTAGACTGGTTTGCTCTCAGTTTTTAATAATGTAATTCCCTAAGTTTGTGGCCTTTCATTTAGACGTATTTTTTGAGGGCAATAAACAACGAGCTATTATCGACATTTGATTTAAGAACGTATATCAGACGAGCGTTAGCAACCACGGTGGTGCTTTTATTTATTTATGGTACAATTTACATGCACATTGTCATGTTTAAACAAACATATGTAGTGTTCTAAAAGTTCTTTTTGTGAACATGATATCTTTTCTTATAGGACATTCGATTTAAAATTTTCACTGATGTGCATCTTAACCCTTTTTTAAGCAGTTTTATGAATAAGCGCCCACATCAAAAATTTAAATCGGTGGTTCCACACTAATCTTTCGAGTCCTAAAATATGTGATGTTGTATGGTTTGTTATGCACGGCAGATTTGCTTAACAGATATTTGTAAGATTGGAACGCTTTTAAAGATATATTTTTTACTACGGCGATAACTCTGTAGAGCGCATGACGTTGTTTATCAGGAACAAATCATCAACTCTGTATAAAGGGATTGTCATTAGGAACGACAACTCTGTATAACGGATTGTCATTAGTAAAGAAGACTTAGTAGAACGAATTGTTATTTGGATCGGCAACTCTGTATAACGGATAGTCATTAGGAACGACAAGTCTGTGTAACGGATTGCCATTAGGAACGACAACTCTGTATAACGCATTGTCATTAGGAACGACCAATATGGATTCATAAAGATGTGATAGTGGGCTAGTGTTCGTTATACCGGTAGACTGGTTTGCTCTCAGTTTTTAATAATGTAATTCCCTAAGTTTGTGGCCTTTCATTTAGACTTATTTTTTGAGGGCAATAAACAACGAGCTATTATCGACATTTGATTTAAGAACGTATATCAGACGAGAGTTAGCAACCACGGTGGTGCTTTTGTTCATTTATGGTACAATTTACATGCACATTGTCATGTTTAAACAAACATATGTAGTGTTCTAAAAGTTCTTTTTGTGAACATGATATCTTTTCTTATAGGACATTCGATTTAAAATTTTCACTGATGTGCATCTTAACCCTTTTTTAAGCAGTTTTATGAATAAGCGCCCACATCAGAAATTTAATTCGGTGGTTCCACACTAATCTTTCGAGTCCTAAAATATGTGATGTTGTATGGTTTGTTATGCACGGCAGATTTGCTTAACAGATATTTGTAAGATTGGAACGCTTTTAAAGATATATTTTTTACTACGGCGATAACTCTGTAGAGCGCATGACGTTGTTTATCAGGAACAAATCATCAACTCTGTATAAAGGGATTGTCATTAGGAACGACAACTCTGTATAACGGATTGTCATTAGTAAAGAAGACTTAGTAGAACGAATTGTTATTTGGATCGGCAACTCTGTATAACGGATAGTCATTAGGAACGACAAGTCTGTGTAACGGATTGCCATTAGGAACGACAACTCTGTATAACGCATTGTCATTAGGAACGACCAATATGGATTCATAAAGATGTGATAGTGGGCTAGTGTTCGTTATACCGGTAGACTGGTTTGCTCTCAGTTTTTAATAATGTAATTCCCTAAGTTTGTGGCCTTTCATTTAGACTTATTTTTTGAGGGCAATAAACAACGAGCTATTATCGACATTTGATTTAAGAACGTATATCAGACGAGCGTTAGCAACCACGGTGGTGCTTTTGTTCATTTATGGTACAATTTACATGCACATTGTCATGTTTAAACAAACATATGTAGTGTTCTAAAAGTTCTTTTTGTGAACATGATATCTTTTCTTATAGGACATTCGATTTAAAATTTTCACTGATGTGCATCTTAACCCTTTTTTAAGCAGTTTTATGAATAAGCGCCCACATCAGAAATTTAATTCGGTGGTTCCACACTAATCTTTCGAGTCCTAAAATATGTGATGTTGTATGGTTTGTTATGCACGGCAGATTTGCTTAACAGATATTTGTAAGATTGGAACGCTTTTAAAGATATATTTTTTACTACGGCGATAACTCTGTAGAGCGCATGACGTTGTTTATCAAGAACAAATCATCAACTCTGTATAAAGGGATTGTCATTAGGAACGACAACTCTGTATAACGGATTGTCATTAGTAAAGAAGACTTAGTAGAACGAATTGTTATTTGGATCGGCAACTCTGTATAACGGATAGTCATTAGGAACGACAAGTCTGTGTAACGGATTGCCATTAGGAACGACAACTCTGTATAACGCATTGTCATTAGGAACGACCACTCTGTATAACGGATTGTCATTAGGAATGAGTATCTGAATAACGGATTGTCATTATGAACGACACATCTGTATAACGGATTGTCATTAGGGACGGCAACTCTATAACGGTTTGTCATAAAGAACGACAACTCTGTATAACGGATTTTCATAGGGACGGCAACTCTGTACAACGGTTTGTCATAAGGAACGACAACTCTGTATAACGGACTGTTATTAGGGAAGACAACTAACGGATTGTCATTAGGGACGGCAACTAACGGATTGTTATTTTGAACTACAACTCTGTATAAAGGGATTGTACTAGGAAAGACAACTCAGTATAACGGATTGTTATTGTAAACGACAGCTCGGTATAATGGACTGTCAATAAGAACGAGAACTCTGTAGAACGGATTGTCATTAGCAGCGACAACTGTGTATAACGGATTGTCCTAAGGAATGACATCCTGATATTAAACGACCATTAACATATGTATGCTGTCAGCATGTGTCAGTCTTAGTTATGGTCTTAGTTATGTCGCGATGACAGTGTGGATGTTTTGTCAACACTGCTGGTTTTATAATTAAGTAATTATCTTCTGTAAATAAGAAACATTAATTATCACCTATATGGTATAAACGTTGGTATAAACGTCTCACGAAATCAACGTTAACATTTTAAAAGGTCAAATGTCTAGATTTTCCTAGAAACAAAGAATTTTTCTGAACCCGTCTATGCATAAAAATTATAATAAATGTTTGCCAAAATAAAATATATAAAAAAACAACTTACAACTCACAGTGGCAGAAAATCTTGAAATAATGGTTTCACTTCTTCGAATGGGGTATTTGATATGATTTATGTATATCGCAGAATTATGTAAATGTTCTTTATGGAGTCCCATTTGTGAAACAAAATAGGGACCTGTTTAGTGTTAAATATAAAGTTTCCATGGCTTACTTGACAGGAATAGGTTTCAAGTATTATGGCCTGGTTGCGAATTGAGACCCACCCACGGGATGCCTATTTACTAGCGTTCTTTTTTTTCGAGCGATATGTTCGACAGAGCTGCATTGTAATTGATTCTCCTCCCCAGGATCAATTTGAATGTTTCATTATCCCACAAAATACCATTTACAAATCGTTGGTAGTAAAAGAGGGGACGCTATGAACGAATTTCTTTAACGAATTCTTGCGCACTAGTTATTTCAAATACAAAGACATAGAAATAGGGGACACTTTAGAGGAATTTAATTTGATAATCGTTGCACACTAGATATTTAAAATACAAATGTACATACACCTGCACCACGGGCCTATTCTGGATGTATTGTGATAGAGACCTAAAGGCCAACTACTAAATCACGTCCGCATTAAAGCACGTGAACTTACATGGGTCCTTGAGCTCCTTCCGGTGTCCACACTTGACGAACAGGTACAGCTTGCACTCCTGCGAGGCCACGTCGTACAGACGCGGGTACGGACACTCCATCTGGACGGGCTCGGGACCGCCCGTGCACTGGTAGTACTCGGCGCAGTTGCTCTCGTGCGGGAACCTGGTCTTGAGACGCGGGAGGCACTTATTCTGCAAGTTGCCTGAAAGTAAGATGTGTTGTTGAACTGTGCTGTGCTCTTTTTTTGGCTTTATTCCCGGCTGCCCCTCTAGAGTTTTAAATACAGACATTTTTACTATGTTGTGTATGTTCGTGTTACGTACTGTGGCTGTATGTCTTCAAGTGTTATGTATTGTGGCTGGATGTGGTTGTATGACGCCGAAGGTTATGTATTCTGGTTGTATGTGGTCGAATGTTATGTATTCTGGTTTTATGTGGCCGAAGGTTATGTATTCTGGTTGTTTGTGGCCGAAGGTTATTTATTCTGGTTGTATGTGGCCGAAGGTTTTGTATTCTGGTTGTATGTGGCAGAATGTTATGTATTCTGATTGTATGTGGCCGAAGGTTATGTATTCTGGTTGTATGTGGCCGAAGGTTATGTACTAGTATTCTGGTTGTATGTGGCCCATGGTTATGTATTCTGGTTGTATGTGGCCGAAGGTTATGTAATCTGTTTGTATGTGGCCGAAGATTATGTATTCTAGTTGTAAGTGGCGGAAGGTTATGTATTCTGGTTGTATGTGACCGAAGGTTATATGTTCTAGTTGTATGTGGCCGAATGTTATATGTATTCTGGTTGTATGTGGCCGAAGGTTATATATTCTGGTTGTATGTGGCCGAAGGTTATGTATTCTGGTTGTATGTGGCCGAAGGTTATGTATTTTGGTTGTTTGTGGCCGAAGGTTATGTGTTCTGGTTGTATGTGGCCGAAGGTTATATGTTCTGGTTGTAAGTGGCCGAATGTTATGTATTCTGGTTGTATGTGACCGAAGGTTATATGTTATTGCTGTATGTGGCCGAATGTTATATGTATTCTGGTTGTATGTGGCCGAAGGTTATGTATTCTGGTTGTATGTGGCCGAATGTTATGTATTCTGGTTGTATGTGGTCGAATTTTATGTACTCTGGTTGAATGTGGCCGAAGGTTATGTATTCTGGTTGTATGTAGTCGAAGGTTATGTATTCTGGTTGTATGTGGCCCAATTTCATGTATTCTGGTTGAATGTGGCCGAAGATTATGTATTCTGGTTGTATGTAGACGAAGGTTATGTATTCTGGTTGTACGTGGCCGAATTTTATGTATTCTGGTTGTATGTGGCCGAAGGTTATATGTTATAATTCTATGTGGCCGAATGTTATATGTATTCTGGTTGTATGTGGCCGAAGGTTATGTATTCTGGTTGTATGTGGCCGAATGTTATGTATTCTGGTTGTATGTGGCCGAAGGTTATATATTCTAGTTGTATGTGGCCGAATGTTATCTTTATTCTGGTTTATATTCTGGTTGTATGTGGCCGAATGTTATGTATTCTGGTTGTATGTTTTCAAGTGTTATGTATTCTGGCTGTATGTTTTCAAGTGTTATGTATTCTGGTTGTATGTTTTCAAGTGTTATGTATTTTGGTTGTATGTGGCCGAATGTTATGTATTCTGGCTGTATGTTTTGAAGTGTTATGTGTTCTGGTTGTATGTGGCCGAAGGTTATGTATTCTGGTTGTATGTTTTCAAGTGTTATGTATTCTGGTTATATGAGGTTAAATGTTATTTGTATTCTAGTTGCGTGTGGTCAAAGGTTATGTATTCGGATTTATGGTATATTTGTAAAGCGATGCATCGGTCTTCTGTGACACAAACGTTTTTAAAAATAAGGACCGAACAGTAATTGCATGTGTAGAGAATATGTGCGTTTCAGTATAGTTTTGATGGGTTATGGTTTCGTACAAAGAGTGAAAATGTGTACAGCAGTCCAAAACTGGAAGCAGATTATTTGATTTGCCAACATAATACGTCATGTTTGATTGATTCTGATTTTGTTTAGTTGGTCTTTCACCTCATCATATAATATAGTAGGTTATCGGTGATTTGTACATTGCAAGATAAACATAAACCACTTCGAAAAACATTGTCATTTGTCAAACGTTAAGATAACCTTCGTATATAACGTAACGTAGCGGTGAGCTGTACGTTTGCAGTGAAGGCGTTGTCAAAAGTGTTTGTTATGTTTCAGTTTTCGATTTGTGAAAACTAATACATCAACATTTGGGCATGGTCGTATTATTTCATGTCATTTTCATTACGGCGTGATGAATGTTATTTGTAATATATAGCATTTTAATTGTTAAACAGTTAATTGTAAACAGCTATAATTAGTTACATCGATTAGGAAATTTTATTGTGTGTGTTTTTTTTGTTTTCTTTGGAGCTTCGTATATTGATGCTAACTCGTTTGTCACAACTGATGTCATCACATTATGTTATTAGCATTAGTTTGAATTCATAACGTGCCCGTGAGCGTGGCGTTCGTCGTATAATTTGCACGTGGTACGGCAGTTGGTATTAAATTGACATGACTTTATTTAAATACGCTGTAATATATGGTTATAAAATAGTTTCATGTATTTATTTAGATGTGCGTGTTCTCTGAACACTTCATTTTCTAGGATAAAAATATGCATCAGTTTATGTCAGCGTAATCATAGAACGTTCTGAATCTGTATATGCATCGATAAGGTATAACGTATAAAATATTCCGTTGAGAGAAACGATCGTTCAAGTTGTTACCTTGTTTCCATTAGCAAGATGGCAAACTGTTGGAAACCGTTGTTTTGTTACTCCTTAAAATCTATGGTAGCCTAATGTATGGGGGTTTGATTCCCCAACATGTATATGCTCAACGCCATAATTCGCCATAGCTGACATTAAAGTTCCTAAAATATTAATAATTTTTATCTTTTTAATGTCGGCATGTCTTCGGACATTTCTGAAAGTGGTGTTAGTGAAATTAACAAGAAATGACGTACAGAAAAACATAAATTGCATATACGTACATAATGACATTTCGATTTTAAAACATTGCCTTGTTGTTGTATACTAATATGTGGAAGATTTCTTGACAATGTTGTCAGAGTATCAAACGAAGCCAAACTTTATAAGGTTCAAACTACTTAAAAGCCGGTATAATGATGTCCGATTCTGGAATATTAAACAAGACCCTTACGTCCAGTATATGTCCGTAAAATTAAACCAAAATACGGTATACGGTGGATTCTGTGCTAATTTAGTATAAAGAAGAATTCAAGCTACTCTATGTTATATTGGGTGCATAAATATTGTGACAGAAATGTCAATGATCATAATAAATACTAGTAAATATAAAATTGTGAAAAATATTACAACGAACTAATATTCAGTACAATAAGATTCAGCATTTCCAAACAATAAACACGCCTGCGTCTTTTGAATGGAAATGCGTTAATATGAAAATATAATCATACAAATATTTATTAATAAAATATATGGCTTAATAATAAGTGTCAGTGCACCCACAAATTATGACATATGACATGCTTGTGTTCTTGTCCTTTATCAAGGATCTTACAGGACAATCCAGGGGCTGTCCGATTAAGTACCAGACCCACTAGCGGATCCAGGGGGAGGGGCGCACCCCCCCCCCCCAAACTGCCCCGGACCATACATATATGGGCATATATAAAACGGTAAAAACTGGATAAATGTGCTTTTTTTTCTCTCGCTCACTTCGCTCGCTCAATCTGGTAAAAGATACACATCAACTTAAGTAAAACATACCCGACCTAGCCCCCCCCCCCCCCCCACACACACACACACACACCTACGATTTCTTACGCACACCGTAGAACCGGCGCCAGAGTTCATTGAAAACGATCAACAATAGACAATGTCGGGTATACCTTTATTGTGGATGATATTGTTTTCTTTGATATATTACATAAAGATGTCAGATGCAATGCACAATTGGCACCGGATACCACATAAACGACATTCATACTTTTCGAATAAATATGCTTTCAAGTCAAATTTCAAGTCAAATCAATGACTACTTTCGAGTTTAAGCAGTTTTGTCTCAATAAAAAGTTTAGTTCCCAAAATGCTCAATCTACAAACTTTTTGTTCCATGTTCCATTACCAATCACACCAAATTCCATATTGTTTTATGCATTTATAAAAAAACAGATATACAATGATAAAGCAGAGGGGTGTCCCTGTAACGTTCGCTTTAATTCCTGGCGAGTTCATATATTTTCCGGCACCACATGTCAGCGAAATTGACACAACGTCGGCATCACTTGCCGTATTATTTCACAACGCAATCATACAATTATCTTTCACAATATTTCGTGTAAAAAAACGTGTTCGTCTGTCTGTCCGTTAGTTTTGTTCGATGAAAAAAAACAGTGCATTTGAAGACTGACAATTAATGAGCATGACTGTGAATATGTGAGTTATTTAATGAAGTTCACTTCGAAAAGAGACAATTACAATTCTGTAAATAAATAATACAACTAATTCTCGATGCGTGTATGTTTGAATTTAGTCAGCCAGCTGCGGATTTTACATGTTTAAAGATGTTCCTGACATTTTCTTAAC
Organism: Congeria kusceri; assembly: GCA_027627225.1. Lineage (NCBI taxonomy): Eukaryota > Metazoa > Mollusca > Bivalvia > Myida > Dreissenidae > Congeria > Congeria kusceri. Next base: position 21,145,164 of record CM051035.1, read on the forward strand.
ATTGAGTGTCAAATACGTATTTAGTGGAAAGGCACATCAAACAACTGCCAAAACTGATGCATAACATACAGATGAACCAACTTGTCTTTCGAACATAATACGGAGACGTATTAATTTATTAAATGAAACAAGGTGCATTTGATGACGATGATGGTGTTGATGATGGTGATGTGCGACGATTTATCATATATCTTTGATACGGATCTGTAGCTGATCACTGCAGACCCAAATACAACATAAAGGGGTTATAAGTGCATGATCAAAAGTTTACACACACACACACACACACACCCTAACCCGAAATCCTGGATCCGCCCCTGGGACCCCCCACCCATTCTAAAACCCTATGTATTACCTGACAAATAGCAAGACCCACACAATGAAAAAAAAAAAAAAAATGATGTAAAAAAAAGTATATTTGTTTGGAATAATTTTACACGAAAGTCTGTTCAGTGTCACTGGTGTGCAACTACCGTCAGAATTAAATAGCTCATGTCTTGATCTATGATTATAGTTGTCCACAAAATATAAATAACATTTCTTATCCTTTTGTTGTCCATAATTAAATACAACTTACATCTGCTGGAACCAACATACAGAAGGATGTTCACTGTCATAATTTTGTAAGGCTCTGGTATAAAACTATAACATTCCGAGACCTATAGCTGCAAAAGATGTAAATAAAATTACTAGTCTGCCAGTTTAGTTTAGTTTAAACCTATTTATTTTAGCTCGATTGCATCGAAAGCCTAATGCTTATTGAGATACTCTCGAGTCCGTTTCCTGGGGAGAATCAGTACTTGGTGTCTTTGGGGGAGATATTGAGTACGCTGCCAGAGTGGGGATCGAATCCGGGACCCCCTGTCGCTAGGCGGACACCATATCCACTACGCCATCGCGACCTCGTGTTCTGCCAGTTTGCAGAAAGGTTACCATAACCTACATTTGCTCTGGTCATATACAGGGAACCGTGAGCGAGAATCAACCCTTTATAAGCAATACAAAAGGCCGTATCTGTTTTGCATTCTTTAACTACTGTAATTTCATATTAATACTGAATAGTTATTGCCAAAATATAAACTGGAAACCACTCGGAGATCGCAGACCTGCGCCAATACAGCCAATGTGACCTATCTCTTAATAAGGCCAAAAGAAAAAAATATGTGTTTCGGGCAACCCGACCCTACCTAACGAAAACCCCCCGACCCTAAAGCTTTTAGCGACGACTGTTTTCCAGTTAATCCGTATTCGTCAGATTTTAGATTTTTTTCAATGTTTTTTTTTACCAAAATGTGTCTTAAAAAAAATAAAAATAAAAAACCCGACCCTACTTAACTTTTTTGAGACCGTTGCCCAAAAAAACAATTTATTTTTTTGGCTTAATCAAGAATCCTTTATTGCTTGATCCAGACGGTGATCCGGATCACCACTAAAATCTAATTATTTGTTCATTAGCCCATTTCTAAGATTCCGCAAATAGTGCATGCAACTAAGTAAGAATTTGTTTGCGTTAAGTTGCTTGAAACACATAACCTCCATGACGGAGATATTAGAATGGCTTGTATGCATTGGCCCATGTTCAACCTTCACATAAAAGCTCATGCAACTCCGTTAATAACATTTTTGCGTTGACTTGCTTGAAAAAAAAACATAACCTCCTTGGCGAAGATACTAGAATGGCTTATGAATATAACCACACACCTTGACCAAAAAGTTACTACCACTTACATTTGCTGTGGTCATAGCCGGACCCCTGTAGGACGCAAGTCTGTGATTTTGGGTCGAACACCTTCGGCGCTCCTCCCTTGTCCGAGCACGAAAACCGGAACTGTCGGTCGGTGTGACAGATGTGGAAGCCGGAGCAGTCATCGGGGTCCGCGACTATCTGGAGCCCCTTGAACTTGTCGTCACATATTGTGTCACTTTTGATGCACGCTATTAACGATGCAGTCAATAATATTACTGAACACGTATATCCCGTTAGCGCCATGGTTAGATATTTTTACGATCTGTACTAGTTGGATTTACGAAATGTATTTATAATCTTATTTTTGTTTTATTATTAATATAATATTTGTATAAATGTATTTAATGTTTTCTGTGTTGTTCTCTCTTCGCACATTCAAAATTAAATGTTTACAGTTTTAAAGCGCGTTTAAGCTTTAATAATCACACTAGTACGTTCGTTTCCACGTCACTTACAGCAGGGGGCAAGATGAATAAAATTTTGACTGATATGCGGTAAGCGGAGTTTCTTTTATCTTTCGCACGCATTAATTTGCATGAACGTCTCTCAGTGTCATCGAGTCATTAGGGCGGTGTAGTGAGGTAGGAACCCTGTTTCTTTATGAGAATTATTTAATTTTCAAAATCATTTTGAAATCATTTACACAAAAGCAAAATTCTTTAAATTCTTTTTTTGCAGTTACGATGCGGCTCTTTATGGCTGTTTAATTGTCCATCCAATCTCACGCTATGCATCCACCGCAGTGGTTTAATCTCCCGTTGTCCACCACAGTAGTTTAATCTCCCGTTACCCACCACAGATGTTTAATCTCCCGTTATCCACCACAGTGGTTTAATCTCCCGTTATCCACTACAGTGGTTTAATCTCATGTTATCCAATGCAATTATTTATAATCCCGTTATCAACCGCAGTGGTTTAATATCCCGTTAAGGCCGTTATCCACCGCAATGGTTTAATATCCCGTAATCCACCGCAATGGTTTAATATCCCGTAATCCACCGCAATGGTTTAATCTCCCGTTATGCACCGTAATGGTTTAATCTCCCGCCATCCACCGCAATGGTTTAATCTCCCGTTGTCCACCGCAGTGGTTTAATATTTCATTATCCGCCGCAACTGTTTAACCTCCAAATATCCACCGTAGTTTACGCTCCCGTTATCCACCGCATTGTTTTAACACCCCGTTATCCACCGTAGTTTAATCTCCCGTTATCCACCGTAGTTTAACCTCCCTTTATCCACCTTAGTTTAACCTCCCGTTATACACCGTAGTTTAACCGCCAATTATCCGCCGTAGTTTAACCTCCCGTTATCCACCGTAGTTTAACCTCCCGTTATCCACCGCAATGGTTTAACCTCCCGTTATCCGCCGCAATTGTTTAACTTCCCGTTGTCCACCGCAAGGGTTTAACCTGTCATTGTCCACCGCAATTGTTTAACCTCCCTTTCTCCACTGTAGTTTAACCTCCCGTTATCCACCGCAATGGTTTAACCTCCCGTTATCCACCGCAATTGTTTACTTCCCGTTGTCCACCGCAAGGGTTTAACCTGTCATTGTCCACCGCAATTGTTTAACCTCCCTTTCTCCACCGTAGTTTAACCTCCCGTTGTCCACCGCAATGGTTTAACCTCCCGTTGTCCACCTCAATGGTTTAACCTCCCATTGTCCACCGCAATGGTTTACCAACCCTTTAACCACCGTAGTTTAACCTCCCGTTGTTCACCGTAGCATTTTGTCCCGTTATCAGCAGAATTGTTGGCATCCCGTTATCAGCAGCATTGTTGTCATCCCGTTATCAGCAGCATTGTTTTCATCCCGTTATCCACAACAGTATTTTGTCACGTTATCAGCAGCAGTGTTTTCATCCCGTTATCCACATCAGTATTTTGTCCCGTTATCAGCAGCATTGTTTTCATCCCGTTATTCACAGCATTGTTTTCATCCCGTTATCCACAGCAGTATTTTGTCTCGTTATCTCCCGTTTCCCGCAGCAATAATTTCTAAGTGGCATAATTGTATCCTGCTTTGAAGGTGAACAAAACCTACTTACATTTTCATTCATTTTGCACAACGATTCATCTTGGAGGTTTATTACTGAATTAGAGGTTGTTTACGTGTTTCAACGTACGGTTACGTTGGAAAACCTGGTTGAGATAGTACTGGCACGCAAAAACGCGATGTATATCTATTGTTTTATAGTGATTAGATGCAAATACTTTAAAATTAACTTACTGAGAAGTAAATTGCTTCGTATGTCTACATGTTAAAATAAAGCTTGATTTAAGATAAATAGACGATTCTAATTTCGCCATCCGAAGTTCACATCAAGAAATTAAAATTAGTAGCCATTTGTTCGTTGTTGTTGTTGTAGTTTTATTGCCATAACAATAGCTAATCATTGTTCAATATAAAATTACGCTAATATAGCATTCAAAAATTCAAAATGCATACAAAAGAACTCGGAAAGGGCAGACCTCCGCCTAGGCTGCTCATTTTCCCATAATATATTATATTAAGCAACGATTTATTAATTTTTAAATACAGCATATAAGCCGCACCTCACAATAAAAATGAATCTTGCAAAAAATCCTGGATCCGAATCACACCTAAAATCTAGTCATTTGTTAATTGGACCGCTTGCAACCTTCCCAGAAATGTGCATCCCAATATGTTCATCACATTATGCGTTAAGTTGCTTATAAGCAGACAAATAAACAAACACACATTTTGGGAATGTGAGCTTTTTTAACGAGTTTGTAGATGAACATAATCGTTGTTTTTGTTCTTTTCGATGAAAAACGGAAAAGCAATGGTACTTTTATTGTGAATAATATGCAAAATAATAATGCAAAATAATATACACTAGGCGTGTCGTGGGAAAACCGGGCTTAATGCATGTACGTAAAGTGTCGTCCTGGATTAGCCTGTGCGGACTGCACAGGCTAATCCAGGACGACACTTAACGCACATGCATTAAACCCGGTTTTGCCACGACACGCCTTCATGCATCTTACGGCGTCAACAATTTACTTAAAACAACTTTCTCTGAAACCGGTTAAAATAATTAAATTTTAGCCAAACTTTACGGGAATGTTCATGTGGTGGTTTTAACAACATTAATTAAATTCAGTGTCAACGTGCAAAAGACTGGTTGCTATAATAACTTGTATATCCGTATTTGTTTTTACTATCCATCATTGCTAATATGTGTTGTTGTTTTTTTTCGCTTCATGCTATACAATATCCAGCCTGTGGAACTATTTACAATAAGCTTCCGTTACCTAGTCAGTCCACCTTGATACAGTACATAATTATTTGAATATGCATAATATGTATTTTGTGTATAAATATGTTGAACCCAATAAATTTAGGAACAAAAAAGACAACTAAAAACTATTTTAAGCAATTTCTTGTCAGAAACCACTGGTTGTAGTCGAATGGTTTTGGGAGTCGTCTACCAATTCAACGAAATGTTTTCCATTCGTTAAAAAACACTGTCACCAGTGGGACGTGGTCGTTTTCATTACATGGCTGTAATAATTTTCGAAAAATTAGAAAATCTTCTTGTCAAAAACAATTGCTGGATTTGAATGTAGTTTCACAGAAATGTTCCTGGGTGATCTTCTACCAGAGTCCTTCAAATTATTATACCCCCACAAACGAGGTTTCGGGGGGGGGGGGGATATAGGATTGAGCTTGTCGGTCTGTTGGTTTTTGGTTTCCGGATGATAACTCAAGAAAGGCTTGCCATATTCAAATAATTTTAGTACACATGTGTAACATCATAGAATACAGGTCAAGTTCGATGTTGGTTACAAGCCACTAAATTTTGACAGAGTTATGGCCCCTTTTCGAATTAAAATTCCCTCAAAACATGATTTCCGGACGATAACTCAAGAATGGCTTGACGTATTCAACTAATTTTTGGTATACGTGTGAAGCATTATAAAATACGGGTCAAGTTCGACTTTAGTTACAAACCACTACATTTTGACAGAGTTATGGCCCTTTATTTGACTTTAATTCCCTAAAAACATGGTTTCCTGACGATAACTCAACAATGGCTTGACCTATTTAAATAATTTTTGGTACACACGTGTAGCATCATAAAATACAGGTCCAGTTGGACTTTGGTTACAAACCTCTAAATTTTGACACAGTTATGGCCGCCTTTTTTGACTTAAATTCCCGAAAAACATGGACAATAACTCACGAAATTATTATATTTAAATTATTTTTGGTACATAGGTGAAACATCACAAAATACACATCAAGTTCAACTTTGATTACCTACCACTAAATGTTGACAGATTTATGGCTCCTATTGAAATTAAATTTTTCCAAATACAATGTTGACCATTCACAAATTAAAGCATTCTCTCTCTGTCCATTTCTTTTGAATGGATGCCATAGTTTTGTGACAATGCCATATTGTGGGGGTATATCCGTCACTCATGTGACAATTCTAGTTTTGATTCGTTAGAAAACATGGCCACCAGGCGGCGGGTATTATTTGGTTTTGTTTAACAAAACATGGCCAAAAGGTGGTGGAGCGGGGTTTTTTTATCATATGGCTGTATCGAGTATTGAACAGTTTTAAACTATCTTATTCTAATGGACAAGTTTTAATTATTATAATAGGTTAAACGTGACGGCTATTGGGGTGTTTCTTTTCCATGTATGGAATGTGTCACTGCGGTACTGTTTACAGTCAGGTAATGCTAGGTTCCCACTATCGTGCGATCCGTCACGAACGCCACGATTTGCCACTTGTAGCTGATCGTGGTATTTCTCCGAGATTTCAGGCTTTGATACGATGTGATGCGAATCCATACGTTTTGATACAATGTTTTGCGCTCTGTTGCGATCTGGTCACGATTTATCAATTAAAGGTGTCACGATCTGTCACGGTCTGATCTCCAATTTAGATACGATTACATACGTTCCGTTCGGATTGTTTCGATCGAGTCCACGATTGGGTCTCGATCGAACACAATCATCACATTCAGGTTCCCCGAATTAGAACGTTCTAGTACGTACAGATAAGTTCCGGTACGCTTGTCACGAATCAGTGTGCTCCGTTACGATAGGATACGATTGTAGTCGCGATGTCTTTCAAAATAATGATAGATGGAGATCAAGAGTTGAGCTACAACTGGACCCGAATGATATAAATGCAGCCCGAATGACAGTTGACTTCATTGTTTCTTGAGATCGCAACACATCTTAACAGAGCGTGGTGTTCTTTCTTGTCTACGATCGATCCCGATCACCACGATTTGGATGCACGATTAGATACGATTTGTCGCACTTTGTTACGATGCAATAAGATCTGATACGATGATCCCGATGGACAATTGATCGCCATTGATCGTGTTAATCGTATAATTTTTTTGAACCGTTCAACATTTTTCTACGATTAACACGATTACCACGAATGACCTAAAGATCTGATAAAATCTGATAGGATCACCACGATTGGTCCACGATTAAGACCACGATTTCATTGTGACGCGAATCGTGTAGTGGGAACCTAGCATTAGCAAACCCGTGTACATTTATACCATCGTGTTTACCATTGCATTGTTTTACCATTTTATTTCAGTAGTTATGTCGCTTAAAACGAATACTAAAATTAATTTGATGTCATACTTTAATATTTGCTTTACGGAACACTAGATAAAATTGGTATACTGGTATAACCAGTTATTAGATTGTTTATTGTTAAAAAATCCTTTTGATAAAACTGTTTCAGAATGATAATTTTCAAATAGCCCGTAGTATTTTATAAAGTACATGTATAAATAAACATACAATCACCGAAAATGTTTAGTGATGTTCTCTCCAAGTTTTATAGATAAAAAATATTTTATACCATCATAATGCACGTAAAATGTGTTGCTGATAACAATATAACAATGCAACCGCTCCATAAGTTCTTAATGCATGGAAGAATTTAAATATAACTGCAGATTATTATTCCCTATGACCAGACGATGTGTCGCATACATGACCCATCCTTGTCTGTTAATTATCAAGGTCACAACTCAAGGTCAAATATTTGTGTTTCTTTTCCGCCTCATAACTTCTTAATGCATTTGAGGATTTCAATATAAATTCAGATTATTACTCCCCATGACCAGATTATATGTCGCCTACATGGCCAATGCTTGTCTGTTATAAGTCATTGTCACAGTTTAAGGTAAAAGGTCAAATATTTGTCTGGAGCATGAGGTTTTTCAATATCTTGGCTGAAATGATCACCATAATGAGATGGTATGTCGCGCACAACAACCAGGCCTTTAGTGTAAAGATCACGGTCACACATAGAGGTCAAAGGTCAAATATAATAAATAATATTTGTGTTCAGACCATGTTTCTACCAGCAAAGATAGATTCTGCTGTAACTTGGAATAACGTGCTCACGATCATGAGAAGATATGTTTTCCGGACAAGAACAAAGTTTATGGGTCTAATATCACACTTAAAGGTCAAATATATGAATGCAATTTTTGTAGGAAGCATAATTTTGTTTACCATAGAGTGATGATCATTATGAGACGCACGCAAGGACCAGGTCTGTAACTGAAAGTTCATTTTCACTCTTAAGGGCAAAGGTCCAAATGGTTGTCCCGTGTGTAAACTGTACTCTTCCTTTTTGCATTTCCAGCTTATTTTCGTCTTATGCATTTTGTTAGTCAAAATATTTTTCTAAGGATCGCTATGTAATTTCGTTTGTCAGCCGAATGCAATGTTACGTGAATTCGGTTGGGGAACAAAATACCAGGATTGTAATTTACTCACTCCTCTTTCACTCCGAGAACATTAATTAATTTCTGAACATAAAACGTCGGACGATATATTACATTTTGTATTTAATGTCTAGCCGAACAGAATGCTTTAAATGTATTATTTATTTTTGTTGCCATTTAATCAAACTAAGAACATTCATTGATTTCCGTCCATAATACTCCTGCGTTGCAAATTTTAACGCAAAAGAGGTGGGAGCAAGGTTTATAGAGTGCTGCAGGACATGCATAACTTGAACGTGATAGATAAATGACATATTTATAGCACAACACCATAATATCTCTGTGTTTACTATAGGCGCTACTGATTGTTAATTATTATTAATCGTCCTGTACAACATGTTTCATGACGTTCGAATATATACGCTTGTACGCTGGTATTTCGTACTTGCAATTTCCGTGTTAATTTAGTTTTGAAAATAAATTCGTCGAATATCGTTGTCCATCGTATCTATACCTAATTGTAAATTGCCGTAATTAAATTGAATCACTTACCACAGTGCTTCGTATTCTCTTGTTTCGACTGTATGTACCCGAAATAAATTTTGTAAATGCACATTTTACACCTTTTAAGAATATTAGACTTTCTCTTACTGTTCTTGTAGTATTATTTTATTTTAAGTAAGTGGATATATGTTGGGCGTTTGGTTTGAAAATATTCGGTGTTTTGGTCATTGGTCATTAAAGCCATGGTATGTACGTTCTAAAGCTTTTAAGGTAAACTGTAATGGTATTGTATCTGTTGTTTGCGTAGTTGTTCTTTTTGTTTTATAAATATGGAGTAAAAACATTAATGCTCATATATTTGAATCCTGTATTCACGAGTCACTTGCTTTTCTTGGTATATAGGGTGATATTTGCATAGCTGTTGTGAGTCTGTCGTACGATATACAATAAAAGTAGCCATTATTTAAAAAATTAACTCACTACGAGTTCAACCACAACATCTTTTAATTATTGGTCTATTATTATAACTGTATTTTTATGCTCCCTAAAAAATTTCGGGGGAGTATATAGTCGCCGCTTTGTCCGTCCGTCCTTCCGTCCCACTTTCTTGTCCGAAGTATTTCTCAGCAACTACTGGCTGGAATTCAACGAAACTTCATGGCAAGCTTCATTTCCAAGAGGTGGTGTGCATTTTACCAGGACGTTCCGCTCCAGTGATTTTTCACAAAGTTATGGGACTTTGAAGATTTCTGAAATCAGTATATAGTGCACAATTCTTTACTTTCTTGTCCGGGCTATTTCTCAGCAACTACTAGCCGGAATAAAACGAAACTTTATGTGAAGCTTCGTGGCCAAGAGGAGGTGTGCAAACTACCAGGAAGTTCCGCTTCAATGATTTTTCTTAGAGTTATGGGACTTTGAAGATTTCTGAAATCAGTATATAGTGTACAATTCTTCACTTTCTTGTCCGGGCTATTTCTCAGCAGCTGCTTGCTGGAATTCAGCAAAACTTTATGGGAAGCTTCATTACCAAGAGGAGGTGTTCATACTACCAGGATGTTCCGCTTCAATGATTTTTCTCGGAGTTATGGGACTTTAAAAAATTCTGAAATTAGTATTTACTGCGTAAATTCTTGTCCGGGCTATTTCTCAGCAACTACTGGCCTGAATTCAATAAACTTTTATGGGAAGCTTCATTACCAAGAGAAGGTGTGCATGTTAGCAGGATGTTCCGCTTCAATGATTTTTCTTGGAGATGTGGGACTTTGAAAATGTCTGATATATTGTATGTAGTGCACAATTCTTGTCCGGGCTATTTCTGAATGAAATTTCATCGGAAGCTTCATTGCCAAGAGGAGGTGTGCATATTAGCAGGATGTTCCACTTCAATGATTTTTCTTAGAGTTATGGGACTTTAAACTTTTCTGTAATATAGTATATAGTACGCATTTCTATTGATTTTTAGTCTTCTTTTTTTTCTTTTTTCTTTTGCCCCGGTCGCCTTCCTTGCCTATCTTGTATGTCCTTTCACTTATTATGGCCTCCGCTGGTATGGCACTGCAGCTGTATATATCGGTAGTACTTGCATATCTTCATCCGTAGATACTTATGATTTCGGGCCATGATTTTTAGACCCACGGTATTTTTAGGACCTACGAAAGGCCTTTGACCTCGTAGACCATGACATTTTACTCAGAAAATTAAAACTGTATCACTTTTCACAACGTTCATTTAAACTTTTCAATTCCTATTTAACTGACCGAAATCAAATTGTTAAAATTGGGAGCATACAATCTGAAATGCTATCGATCAGATCTGGTGTTCCACATGGGTCAATACTTGGGCCGTTACTATTTTTGTTATATATAAACGACATCGCATTCGTATGCCCTAATATAAATATAGATCTATATGCTGATGATTCCACTTTACATGAATCTGGAATTGATATATCCGATATACAACCTGAACTGCAATTTAAACTTAATAGTATACATAAATGGTGTTCACTTAATAACATGTCATTGAATGCAGAAAAATCAAAATGTATGTTGATCGGGACTCGTCATAAAATAACCATTTCTAGTCCACTTAATATCAATATAAATGGAAATGACTTAGAAAATGTATGTAGGAAGAAAATCTTAGGTATTTATGTTGATCAAACCTTGAATTGGCATGATCAAATAGATAACATTTGTAAACAGCTGAATAGTAAAATTACATTATTAAAACACATCATATACTTTCTCAGTGATGAAATGAAAGAAATGTTTTATAATGCTTATATTTTACCTATTTTTGACTACTGTTGCACTATTTGGGGAAAATCGAATAATTCGTATATAAACAAGATTTTAGTACTACAAAAAAGAACAGCTAAAATAGTTCTTAATAAACCTTCAAGGACTGCTTCTGTAGAACTTTTTAAAACATTACGTAGGATGAAATGTAATGACAGAGTAAAATACCACACTGCTATACAAATATATAAAACCGTTTGCAATTTGGTGCCATCATATGTGAAAGATTTATTAACCTTTTCAAACAATGAATCCTACTATTTACGGTCAGCTATGCACAAAGATCTTATTTTGCGAATTAAACCACGAACAAAATACTACAAAGATACATATACATACTATTGCATAATCGTATGGAACAATTTACCATTGGAATTAAGAAATAAATCTTCATTACCATCATTCAAACGAGCATATAAACATATTTACTTGAACAAGTATAATAGATGTAACACAAATATCACAATTATAAAACGGATATAGATATATTTATTGAACATTTAGAAATTGTATATTGAAATTGATGTTGATAGCAAATAATTATATTTGTTTTGTATATGGAGAATTTTTATATTAAAATGTAACTTTTTTATGAGTGTATTAATGCATGGTGCATAATTCTACTTTCTATTGCTGTCTGTCGATGCTTTGTAATTGTTTTTTATTGGGAAAATTATTATTATTATTATTGCCATTATCATTATTATTATCATTATTAAATTTACTGTGTGCTTGTTTTGTAATTATATGTTAAATGTGAATTTGGTTGAATTGTTGAATGTGTATGAAGGCCATATGAAAATAAGGTATGTTTTTGTCATGACGATACTATGTCTTATATGTCACCTTCGTAACATAAAGTGATTATTATTATTTTTATTAATATTCAGCATCCTAGTTGTTTCTGCTGTTGCACTGTTTTCGCTAGCAGTCCCTAGCCACAGCTCCACTTAGACTACTTATGTTTTGTCCATTTTACATCCACTTTACATGCACACTGATAACTGTAAGTCACATAATTGGACATGGAACTTTAACACTTATAACACTTTTCCTCTTGGTCATCATGATTTATTGTGGTATGTCATTTGAGCACATGTTCGTCATTTTAATATTCCTGCAGCGGTCAGGATGCTTCCAGGTACTACCAGTTTATACCTCACAACAATGGGATATATCCAAGGACCCCATCAAAAATAAGCTTTCAAGCTTTGATGGGCTATCCTAGGTTACTACACACTATGACTATAACTTCCATCTATTCAATCACATTAATTAATTCAGACAAGTGTAATCTTGCCTCGTAATAGATGTTCTTCTAGCATATTCAATTGTAGTCTAGTAAATTCAAGTGTTATTGCTTTTGATAGTTTTAAAAACCATATGTTAGTTATCCCATTGCTTTTAAAACTGAACTTGCCATGTGTTGAAAACTTGTGTATTTTAACCTAAATCAATCAATCAGTCTATCTCGTACAGAATACTCGCTTTTCATTGGTTTAGCCAGGTCACGTGCTGACTGTGTATTGTTCCATACTATGTAAGTAGCAGTTAATATTCAGTCAGTAAAATCATTTTTATGCTCCCCGAAAAATTGTCGGGGGAGCATATAGTCGCCGCTTTGTCCGTCTGTCCGTCCGTCCCTTTTTCCAGAGTATATTTCAGTAACTACAGACCAGATTTCAGTGAAACTTCAATTGAAGCTACATTACCACGAGGAGGTATGCACTGAACCAGGACGTTCTGCTTCAATGATTTTTTTCTCAGAGTTATGGGACTTTGAAAATTTCAGAAATAAGCATTTACTGGCCAGAATACAATGAAACTGTATGTTATGCTTCACTATCAAAATAAGGTGTGCACAGTACAGTATGTTCCCTTTCAGTGATTTTCCTTGGGACTTTGAAGGTTGCTGAAATTAGTGGATAGTGCGCAATTCTTGCCTGGACTGTTTCTCAGCAACTACTGACCAATATTCAATGAAACTATGGGAAGCTTCATTACCAACATTTGCATATGCTTTGTCACCACTTTGATCTTATGCAGTCTGCTTGACAAACCCTGTCACAGGTCAGCAACGTGTTACTCAGGAATTTAGTGCTAGGCATTTCTGACAGTCCAGGGTGTTTTATTATTGATGATAAATGTGTGTAATGATTGGTGAAGAAAGTGAAGGATGAAAGTGGGAACCAGGTTCCGGACCTGGAATTGAACCCCGGACCTTCCGCTTTCAAGTCCAGTGTTTTACCACTAGACCACAGAGGCCCCCTTTCTTAGATTTTTAGTCATTTTAATATCTATGCTCAAATCATTGCATTTATATTGCTTAACAAAGCGCATTGAGGAGCATCCATCAGTTTTACTGATATCCTTGTTTGGATCTGGCGTAGAAAACGTTTAGAAAACTTGACTCATTTGCACAATGCAATACAGTTTTATTCAACTAAACTCTAGGCATGGATATGATTTTCACTGTTTGTAAGTATACATACGTGTCTGGAAAGACTGAAATGTGTACTTTGTTCGGTTTTTCAATTAACCCATTTATAGACATAATTAAGTGTGCCCCCTATTGAAGACGGCCAGGTCAAACGCTCACATAAACAAAACTATAGTTTGCCTCGAAGTGCTTTTATTGAGTTATTACCAACAATATTCACCAGTCAATGTAATATAATTATCGCCGTCTCTTATTTGATTACAACTATATGCGATCTCCGTTCTTAATAGGCGAGGTCAGTTTTCCGCTTTTACCACCTTAACATAACATAGACATAACACAATTACACCCGTACCAGTGCCCATATATACGATTCCGGACACCAGTCTTTCTTTTTGACTAATAGTCATTACAGTGTAAGCAGAGTTGCCAAAAGTCTCTGCAGAGTGAGTGTAACATGTTTACAATAGATCAGCAAACCCGTAGTTGACTTGGCATGCTGTCAGATTTATTGTTCATTCGATCGTGCGTAGTTTGATTTTACAGTGTGTCGCCGTTTGGGTTCCTTCATATCAAATTCATGAAGAAGTGCTTCAGTGAAACAGCCATATTAAATGAGTTACCCAAGGTTTCGAACGGTGCAGTCGATTTCTCTCTAAGAAAAAAACTCAATGTCTAATAAAACAAATCGCAACGTTCTGATGTTTATAATGCACTGATAAAAAAACTTTATTACCCATAACTATTAAATTTAAATCAGCTAAGACCATAAGGAGATGTTGTTTATCGAACCATGCTCTGACATTATGTTAAAAAGAAACGACTGTATCTCCTACATGACAGTGAATGCATTTTAACTAGAGTTTAGGTCTTTGGCTGTATATGTATCTACAAAAGAAGTTGGCATCGTGAACATGCTTGGTTGCTGAGTTGTTGCCTTAGAATGCTCATTCAAACGACGTGCTCTAGATTTACATGCATAAGCATATGTATATTGTTTTCAATTTGTTTTACTACATCGCCATAATTCCAGTGCTACTTTTTATGAAGTTTAATATTCTAGGTGTTATAAAAAATATAACGTGTATTGTAATTAAAAGCAATATGATCACTTTGGTAACTTTGACAACAGTTACAATATCCCAAGTTCGGGGAACCTTTTTTTTTTGAATGGAGGCACGGAAATTGCCTTATTGTAATTGAAAATTATAAACCAATTATCAACCTGAGAAAGGCGTATTTGAAACTCAACTTTTTTCTAGTAACATAAGTATTGCTTTTTATTGTTTCAACATTTTGCGTTATTTTCCGGTATATTAACAGCACAATAAAGAGCATGAAAACAATCCGTGCATGGAATAACAAAAAAGTTGTATACATATAATGCAGTGCTACTTCTGATGATATTTAAAATGCACTCAGTACATACATGGAATGTGTACAAAACAGCCACAAGTGCAAAATCGTAAGTTTGTAAGCATTTTGTGAAATCGACAATCACTAAACTGGTGCATTCACATAATGTCTCAGTACCTAACAACTCAGTTAACATTGTTTAAACAAATCATCAATCGAAATATCGCATATTTTAATTATCCTATTATGAATAAATATTTGTATGCATTCGTTACTTAAACCAATTGTTGGAATTTCTTACTTCTGTCTAACATAAGAAATGGCTTTTGGTAAATATTTAAGAACATGGGTTCGTTTCTATAACAATATGCTTTACCAGTACTAATATTCCGCATTCTGTATGGCATACATCTTCTCTGGTCCACCCCTGCTTTTTATTCGGTCTGAACAAATGCATCAATCAAATTGTATTAGCACTTTGTTTTGTTAACACAACTTGAGCTAAAGTAGCAGTCATCATTCAAATGAGTAACAACCACGAGGAAATGCCAATATACCAAGTATCACATTATCAGCGGAGACCCCTTTACACCAATTAAAGATCTTCCCTTACTGTCATGGAGCAACCCTCGGTGCCATTTCCGATCCTAGATCGTTCTCTACAAGAGAAACCTGCACTTGAGCATCAGAACACGGGGTCTCTAGAACGTTATGTGGTTCGTACTCCGTTGGGATCGACCCAGTCTGGGGTCCCGGAAGTCACTGCGGTACGAACTTTGATTCATCGAGCTCGCTGTTGTTCGTACCGGGTTAGGTGGTGGGTGGTCCCTTTCGTAACCGGCGTAGTAATTGGCCAGGTTTTGCTGTCGTTTAATCACACTTCCGGCAGCTGTTCCGCCGCCAGAGATTCTTGCGTTTCCGGTATCCTCAATGTCCAAGATAGGCTCGAAGTGTTCGTCTTTATGGCAGATGTATATTTTTGGTAGAGATGGGTTGTCGTCATTTAGAGGGGCGAACGTCTGCCACTGGTACTCGATATCGCCTTTGGTTCGAAGTATGCTACACACTTCGATTATTGTCTTCAAAAAAGTCGCTGCCGCGAATATCTCCGTGTCCGTGGCCCATTCACGTGGTTTGCGCATGCTCCGTACATAAGTGTCCATCCCGCCTCGACTTTGAAGAAAAGTTCTATAAATATCCGAATGCTGCTCCACGTGACGGGTTATCTCTTCTCGAATCGTCAGATGGTTGGTTTCAACACCAGTTATGATCACGCTCAGCGCGCGAAAGAAACAGTTCCCGTCCGGTCGTATTTCTGACGTCATTTTCGGGGCCGTGTTTCCGGTGAGGTACTTCTCCGCCCCGTACTGCATGTAGTTTTCCAGTCGAAGCTTCAGGGAGGCCGCCGTTGTCCGCTGCCATTCCTTGGACGGCGGGCTGAATTTCCTGGTCTGCTGATGAGTAAAATTGAATTCGGCCATGGTTCTGTTCGATGGGACTAAATCCGTTATAACGCCAGCAAGTATCCGAACTGAAATCTCTGTCAACGAGCCAAACTGTCAAAGAACATGTGTTGTCGTTCACATTTTTGTGAAATAGAAATCCACTTTATTACACTTATTGCACGTAATTCGCAGCACAAATTTCATTTACCGACTCCAATGTTATTTATGTAATCTAGAACTATATCTCCAGCCAACCGTGTCAATCTTTTCACAACAACAACAATTGAAGTCTATTTACGGCAAGTAAAGCTTCATAAATGACTAGTAGCCGCTGTAGGAACCATGCAGGCGTTCACGACGACGGTGAACTTGCACTGGAAGTTTCCACCTCGTAGCTACCCAATTCCAGCCAAGTTAAGCAACCCAGTTCCAGACAACTTCCTCAACTTCCCGTGGCTGCCATGGAGAACCTGCGTCAGTCGATGATATGACTGTCTATAATTAAAAACTTTCAATAAGCCACTCAATTTTTATCGAGATTGTAACAGGCTGAAACCGCAAATCACGTACGGTTTTGTTCCATGAAGGTTCGATACTCTAGCCATTGCGTACCGCTGTTACTAAGGCGCATTATTTAGTGTTAAATAAATAAACATCTCATGTATTCCTCTTAAAACACTGTCCGCCTTTTATCCACTTTAACATGCATTTTTTTCGTACAACAACTTCTCAACTCGGCTGCATGCAAATTGAATTTCGCATTAAAACAAACAGAACTATCAAACATTCGGGAACAAAATACGTCCGTATAACACTGCATAAATATATGGTCTAATAACCCTATACCGGATCGATATTATCGAACGAACTTGAATGTTTAAGTATTGAGCACGACCGAACGAGTCGCTGATATTTGTAAAATAATCTGGCGCCCCAAATCAATAGCTTTAACAAGGATTTGAAGCGGCGTTATCAATTCAAGACATACGACTGACTTAAAGATATATACAAACGCGCCGCTTTGGACTTCAGAAATTCAGAAGCGTTAAACATATAAAAGTCTTTTATTATTATTATTATTTATACTTACTGTAAAGAAAATTTGTTGTTAACTTACTGATTTACCGTTTGTTTACCACTTAAATGATTTAATAATCGAAGTCCCTTCGTTACATTATAATGTGTATAAGATTACTTAGAAAAACAATATTTATAAACCTAAGCGAAATTTAACTGATTTCCTTAAAATATAGTTAGAAAAAGTAGGTGAATGTTTTGTAAATTAGTATCAACCTGCTGAATGTAAAGTATATAGAGAATGATTCGTTACATTTGTAAACCGAGTCTAGAAAATTGTAGTAATATGAATCTGATATATGGCATCATATCTATTAATTTAATACACATTGTTTCATACGAATGTAACGAGAACGCAGTTATGACTTTTGTAATACAGCAAGTGCGATTGTTCTTTGTTTATATTTCCGCTTCCGCTACTTTATTTTACCATTGTTACTACAAGCATTAGTGTTCAAAATTAAACGTTTTAAGCTCACCTGAGCTATTGGTATAGGGGACCTCTCCGGCATCGTCCGTCGTCCGTATGCCGTCAACAATTTGGACCGTTATCGTGATAAAGACAACATTTTTTTATTCAATCTGGACCTTACTTGCACAGTTCGGATGGGATTGTTATTGGGTCAGATCACACCAGTAACACCAGAGTTATTGCCCCTTTTTCATGCAAGAAAAGTGCAAAATGCCCTTGTCCAACGTATAGACTTTATTTTCCATCCAATCTTAATGTAACTTTCACAATTTGTGTATGACTATCAGAACTGAGCAGACGCCAAAAATGAGCCAGATCGTGTTTCACACACCAGAGTTATTGCCCTTTGTTAAAAAAATATGTATACAGAAATGGACATTATTCAGGATAGAGACTGCATTTTTCATCCAAACTTCACCAATCTTGCACAGTTTGTCTATTACCATGAAATTACAGTTTAAGTCGTATATAAGCAAGATCGGACCAGAAACCCATAGTTATTGCCCTTTGTGATTTTTTGTTGTTGCAAAAATGGACATTATTCAGGATAGAGACTTGATTTTTCATCCAATATTCATCAATCTTGCACAGTTTGTCTATGACTATAAGATTAAAGGTGAAGTCAAATATAAGCAAGATTGGACCAGAAACACCAAAGTTATTGCCCTTTGTTTGTGAAAAAAATATGCAAAAATGGACATTATTACGGACAGAGACGTCATTTTTCATCCAATCTTCACCAATCGTGTACAGTTTGTCTATGAACGTAAGACTACAGTTGAAGTCGAATAAAAGCATGATAGGGCCAGAAACACCAGAGTTATTGCCCCTTGTGTTTGGAAAAAAAACATCAACAAGTTATCAATGGTTGGCTTGCACACACAATTTTTGATTCAATGTTGACCAAACTTAGTTTTTGCATGACCATAAAAATTGATTGATAAAATTTGATTTGCAACAGTTGCAAGATTTGCATGCAGTTATTTGTACATGCAACATTGATGTCTTCAGAGCCTGCATTAACATCATTTATCATCATTGGACAGAAAATTATCAAAGAAAAAGTAAAACTTGACCTTATAGCACAGCCATCGCAATTATCACATTGCAACTAGTTCTCCAAAACTGTTTGCAAAAAAGACATCTAAATCTACTGTTTCTGCATTTTCCAGAATTGTCAATGACTTAATTAAAAAGGGTCAGGTAAGAATATCGAGCAAAATGATTTGAGAACCAAAAGCAAACACAACGCACATCCACTACCCAACTCTTACTTTAGTTAGCCCATTGCACTAACCAATGTTTTAAATCAAAATTGATCCTATCCCCCTCTGCGTATTGTTTAGATACCTTAATTTTCAAACCTGTCACAACAGTGTGGTCTTCATCGGTAGCGGTTCTCAGGTTAGCGCTTTGGTCCATCATGGCCGTCTTGTTTTAAGTATACTTTTAGGGGCGTCATGGGAAAACGGGTCTTAATGCATGTGCGTAAAGTGTCGTCCCGGATTAGCCTGTGCAGTCCGCACAGGCTAATCCGGGACGGCACTTTCCGCCTACAGCGGATTTATGTTTAGAAGAGACTTCCTTATGACAGAAAATACCATAAAAGCGGAAAGTGTCGTCCCGGGTCCGCACAGGCTAATCCGGGACGACACTTTACGCACATGCATTAAGCCCGGTTTTCCAACGCCACGCCACAATTGTGTACCTCAGCCAAGGATTTTGTGTTTTTGCGGGCGTTTGATTGTCTTTCACTTTACGCAAGATGTTATGAACGGATTTGCAATATTTTTTTCTGGTTAAGTTGGAAATGGGTCAATGAACAACTGATTAGATTTTCGTAGTGATCCTAAACACCGTCTGGATCCATGTATTTCTTAAAGGATTCTTTACTATTGGTAGACTGTTAAATTGGCTTCATTGGCGGAGGTCTGTGCCCTCGGATTACTTTCTAGTTATAAATATGCTTCCCAGAGCACAACTAAATACAGTATGGCTGTGATCGTCATTTGGTCGAAGAGTTAATAAGGTAGTAATAACACTGTGAATAAGTTAAGATATCACAACAGTGTTTCCCCAAGTATGTATTTGTTGTGGGGAATATATGTATAACTATGGTCCATAGTTTGTTTTTGCTGTTAATTTTTTTGTGCAAATATATCAACTTTGGTAACGTTTATGTCCAGTGTTTAATTACTTAAAAATATTTCACAAATACGAGTATAATGGACTAAAGATGAACCGATTTCTAATTCCAAGTGTGTATTTGCTACCTTGTTTAAACGAGTGCAAATAAATATTTTGATAGGGTCATTCACAGTTAGTACATGTACTTTTGTGTCAACGCACGTTGCGTTATACTGATGCATTTCAGTACATCTTTAGTTAATTAATTTTATTACAATTAAGAAAAAATAATGAGCAACGTGGCTCACTTGTCGTATTTCTTCCGAGCCTAATAATCGAGGTCTTCCTGAGGATTACACCTTTTCAAATTCCAACCTATTTACTTCGTAACAAATCTGCGCATTATAATCATTTTTTTTCTTTTTACCACACATACTGATTCGTTCGGCCTTAACAAGTCATCTAAAGAGATCATCTGAAACATCATCCATATATGTACATTGCTACATGTGGCTACACGTTTTCCATACCGTTTCTTGCCTTGTTATGTCGTAAAGCAAATGTCTGCGTTGATTTCTTGTTTAAAAAGGGCCAAGACCATTTTTTCATTCTGAATTAACGTTGCAAACGACACATTAATTTTAAACATAGTACATGCATATGGCAGTATGTATAGTGTATACTTATACTTAAATTATGTCATTAACGAACATGAAAAATAAATTTAAAGTGATGTTATTAAGTGATTAAAATTGAAAAATAAACACATCAACACGGTTTTTATATAACGTTAGTTCTATATAAGATCTTATTACAAGGGAGTGGCACAGTTACACAAAATGTTTTAAATGGGTCACTTTTAAATATTTCCCCAGGTTTGCCAAACGAAATAACAATGGAGAACACTCTTAGCTAAGTTGACTCAAGAAAACAATTAGTTAAAATGTTTTTGCAACAGTACTTGAATTGTCATTTTGAAATATTTCATCAGAAAATATGTCTCATTTTCAAATAATTTCACATGTATTAGTGGCCATTGGCTAATTTGGTTACAAGTATACTGCTTACTACAGCTATGGCAAATTGACCTGACACTCGTGAACTCTTTGTATTTTTAATAAGCATAATTTCACGTTTTAAATAATTATTTCTGATCTTTGAACTCGGGTTTGTTCACGTACGAGCTTCACAAATCATATGATAACTGTATTATCATTGAACAATTCTTACAGCAATTGAACACGATTCCAGTGTGGGAACTTATATTAACAATGTAATCGGTATGATATATTCATGCATAAAGGTCTGCGTCAGGTTAATATGTCCGACCTATAGTGCTGTATAGTTATATGCTAACCTAACACAGGGTGGCCACTGAAGTTCCGAAATAAAATTCCCTGACATTTCCCTGACAGGAATTGGATTTTCCATGACATTTATTGTGGATGAGACTATAATAAACTATTAAACCTAAACCTGTCAAATTACCAGTAAAATTAGTGCAAAGTGGTGATAGTGAACATAAATTAAAAAAAACATCTCCGTGGCCTAGTGGTTACAGCGTTCGCCTACGGAGTGGGAGATCGAAGGTTCGAGTCCTACACAGGGCGAGTTCTGATATGGCCGGTTGCCTACCCAGCAGCTAGTTAAATCAAGGGGTACCGATTGCCTTCCTGCCAAGCGCCCGGCATATAGGATAGGAATCGGGAGTAAAGATGTTCATCAGTAAAGGTGTATCATAAGTCAAAACTGGCTGGCCCCTAATCGCGAGGGGTGACACTATAATAAACAAACACTTTTAAATGACGCTATTTTCCATGTTTAGCCATTTTTACTATTGCTAACTTCATATTCTAAACAAATATGATAATTTTATTGGTTAATTTTTGAAATATTTTGTTAATTCTAGATTTTAGTACTTCATTTTAAATGTTTTTTGGTCAAATTCTCTGATTTTTTCCAAGTCATGGCTTGTATTAAGGGAAGTCTGGCAGTAATTTACTCCCAGTTTTGGTCACAAAACTTCCAAAATTGCAACGATGGAAGTCCTGTGTAACGATTAAAGTCAGAAAAAATACCTAAATTAACTGAAATATTTGCCTCTTTCAATGAATTAATTGGCATATAATCACCAAATTATCAAAACTGACCTTAAACAAAGCTTGAACTGTATACTTCATTTCATGTCCTAAATGCTAAGGACTTCCAATATCCAAAATTTCACAATAGTGCAAGCCCTGCCAAGTTTTCTAATTCCCTGATTTTTCCCTGCAGGGAATTTTTCCCCATTTTTCCCAGTTTTCCTGAGTCAGTGGCCACCCAGTAACTCTTATATTTATTTTAAGTACATGTCTTGTGATAATGTACCAAAAGTAATTTGTACTAACTAATAATTGGTGTCAGTCATGTAACTAATCTTCTTATAAATACTTGTATGTACACAAAATCTATCATTTTATAAATACTGCAACAGTATTATTACATTTATTTACATTTTTAATATAAAATAACCTTCAAATTAATGCTTACATGCAATGGAATACATAGTGTACAATG
Organism: Congeria kusceri; assembly: GCA_027627225.1. Taxonomy (NCBI): domain Eukaryota; kingdom Metazoa; phylum Mollusca; class Bivalvia; order Myida; family Dreissenidae; genus Congeria; species Congeria kusceri. The sequence continues at coordinate 21,167,944 of CM051035.1, forward strand.
GATCAAGTAAACTCTTGAAGAAATTTCTTTAATTCTAATTACCAGTATACCACCTATATTTCAAATCATATATCTTTCATCAACTGCATTACATAATCATCAATTAACAGACATAATTTCCCTCTCCATGGAAACTGGCAGCAATGATAAGTAATACATTTTATAATACTAAACAAATTATCGAATGAAATTATTAACAAATCAATGTACATGTACATTATTGTGTTCCATCTGTAAGTTGCCAAAAACATTCTGCACGTAAAACTATACAACACACAGACAACATAATTCAATGTTCATTCTAATGCTAAATACACACATGAGTCGTGTCATGGGAATATGCAAAATAAGAATACAAAATAATATATACGAGGTGTGTCATGGGAAAACCGGGCTTAATGCATATACGTAAAGTGTCGTCCTGGATTAGCCTGTGCAGTCTGCACAGGCTGATCCGGGACGACACTTTCCACTTATATGATATGTTCTGTTTCAAGGAAGCATCTTCTAAACATAAATCCACTGTAGGCGGAAAGTACCGTCCTGGATTAGCCTGTGCGGACTGCGCAGGCTAATCCGGGACGACACTTTACGCACATGCATTAAGCCTGGGTTCTCATGACACGCCTCAAATAATGAAATATGACATAAGATTTACATGAGATTTTTGGTTATGGATGGAAAGGTAATTGTCTTTAAAATATGAATAAAGACTAGTTCTAACAGTGAATCTTAGAATGGTATAAATTCAGTACATAACATAATAAAACTTCTGCAAAATAATTTTCAATGACATAAATTATTTTAAAATTCTTTCAACAAATCTCAACCAAAATGCAAGTTAAGTACCGATAAGCTGAAATTGTAAAATTCTAAGAATTGTGCGTCATTCGCTGTAACATTTTCACTCTCATCTGTATCTGCGAGCATAGCCAGTACCAGTTATCATCAACGTTTTGTCTTGGCCAAAGTTACTTCTACGAACATGTAGCAACAACAAAGTTCACATTGAAAACATTCACGCTCAGTGTACATCTTAAAGGATCTAAACCATAACATTCTTCCCCGGCAATGTACCAATGTTCGTATTTAAACGCTGTATACATCGAGAATGATTACTTCAAATTTCGTTGTCTCTCGCAGTAACATTTCAGTCCATTCTCTCACATGCCCGTCACACCAAAATTGATCTGCGAAGTAAAAGTCAAAGAAAAGTGAGATGCTTGTATAATACAAATGTATAAACATTTCAAATTTTGCATAACACAGTTTTTCTCTATGCTTTTTCAACTTTTTAACCATCCATTATTTTCATTTTATAATATATTACAGTGGTTTTTTTTCGCTAATTTTAGTGCCGTTTAAAGGCAGTTTCCCCTGACAAAATATCCTCCACTTTTCCCCAAAATTGTCAATTTTATTCCCCCAAGTAATTAGTCTTTAACAGGTGGGTACTTAAAAAGCAAAACTAAATTATTGAATTATTTGAATCAGCACCATTGTCAAAGAGAAGATCAGCAGAGTATATTAATCATTAAAAAAGCAAAATAACCACACATTTCATGAAAAATAGACTTTTTAAAACTTTCCCTATTTTAAATTTTGTCACGCTAAAGTTCCCCATTTCATGGGCACAGGCAGTTAGGAAATTTTGAGAAAAAAAAATCACTGTATTATGCAGACTTTTTTTGTGAATTCTGTCAAATTGTCTAAGACCTGAATCCTGGTATTTTTATGTTCTCTACAGTCACTTTTTATATTGGCTACAAGTTGATTGAATTGAAATGTTATATTTTTTTACAGACTTTTAGCATTTTGTTATATTTTCTACAGACCTTTTGTATTTAGTTATGTTTTCTGTATCATTTTGGCATTTGTGTAAATTTCTTTACATTGGCTTCAATAAATCAATATATCAGTTTCTATCACTAAATTGGTATTGAAACACTGGATATTGGTCCAGTTATTCATGCTTCCGAGAGTCAGAAACAGTCACACAATCTATATCAAGTCATTTCAACCAATCAAAAAGTACTGTAACATCCAAATTGTGTTTCAGTTTCAGTTATAAACGAGTGAAAATTAAAAATAACATCTTAAAGGTCTTATAACAATCTGATATCAGTAAACAGTCTTCATGCTAACCACTAGCCCAACAGCCCGGGGCTAGTGCAAAGTCTTTCCGGCTAGTAGAAATTCAGTAATGTATATAGTTGGGCGAGTGAACATTTCACCTGTTTGCTATGATTGCATAATGATTCGGGCTTGTGGATTAAAACAATTAATGTGAGAAAATACCCCCACAAAAAAGTGTTAAACTGGTTGATATAAAAATCATCCCAGTACTTGTATAAACTGCACAGATCTGTTCGTACTTACCCCTGGGGTCCCAGCAAACGTGGTGGTGGCATAGATGACATTTTGCTGCCCACTTGGGTCAATAATAGTAGCCCCCAGAGAGGCTGAAAACACATACACGAGTAAAATTACAATACATTAATTTTGTTTTTCTTAAAGACAATATTCAATACATAATTGATGTTTCAGTGCAATAGATTTTCGTTGTGCATCCAGCATGACATATATGCGTGTTCCATGACTTGGAAAGAACTTAATCTCAAACTTAGTCATAACTCAAAATATAGGCCAATGAAATTCTAAGCTGTTATGTAACAACCATTTCTACTGGTGAATATTAGTCTTAACTCAAAATATAGACCAATGAAATTCAAAGCTGTTATGAAACAACCATTTCTACTGGTGAATATTAGTCTTAACTCAAAATGTGAAAATAACTTACACTGCATGTCATAGTGGCTGGCATGATCTATATCTGACATGTCTCCTTCTGCTGCACCCATGGGCTTTTCTCCCTTCATTGACTGCAAGCAGAAAATGAAGTATGGCTCATGAAATCTCACATTTTTTACCATAAATTTTAAACTATAAAATATTCTGTGTTTACTCTGGTTGTATCAAGGAAGTCTGTTTCTTCTTCCTTTACTGGCCTAATCAACAAACTAAATATTTTGCCATTATTTTGCTTTCGTACCTAAAATTTTACAGTTTTGTTGCTTCTTCATACACCAGAAAGTGTTTTTTAAATTTCTCATTCTGTGGTGTAACAACTGGAAAATAACATTACTAATACAGGTGTAGACCTGAATAAAACATACAACTCACATATATAGGGAGAAAAATAAGATCGAGCTTCTTTTAGTTTCAACGGACAATTCCTTTGAACTATCTTTGAACCTCAACACGATGAAAGGTTTCAAAGAATGAAAACAGTGAAGAAATCTAATGACACTATACCTCTCTGTACTTTTGTAGGTACAGTTTGAGAGGTTCCACATAGCTGTCGAAGCCCAGCGTGGACATGGCATACAGGATATCCTCTCCGTTGATCGTCTTTCTCTTCTCCTGAGCACATCGGTCACTCGCTCTGATCAAAATGGTTAAGGGATAATCACCACTATAAAAATTACTGATTAGGCTACATAACACTGAACATGTATAGCATTTCAACAATAACTTTAATAATAATGACTGCCTGGCAACAGTTTACTACTTCAAGGCTTTATGAATTAGTACTAAACTGTAAACCAGATGCTTTTGCAATGTTGTTTTTTTTCAGTGCTCAGCATTTTTGTTTCGAGGCCAGTGAAAATAGCTTCTGTTTTTAATTAGGTAAGTTTAATAAAAAATAGCTTCTGTTTTTAAAATTAAATAAGATTAATATTGTGTATGTGCAATGTTGCCACAAGTTGTGTTTGTCAGCCTTTGAAAGAATAGTTACCTATTTATTTTACCTTATTTGTGATTCAAGTCTGAGGCTCATTTAATATTATGACATTCTTGAGACTATTTCTAAGCTAAAAGCTAAACTGAAGAAAGCAGACACTCTCCATTACATGACCCCCCGCCCAGGCGGCCATGTTTATTGACAAACCGGAACCATTTTCGAGCTTGGCCAAGATATCATAAGAACAAAGGTTCTGAGCAATTTCATGTTGATTTGGCAAAAAATGTGACTTTTAGAGTGTTCACAAGCTGTCTATATCTCCCACAATTTTTACATTTTTTTATATTTCAAAGGATACTCGCTGGTGATAAAACTGATGAATTCGGAGACACATTCTTGCACACACTCCTTGGCATCTTTAGCTATCTGAAATGATCATAAGAAAGGACAATTAATAATTAAATCCATTATTTAATATGTAATCCTTCTTTGCTGTGTTTAATCCAAATGCTGTTACCTGTATTTCTTTTTATTTTGACCATTACTCAATAGTGCGCCAAAATTCATTGATTTTCCCTGACATTACTAGTTCATTTGGTGCATAGTAGTAACAACGTAAGCAAATATAAGGTGGCCATTCTCCCCTTCAAGCCATTTTTACTAAAATAGACTTTGACTATTCTACACAAATATAATAATGTTATTGTTTAGCTGTCACAACAGTCTAGCAATTTCTAAGATTCTATATAAATTAATAAGATTTTTGTCTTTCATTGTTGATCTAATTCCCTGATTTTCCCCTGATTATTTGTAAACATTTTCAAATCCCAGATTTTTTCCAGCAGGGAATTTTTTAGCATTTTTTTCCTGTTTTCCAGACTTGGTGGCCACCCTGTTAAATTACAATATCAACTTTATATGATCAATATATAATGATCAATGTATATATATATATATATATGAACTCTGAATATTTACTTTGACTTCTAAATCAATGGTCAAGCCCAAAACATAAATTGTGTGTTTCGAGCAATGGTCTCAAACAAGGTAGGGTCCGGATTGATTTTTTTAAACTTTTTTCAAAGACACATTTCGGTCAAAAAGCATTGAAAATTATCTAAAATCTGACAAATAAGGATTTCACGGAAAACAATCATCGCTAACAACTTTAGGGTTGGGGGGTTTCGCTAGTTATGGTCGGGTTGCACAGAACACAGAAAAATCTACTTGTGAAGAATGTTACCTTTCCACTTTTTGGAACTGAATGCTTCATTATTCTTGCGACATTTGCAATGGGAAGAAATCGGTCCTGCAAAGAAAACAGTAAACTGTCAACGACAACAACAAAAGTCTCAAATATAACGACAACTATATTTGGCCTAAACTGCTTTCTTTATAGTGATTTCATCAAAGAAAGAGAAATTTGGTTTAATAATGACATTTTTCAGCCATAAGATCTTTTACATACATGGTTAACGAATCTGTTACATGTACGAGTAATAAATAGTACAAGTAGAATATAATTTTTTAGCAAATTGCAACAAAATCGAGGTTGCTACAGACATGTTATACACTAATACAGACACTTCTTAAGTCTTCCTAAGCAATGTTTACCTCCTCCTATGCAATGTTTACCTGTTCTCTCAGCGGTTCATTGTTTGGCATGTCCTGATGCTCACCCTCGTCACCATCTTCTACTTCACCTGTAAGAACAAGATATTACTGAGATATACATGTACAATTAAAGGATTGCTCTCTTATAACATTTTGTGACAAGTCACTCCTCCTTAAAGTCAGATTTCAAATAAGTGGTAACAAGTTAAGAAGAAGTGGTGTTGTTGCATTTTTTTTACTCTTGTATTATACAAGACAGCCCAACAGTGAACTCATTTACAATCCAATCATCACCATCAATGTTCCAAGAAAAGAGTACTGGTCACAAGTACATAAACAAATCATGACGATGATGTTAATATGATGGAAATTTCTACACATAACTGGTTAACAGTAAATATATTTTAATTTTCCTTAAAATAAATAAATATGGACTTGATTTTTTAAGTTCCTATTGTGATTATTGGATTGGGTTTCTGCGTCACTTAAGAGGATACTTATAAAATACTTGTGATACTAATAATACAACTGCTAGATCTTGTAACTTTTTAAGATACATATGTACGAAAAAGCTCTGCTTTCTAGATTGCCAGTGTGAAACGTAGTTATGCTATATAAATAGTATGCTTCTTAAGAATTCGTTATATTTATTTAAAACTTATTAAAAACTAGAATTGTCACAGAGTGAGGGATATACCCCCACAATGTGGCCTTGTCACAAAACTATGGCATCCATTCGAAAGAAATGGACAGAGAGAATGCTTTAATTTGTGAATGGTCAACAGTGTATTTTGAAAAATTTAATTTCAATAGGAGCCATAACTCTGTCAAAATTTAGTGGTTTGTAACCAAAGTTAAACTTGATCTGTATTTTATGATGTTACACCTATGTACCAAAAATAAGTTTAATAATTATGTGAAGCCTTTCATGAGTTATTGTTCATGTTTTTTGGAAATTTAAGTCAAAAAGGGGGGCCATAACTGTGTCAAAATTTAGTGGTTTGTAACCAAATTCGAACTTGACCTGTATTTTATGATGCTACACATGTGTACCAATAATTATTTAAATATGTCAAGCCATTGAGTTAACGTCAGGAAACCATGTTTTTATGGAATTTAAGTCAAATAAAGGGCCATTACTCCATCAATATTTAGTGGTTTGTAACCAAAGTCGAACTTGACCTGTATTCTACGATGCTACACATGTATACCAAGAATTATTTGAATATCTCAAGCCATTATTGAGTTATTGTTCGAAAATCGTGTTTTCAGGGAATTTTAAGTCGAAAAGGGGCCATAACTCTGTCAAAATTTAGTGGTTTGTAACCAACATCGATTTTGACCTGTATTCTATGATGTTACACGTGTACCAAAAATTATTTGAATATGTCAAGCCTTTCTTGAGAAATCATCCAGAAACAATGTTTTTAGGGACTTTTAAGTCGAAAAAGGGCCATAACTCTGTCAAAATTTAGTGGTTTGTAACCAACATCGATCTTGACCTGTATTCTATGATGTTACACATGTGTACCAAAAATTATTTGAATATGTCAAGCCTTTCTTGAGTAATCATCCGGAAACAATGTTTTTAGGGAATTTGAAGTCGAAACAGGGCCATAACTCTGTGTCAAACTTTAGTGGTTTGTAACCAACATCGAACTTGACCTGTATTCTATGATCTTACACATGTGTACCAAAAATTATTTGAATATGTCAAGCCTTTCTTGAGTTATCATCCGGAAACCAAAAACCAACAGACTTACAAGCTCCCTCCTATATACCCCCCCCCTAAACTTTGTTTGTGAGGTTATAATAAACTTTTAATGGCACTGGAAAATAACACACTATGATTCATACAACTAATAGTACATCATACCGTCCATCATTCTGTCGTTTGATGGGAAGAACGTGTCTGACAGACTGTTTTCTCCTGTGGCATCACCGCCTCCATCCATGTTTGATGAATTTCTCTAACAAATTGCTGAAAATAAACATGCACTTTTTTTTTATTTAAAAAAATGGTACATGAATTGTCATCACCTCCACCATCCATGTTTCCATTTTCCGTGCTCCAAATAAGTTTTGTGTGGAGCCTAGAGGGTAAATATACACTTGCACCTGAATTCATGTGTATAGATGTACAATCAGTCCAAAATTAATGGAGGTAAGCGTTATTTCAGTCAGAACATGTTGAGCTTAAAATGCAAATAAAAGCAATGGGGTAATCTTAAGTAATGTGATAGACATGAAGATAATAAACAGTTTTAAATAAGGAATAATTGTGTACATAATCACACTTATTACAGTCGGAATCCGACTGTCGGATAATATATGTGGGTCTGTGAACACAAAGGTTTCAACTTTCTTCTTACATGCACACTCTTATTTTTTATTTTCTGTGCGCATCTTGTGATTTTTTTTTGGTGCTTAAATTAAGCACGTGTGTGCCTTACCTGGTCGACTGCATGTTCATGAATTTTTATTAAAAAATTGCTGAGAAAACTTAACATATGCACTTACTTACTAGTACGTACATATTTTTTTAAGGTTATTTCTGTTACAAGTGTGCTTCTCATTCCTCAATAATGTTTCATAAATATTTGTACAAATAACACTTCCATTCTGGATGCAACACCAATTTAAACATACACATTATTTACTTTTAAACACATCTCGCTGTTGTCCGCTGTGTAAACTTTAATCGATATTCTGCTACACTGAAACGATTGCGTCATTTCGATTGGTCATTCAATTCTATCATTCATCATCCGATTGGTTGAAGCATATTTGAAGGGTTAAACAAGGCAAGATAAACATGGCGATCTGTACATTAATGTAGATTTATACAAAAGTTTATGCATGTCCTAGGTAAATGTTGGCACATGTTAAGCAGTTTAGGTGTTGTTTAAGTAAACTACATTGATGGATAACTAGTCTATTGTTGCAAATACTGGAAATTTATGAAACTACAAGAAACACAACTTGCACAACACTGTACACACATGACTAACTGGTCTTTTTTGTAATGATCATAGCAGGGATCTCGGAAAAGCAAAATCAAGCGTATTTGGATGCATATTTTTGCAAAAGGACGCATGTCAAACCCATGCCAAGAGTCATTGGGACGCATGCTTTTTGGCTTACTGCGTATACCCTGTTACATAGTAACAATATGTCAGAAAGAATGTGCATCCGATGGGACACAGATTTAAAATAAAAAATGACGTGTCCTGATAGTGTTTTATCCAGGAAGGCAGAGGGGCATGGCGCAATATATGCAAAAAGGGCATTTTAGCGCGCTGTGTCCTTTATATTTTAAGACAGTAAACAGTATAGCAAAACTTTAACAGAATACATCTACAAAAATAGAAATATGTAATAGAAATCAAAAATAGAATCTGTAATGAAAACTTCTGCGTGGGGCCATCTTAAATGACACATCCGGGGATATTTAGTAGGGGCTAGTATTTTCTTGACATTGAGGGCCCAAAATGTGTTGACAGGTAAGTCATATTTGACACGCATACCAAATTACCAATATACAACTTGTTTCCCTTTCACACCTGAAGTCTCCAGACAGAGAACCCCACTATTTGACTCAAAGTTAAGCTACTAAAGGCTTTGCCCATTAAGTACATTAAATAAAAATCATATATCACCTAAATATATATTAGTTCTGTGTTAGCGCTACCAGTAGCCAAAATAGCCATTTGGCTACTAAACTTTCTTATTGGCTACTAAAATGTCTATGTGGCTACTAAAATTTTTGGAAAACATTTAAACATGAAGCATACTTTCTGAAAATATTTCTTAATAATATGTTTTCTTTGCAAATTAAAATTTTTTGGCTACTAGTGCAGATTTCTTAGCGCCAACCTAGTAGTTTCTACACATACATACTATAAGTCCATTTTTCAGGTGTCAATATAATGAATATTTGTAATTTTACATTTTCGCAGCGCTAAAAGTATTTGCCAATTGAAATAATGATTCATATTTATTCAAAACATCAATCCGTTACAAACACGGATAGTAAGAGCGGGAATGTCAAACCTACGAGTTGAAGTTATGTGTGTTAATCGAATACGCATCATCAATTAGGCCTAAATATCACCACTTTAGTGGGATTAAGAATCAGGTTCAAGAGTCAAGCTGACAATCAATAGTACAGTAATCGCTTAGAAATTTCTGTCGGCAATAAATCGAGGACAGTAATTGATTAATCAAATCGATTAGAAATGCATGTATGCAATGAATCGAGCACAGTCAGAGCGACAGTAACAGAAAACAGTGAATGCCCTTTTCGCAGACATAGGGCCGATAAAAGTGGTCAAGAGGCAATTAAGATCGTTATCGATAAGGGCGAGTGGCAGCTTTTGCCTTTGTAAAGGGCAAAGTGGTGCTTCCAAAAAGGGGCATGGAACTGCGCCACGCAAAAAGGGCCTGGATAAAACACTACCTGATGGATAATATATGCGTATTTGATGCAGAAAATCGTGTGCCGTATATCCCTGGGTGGTACACTTCGTCCTGCCAAGACGTGGTACGCTACGTCCTGGTACACTTCGGCAATGGTACGCTTCATCTGACATTCGTTGGGGTACACCAAGCTATCTGGACTAAGGTAGCGATGCCAAAGCAGCGAGAGTAGTGTCCCTTGGAGGAAGCTCATGAATATTAATTAGTGGCGAAAAGCGGCCCAACGCTGGGATCGGTCTTACACTCATATAAAACGTAAATTTCTGGAACCAATATACTTCATATAGTTATAAGATGATGAAATACCGGGAAAACCATAAAACAATCCACGTGAGTATTATTTTTAGATACGAAAATTCCGATGAAAAAGTATAAAATCCAATATTTCTTTAAAAAAAAGAGGATTTCGCTGGATTTCCGGCTACATATTTAACAATGAATTTGTTTTTTATTAAATGCTACCTTTCTTTAGAACGAATTTAACAGCAAAGTTATTGTTTATGGGTCTTTTCCAAACCATGTTAAACTGAACGCAATTCCAAGATGGCGGCGGTGTGTACGAATAACAATACGGAAGAAATATCAATATTTGAGATATATTTGCTGTCGACACACTAGTAGGGATATATTGCATGTATTAAGATGGATCCTATATGTTAAACAAGGCATATGCGTTGTTTATTGTTTAATTATTTGAATTATACAACCAATTACGTCCAAACAATTCGTACCCAGTCGGTTCGTACATCTGTCAGTCTGGTATTTCAATGAATGTTAATCTGGATATTTACGAGCAATCACTATAAATTTTCCAATTGCTGAAATATACACTGTTTTACACACATCTTTAGAGTATGGTCAAGAACTAAATTGGGCCACAATAATTGTTAATTATTATTATTAATTTAATAATTAATTATTAAATTAATAATATTAATGTAACCCAGCTGAAAAAATCCCAAGCCACAATGGGATTCGAACCCGGGACCTCCCGGTTCCTAGGCAAACGCTCTACCGCATCACTATAAAAGCTAGCTCATATAGCAAGGCAGTATAAGTGTCCCTTATACATCACCCTACTACATAAATATGTAGTAGGGTGATATATAAGGGACACTTATACTGCCTTGCTATATGAGCTAGCTTTTATAGTGACGCGGTAGAGCGTTTGCCTACGAACCGGGAGGTCCCGGGTTCGATTCCCATTGTGGCTAGGGATTTTTTCAGCTGGGTTACATTGGCGCCCAACGTAAATAACCCACTGTGGTCTGTACGACATCCCACAGATGTCAAGGCAGATGGAAATTCGTGGAAGAATTTCATACATGGAGGGAGAATATGTAGTAGGGTGATATATAAGGGACACTTATACTGCCTTGCTATATGAGCTAGCTTTTATAGCGACGCGGTAGAGCGTTTGCCTAGGAACCGGGAGGTCCCGGGTTCGAATCCCATTGTGGCTTGGGATTTTTTCAGCTGGGTTACATTAATAACATAAATAAATACTAATTAGTAATTACTAGCAGACACTTGTCAATTTGATATTGTAAGTATGTCTTTCTGATTTGATATATGCATTAAAAGTTGCATAAAACATGTGTTACAGTTTCAAACGAATAAGTAAAATGTTGACTATATATCATTTTTTTTATTTAAAAGTCATTGCGGCAAAACAAGTCACATAAAGAACAGCTGATTTTGATAAAACCATCAATAAAATGTAATGCAAGAAACATGAACAATCATACCAACTAGTTTTTAAAATTAGGCTGCACACATGGACATTATGTATTCAGCCTAATAATAAAAACCCATAGTTGGTATTACTGTTTATGTTGATTTTGCATTACATTTATTGCACCTTGACGGATGATGTACAAAAATAGTCATAACAACACTTCTATGTGAGATAAATGAAATTTTATTTCAGTTTTGTAATCAGGAAACATGCACCTTTACAAAATTACATTTTGGCTAAGTGTTTTACCGTAATAATTTAAAAAAATGACAGTAGTCTTCATTTTTCATGTATTTTCCCAATTTGCGTCTTATTGCAGCCTTACGGGTGGTGTACAAAAATAGTCATAACAACACTTCTAAGTGAGATAATTATGATTTTATTTCAGTTTTGTAATCAGAAAACATGCACCATTTATAAAATACATTTCCCCCCATAGCTTTTAGCTTTATAAACACAAATTCATAGTTGGGCTGACTTTTCATGTTTTTTTCTTGTATAACGTTTTATTGCACTTTGACGGGTGCTGTACAAAAATTGCCATAACTTCACTTCCAAGTATGATACTTTCATGCTCATTTTCAGTTTTGTAATCAAAAAATATGTATCTTCTAGGAAATATATTGGGATTCATGATCAAAACATCCCCCAAAAATCATGTAGCCATGCTAACTAGGGAATTGGATTTATTAAGTTGGTGTTTCTATGTTGTTGTTGTTTTCAATTTATGTGAAACTGTTAACATTAAAAAGACGTTACTCCGTTCATGTATTATTTAATATTTCGTTCATAATATTTGTATTTCCAGTTAACTTAAAAATCAAATGCCATTCCCATTTTTTTAAATTCCAGTAAATTTTTTGTAACAGGAAATTTTTTCTTTGTTGACGCGATTCTAAATTTAGACTTGGTCGACGCGCCATACTTTGTGTAGATTTTCCTGAGAAACCGCGATGAAAATGATAACACAGATCTTTGATTTAACTCAAATATTTACTTGTCAGACGACTCCACGTGCGAACAAACATTGTAAACAAACCTGATCGAACTTCTCAAATTGGTTGGTCAGCGAAATTCTGTTATAGCCAGTGAAAATTCAGAGATAAACAGCCATTCAGATTTGTCGTCTCAATTTTAACTTCACCCTACAGTACGAGGCGGTTACAAACCACGAAATCATTTGCTAGCAATTTGACTGACAGTCATGCTTGTAGTGCGTTTAAGAAGATCACAAAAAGCTATTTTAAATGTTTACAGATCTATGATCACACTTAGGTTTAAATCATGCAAAATAAATAAATCACTACTACTCAGATTATTCAGAGACTGTTTGGGCTATTGAAGATAGATTATGTTAAAACACATGGGTCAATATCAATCTTAAAAACAGAGATCTATTGATAGATCTTTGTTAAAAACAAATAAGATTCTACAAATAAACAACGTGGGATGCCATCATTTTGTGTTCATGATTTAGAGAAAAATCCAGACCGAAAATAGCAGGGGGCTCCATCCTGCTTCTCTTTTATGCCCCCCCCCCCCCCCCAACCCCCTCATGCTGCCCCACTGGCTGGCCAACACAGGAATGTTTAATCGCGTTTTAAACATAATGTATATTTGCCAGTATTAAATGACAAAATTAACTTTTTTAGCAGCACTCTGTACCCTTTTTTAGCTCGACTTTTCGAAAAAAAGCAAGCTATTCTACTCGCCCCGGCGTCGGCGTTGGCGTCCGAGCTAGGTTAAAGTTTTTCGGTAAGCTAGTTTCTCAGGAATGGCTTGAGCGATTTCATTCAAACTTAAAACATTAATTCCCCACATTAAAATGAACATATAGGCCAAGTTTGGTAACTCTCGTTTGAAATTTGTCAAAATTATGGGCCTTTTTACACTTAGAAATTTTACATATAAGCTATATGGACAGGTTAAAGTTTTTCGGTAAGCTGGTTTCTCAGAAATAGCTTGAGGGATTTTATTCAAACTTTAAAACACTTATTCCCTATATTAAAATGAATAGGCCAATTTTGATAACTCTATTTTAAAATTTGTCAAAATTATGGGCCTTTTTACACTTAGAAATTTTACATATAAGCTATATGAACAGGTTAAAGATTTTCGGTAAGCTGGTTTCTCAGGCATGGCTTGATGGATTTCATTGAAACTTATAACACTTTTCCCCTATATTAAAATGAACTCATATGCCAATTTTGATAACTCTAGTTAAAAATTTGTCAAAATTATGGCCGGGCCTTTTTACACTTACAAATTTTTAAGTGGGTGGATAGACGGTGTCAACTTATAATTTCCACGCTCTAACTTGAGAATCAAACTTTATACATAAATACCCTAAAGCAACACTTTACTCGGGATTGCATGTGTGGTGGGTTGGGCGGGGTCAAGGTCACTGTTACTAAAAAAAAAAAAATCTTATGCTTTATAACCCTAGAACAAATTGGAATATTTTAACAACATTCAGTTAATAGATACTGTATAACGAGAAATTGCATGAGATTGCATAGGGGGTTAGTTGGGTCAAGGTCACTGTTTTGAAATATAGAAAAATGCTTCCACTCAGTATCTCGAGAAAGAAATTAATTTTGTTTCATTGGCCCCTACTATACAGTTTGTTTTAGAAAAAATGACAGAAACTCTTTCCGACACAAGAAAAGTCGAGCGTGCTGTCCTCCGACAGCTCTTGTTATCCTAGATCTTTCACTTCTGAGGATGTTTGGTTGATGCACAGACTCAGTATTGTAGGTCATACCAGTTTTCGTATGAATTAGGTATTTCTAGGACACAATTGTAGGACTTTGTATATCAATTTAATTTGCTTGTAATGCGGTCTTTGAGTGTTCCTGGCAATTGATGCGTATGGTATCAGGGTTTGTACAATACATGCTGACATTTTGATTGTGTCATGGCACCGCGACAAATGTCACGAATGTCAGTTGCGGATTTCTTTAATATGTTTATATTAATATTGTAGGTTGAATGACAAGTCATTCATAATTCACATTACTGAATTTACGTGAATATTGTATATTAAACGTTAGTATTTTAGTTCATTCCAACGGCATATTGATATTGGCGTACAATTTGAGTTCTTTTTCTTATCAACCAAAGTTTGGCACATACATTTACATTAGTTATACAATCACGTACTAAACAAATTTCGCGTTTTCCCCAGTTCTACGTGTGGGCTGGTATTCACAAAGCTTTTGAGAGAATGTTTAACGGAAGTTGTACTTACGTGAAAACTCAATCTGATTACATTCTCTATGTAGAATCCACTGATTTCTGTTGACAATACTAAACATAGATGTAAGTTTTACTATTTTACTATTTGCGAATACGGACCATGGCTTGCATTAAAAGAAATTTCATGAAGGTTTTCAATACAATGATAATATCTTCATGGTATCAGAAGTCAGGTGATCAAGGTTTCGAGAAATCGTTGTGCGTATGCATATATTTAGTAAATTTACGTAATACAGCTTTCTCATGATGGAGTTATTTGTGTATTAATTATTAGTGAAAAAATTGGAACTGTGCCTGCTTCATATTGTAGCTCCCCGCCGTTTATATAAATGACGTAACAATTGAGATCATCTAATTCACCGGAATGTCTCTTTAAATTACTAAAAATAAAGTAATTAATTTGGAAGTTAAATGTGTATGGTTTTCAATAGTTATCATAAACTCCAGTACTACCATCAGAACCGTCGTATGTTTATTCTTCATCATCATGTTCACCTTCTGGCAGTACTACCATCAGAACCGTCGTATGTTTATTCTTCATCATCATGTTCACCTTCTGGCCGTATTGTCTTCAATATCATAATAATTATCATTTTCTTCTCTTTCTTCTCTTTCTTCTTCTGCATAAACATCATCATCATCATCACCATGGTCGTCGTCATCGCCATAATCACAATCAACATGATCGTCGGAGTCAGTGTAGTCGAAGTCGTCATCGTCGTCTTTGTCACATCATTATCACCAACAACTTCATCACCAACAGCATCATCATCTTTATAATCTTCGTTGTTGTCGTCATCATCATCATCATCACCAACATCATCGTCACCAGCAATTCAGCATAACTATCAGTATCATCGTTGTCGTCTTATCGACCAGACTGCTGCTGCTGCTGCTGGTGCTACTACTACTACTACTACTACTACTACTACTACTGCTACTACTACTACTACTACTACTGTTGTTGCTGCTGCTGCTGCTACTTCTACTACTATTACTACTACTACTACTACTACTACTACTACTACTACTACTACTACTACTACTACTACTATTAAATATTATTATTATTAGTTGCAGTAGTAGTAGTAGTAGTAGTAGAAGTAGTAGTAGTAGTAATAGTAGTAGTAGTAGTAGTAGTAGTAGTAGTAGTATTGTTATTATTATTATTGTTATTATTATTATATTATTATTATTTGTATCTTTTATATAACACTATAATAAGCTGTAAACAGCCTATTTTATTAAGAACACTGCCTCTATACCGCAGTGTACCTTGTAACTCCGCACTTAAATTACAGACATTGGGAGTTTCCTTAAAATAATAATTATGGAAATGATATATCTCTTTGATACATCTGTCAGCACCGCTTTAGTCTTTAAAACACACTAAACAAATTAGCCCCCAAAATATACTCGGCATCTGACATCTAGAAAGATAATTACGACGGAAATGACACAATCGCAGCCCTGCCGGATTTCTTTTGACGGCGTTTCCGTTCAGCCGGTTTATTTTGGAAACCAGAGACTGTGGTCCCTTTGTGCAGCCATCGACGTTCACATCTTGTCTGTCAGATTTAAGGGCGAGGACATTGTGGAATCTCTAGAGATAGCACAAAGAATGTGAACAGCCTCGTGAAGTAGAATATTATATAGCTATATAAGTCCTAATAATTCGATCGCCCAGTGTGTCGTTTATCGTTTGTACTGATCGCTCTGCATCTAAATATGAACAATGTGTGTTTTTTTTTATTAACATTGTCAATATTATAAATATTAAATTATCGTCGCTATCATTTTCTCTTAAAATATATTACTTTTCTTTGGTGCAAATGGGTCGCGTTATTTTTATATTATTTTTCGCTAATTTTATAGATATTTTTTATAATACACTTAACGACATTAACCCGTTATCATCGTATATATTTCCAGGCAATGCTCAATTCATTTTCAGGTATCGAATACGAATCAACACTAAAATACATATATGCAACTGTCTAAATCGATATTATCTTTGTATTAAAACATACATATATTAAAGGGACTTGTTCACAGATTATCGCATTTGTTGAAGTATGCCATTAAATGTATTAACTTGAAAGATTTAAGCATTGAAACTAAAAACTCAAGTATAATAACGAGAAAAGTATTTAGAAAAAAAAACAACAGAAAATAAAAAAAAACTGGTCCCACCGAGGTTCGAACCCGGGACCTTCGTTTTAAAATGCTATCGCCTTAACCACTCGGCCATTCCGACTTATGTAATATACTCTGAATTATTTACTTTATATAAGTGCTTGCTCCCTTGTATACACTGTTCTCTTGTTTTTGGAATCGGTACCACAAAGTTGAAAAATTGTCAATTTGTCTATCTGTGAACAGGTCCCTTTAACAGTATTAATAATTATGTCGTAAATTTTGTGACCACCCATTTCCACGAAACTTGTAAGCAAAATTTGTTGAGTTATTTTCAGATTCGTGGCATAAATTAAAACAACCCAATAGATTTGTTACCATATACTCCGATTTAAAATGGAAGAAAAGTTAATAAGAACCATTGTTGTAAAACGCATACTTGGCTACGTTTACATCACAAACAAGTTTTGGGCTGTACTGTACAGCCGGAAACTCGAATACACGTTGACTTTAGGTTACACATCACTAATAAAGGATGCAAATATGGACACTCGTATTTGTTGATGTTTAGTCCCCTACCGGTGTTTCACCGGAGGGGACTATAGGTTTGCCCTCCGTCCGTCAGTCCGTCCGTCCGTCCGTACGTCCGTCAGTCCGTCCGTCCGCAAAATATTGTTCCTGCGATAACTCAAAAACTACTGAAGATACTTCGATGAAACTTGATACACATATAAACGGCAATGTGAGTATTAGGCGCGAACTTTTAATTTTTACCAGAGGTAAAAGGTCACGTGATTGTTACTAAAAGTAGAAATAAACTAAAACAAACTGGATCCTGCGATAACTCAAAAAGTACTGAAGATAATTATTTCGATGAAACTTGGTATACATATAAGTGGCAATCAGAGGATTATGCAGGACCTTTTATTAGTCCCCTACCGGTGTTTCACCGGAGGGGACTATAGGTTTGCCCTCCGTCCGTTCGTCCGTCTGTCCGTCCGTCAGTCCGTCCGTCCGCAAAATATTGTTCCTGCGATAACTCAAACATTACTTAAGATACTTCGATGAAACTTGGTATACATATAAACGGCAATGTGAGTATTATGCACGACCTTTACTTTTTACCAGAGGTCAAAGGTCACGTGACTGTAACTAAAAATAGAAATAAACTTAAACAAACTGGATCTTGCGATAACTAAAAAAGTACTGAAGATATTTTGATGAAACTTGGTATACATATAAACGGCAATGTGAGGATTATGCAGGACCTTTTATTTTTCAACAGAGGTCAAAGTTCACGGGACTGTTACTAAAAGTAGAAATAAACTAAATACTGTTATAATTCGAAAAGTACATAAGATATGTCCATGAAACTTGGTACAAAGATTGAACTATAAGTTTGCCATCCGTCTGTGTGTCTCTCTATATGTTTCGTCCGTATGTATGTCCGTCCGTCTGTCTGTCCGTCCCCAAAACCTGGTTCCTGCTATAACTCAAAAAGTACTGAACTTATTTCGATGAAACTGGGTATACATATAAACGGCAATATGGCAATGTGAGGATTATGCACGACCTTTTTTTTTCACCAGAGGTCAAAGGTCACGTGACTGTTACTAAAAATAGAAATACACTAAATACTGTAATAATTCGAAATGGACATAAGATATGACCATGAAACTTGGTACAGAGATTGAACTATATTTTTGCCATCTGTCTGTGTGTCGTTCTGTCTGTTTGTCCGTATGTCTGTCTATCCGTCCGTACCCAAAAACCTGGATCCTGTGATAACTCGGAAAGTACTGAAGACACTTTGATGAAACTTTGTATACATAGCAACAGCAATGTGAGAATTAGGCACGACCTTTTATTTTTCAACAGAGGTCAAAGGTCATGTGACTGTTACTACAAATAGAAATAAAAATAATACTGTAATATTTTGAAACGTGCATAACATATGATCATATATGAAACTTCATGAAACTTGGGACACAGATTGGACTATGGGTTTGCCCTCCGTTTGTGCGTCTATCTGTCTGGTCGTCCGTCGGTCTCAATCTGTCTGTCTGTCCTGTCCCCAAAACCTGGATCCTGCGATAACTCAAAAAGTACTGAAGATACTTTGATGAAACTTTGTATACATAGAAAGAGCAAGGTGAGGATTGTACACGATCCTTTATTTTTCACCAGAGTTCAAAGGTCACGTGACTGTTATTTAAAATAGAAATAAACTTAATACTGTAATTATTCAAAAAGAAAATAACATTTGATCACGAAACTTGGTACACAGAATTGACTATGTGATTGCCCTCTGTCAGTTTAGTACTGCAATAACTCAAAAAGTAACTCGAATGTCTGGTCAATGTTACTAAAATAGAAAAAACAACAACTTAATACTGCAGTGACAAATGGGATTTGAATATGAAACTGTGTACATCTACAGATAAAGGGCGATTTGATGGTATTGCACAATGTTTAATTAGTAGGGGTTTTCACCGGTAGGGAACTCCTGTATTGCTTGCAATACTATCAAAGCCTTGTTTTTTCTCGATATTTTAGTGTTTCCTTCGTCATTATTACGTTTATCTGTTTGCTTTCAAGATATACTGTCACTTTCATCTGCTAATCAGAAAACAGTTGATATGAATGATCGTACATACACACTTTAAAGCAAACAGTAAGTGTCACGACGTGTACGACCAGGTCACAGTGGTAGATGAACGTAGAATCATATTAGAGCGGCATACGCAGAGAAGTTAATTGTCCAAGCAACACAACCCGAAAGTAGTTACGACAATTAACTAACTTACAGTGAGAAAAAACAACAACTGATACACGCAGTGTCATGTAAATTTGCAGTCATCAACGATAAATACTATTTAATTTTAGCATTTTCAGCATTTATGCAAGGAAAAGAGACATTTACGGAAAATATTGGTAATACTGTCAAATCATTGTAATTCGCGGTGGTCTAATTTTCGCGTATTTTGCGGTCCGAACATTGCGCGAATTTAAAACCCCGCGTAATTTAAACACCGCGAAATAAAATGATTTTACAGTACGAATTTACCCTACGTCATAACATAAATATTTTTTGCCGCTCTTCTTGTTTTAAAAAAAGTACGCATTTTGAACCAATGAAATAATGGAGTTCATTCATTCCGGACTGGTGAACTGCTGATTGTTTTATTCAACGCCTCTGATTGGTTTGTTAAGTAAGTCAAAAGTTTGCATTGACAGATAAGTCTCGGGCCTAGGAAAAGTACTGTTTACAATGCACAATTCCACACAGGTTGTTGTTTTTTTTTCAAATAAAATGTATAGCAAAATTATCCAATTAATGGGTAAGTGTGTGACATGACAAGCAAAATTATCCAATTAATGGGTAAGTGTGTGACATGACAAACTGTTAACCAATTTCACATAAATAAGAGGTCATCCCGGTGTTTCAGAGGAAGGTTATTTGAAAGATGCTGACATTGCACGGAAACAAAACAACTTAAAACGAACCTAGCAAAGGCTTAGCACAAATAATGATGAACAGTTAGCTATGTATTCTAGTTTTAACACACACTTAAAACAAAACTTCCTTTGTACTTTATCTAGACATAAACACAAATATTTGCTTATATTTCCGCGAGCTATGCGCCTTAAAAACTGGCACGAACAAGTCAGTCAAGAAAGGGCAACGAAGAAAGAAACCAGATTAAACAATTACTATACGGAATTGCATCATCAGATAACAGGTTCTGGTCTATCCGCAAGACGCTCTCTGTAATCCATCTTTAGAGGTCACTATATCAATGGCCGACCTTTCATTCGGATACATTTGCACAATTCCGATCATTTTTCTCTTCCGATAAAACTGGTGTGTAGCCTAATATCGAATACGTAGTTTTCGCGGGGGTATAAAACGAGGAAAAACTTATTACCTGTCAGTATGTGGAAATGACCAAGAACTGATTTGATAACAGAAGCAAGAAAAAAAGTGAACTACATAGATCGATTATACTGTAACTATATTATAGATTAATTTGAAAAGAGCTGCTACGTTTTAACAAGAAAAAAAAAATACTGTAAAACTATGAATTATTACCACATCTCGCTGTTATTCGTTTGGACGTACTTATGCCTGGGCGTCGCCAAAGGTAATCACAACTTTAATTTTAATATTATATTAAGAATGACCGGTAAGCGAAGAATATTTGTGATTTTACAAAAGTCTACTGATATTTAAAATTTCTTAAAAAGTAGTTACAGGTTTTTCACAGTGAATTGTAATAGTCATAGCACTTTAATTAGACGGTTTAATAAATATATGACTTCTTTTTACAAAATATGTGTTTTGTGGTCCGATTTTGTGTGCCATTGTTTTGGTATACTATTTTTACTAAGCTTGACGAAACGCCGTGTTCATGTGTTTTGGGATCTTTATCACACACATTTCCATAATCTGTGTCTTTCACGTACTGGTAAATCTAGTAAAATTTAAACTATCTCCTTACCTATTCATTATATGCATAGAACGTTTGTCTGCAGAAATAGATTTAAATCAAAATATTACAGGAATAAATATACATAATGTTCACGTTAAACAATCAATGTTCGCTGATGATGCATCGTTTATGTTAGATGGCACACAAAAATCAATTGAAACTTTAATAAATGTATTCGAAAACTTTGCATCAATATCGGGTTTAACACTCAACAAAAGCAAATGTAAAATTTTAAATTGGGTTCATTAAATCAAGTCAAATTCAATACTGTAAACATAAGAAGTTCATTTGGAACTCCCAACATGCCACAGCTCTGGGTATCAACTTCAGTAATAAATCTGAGGAAATAATCGAACTTAACATACCAACTAAAATAAACGAATTTGAAAGTTCTTTAAATAAATGGAAACGATGGAAATTATCAGCGATGGGGAAAATTACAGTTTTAAAAAATGTTTTGCATTTCCAAAACTAATTTACCCTCTCACTGTTCTCCCGAATCCACCCGAGAACATCATTAAACAAATTAAATCGATAAGTTTTAAATTTCTCTGGGATGAAAAACCCGACAAGGTTGCAAGAAAACGAATTATTCGAGATTACTCAGAGGGTGGTCTCAAAATGCTTGATATTGACCTTTTCATTGAATCACTCAAAGCAAGTTGGGTTAAACGCTTTATTTTCCAAACAGAATCTAAATTGATTCAAATCTATACCAACATGCTAGATAAATTTGGTGGTTCATTAATATTTAAATCAAATTTAAAACCCACTGACGTTAAAACCACAAATATAAAATCTGAGTTTCTGAAAAATGTGATTCACGGGTGGCTTTGCGCGTCCTGTAACGATGACCACATGCCAATCCAAAAACAACTTATTTGGAATAATACATTTATAAAGCATAATAACAAAACGCTATTTTTTAAAACGTGGTTTGAAAACGGAGTACAAATGTTAGAACATATATTAAATTTCAGAACCAAACAATTTTACACTTTTCCAGAAATCGTTTACCTTTATAATTTAAACAAAGATGATTTTTTGAAATATAACGCTTTGATAAACAGCATTCCTATTGAATGGAAACAATTATTACAGCAAAGCCACATCGAGTATTCCGCTCCAGAATACATGTTCACCAACATCACAGAATCAACCAAATTATGTAAAGTAGTATATGGAAAACTAGTATTAAAAGAAAAACCAAAAGATTTTAAACAAATAAATAAATGGAAATTATTACTAAATTTGGAAGAAATTAATTCAAAATTAATTTTCACTCAACCTTTAAAATTATCTATTGATACTAAATTGAGAAGATTTCAATACATATATTTAATGCAAATTATTCCGAACAACACCTTGTTGCATAAATGCAAAATAAAGTCTTCAAGTTTGTGCGATTTTTGTTCAATGTATCCTGATTCAAATATCCACATGTTTTGGGAATGTCAATACGTACAAATATTTTGGACATGCCTTCAAAAATGTATACAGGACATGTTGGGCATGGGAGATACGCTAGATTTGAATTATGCTAACATATCATTTTGTAATATTCAAACTGTTACTAAAATGAATTCATACTGCATTAACTTTATAATTTTGTTTGCAAAATGTTATATATTTAAATGTAAAAATGAAAACAGTGTGCCACAAATAAATATGTTTAAAAATGTCCTCAGAAAACGAATTAAATTAGAAGAAATAATTTCACACGTACAGAATAAGTATGAACATTTCCTGTCACGCTGGACTCATTTTATTTCATTCTAATCTTTTTTACGAACCCATCCATGTTAAACTTAGCAAAAACTTCTCGTCTCTTCATTATACATTTTTTCTATTTCTTTTTTTTTTTTATGTTGTATAGATAAAAATTTCTTTGTAAAACACACTTTGTACTGTAAACTGATTTGATGTAATATGTATATTGGGGTTTGAAAAGAAATAAAATTGTATTGACAATTTTTTTTTTAAACAATTGTTGAAACTGTATGCTGCCATAAATCTTTGAAATCTACATGTAAGCAGATCTTTTATGAGCTCTTTTGTATTTAAAAATGTAATTCGGCTATTGTTATTTAGTGTTTCACTATGTCAAGTATATTTACACGATATATATATATATATTAATTAAGCTATTAAACTTCTCCTGATTTTGTTGCTAGAATTAAAACAAATGTTTCTATTTAATTTCTTCTAAAATAATAAATTATTGTCATGTTTGGGCAAGTACATATGTGCAGTTGTATAAGATGTAATTTGAAGTATAAAGATCAACCTCGTTTAGCCTTTTTTTTATTAGATCAATGTAAATAATGTGGTTTACGATTATGTCTTTCAGGTGATATTTTCGTGCAAAAGCCTTTATCAACCAGGATATGTCTTTTTGCACACGGAATCGATCTCCCACTTTGAGAAGTCTTTAGAATTATCATTAAATTTGGTGATTCATTGAATGTGACACGTGGGGTTTATGGCCCCATGACTACTAAAAACTTGAGCAAAAATCCTCAGCATTAAATACATGTATTAGCCAAAGGAAATCTTTGTTACAAACTCAGAATGCAATTTTATTGGCCAGTATTTAAGTTTCAGATTAATATTAGATTTAGATTGGACGTAAGAAGTTGTGAAGCCTTCTGGGCCCGTATCCACAAAGCTCCTTAGGGCAATTTTAAGTAAATTTCTTAAAATTATAAAATTCCTTAAGTCTCTGGCTGTTTCATTTAAGGTTTATTTTGTGCTAAACTGTTTAATTCTGGTTAAGAATCAACATATGCTTCTAATGGTACCATATTTAAATAATAAAATAAAGAATATCACATAGAAAATGGTTAAGAATTTCCTTAGGAGCTTTGTGGATATGGACCCTGGCCTGGTCCAATTTATATACAAAAGTTACTACAAAAGTCCTCAAATTTAAACTTTGTCTTAACTACAAGTACTTACGAATTAAACAGGTTGTTACAGATCGGCCCTGTCTTATCAAAGATCTGACGACAAGTTTAAGTTACGACTGAATTTTGTAGTTAAAAAAATAGACATTTATTATCAGTATGTTCCTGAAATAAAGGACATGTGAAAGATTTCAAGGAAATGAATAGAATTACCGAAATAAAGTAATCAAAGATGTTGGTGCTTAGCATGTATGCTTCTTCGAAAATTGTATCGTAATGTTAATATGCCCTAAGATGTTTAATAAGACGGTTTCCAGTCTCGAACTTCATTGTCCACTATTTTAAGTTGAGGCTAAGATGAAGATTGAGAACCTTCGTAGAAATGGGGCCAGAAGCGAGATCCAGTACTAGAACTCTTACCATTCCTCGGGTTTACGGGTTCGCAGAAGGTTTTCTTCACCATAGGGTTAGGCTATCGGAACAGCTATTTTTATCGGGTTTATGGTTTCGCCGAAGGTTTTCTTGATCCTTAGGTTAGGATATATCGTAACCTTTTAACTGTTATTTTTATCGTAACTTTTCTTTGTTATATATATTATATTTTGTCTATACAGTAAGTCTGAAAACTAATTACAATACTTAACGTATAGTATTTGGGGCAAAACCAGTATATCATTTATGTATATTGTTCGATTACACATGTATATCCCATTTATGTATAAAAGTAAGTAAGTTATAAAGCATTTAAATTGTCTATTTCTGTGACATGTGCATAACATTTTAGTAAACATAATATTACAATCTGGCCCATTGGGCCTTTAAGTCGCCTGAACATAAACATGTATTAAAGACTTTGTATGTGATATAGACATTATAAGTGTATGTCACATCACAGAAGGGAGTTCAGGGTTTCAGTCAGTACTACATTTCTAATTAAATAAATTATGGCAAAATATTTATTACTATACATATTTTGCCATATTTTATTTAATTATTCGTTCAATAAAATAGTTGCTGAAATGTTTACAATTAGAATTTAGGGAAACAATATACTGCGTCGCAAAGTGTAAGCTGTGCCATACACAATGTACTTGGCTAATTGTCTTATGTGATTTTTCATACGATAATGCGAGTTTGTCAATTTACAAAACTACCGTTGATCCAACAAATTTAAAGCACGTATCTCTAGTTGTGGTGTAAGCTGGGCGGCTGAGCACGCAATGGCACTCTGACTCGGCAGCCAGTAGCTGACATACCCTACACGGCATCCAGCACGCAATGGCACTCTGACTCGGCAGCCAGTAGCTGACATACCCTACACGGCATCCACTGGTTCACCCAAGTACCGTCCTGTTCCAATCTGAATGGCAAAATACCGGCTCTGATTTATATGTAGTTTACATCATCACTAATCAATTAAACAGCGAACAAGTGATGCTATTTTGTTCACAGATAAACATTGTGAAATCAACTATAGAGTAAGGCACCTGTTAATATCCCCCCCCCCCCCTACCAGGGGGAGTGGATTGCATATGCGGGACTTTAGACTGAAAGCGATTTCCGACAGGCGGAAATTTGTCATGCCGAAAAATTCCGGGTCCCGGAAAATAGACTAGGAATTAGACCCCAAAAATAAAACGAGTCAAATTCACCCGGGTCAGCCCCCCCCCCCCCCCCCCCACACACACACCCTCTCATGAAGAAAAATATTGATGTTACCGGTACATTTAATGTACAAAATCTTTATAAGCGTTCACATAAAAATATACTGTCCCAATGTATATTAGTGTATATCATGTATTTAAACAAAACAACCGTTCACTTTATGCAACAGATTAGTGCAATTAAACAGTGCTAACGGAATTATACATACTTATATTATACGCGTTTCTCTTGCTCGTGCTCTTTTAACGGCGCGGCAACCACCCAGCATGGACCTGTTGAAATATTTATGTTTTGTTAAATAATTATTTATAATATTTATAAAAGCTGTTCTGTATGTTATTTTAATTATTACTGGCTAATTTTTCTATAGACAAATAACAAAATTATCGTTGTCAAGCAGTGAAACGACCCAATAAACAACGCAAAAAGTAGTACCGATTCTAAACGGAGCCGAGTAAAAAGTAGTTCCAATTACAATTGCAAAAATATATATCAGATCATGTTAGAATCGAAATAATGTTCGCATTACCGTTGTTTATTCACCAATAAACAACTCTTTGTCTTTTATTGGCAGATAAACAACGATAAATTGAAAATTATTTATTAATTTAACAAGCGCTACTGTATGCGAGCGTCAAATAGTTTGACGAAATTGTTAATTCGTGTCGAGTATAATTTATTCATATAGAAATCTAGATATCTAAATCTACATGTAAAATAGCGCTACTAAAAACAAAGATAGGCCTACTCGTATATTAAACAATGATGTAATAGATGTCAGAATACGATGGGCAGTACCAGCAATCTTTAGTTTAAACCTATTTGTTTTAGCTCGATTGCATCGAAAGCCTAAGGCTTATAGAGACACTCTCGAGTCCGTTTCCTGGGTAGAACCAGTACTTGGTGTCTTTTGGGGTGATCTCCAGAACGCTCCCGGAGTGGGGATCGAACCCGGGACCTCCCGATCGCTAGGCGGACACCATATCCACTAAGCCACTGCGACCCCCAATCTTTGCTAGCTCCCGCACCGTCAGTCAACTATCGTCGTCTGTGCCGTGGTGACGCTGGGCTTATCTTCCAATCCGATCGTCATCTGCCAAGTCTCTTCGTCCTTCCGCAAATCGTTTGCACCATTTGAATACTAACGATCGGCTAACGTTTCTCCCCCCTGTCTTCATCATTCTATATGTTTCTGTTGGTGTTTTACCAAGTTCAACACAGAATTTGATATTTGCCCGAATTTGCATACATTCGCTAAGTGACATTTTGTCGTTGGAGTTGTTGTGGGTCAAACGTTGTTTATTTTAATTTCCAGCGTCCAAATGACGTCATACTGACAAATGACGTCACGCCAAGGTTATGCAACGATCTGGCGAATTTGTCTGAATAAATTTCAACCTTACACGAAACTAATAAATTATGAATTGGATGGAATATAGCACATATTTTGGCGTAGGGTTTATAGCACGTTACGTACTAGGGTAACATAAATGGTCATATAGGAGTACTAAATACTAGTAAGACTTTTTTTGTAAATATTGACATGCTAACAGAGAATGAACAAACATTGGCGATGATACCAAAATATACGATAAAAGGCCTATTGATACCTGACACGGAAGGAATTAAAGGGATGGTCTACGAATGTATTGAACTACACTCGTACACAGTGGTCATTGTGATTTGACTTAAGCTTCAACTAATGTATCAATAATCGATTATATCTCTCTGTCATGTTAATAAGTCATTGCGTAATGCGCTCAGTTAATCATGAAGGCCTCATGGAGGTATCTTAAAATCGCATTAGTTATTGACATCAAATATCCATTATTAAATAATATAATTATTATTAATGTGCCGGATGACGAATACGTTAGTATATTGACCGTACATGGCAGACCTTAGTTATAACCTATTTGAACTTACAGTAGCTGACCGGTATTAAACCGAAACCAATATACGGTGTTACGTTAACGCATCAGCGGATTTCCGTAAACATTCGTTACATGGAGCAAATATATAATGTGTGTAAGCAATCTCTCAAAACGATCATTTTTCTGGAGATTTTATGCTCAGTTGTTAAAAAATAAGTGTCTTACAATGCGTTATAAGTATGTTATGGCTATTTTGTTGACGTCAGATATTAGTACAATATATACATCAAATAGATCAATTGATTTCCTATGGATCATTTCCAGATGTCGTTGGAAGATCTTATTTCGTCCGAAACCGGAAGGAATACGAATACACCGATTTGAGCTAATAATAAGCGACGTGTAGGCGTCGTTTATAGTAGGCGTCGTTCATATAGATTTTTGGTGTGACTGATATCATAGTAGAATCACTGTTTTTGATGGCATAATATATGTATTTATGGTAAACTAAAGTCAACTACCGGTAATTATAAAGGAAGCAAATGACAAGATCATTACATCAGAATCTTGCTTTAAATATGCATTGGAATCCGGGCAAAAGCCCACCCGGAAAAAATCTGCTCATTGTTTTCACACCCCAGACATTTTTTCGATTTTGACGACCCGGACAATTGCCCACTCGTTCAAATAACATCCCGGACAGCCACCCGCTTCATTTAAGATTTTTTCTTTAATTTGTGTCGTTGTATTTCACATCGCTTACATTGTGGATTTGGTGTCTTCAGATCCGAGGGAAGTCCAATCTCCTTTGCGACCGTAACGAAAAAGTCCATTGACTCTTGAAGTTATGTTCCCAGAAAGCCCTATTTAACGTATTGACTAATACAACATGTATTTCGCCGCTCGAACACTACATTTTACTACGTTACATGCTGTGTTTGGTATGAAAGACTATTACATAGAACAGCGTTTCGACTGATAAGCCCGCTAGGTATAGCCTTGTAATCGAATTAATGCTATTTTTAGGCTATTTGGGCTAATTATAGGGATACTAAAATATGATAAAACCGGAACAAGGTTAAAGATGATATAAAATATGATCTACTTACAATCTTCGCTGTATTAATATGAGTGGAAGTATGAATGAATGATTTCTATGAATCAGACCCATTAATTGCCCCGTGTTATCGTCCAGGAATGCTCGTTAAACGTTCCCAAAGAATTCTGTGCGAATTCCGACCTTTAAGTATTTTGTTAATAGTTCAACAACCGATACGTTTTCTAAACGTGTTCTTGTCAATGTCTTCTTGATATAACGTGTCAGTGGAATCCTTTATTTATAGTTTGTCATTTTTTTCGGCGTTCCTATAAACGATAATTTATTTATATTTAATTTTGCAGATGCATTTTATATAATGTATATACAATCATCATTGCAATATTAATTGTGGAGTGTTGTTTTTAACATGCGCACAAAATTGAATGTTAAAAATCAAGCGCTATATTTGTTGGGCTTAAAAGTCATTGCTATCTTTAAATAATGAAAAAATTTGCGTTTGTCATTAGTCAATGATGTTCCGTTTATTGGCCACCATAGACACTCTCCAATCGATCTAGATAATGAACAGAAGCATTAAATACTAAAATATGTATATGGTGTATATATACTAGCTGGTAGCTCATCAACGATACCGCAAAACCATCCCGTGCGGGCGTGGGCACTAGCGCACCCCCTAAAATTTCCGGACCATACATATATGGGCGTATATAAAACGGTAAAAAATGCTCGCTTCGCTTGCTCAGCTTTTACAAGAAGATCCTTATTAACATCAATACAACATACCCGACCTAGCCCGCCCCCTATGATTTCTTACGTACACCGTAGTACCGGCGCCAAAGTTCAACTATAGACAATGGGTATATATACATGTACCTTTATTTGTGGATTATATTGTTTTCTTGTATAAATTCATATATTGTAATTATAAAGGTGTCAGATGCTATACACCATTGGCACAGGATACCGCATAAAAGACGTGATGCTTTTCGAATAAATAATAAATAAGATTTAAAGTCGATATTCAAGTAAAATCAATGACAACTTTCGAGTTTAAACTGTTTTGTCTCATTAAATATAATTCCCACAAATCTAAATCGACACACTTTTTGTTCAACGTTCCATTAGCAATCACACCAAATGTCATATTGTTTTATGCATTCATAAGAAAGATAAAACGTTGGCTTCAGTTCCTGGCGATTTAACATTTTACCGGCACCATATGTCAGCGAAATTGACACAAAGTCGGCATCACTTACCTTATTAGTTCACAACGCAATCATACCATGATACGAGTATCTTTCACAATATTTTGTGTACAAAAACATGTTCGTCTGTCTGTACATTACTTAGACTCGATAAAAAACACAGTGCATAGCACATTTGTAAACAATTGATGAGCATTACTGTGTATGTGTGAGTTATTTAAGTGTGTCTGAAAATAGTCAGCTACGGTTTTTACATGTTTAATTAAGATGTTTGTATATAACATTGAATTAAAATACGTATTTAGTGGACAGGCACATCAAACAAAGGCAATTTACTACCAACACAGGTGCATGACACAACATTTCCTTCGAACATAATACGGTGACGTATTAATTTATTCAGTGAAACAAAATGCATTTGATGATGACGATGATGATGATGATTACATATTTTAGATACGGATCTGTAGCTGATCGCTGCAGACCCACATACAACATAAAGGGTTATAACTGCACGATCAAAAGTTGACGCCCCCCTCCCCCCCTAACCCGAAATCCTGGACCGCCCCTGGTGGGTGTATGCATTGTATAAAACAGCGGTCGCAGCACGGACATTCTGTAAATAGCGGTCGCGTTACAGACATTCTATAAATAGCGATTGCGTCACAGGCAGCCTATAAATAGCGGTCAGGTCACAGACATTCTGTGCATAGCGGTCTCAGACATTCTGTAAATAGTGGTCGCGTCATAGACATTCTTCACATAGCGATCGCGTCACAGATATTCTATACATAGCGGTCGCGTCACAGACATTCTATAAATAGCGGTCGCGTCATAGACATTCTATACATAGCTGTCGCGTCACAGACATTCTATACATAGCGATCGCGTCACAGGTATTCTATACATAGCGGTCGCTTCACGAACATTCTATAAATAGCGGTCAAGTCACAGACATTCTATAAATAGCGGTCAAGTCACAGACATTCTATAAATAACGGTCGCGTCACAGACATTCTGTGCTGTGGCGGATCCGTGGTCTAGTGGTAATGCACTGGTTTCACAACTCAGGGGTCGCAGGTTCGAGCCCCCGCTACACCCTAACCTACTAACTCGTCTTTCGCATGAGACGTTAAACCGAGGTGCAGTGTACTAGGTGCTTCACACCGGGCACTAAAAGACCCAGGGTTGTCTCTGGAACGGGGCGTCTCCTGTATCTTGCACTATCCCTCGTAACCCAACTAATAAGTCTTCTGGGGGCGATGGCCATATGGGAGAGAATCCCGGTGCACTCGATAAAAATGTACCACACACACACAGACATTCTATGCATAGCGGTCCGTACTTTTACAGCAAATAGGTTACGGTAAAGGGGTGAAATATAGTTCCGAGCAGAGTAAATACAAATAAAAAATCAAAGGTTTTCGTCAAGCAAATGTGCCGTAGTTTAAAGGTATAAATGCAGTGCAGTTTGTTTACTTTTTTACAGACGTTTTCGCGTTTTTCATATTTCCGTTTTCCCGCATGTAGGCAATGAGACCATTTTAAAGTCTAATGTATCTAGATCTAGTTAACCATTGAGTTAGTAGTTTAATTAACCAGAATACGTTGCGCGAACTGACATAGGACATTTGTCAACCGGTGTTTACCCGATGGAATGTATTATACGGACTGCTCACTTTTTTCAGGGTTTAACTTCAACCTTTGCCCGTACCTGACCACCGGCGGTACTTGCGAAGCGGAATGTCAATACGAGGCTCGACACGCGTGGGGGATTCCGCTGTGCATGGACGGCAACAAATGTTGCATCCCGAGCTGTAAGTTCCATAAAGTTCCATACAGCCTGTAGCAGAATTGACTGTGCGACGATATTTTATTGGCAATGTGTTTAGCCATTCAGAAAGCTAGGACTTAATTGTTTGACAGAGATGTCTTGTGTAAACATTCGTATTCTGTAAACGGGGTTTGTTGGAGTTAGACATAAGTAGGTTGTATCCCATACCGCACCGTCAATTGCTGATAAAGTAACATTTGTATGAAATGCGTTATATGATTTGCCATACACTTAAAAAAGAAATGTGGCGCGTCGTGATAAAACCGGTCTTAATCCATGTGCGTAAAGTGTCGTCCCGGATTAGCCTGTGCAGTCCGCATAGGCTAATCCGGGACGACACTTTCCGCCTACAGTGGATTTATGTTTAGAAGAGACTTCCTTGAAACAGAAAATACCATAAAAGCGGAAAGTGCCGTCTTGGATAAGCCTGTGCGGACTGCACAGGCTAATCCGGGACGACACTTTACGCACATGCATTAAGACCGGTTTTCTCACGACGCGCTACATTAATATGTGTTACAATTGATCTTACATGATACATAATAACCCTGCGTTGACATTAAAACACATTATATTCTAATGTCATTGAACCCTTTGGTTTTGTTTTGTAAGATTTGGTTCCCAGACGCCGGCCCCAGACGACGACGACGACTGCAGCTCCTGCCATGGCACCACCGCACGAAAACTCGTGCGGAAGAGGTCGCCCACTGTCTCGCTTCCGCCGCGTGATTGGTGGGCAGCGTTCGCAGCAAGGGGCGTGGCCATGGCAGGTGGCCATACAGCATTTCACGGGACGTTACCTGTGTGGGGGCGTGGTCATCCGTGACAGATGGGTGTTGACGGCGGCCCACTGTTTCCAAGGGTAGGTTCGTTTGCTAGACGCGTTTGATGACGTCGAGTGACGTAAAAATAACGCCATTATAGTTCTGATAACGTGGCCCGTTTTGAAACTGATAAATCATCACGTATGTCGTTGACAGTTGAGATACCAATGAAATCAGTTCAATTCCCGTAGATACGGGATGCTCTGGAGTTAATGTTTATAATACTTTGTATCTAAACAAAGAAACTGGTGCTATTTCAATTAATGACTTACCGGTATTAACAAATACCAGTGAAGCTTATAGTGCATGTGTTGGCCTATACTTTGTTCTATTTATTACACCAGACACACGGAGGCTAGCCACCTGCGCGTGTATGCCGGTGATCAGACGTTGTCGTTCGGACAGAATGGCCGCACCAAGACGAAGACCATCAGACGGATTATACAAGTAATCATTGCACTTGTATTTATATGCCCACCTAATCTACTAGCTCTAGTCATGTTTGATACCTAAATGCAAGTACGTGTATAATTGTTTTGCTGATTAGTTATTGTATACTGAATACATAATTTCTATTATAAACTAATAATAGTCTTAATATAAGTCGGGAGGTCGGTCATACAAATTTATATATTAAGCTTATCAAAGATGCATTGAAATGTATTCCTAAATTGTAAATACACTGTCATATATGAAATGTATTCCTAAATTCTAGTAATACATACCCACTGTTATATATTAAATGTATTCCTAAATACTAGTGATTAATACCCACTGTTATGATATGAAATGTATTCCTGAAAAGTAAATACCTACTGTCATTTATCGCCTACTGCGAATTTGTTTAGAAACTGAGCAACACTGATTGCTTAAATGCATTTACAACTTGACAACTTGTACTTAAAAGTTAAAACAATTATTTGGTGGATTTCAGCACGAGTATTTCCGACCAAATGTTGCCGAATACGTAACAGACCCATTTACGGGTTTGACGTCACTGATTCGACGTCATCATCACGACATCGCCCTCGTGGAGCTAGAAGAGCCCCTCGCGTTTAACGAGCGACTGAGTCCCGTGTGCCTACCGGATCCGAACCAGGTCACAGCTCCCCTGGCACCGAACAGCTGCTGGGTGCACGGCTGGGGCGAAGACAACAGTACGTAGATTTTCATTTTGACCCGTGAATATTGTATTTTTGACGATGAACAAGATTTAAAATACAAATACATAAGCAAAATGTGCATGTTCAGAATTGTAAATATTTTGTGGCGGATCTGTTAAACAACGCCGGAATAAAAAAAAAAGCATGGTATTAAAAGTTCGAGTGCAAGGCCTCTAAAACATTTGGATTTTCCAGCCAAGAGATTTTTCTTGAACTCTAAAGTGTAATCTATATTTTCGGAAGAAAAGAAGAAAAAAGGTTTTATGACATACTACTATCCCTTTATTAACTTACACAAGACATTAGACAATTAAAAATAATGTGACTTCTCTGTGGCGGTTTTAAAACGTATTTTTTACGGTTTTAACTGTGAAATTAATCTCTGGTATCAACAGACCAACAAGAAGGCCCAATTGCACATCTGCGGGAAGTCAACGGCGATATGTTGCTTAGCAACGAGTGCTCGAGGAGGTGGGGCGCCAACTTTACAGACGACATTGTCTGCTTCACGAGCGGTGATCGTGGACCGTGCAAGGTAAGAGAACTCCCTCCACAAATATGTCATGGCTTGTAAAAGCGCATACTTCCATACCGGTTTTCTGACAATGTGTATATTTTTTTACTTTGAGTGGTTTGATTATGGCCTGCTTATTTAATCCGTTCAAAGTTTTAATTATGGCGTGTGTATTGTGTTCTGTCAGCTCCTTCACTATGACCTGCCTATTTTGACGTTTCAGTCATTTGACGATGATCTGTACCTTTGATCTTCCAACTCTTTGACTGTATCTATTGTGCTCTTTAAAATCTTTCACTATGAACTACGACGTATTTTGAACTTTCAGTCATTTGACAATGACCAGTAAATTTTAACTTTCTGTCATTTTATTAGTTTAGATCGTTTAGTGCTTTGATTAATGCCTACAAATTTTAAGTTGTCAGTGCTTTGATTAACGCCTGTAAAATATACGTTGTCGTGGATTTATTCTATAAATAGCGGTCGCATTGGGCATCGACTTGATTAATAGATGTAATATTCATACTGTGAGCGCGTTAATTATGGTTCAATAAGCTGTCGTCGATTTATTCTTAAGTTAGCTGTTGCAGTGGGCACAGATTTGATTGATGGATTTTATCCTGTCGGCGCTTTGATTACACTTTTCATTTTCATTTCTCATTCAAGGGAGACTCCGGCGGCGGGATGACTTGCACGTACGGGGATGACGTCTCAGTGCTCGAGGGCATCATCTCCTGGGGTCGAGAGGACTGTATCCATGACGACCATCCCAGCGTCATGACGCGCGTAACGTCATACATGGGGTGGATCAACTCTTTTATAAATCAGTGATTTCACGATGTCTTCTTTAAGTTTTACTAACCGGTCAAGTATATATATGTAAAGTCAGACGAAAATAAACCGTTGTTATTTGAAATACAAGACAACATGTTTGACGCATTGATATTTTGTTTATTGAAATTTTAGTTAATATACGAAAAATAATGTTTTGTATCGTGTTTTATCTAGATCTAGAAACTTAAAACTATCATGATAAACAATACTTTACTAATACACGTACGAGTGATTCGCGATAAAAATCAGTAAACAAGTTGTGAAGCATGTTGTTATCGTTGACCAATATTTATTAACCAAATGTGTTAACTGGCGGTGGCTTTGTATTTTTTTAGTGCCTAATATATTCTGTTCAAAATTCACAATTTACTAATATGTGCAAAGACCCTTTGTATTATAAACCCGACTGGACTTTGCAAATTCGAACGGTTATGATCGGTTCAAAATTGTGGAATTAGGTATCGGGGTTTTAAAAAACAACACACGTTTTGTGCCATTGTGATACGTGAAGAAAATGAAAATGAAAACAAAACAGCACAAATGAACATACATATAATAATATACTTTATTATTCAGGATAGTTGATTAGTATTTAAAAGTTCAACGAGTGGCGTTGTGTCACGATCTTCGGATGTAAAATATTCTTTGAAAGACACGTGCATATCACTAAGTGTGTACTGACTTAGAATAAAATAGTTGTAATGAGTGTTATAAAACACTTTGTAATCACGGTTTCATAGAACAGCATTGGGTGTTTGTGTGATATAAGATTTATTTATTATAAAACATATTAAATTTTAGTTTATGTATGTTTTGTATTAATTTATAACTGCGTTAAATCTTTCGAAGAATGTGTAAATGTTAAAAATGTAAAATTCTTTAAAATAAAATCTTGTGTTCATTTAACTGTGGTACAAAGTAATGCTGATGGAAAGTTGATATTTACTAGTACATTTTGATTAAATAAATAAATACTACGACACAATAATACAAACCCCTTATTAAGCTTTTTTTGTCATTGGTTGTGTTTGTTTGATTTGTGTGCGTTTAAAAAATAAATACGAAAACTACCAATTACGCCTCAATAACTGTTATGCGTATGAAGAATCCATTATCAGTATATGGCCAAGAGTCCAGCTGCTCAAAACTGTAATGACCAATTAACCTAACGGTCGTCAAAACTTAGATGTAGTTTAATTATGACAATTTAATATTTAAATCATGAACTGTGAGTTTATTCTAAATTAATTGTTATTCTGAATTAATTTGCGTAAGTGTGGTTAACAAGTTTGTTTAGTAATATTGATTTAATTTGCATCTTAAGTTAACAGCCCGTTAGATTAATTAACTGTTTAAGTTTTGAGCAACCGGGCCCAGACATTTCTTGTTTTCAAGGGTCGTTTCATTGGTGTTTGCACTAATCTTCTTTCAGGACAAATAAATTAAATCGGAATTATCAATATTGTCGTGAGAAAACCGGGTTTACTGCATATGCGTAAAGTGTCATCCCGGATTAGCATCTGCAGTCCGCACATGCTAATCCAGGATGTCACTTTCTGGTATTTTCTGCTTCAAGGAAGTCTCTTCTAAACATCAATCCCCTGAAGGCGAAAACTGCCGACACTTAACGCACATGCATAAATCCCGGTTTTCACACGACACGCCTCATTTGTTTCCATTAGGGACGTACAACATACTTTAGCCTGGAAAAATTCTTACCCTACGAATTACCGCCTGCGAATTACCGCTGCAACGGGAGCTAACTTTGCTGGCACTGTTTCAAACCATTTGTGCACGTACTAAAATCACCGTCTTGATGGAAAATGGGCAACATTTTCACACAGTTTAGCTTGTTTTCATACTTCAAAGCCGAAGCAATAGTGTCGATATTTCTTGATTTCAAAATGTACTTTTTCAAGGGAAGTAACTCCCTCACATCAGTAGTAACATTAACTAATAATCTCCCCTGCTTTGCTGCGGATACTTAAAGCGTAAACATATGTTTGTTTCAGGTTACATGCCCTAAGGAATAGGGTAGGTAGATTTGTTTTTGTTTTTTTTGGTAAATGGTCAATTTGAAGATGCTAAAACTGAATAAATATTCAAACCATACCAGTAATATCCTTAAACATTGTTTTGAAGTGGATGCTATTAAAACAAATCACTAATTTATCCAAAAAACATTTGCTTATTGGAAAAAAAAAAATAAAACAAAGCAAAATCTGACAGACGCAATAAATTGTTCTAGGGTCTGGGCTAAGTTAGGGTAGGTCGGGTAACCTGAAGCAAACATATTTTTTGTACGCCTAATTACTAATTTAGAATTTATTTTAATATATCCAGATCTACATTTGGTGCACAGATTATAGGGTAATATACACTTGAGTTATGAAAATTTTATAAAATATATTAAATGTACCCGGTACCTTGCCCGCCATAGATGTGCATTTTGCCTTGGTGCAGTAAGCTGTTCGGGATACCAGTACTATGTAAATCTACCAACATGCGCGGTTACAGGATTTGAAGTAAGAGGGGGGGGGGCGGACAAAATTCAGTACTTACCAACCAATATATATGTAAACATTATATATTGTGCAAAATAAGCAAGTTAAATTGCGATATATCATTTTTTTTAAACTTCTGCAGACATTCTAGACATGTTAGACATCTAGACATGTTAAAATTAGAAAATCTTTTGCACTACATAACATGATAAGAACGCTAAACAAGAAATGTCTACAAAAAAAGACAATCGGCGTTGAAATTAATATTGAGATGTCATATAAAAATTACCTAAACAGACGGCCAAGATGATCGGTTACGTAACTTCTCAGACCCCAGATTTGTTGGTCCCCACCAATATTAGGAGACATATTGGACCCCAGATTTTTCGGACACTAAAGGATTCTCCTCGGACCCAAAAGTTAATTTGAGATATTTATTAATTAAAAAATTAAATAAAATTATCATTAGTATCTGTGCCGTGAATAAACCAATCATACAGCTCCATGTTTACACCAGTGATATATGAATAACCAAACTAATTTAGGTTAACATAATTGTTATCTGAATTTGTCAAGCCAATTTAACAAATTAACAATGTAAGAAAATAATTTCGGGAATGAATTAAAATTATAATGTATCAGACGAGTCTATATAGTTATTTATAGTACCGGTAATATACCATTCATGTTAGTTATCTAATATAATAACGATTTGAAGTCAAATTAGCATTTATACTGTGTATCCCAATATAAAGCAATAGTCAGGGAACATACAGCGATTTTTGAAATGTTAAGACTTTATATATGTTAACGCAAACATTAAAATTCATTAGACGATGACGATTTTAAATTATATCAGTAGAAATATATATTATATATCAAGCGTTCCTGTGTATAATTAGTATTGCAAATTGTGTATTTATGCTACGCGAATAACAATTCGACGTTTTCCGAATCTTCTTTCATAACATTTTATCTAATAGAAAATGTAGCATCTTTTTACAGATTAAATAACACCTACTGGAGAAGTTGATAGAAAGATGCAATTGTAAATAATCGTTAATAAATCGTAACCACATTTTCATAACATGTTATCTAATAGAAAATGTAGCATCTTTTTACAGATTAAATAACACCTACTGGAGAAGTTGATAGAAAGATGCAATTATAAATAATCGTTAATAAATCGTAACCACATTTTTTATTCAAATTAACAGTAAGTTTATAAATATAAATTCCCCATTTTAATATTGAAATATTTAGGTTTATGATTCTCTAAACGCTATTATTGATGCATGTACGAGTATATTAACACAGCTATACAACGGTTGCTAGCTACGCGCGCTATTTTTAGAATGACACTGCTGCGTCTGGAATGTGATGAACTCACTAGAATCAATGGGCTACATGGAACGGCAACTCTATGAATGATTGATGAATGGGAAAATTGCACAAGATGGGATGAATGGGAACCTTGCACAATTGCTATTTATAGAGCGTACCGCGTATATAAATGTAGGCTAAACAAAACAGTTATTTTGTTACGTGAATGAATATAGCATTCTGTTTGTGGCATACAATGAGCAAATACGTTCACAATTAGCCGCAGTTGTAGAGTATATGTAGATGATATGTTTATAACTTCATTTTAACCGCTGATGTAAACAATTATGTAAATTTTTAATCCCCAGAGGTATGCAACAGTTATTGGCATACGTTAAACCATTGTTTGAAGTTTGCATTCCTTAAAATTAGAAAATTTGAGCAATTCTATTGGCATTCAATTTTCCCGCTGCAGAATTATCGCAAGAAATCTAGGTCAAAAGTGATCTTAGACAGCTACGCCGAAAAAACTCGGATTTTGGACAATTTTACGTGTGTGTGTGGGGGGGGGAGGGGGCGTTCAGCGCTGACGCCCCCTGTATACCCGCCTATGGTTCGTTACACGTACATAAGACAAGCTACATGCCAATTACAATGTTACAGCATCGTATAAAATTAGATCAATTCCAGATGAAACGGAGGCACATTGCCGACTCTTATGCATCGCCCATTCGTTAGAGCTCACTAGCCTAGTAGTTATATTCTAGTTGCAACATCGTCGGCAGTGAATGATTAATGTCTGTGATCCGATATAAGTGACTTAGTAAGTTACTTATTCAAAAACTGTAACAAACAGTCTGGGTTTGTGTGCGTAACCATAACGTGGCTGCTTCATTTTTTTTTCTCGAAGCACTTAACAGTGATGTTATTTTCCAAAGGCGTTTACACTGCGCGGTACTTGACCTCACTTGATCCCCGCATGAACCGGGTCTTTGCTAAGTGGCGCCGCGCTTTAACAACGTCCTCGTGCATCACGACGTAGATGTAAACAAAGTGTTTTTCGTGCAGTTGAGTCGGCAAATTTCATCGCCAAGACACAGTGGAGACCCGACTATTTCA
The DNA here is from genome assembly GCA_027627225.1 of Congeria kusceri. Lineage (NCBI taxonomy): Eukaryota > Metazoa > Mollusca > Bivalvia > Myida > Dreissenidae > Congeria > Congeria kusceri. The sequence goes on from CM051035.1 coordinate 21,208,232, forward strand.
GCACGTGTTATTCAAAGAGATCGACTACTGGGGTTGCATACAAACCCCAATTTAGGTATAAATTCATTGATAATTGTCATACAATACAAAATGTTGAATAATCAAATGCCAACAGAATTGGCACAATATGTGGATCTAGCGGCTACCCCACCCATCATAGGTGACACTGACAGGATCCTGACAAAAGAGTCTAAATAATTAGACGTAATTGATAGATTCTTAGCTGTTTTTCCTTTCATTGGGGGGTTTAATCCAGGTTGGATCTATTGTATTTGAAAAAGAGAGAAACAAATCAACACAATTAGAGTGATCTAAACTGGCGAAATTGAACAAAGCACCCACATTATACAGTGTTTGTAAAAACTGGACTGATGTAAGATCCAGCATGCTTGAAAGTTCTCCGAATAAACCCATTCAGGCGCAAATTACAGGATTTGGGGTTAGAGGGCATGGGAATTTCAGTAACTACTAGCCTATACAACTTATGTTGCAATAGGCTAAAAAAAGTAATGAATTGTTTCTTAGGCACTTTTTCAAAAAAATCAGGAGGGAGGGCGAATTTTTTTTTATTGAAGTATTTTTTAAATTTTTTTCTCCTACTCTTCTTTTGGCACTATGTAATGGCTTATTAAAACAAGTAAAGACTAAAGACAATTTTAATAACAACAAAAGCATCCCTTTTTATAAAATTATAAATATAGATTTATTAATCACAAATGGTCATTTATGCAAGCTGGCGTAAAAAGACAATCAATTTGAATGTTCATAATTAACTTAAGTGCCTTCAAATTGATATACCATCAGCATTAAAGTGCTTCTATTTATAGAATTTAACTTTTCGTAATTCATATTTTTATAACTGTGAAAAATAGGAATTTGGTAAGGAAGATAAACACTTGTCAATGCAGCTGGCATTTTCGTTTATTTTTCCATAGGACTTATATTGACACAGATTTTCTTCAAAACATATGGAATGCTATTACACAAGCAAAAGCATGTATGAAACAAAAGTTTAAATCAACAAATAGTCGATATTTATAAAGGTTTCCAATCGAATATGACTTTTTTCAAAATTTACACAGTATTTCACAATTTGTGTATATCCTATTTATATAATTAAATCATACAGGAAGAATGTTTCTGGAAATACCAAAGTCTCCACCAGGTTACTCTTCTTCCACTATGTTAAACTGCAGATTCGTTAAATTTTAAGCTGCTGTCCATGGGATCTAATTCAATACATCGTTATTTAAGTAATAGTTCTTATGAACTTTTATGGTGTTTATTCGTCAGAAATCTGTTTCTTATTTACGAAAGGCATTGTTCAAAAGCACTTGGTACTAACGGAATATACTATATTATTATGCCTCATTTTTGTCTACAATGATAAATTCCCATCACCCGAGAAAGAGATATTTTGACTGTCAAAAACATTTCAACATTTTTGACACGTGACCAAGCGAAAGTGACTTTCAGGTCACGTGACCGCGCTGACATTTTGAATATCATATAAGGGCAAGTAACTGCGTCAGTTTTTTAGCCACATCATGAAAAGAATGCCTCACTTGTCGTGATTCAGTGTGTAAACAAGCAATTTTCTTCAAAGTTAACTGTCAGAAAAATCGTTTGCAAGTATTTCTAAAGATGAAAGAAGATTTAGGCATTTTTCAATCTTGATGGGCAGAATTAAGCACGTGTTTACCTTGTTGTACTCAATTTTTGTTCGGTATAATAAATTGAATATCATATGGCAGCATGTGTGACATTGATATTGTCAACCCTCGAAACAGAATGTCACCACTCGGCATTCGCCTCGGGTGACATTCTGCCCTCGGGTTGACAATATCAATGTCACACATGCTGCCATATGATATTATATAAATATCACACCCCATAGAGGGTGATACAACGTATTGTCAACCCGAGAATGGTAATGTCAACCGAGGCGTAAACGATAAAACAAGGAAACTTAGGCCTGATTACTTAATTTATAGATCTACTTTTTTAAACGCCCTTTAAAATCAATTGATAACCTAAAAGTGTTAAAGCTAATTTACCACGGATTATTTTCATTATGTAAGATGTGTATCTATATGAAACATTTATGGTTCCTTCACAATACAATATTTAAATAATACTGCAGAAACAGCCTTCCATACTTTTAAACAGTTTGCAAAGTGTACCGGCATGACCGGTGAGTGTGTACAGTGCAGTTATATTTAGATGTGTCATGCTTAAAAGATGGCGTGATCGATAGGAAGTTTCTACAGCGCGTTAGTTTAAATCAGTAATATACATGGGCAAAGTACGGGCGAAAATTATTGTTGGATACAAAACGAAATATTATAGTTGATGGGAAATGTTTAATGGATATTCAGAACACTTGAACGCGATATATGTGTACAGTAGAGTAGTGTACTTTTAAACAGTTTGCAAAGTGTACCGGCATGACCGGTGAGTGTGTACAGTGCAGTTATATTTAGATGTGTCATGCTTAAAAGATGGCGTGATCGATAGGAAGTTTCTACAGCGCGTTAGTTTAAATCAGTAATATACATGGCAAAGTACGGGCGAAAATTATTGTTGGATACAAAACGAAATATTATAGTTGATGGGAAGTGTTTAATGGATATTCAGAACACTTGAACGCGATATATGTGTACAGTAGAGTAGTGTAGTAACGACACAAACCAGTTTACGCTCGACTGACATACAGGAGGATTGTGCTGTGTCGTGTTAGTTTGTTTTTAACATGTCTAAGCACTCGCGTAACACATAATTAAAGAAACCATGCATCGGCGATATCTAAACTTATTTTGCACTGCAATACGGATAATCGGATACAGGTTTGGAGACAAAATACGATTTAAAATATATGTTCTTACCAGTCATGGCGATTTGAAAAACAAATTGCGTTTCTGGTTAGCACGGTTCGCATGAAATAAAATATTGAACAACTTTGTGGATACTTGAAAATGAATTGCAAACGCGTGTTGCTGGATATTAATTGTAAAAGCAGTGGATTGATGCTAGCATTACTAAAGGTACACGTTGTTTTGTTTTGAGAAACGGTTGTTCTATTTTTAGCTCCATGCGAGGGTGACAGTATACTGTCGCAAGTGACATTACGAATTGTTTCATGATAGGTATATGGACATTTAACATGGGCTAGTCACGTGAGGGATAATAATATATAATGTACATGCTTGTTTACTCCAGAGTCATCACCATTTATTGCATACAGAAAATAGACGATAACAAGGTACCAAAATGTTAATAATTCACAGATTTCAATGCATAGTTTTTGTATTTTGTTTGGTAACATGCCCATTAGAAACACTTTCTGCAAAGTTTTATTTTTATTAACATATTTCTGGACTGCTCTTTTAAAATCCAGGCGCGATCATCAAAAAATAGTTAATATATTTTTTGTGTGCATTAAATGAAATTTGTGGCGGACCGTAAAAAACCGTAGTTGCACTGCCTGACAACCAAATCATTAATTTTTTTAGCCATATCATGATATACTGTAAAACCATTATTATTCGTCGGACACTAATTTTCATGGATTTTCGTGGGTCAGCTCAACCACGAATTCAATGTACGACGAACGTTTATGTCCGAAGTCTTATATCCAAAATTATTAGTATCTGCACTACTACAGACTAAAGGGGCGCAACTACTTTTGACCCATGTTTGGGTGATCGTGTTACCTCCCTTGATAATTATTTACTGTGAATACTGACATGATGTTAAATTATTCTTTTACTATGTTTGAAAAAATAAATAATCGTATGATGTTTCCTTCTTGAAAGAACAGATAATACTGACCGAATAATTTAAAGGTACAAATTGCTCAATTGTCAAGCACGTATCGATATTCGCAGTTTGTCACTTGTTAATTGTCATGCGCTTAACTGGCTTCGTGTCAAACTGCCATTAATAGGACCAACTGTTTTATTACAATTATACAAGACACAATGGGTACCACTATTAAGTGGACTGTTTATTGCGATACTGGTATATTGCACCTATGTTTAATCCCGCTAATTGGTATGGTGTTGTTACACTAGGGACCACGTTATCGCGAGATTGAGACGATAAGATACGGACAATGCGGGTAATTGACACGTTGTTGTTTTAGCGGAGGTCAACTGAGAGCAAGGGTTGTTAGAATAAACAAAAAGCACATAGATACAGTATTTTTTTTAGGTTTTTGTCAAAAAATCGAAATCCACGAATTTGAGATCCAACGAATATGCTCGATTTGACGAATCTACGAAATGTCATGTCAACAAAATTAAATGAATCCACATTATGTGATATTAAAGCTAGAAAGTAGGTACTGTTGTTATGATTTTTTGCAACAAAAATATTAGGTAGGTTACTGAATGACATTCTTCAATGATTTGGTTAGCCGTTCAGGCAGATTTTGAATTTGATAGCAATTACAGGACCCTTGTTTGATAGCAATTACAGGACCCTTGTTTGATAGCAATTACAGGACCCTTGTTCATACGAATTAGCCATTTTATCCTTGATATTCCTTCATGTATTTTTTATTAATTGCTTTAGGAGAAAAGAAAATTTCATTGGAAACGGAGTAATTGTGAAGTGAAAAAAAATCAAATACTGGACAACTTAACAGGGCAGGGGCTGGGAATAAACTACTTCTAAACTAACAGAATTCCCATTCTTCCCATTTAGGAAAAACGACTGACATCCAGTTTAACGAAAGAGTTCTCGTTAACGTAACGTGCGACTCCCAGTAAGAATGGCCGATAATGTAAACATTTGAACGTGTGTATTCAATATTTGTATATTTCTCCGTTGTTGCATAAAATGGTTTCAAAACGATTGCCCTTGCCGCATCGCCATATGTGCCACCAATACGCGTAAATGATTTAAATTAGAAAATATACACTTGTTTACCTTCATACAGTTTTACGTGTAAATGAAAACGTGACCAAAACAAGTAAAAATTTACGTAATTTGCAAACGGGACACACACTTTCTAACATCCTATCATGACGAATTACTGAGTTTAGCGTTGTTATTTGATATAATGACAAAATCTTTCTGTTAATGTCGTATATGAACTTTTATTAGTAGATTTTGAACGAGCGTGACTGCCGTTTATTATATACAGCATGGCCTCCAGAACAAGAATACAATGATAGCTTACTAACAAAACACATCACAAAAAAGGACTATACAACTGACCATACAGATCAGTTTTAATCAGGATTGACTATTCAATATTTTAATTGTTAATTTTACACTACTTATTAGGCTAAAACTAGCTCGTATTACAGAAATTCTGAATAAATTTCTAATAATGCTACATTATCATTTTTGTCATGAATTACCGAGGAGAATAATGACAACATTTTCTGGAGACTGTATCGTTAATACAAAATGGAATGACAAAACATGCATATGTTAGCATTTTGTTTTGATGGGACATCATTTATCATCATGTGCCTCTGTCATTTCAACCAAATTTGGAGGATTCACATATCACTTCTACAGTTGGTCCGATAGATGCACACTGTCGCTGTGATCTGATTACGTTGAAGGTAACGCGGGTTTCCGTTTGTTGTGTGCACGTCTCAAGAGTCATGGAAGCACGCCGAATATATCAGTCATTATACATTCTTAAATGAACGTTCAAACATTTTCAAATAGATTAATATTGTTCAGGTTTGTGATTGCAGCTTTTTGCGAATTTTGATTTTCGACTGTTTTAATTTGTTTGGTTTCCTCATAAATTATGTACAAAAGGCATTAAAATTGTACAGGCGGATATTTATGTTATTGAATTAATCTCTGTGCAAGTTTGGTAATATCTTCTTGCGAGTTAACCATTTTATCACAAATTTTGTAATTGTTGGGTTAGATGTGCTATTTGGTGTACAGATATGTGTTTTCGATGCAGACCATGCTATACTAACATTTATGTTTTACCTTCCCAAAGCTGCAAAAAATGGCTATAGGTTTAACACCATAATTTTGGCATATTATTCTGATCTTTGAAAAATCATAATTTCACTCATAAATGTTTTCCTATTATTATCTTATACTTAGTTCATGAACCTTTTCCTTATGGCCATTCACATTAGATTCTAGTCATATAACGACAGTATGTCAAATTAGCACGATGCTTTTATAAAAAAATCTGTTTTTGTGGGATAAACGTAACTATATTTAGCAGCCTCATGACGTCAATTTGATGCTTTTCATGGTGTCATTTTGCATTTTCGTGGCATCATTTTGCGTTTTCGTGTTATTTAGTATGTTTAATTTAATTTACTATATAAGTAAAGACATAAAATGATGGGATAAATATAATACTAGGTAAGTATTAAATAAACGGAAGTTTATTTGCTCAGCACATAAAGGTGAACCACTTGCCAAGGTGCTTTGTTCAGGTTCTAATCCTTGCGAAATAAACTTATCTTTATTTAACCCTAACCTTGTATTCTCTACATATTCATACATAAAGGTCTGTGTAATCTGAGTAGAGCCCTCAAAATGTGTGCTTTTTTATCCCTTCTATTCATGGTATAGAAACTTGTTACTGTAAAATTATTTTATTTCGAGGTGTTCTTATTTTCGTGTATTTCACTGTTCGAACATAAGTCAAAGTTAAGACCCTGCGTAAGAGTTCTGTTTGCATGATTCTTAGAAAAATATGGAGGCAAATGAACAAAATATGTGAATTTAAGACCACGCAAATTGGCCATATTTCAAGAATGCCCAAAATGTAAACACCACAAAATAAAATGATTTTACAGTAATATGTATTGTATTAATTAAGGACTGTTTGTCTGTCTGTACTTATGTGTTTAATCGATTTATTATCTCCGTTCACTGAGATATGTTTTTATCTGTTTCAAGTTTAAGAGAAAGAGTGAATAAAGAAGTACAAAAATGCGGTTATAATGCCCTGCTACTTTATATTTGCTGTGCATAACATATGGGTGAATACATAATATTGAATAAAACACTAATTCCAAAACATGCAAAAAACTATGGTATAGGTTAGAAAGTGTGAACACAATTTGAAACATATTCACTGCATATTACTATTGCATCGTAAATGATTTAAATACTATTAACCAATTTTATTTTTAATATCAGATATTTAGACATTTTAGTATTCCCTCATAACAACATACAAAATTTCACTTACATCCTAATCCAACATAATTCTGACAAAATATACCCCTTTATCAACCAGATGAATTGCATAAATTATAATTTTTAGAGGGTACTAGCATAGTGAAAAAAAAAAATCTGTTGGTCAGGTTTGTTAAGGCTAACAACTAACATACAAATTGAAATCATGTACATATAAATGTCATGCAAAAACATCATAAGTAAATGGAATGAGAATAAAGTTTGTAGGGGAAAAAATACAGTTAGGTTTAGATCAAGGCTAATTATTGATCTCTATGTCAACATCAACATCTACATTCCCATTGTGAACTGCATGATGTTTAGAGAGTGAATCTTCTTGGTGGTGGTTGTCATGGTGATCAGAGTGTGAGCCATGGTGGTCAGAGTGTGAACCATGGTGGTCATCATGATGTTTGGAGTGTGAACCATGGTGGTCATCATGATGTTTGGAGTGTGAACCATGGTGGTCGTCATGATGTTTGGAGTGTGAACCATGGTGGTCGTCATGGTGATCAGAGTGTGAACCATGGTGGTCAGAGTGTGAACCATGGTGGTCGTCATGTTTGGAGTGTGAACCATGATGGTCGTCATGGTGATCAGAGTGTGAATCATGGTGTTTGGAGTGTGAATCATGGTCTTTAGAGTGTGAATTATGGTGTTTGGAGTGTGAGCCATGGTGGTCGTCAGAGTGTGAATCATGGTGTTTGGAGTGTGAATCATGATCTTTCGAGTGTGAATCATGGTGTTTGGAGTGTGAATCATGGTGTTTGGAGTGTGAATCATGGTGGTCAGAGTGTGAACCATGGTGGTCATCATGGTGTTTGGAGAGTGAACCATGGTGGTTGTCATGGTGATCAGAGTGTGAATCATGGTGTTTGGAGTGCGAATCATGGTCTTTAGAGTGTGAATCATGATGTTTGGAGTGTGAATCATGGTGGTCGTCATGTTGACCAGAGTGTGAACCATGGTGATCAGAATGTGAACCATGGTGGTCAGAGTGTGAACCATGGTGGTCGTCATGTTTGGAGTGTGAACCATGATGGTCGTCATGGTGATCAGAGTGTGAATCATGGTGTTTGGAGTGCGAATCATGGTCTTTAGAGTGTGAATCATGATGTTTGGATTGTGAATCATGGTGGTCGTCATGTTGACCAGAGTGTGAACCATGGTGATCAGAATGTGAACCATGGTGGTCAGAGTGTGAACCATGGTGGTCGTCATGTTTGGAGTGTGAACCATGATGGTCGTCATGGTGATCAGAGTGTGAGTCATGGTCTTTAGAGTGTGAATCCTGGTGTTTGGAGTGTGTATCATGGTGGTCGTCATGGTGATCTGAGTGTGAACCATGGTGATCAGAGTGTGAACCATGGTGGTCGTCATGATGTTTGGAGTGTGAATCATTGTGTTTGGAGTGTGAATCATGGTCTTTAGAGTGTGGATGGTGGTGTTTAGAGTGTGAGTTATGGTGGTCGTCATGGTGATCAGAGTGTGAATCATGGTGTTTGGAGTGTGAATCATGATCTTTAGAGTGTGAATCATGGTGTTTGGAGTGTGATCCATGATGGTCATTATGGTGATCAGAGTGTGAGTCATGGTGTTTGGAGTGTGAATCATGGTCTTTGGTGTGTGAAGCATGGTGTTTGGAGTGTGAAGCATTGTTATGAGCATGGTGGTGGTGGTCATCATGGTGGTCAGAGTGTGAACTATTGTGTTGGTCATCATGATGTTTGGAGTATGAACCATGGTGGTTGTCATGGTGATCAGAGTGTGTATCATTGTGGTGGTCATGGTGATCAGAGTGTGAATTATGGTGATGAGCATGGTGGTGGTGGTCATCATGGTGATCAGAGTGTGAACCATGGTGATCAGAGTGTGAACCATGGTGGTCATCATGATGTTTGGAGTGTGAACCATGGTGGTCATCATGATGTTTGGAGTGCGAAACATGGTGGTCATCATGATGTTTGGAGTGTGAACCATGGTGGTCAGAGTGTGAACCATGGTGGTCATCATGATGTTTGGAGTGTGAACCATGGTGGTCATCATGATGTTTGGAGTGTGAACCATGGTGGTCATCATGATGTTTGGAGTGTGAACCATGGTGATCAGAGTGTGAACCATGGTGGTCATCATGATGTTTGGAGTGTGAACCATGGTGGTCATCATGATGTTTGGAGTGTGAACCATGGTGGTCATCATGATGTTTGGAGTGTGAACCATGGTGGTCATCATGATGTTTGGAGTGTGAACCATGGTGGTCAGAGTGTGAACCATGGTGATTTGAGTGTGAACCGTGGTGGTCATCATGGGATTTGGAGTGTGAACCATGGTGATCAGAGTGTGAACCATGGTGGTCAGAGTGTGAACCATGGTGGTCGTCATGATGTTTGGAGTGTGAATCATGGTCTTTAGAGTGTGAATCATGGTGTTTGGAGTGTGAACCATGGTGGTCATCATGGTGATCAGAGTGTGAACCATGGTGGTGGTCATCATGATGTTTAGAGTGTGAACCATGGTGATCAGAGTGTGAACCATGGTGATCAGAGTGTGAATCATGGTGTTTAGAGTGTGAATCATGGTGTTTGGAGTGTGAACCATGGTGATCAGAGTGTGAACCATGGTGGTCGTCATGGTGATGGTGGTCATGGTGATGGTGGTGGTCATCATTATGATGTTCATCAGTCTGATTGTCTGCATGGTGTTCACTGTCGTGGTGAACCTCTGTATTATTGGCATGCTCGATGTCTGCAGCGTGGTGCTCAATCACCTCCACGGGTTCTACCACAACAGGCACCTCAGGTTCTGGAGTTGGAATCTCAGCATGGTCTTCGTGGTGGTGCTCAATCACCTCCACAGGTTCTACCACAACAGGCACCTCAGGTTCTGGAGCTGCTTCGGTTGTTACATCATCTGCAATAGAGTTATTATGTGTACGGTCATTTATATTATTGAAATAGTTACTGCTCGGCATGAACATACAATTACCATTGAATTTTGTTGTTGTTGCCTAAACTATACTTTGAAACTTGTAATGAATCTTTCTGTTACAATCATTTGGAACATTTATATCATTATTCTAGGTTTATAAAAAATACCTGTATACACATCAATGAATACTACACTTAAAAATGCTAGTGATGGATTACAGAATCTCTTTTTTTTATTCTAATTGTTTTTTTTTTGTTTTTTTCATAATTTTCTTTGCTTCCCTTTTTTGGAACTTAGCTGGTACCATTCCTCCAAAGGCTGATGAACAACAAAAAATAAAACACTGAAGTAATGACTGTTCTATTCTAACATGACACGCGCAGAGTTTTCTATAGACAAAGAACAAAAATTCACCATTGTTAAGCTACCAATAAGTAACCCGAAAAATAGTTCCAAAACTGTAAATACATTTCGCATTGACATTGCAGAAAATGTGGTCAGATCATGTTAGAATCAAAATAATTTCGCATTATAATTGTTTATTGGCTAATACACAACAATTTGTCGTTCTGATGCAGTACATTAAACCACTTGGTCTAATTCCGTCGTGGTTTAATTCCTACTCATCATAACTCTAAATCGTTGTTTATTAGCCAATAAACAACAATTATGCGAACATTGTTCCTAAGCATAAGCTGATTTTACAAAGACTTTGTAAAATTGGGTAAAATTGGCAAAGTGGATATATACTTATGTCACTTGATCTCTTTACTCTGTTGAAGGGTGTGGCTGTTACCATGGCAACCAGGAGGAGCCCGGACGCCAACAGTATCGCTCCATGACCCATGTTTGCTCTCCTGAAAGTATAAGCAACAAGGCCATAATGACCCATTGCGCCTACCTGGGTGTGGACAATAACTTAGAGCTAAATATTGTACCAGGTACGTGCCAATGCGTTTCAACATTGAGTGTTATAAATGTAACAGCTTTTATCTTTCATGTGGTTGATTTACTCTCCCACTTGTTTAAATTCTTGGCCTAAACAAAATCAACAACTACAGCATCAAAATTAACAACAACAAGGTGTTCTGTTGTGAAGATCACACCAGTGTAGTATGAAATTTTAAGAAAAGGGTTGTCTTCTAACAAGTACATTTTTTTTGCCATAAATGACACTGATTCTGCCATTTCCATCTAACCCATTATTGTACTCTGAGTAAATGTTATGGTTAAGAAATAATTTTCGATTTATCGTTGTTTATTGGCCAATAAACAACGATTTGGAGTTCTGATGTGTAGGAATTAAACCATGAGGGCCTTAGCCGGAGTTGTTCAATAGCCACGAATCAGAACGACAAGTGCTGTTTATTGGCCAATAAACAATGATAATTAGAAAATTATTTTGATTCTAATATGAATTGTGATATTTTTGCAATTGTAATTGGAACTACTATTTCCTATGCTCCGCTCAGAAGCGGAACTTCTTTTTGTGTTGTTTATGGGTTGTTTAACAACGATTACTTTGTCTATAGAAAAATGAGCGAGTCTCATGTTAGAATTATATATAACCCATACAGGTTTGGTCAATATTGGCCTAACAAATATAGTCTCCATTGTGTATTCAAGCCAACTGAAGAAGATCGTTAACAAAGGTAAAAAATAACTTCTTGGCCAATTCGGTATCCGGACAAAATACCCACCAGATGTAATTCCTCTCACTCCAATTTACATACCCAGACACAAAATACCTGCCAGATGTAATCCCTCCCACTCCAATTTACATACCCAGACAAAATACCCACCAGACGTGTTCCCTCACACTCCAGTTTACATACCCGGACAAAATACCCACTAGACATAATCCCTCTCACTCCAATTTACATACCCGGACAAAATACCCACCATATATTAGCCCTCCCACTCCAATTTACGTACCCGGACAAAATACCCACCAGATGTAGTCCCTCCCACTCTAATTTACATAGTCGGATGAAATACCCACCAGACATAATCCCTCCCTCTCCAATTTACATACCCAGACAAAATACCCACCAGACATAATCCCTCTCACTCCAATTTACATACCCGGACAAAATACCCAGCTGATGTAGTCCCTCCCACTCCAGTTTACATACCCAGACAAAATACCCACCAGACATAATCCCTCTCACTCCAATTTACATACCCGGACAAAATACCCACCAGATATAATCCCTCCCACTCCAATTTACATACCCGGACAAAATACCCACCAGATGTAGTCCCTCCCACTCCAATTTACATAGTTGGACAAAATACCCACCAGACATTATCCCTCTCACTCCAATTTACATACCCGGACAAAATACCCACCAGATGTAGTCCCTCCCACTCCAATTTACATAGTCAGACAAAATACCCACCAGACGTAATCCCTCCCTCTCCAATTTACATACCCGGACAAAATACCTACCAGATATAATCCCTCTCACTCTAATTTACATACCCGGACAAAATACCCACGAGACGGAGTCCCTACCACTCCAATTTACATAGTCGGGCAAAATACCCACCAGACATAATCCCTCCCTCTCCAATTTACATACCCGGACAAAATACCCACCAGATATAATCCCTCTCACTCCAATTTACATACCCGGACAAAATACTCAAACCAGACGTAGTACCTACCACTCCAATTTACATAGTCGGACAAAATACCCACCAGACATAGTCCCTCCCACTCCAATTTACATACCCTTACAAACTACCTGCCAGACGTAATCCCTCCCACTCCATTTTACATATCTGGACAATATTCCTGCCAGACATAATCCCTCCCACCCCAATTTACATACCTGGACAAAATCCCTCCCATTGTGTTTAAAATCCGGACATACTGGTAATGCCCCATTAACATTTAAAAAAGTGTGTGTAATCTATGCAAACTTATAGTTGAACGTAATAAATATTTATGCCATATTCAGCATCAAATAAACAATCATATCTACTGGCGCAGTGCTAAATCAGCCACATTTGGGTGGGAATTTTTACGATATTTTCAAAAGTTGTTTACCGATTGACATAAAAATTCACATAAATCAAGTAAGGTATAATGTGCATTTGCTGGCTTGTTTTGGTTACATTTCAAAAATATTCATTGAGATTGAAGGCCTAAACATTGTAAACAAGAAATGTCTTAGAAAAAGACATTCGGCATTGAAATTAATATTTAGATGTCATTTTTTGCCCTAAATGTAATACAAGAGGACCAAGATGATCAGTTACATGACTTCTCAGACCCCAGATTTTTCTGTCCCTACCAAGGAGACTTCTCAGACCCTAGATTTTTCCGTCCCTACATAATTGATACATGAATTTGTCAGGCAAATTTAACAAATTAACATTGTCGGAAAATAATAGCAGCAACAAATGGAAATTATATATATCAGATAAGTGTTCATAGTAATGTTAAATAATATACTACAGTCAAAACGCGATACTATGAATAGTCGCGGGAGACACAGATTTGTTTGTAAAATTACGCTTTTCGTAGTATATTCCTATATTTAGTGTTAATAATTTAAGTATAAAATCCGAGCACAACAATCAAACTTGCAATGAAATTCGGCAAACACGAAAGTCATTTAGTCAATCACAAATAATCTCACACTGCATCATTAAAGTGGCTTAAAATGGTAACTAAACATGTTAACAACTATCTTTGTCCATGGTGCAAACAAACTGGATAGGTGTATCTGACTGGGCAGTGGTGTGAAATCTTTCGTCGAGAAGGTGTGGAAAGTCTCACTAAAAATCGAAGTAATGCGATAATATTTCAATGCAAGACACTATTATGGGACCGGAAAATGTGTTCGGAGTAACACATCTTTCATAGTATCATGAATTCGTAGTCTTTGTTAGTTAAACATATAATGACAATGGACGAGACCGGCAGCCTTATTCGTAGTTTCCCGTCATTTTGTACTATTGCGATTCGCAGTATCGCATTTTGACTGTATATGTATCATTAGTATTGCACATACATGTAGTGTATTCATGCTACGCAATGAAGTTAAAGTAACATGAATAACATTTCAAAGTATTTACAAGACTTCTTTCACCACATTTTACTTATATAAAGATGTTGAACATTTTTATAACATGAATAACATCTACTGAATAAGTTGATAGAAATGTGCAATTATAAATAATTCTTAATAAAACGCAACCACAATTCAATTTTAAATTAACATGCACAGTAAGTTTATAAATATAAAAATTCCCCATTTATTGAAAGTCTCTGGTTAAGGATTCACCAGACGCTAATAGATGGGTATGTATGAACACAGCTTTACCGCACACTATTTTCAAAATGATTCACTCTCCTGCTGGGGTGTCTTGTACTCGCTAAAATAAATTCACGGGCATGACAGTCGGTCACGAAGTACATAAATATTTTTACACAAAGATAAACTAATAGGAAATATAAGCTCCATCAAGTTTGCTAATATTTTTTTGCTTATTTATCAGAAAAATACCAGAAATTTACTACTTTATATAATATGCTTGTCACAAGAAACCTATACACGATTGACAGGCCGATATGACGTATGCTCAGGGTTTCCTGCAGGCCTGTTTTGCTTGTCGGGCCTGACATGCCTTCAAAGCAGTTAGTCATTTGCCGACATGCTTTAATTTTCAAAGCAACAACCCTTAATCCCTTTATCTATTACACCGATCTGTAATCACAGGGCCATAAACGAACGCCGTATTGACCGATAAGGTCTTACTTCCAACAGTGATATTGACAACGATCTCATTAGCCAAATACGGCGATTTTTAAGGCAGAGTTTATACTTTACGAACAACTAAAAACGTGTTTGACAACAAATTTTATTTTATCCCGGTATTTCCCTTTCTTTTAAAACACAATTTAAAGTTTTCAAACGTAATTTTGTTCTCATAAACACTGCAATTAAGCATGTGACCAGTACACTTACGTTTTTCTTGAGGCATCCGTGACCTTGTGCATGGCAATGTTCGCCTGCTTTTGTATCAAAACAAGATTTTTACATGGAGATACAGGCCAGTAATTTATGTCGATTAGGAACTGCATATTCAAGTATTTAAAAACCACATTGATTTTTTCTGCATTTAATGAAATAAAAAAAAGTTTTTGAAAAAACTAGCGGTCATGACAGAATTTCAAGGCGGAAAAAGCTAGGCTTTTCAATGAATCTGAATACCATGTATGATTGAAAATTAATTCCATAAAAAATGCAGCCTAGTATTTTAATTTACACTGCCTGCAAAGAAGTTAGATCAACACGTTTTTATTCAATTAAGAAAACTGCGGTAGTTGCGTATTTAGTACGAGAAGTATTTTTAATAGTTTCAATTTTATAAAAGTAAGAATTCCCATATTAAAGATACCTCAAAGAGAGGAGCTGGTCGAGCAATAGGCTATGTAGTTTAAGCGTTAAAAGGATAGTAGTTATAGCAATACTGTTGGTTGGATTGCCGCCGGGATTTCGAACGTTGTAGCCAATTTCGGAAAGGTGGGGTCGCGCGATATTTTTAAAAGTTGTTTACTGATTGACATAAAAATTCACATAAATCAAGTAATGTTTAATGTGCATTTGCTGGCGTGTTTTGGTTACATTTCAAATACTTGGCAAAGGAAAAATATTAATTGAGAAACATTGTAAACAAGACATGTATTGATAAAAAGACTTTCGGAGTTGAAATTAATATTGAGATGTCATTTTTTGCCCTAAATGTAATTCAAGAGGACCACGTGACTTCTCGGACCCCAAATTTTTCGGTCCCCACTAAGGAGACATCTTAGACCCTAGATTTTTCCGTCCCTACATAATTGATACATGAATTTATCATGCAAATTTAACAATTAACATTGTCGGAAAATAATAGCGGGAACAATGAAAATTATATATATCAGACAAGTTATGTTATATAATATACTACAGTCAAAACGCGATACTACGAATAGTCACGGGAGTCACACATTTGTTCGTAAAATCACGCTTTTCATAGTATCTTCCTTCATTTTGTGTTTATTTGCCTAACATCATAGCGTATAGGAACGTTATCGGACTTGTTAAACTAATTATTATATAACTTGAATAACATCTACTGGAGAAGTTGATAGAAAAGTGCAGTTATAAATCATTCTTAATAAAATGCAACCAAAATTCAAGTGTAAATTAATATGCACAGTAAGTTTATAAATATAAATTCCCCATTTATTGAAATTCTCGTGTTTAGGATTCACCGGACACTAATTGATGCGTGAGTATTAACACAGCTTTACCGTGCGCTATTTTCAAAATAATTCACTCTCCTGCTGGAGTGTGTTGTACTCACTAAAATTAATTCACAGGCACGACAGTCAGTCATGACGTACATATATATTTGTACACAATGATAAAATAATAGGAAATATAAGCTCCATCAAGTTTGCTAATATTTTTTTGCTTATTTATCAGAAAAATACCAGAAATTTACTACTTCGTTGACATAGTCCCTTTAACTCACATTTAAGTGAATAAAAAAAAAAAATTTCCTTGTGAAAATCTTTAATTTGTATTTGAAATAAGGTAAAATTAGAAGCATCTGTTGATTCTTTACCAGATAAAAACCACTTAAGACAAAATAAACTTTAAATGAACCAGCCACTGACTTAAGGAATTTTATTATTCTAAAAAATTTACTAAAGTTGTTACTAAGGAGCTTTGTGGTTATGGGCCCTGTTCATGGTTATGAGCCAGTGATTATGGGGAACAATGAGATCATGAGCCAGTGATCATGGGGAACAATGAGATCATGAGCCAGTGATCATGGGGAACAATGAGATCATGAGCCAGTGATCATGGGGAACAATGAGATCATGAGCCAGTGATCATGGGGAACAATGAGATCATGAGCCAGTGATCATGGGGAACAATTAGATCATGAGCCAGTGATCATGGGGAACAATGAGATCTATGTTATTGTAGTCCACATACAATATGGCATGTGATTAAACAAGAAAGGCCTTTTAAAAAGACAATAGGCATTGAAATAAACATTAAGATGTCATTTTTTTACCCAAAACAGAATTCAAGAGGGACAAGATGATCGGTTACGTGACTTCTCGGACCCCAGCTTTATTGGTCCCCACAAAGGAGACTTCTCTGGACACCATAAAAAAACTTGTCGGACCCAAAATTAATTTGAGCTAAACTCAAACATTATTAATATGTGTACCATGAATATACCGATCATACCTTCCATGTATTCACCAGTGAAAATGAATAACCTAAATGCTTGTAATTTATGTTACTATACTTGTTACATGAATTTGTCAGGCAAACTTAGCAATGTCAGAAAATAATTGCGGGAATAAATGAAAATTATTATACATCAGATGAGTGTACATAGTTATGTTAAATAATATACTATACGAATCATTAGTTATGCAAATAGTCTACTTCGAGGTATTACGAGATAGCTAATCTGACACAAATTGAATTAATTCTGTTAACAAGGCCCAATATTACCACAATAAATTGGTATGGGAAAATTGCATTGCAATACAATATGGCTAAGACATCAATTATTGCAAATTAATATTGATATACCAGTATTTTGTTGCATCTTTGAATAAACAAATGCGATTGATTTATCACCTTTGTAAAGCTCACTCATTTTGACTAAATAAGCACTTATTTTAAACCGAAATAAATAGAAATAAAACTGGTATCATTTCAATCAAAATGAATTATGTAAATAGTAGTAATATATAAAAAAAGTCACTGACCAGTACAGAGTTCCGTCCAAGCAAAAAGTTTAAATCATTCAGCGAGCTGTCACAAAAATAAGACCCTCTTCAAAGACCTGAAACCGCAATTGGCACTTTTTTCTTGGAGGTCCAATTATATACAGGCCTAGATTGAATCAACCTTGGATGTCAATGTTCTAGTGACTGTGACCCATGACCCAGTTACAGAAATAAAATACCTAAAAGAACTGCGGATGTTTGCAGTTTCTATTTAGCAACCATTACAAATCTATATGTGAGTGACCTCGCAGCATTTCCACTGAATGTTAGTCCTCTTTCTTACATCTTGGTATATTTTGACTTTTGCCTTATTAAAAGCATGGCCTTACAGTGCATTTTAGCTTGTTTTGGGATACTAAGAATGTGTCTGAAAATAAAAATAGTTATTTCACTTCTTTAGGTGTGTATGCCATTACAATCTGGATATAACAATCTGGGCACTGACTGTTTTTCCCACTTTCTATCATGAACATGTTACTGTATTAAAATATCTCAAAACAGTTTCCTGATTTTGTTGGAGGTTTTTTTCTTTTACCTTTTAGAAAGTATGTATGTTGCAAACTTTTAAGATATATGTTGTGAAAGATTTTGTGTATTTTTATAGATGTTAATTGTGACTGGAAATATTACAGAATTAAATAAGTCATTGACTTTTCTTAAAACTACAGGCATGCCAGTCAAACTGGCAAGTTACAGTCAAACAGGCATTATTTGGCCCCTTACTGTTAAAGTGACAGTCAGGCATTCTTGGGTCCCTTACTGTTCAAGTGACAGTTATGCATTCTTAAGTCCCTTCCAGTTCAAATGACAGTTATGCATTCTTTGATACCTTCCAGCTCAAGTGAAAGTCAGACATTCTTGGGTCCCTTACTGTTCAAGTGACAGTCAGGCATTCTTGGGTCCCTAATTGTTCAAGTGAAAGTCAGACAGTCTTGGGTCCCTTACTGTTCAAGTGACAGTCAGGCATTCTTGGATCCCTTACTGTTCAAGTGACAATTATGCATTCTTGGGTCCCTTCCAGTTCAAGTGACAGTTATGCATACCTGGGTCCCTTACTGTTCAAGTGACAGTTATGCATTCTTGGGTCCCTTCCAGTTCAAGTGACAATTATGCATTCTTATGTCCATTACTATTCAAGTGACAGTTATGCATTCTCGGGTCTCTTCTAGTTAAGTGACAATCAGGCGTTATTGGGTTTCTTCTAGTTCAAGTGACAGTCAGTCAAGCACTCTTGGGTTCCTTACAGTTCAAGTTACAGACAGTCATGCATTCTTGGGTGCCTTCCAGTTCAAGTGACAGTCAATCATTAATTAGTAGGTCCCTTCTAGTTCAAGGGACTGTCAGACAGGATTTCTTAGGTCCCGTCCAGTTCAAATGACAGTAAGTCATGCGTTCTTTGATATATTTCAGTTTAAGTGACAGTCAGACATGCATTCTTGGGTCCCTTCAAGTTCAAGTGACAGTCAGTCAAGCACTTTGGTCCCTTACAGTTCAGGTGACAGTCAGTCATGCATTCTTTGCTCTGTTTCAGTTCAAGTGACTGTCAGACAGGTACTGTAAGGTACCTTCAAGTTCACGTGTCAGTCAGACAGGATTTCTTAGGTCATGCATTATTTGATACCTTCCAGTTCAAGTGACAGTCAGACAGGCATTCTTTGGTTCCTTCAAGTTCAAATGACAGTCAGTCATGCATTCTTTGATACCTTTTCAGTTCAAGTGGCAGTCATGCATTCTTAGGTTCCTTTCAGTTCAAGTGAAAGTCAGTCATGCATTCTTTGATACTTTCCAGTTCAAATGACAGTCATGCGTTATTGGGTCTCTTCCAGTTGAAGTGACAACCATGCATGCATTCTTTGATACCTTCCAGTTCAAGTGGCAGTCAATCATGCATTCTTTGGTTATTTCCAGTTCAAGTGACAATCAGACAGGCATTCTTCGAATCCTTCAAGTTCAAGTGACCTTCAGTCATGCATTCCTTGGTCCCTTTCTGTTCAAATGACTGACAGTCAGGCATTACTTTGTCCATTCCAGTTCAAGTCAGACATGCTTTGGTCCCTTCCAGTTCAAATGACAGTCAGTCATGCATTCTTGGGTATCTTCAGACAGTCAGACATTCTTTGGTCCCTTTCAGTTCAAGTGACAGTCAGACATATATTCTTTGGTCCCTTCCATTTCCAGTGACAGTCAGACAGGCATTCTTGGGTCCCTTCCAATTCCAGTAATAGTCAGACAGTCATTCTTTGGTCCCTTCCAATTCCAGTGACTGTCAGACAGGCATTTTCTTTGGTCCCTTCCAATTCCAGTGACAGTCAGACATATATTCTTTGGTCCCTTCCAATTCCAGTGACAGTCAGACATATATTATTTGGTCCCTTCCAATTCCAGTGCCAGTCAGACAGGCATTCTTTGGTCCCTTCCAATTCCAGTTACAATCAGACAGGCATTCTTTGGTCCCTTCCAATTCCAGTAACAGTCAGACAGGCATTCTTTGGTACCTTCCAATTCCAGTGACAGACAGGCATTCTTTGGTCATTTCCAGTCACAGTCAGACATGCATTTTTTGGTCCTTCCATTTCTAGTGACAGTCAGACAGGTATTTTTAGCTCACCTGAGCTAGAAGTGCTCGGTGAGCTATTGGTACAGGGGACCTCTCCGGCGGCGTCCGGCGTCTATCGTCTGTCATCAAGGTGTCGTCAACAATTTGGACCATTATCGCGATAAAGACTACATTTTTAATTCAATCTTGACCTAACTGGCACAGTTTGTGTAAGACCATAAAATCTCAGATGGGATTGTTATTGGGTCAGATCACACCAGTAACACCAGAGTTATTGCCCCTTTTTAATGCAAAAAAAATGCAAAAGTGCCCTTTTTCAACGTATAGACTTTATTTTCCATCCAATCTTAATCAAACTTTCACAGTTTGTGTATGACCATCCGATCTCAGCAGACGTCAAAAATGGGCCAGATCTTTTTCAAACACCAGAGTTATTGCCTTTTGTTTATTAAAAAAATATACAAAAATGGACATTATTCAGGAGAGAGAGAGACATTTTTCATCTTCACCAATCTTGCACAGTTTGTATATTACCATGATATTACAGTTGAAGTTGAATATAAGCAAGATCGGACCAGAAACACCAGAGTTATTGCCCTTTGTTTGTGAAAAAAATATGCAAAAATGGACATTATACACGATAGAGACTTCTTTTTTCATCCAATCTTTACCAATCTTGCACAATTTGTCTGTGACCATAAGATTAAAGGTGAAGTCGAATATAAGCAAGATCGGTCTAGAAACACCAGAGTTATTGCCCCTTGTGTTTGGAAAAAAACATCAACAAGTTATCAATTATTGGCTTGCACACACGATTTTTGATTCAATGTTGACCAAACTCACACAGTTTGCGCATGACGATAAAAATTGATTGATAAAATTAGATTTCCAACTTTGATGTCTTCAGAGCCTGCATTAACATCATTTATCATCATTGGAAAGAAAATTATCAAAGAAAAAGCAAAACTTTACCTTATAGCACAGCCATCGCAATTATTGCATTGCAACTAGTTTTCCAAAACTGTTTGCGAAAAAGACATCAAAATCTACTGTTTGTGCATTTTCCAGAATTGTCACTGATTTGAGAACCATTAGCAAAAAAACGCACATCCACTACCCAACTCATACTTTAGTTAGCCCATTGAACTTACCGATGTTTTAAATCAAAATTGATCCTACCCCAACTGTGTATTGTTCAGATACCTTAATTTTCAAACCTGTCACAACAGTATGGTCTTCATCTGTACCAGTTCTCTGGTGAGCGCTTTGGGCCATCATGGCCCTCTTGTTTGAGCTATTGCAACTTCCAGTTGCATTTGCATGTGTATGGAATATAGCATGCAAGATGGTGTTTGTGATCGTCATCCAAAGTTTGAATAATTTGAAGCCATTTTAGAATTAGCTTACATTGCATAAACATTCCGCAAGTAGCTCTCAATCATTTGACCTTCAGTCAATAAATGTGTCAAATCAAAAAAGCTTTGTCTCAGATTTGGGATAAATTAGGTCAATGCGAAGGACCCTGAAGTGTAAACATCCGCATATGTTCTAGTTTTTGGTGTACTTTTCTCAAGTCATTCTAGCTCTTTTACCGGTATTTGCAAAGAAACTGTTCATTAGTGGGTAATTTCAAGGGTGAGTTTCCATATTTCAAGTGGGTTATCTTTACTGGAGAAAGAAATAGGGCTGTCCAGGCTCTTTTACTGAACTAATTAACTATTATTGTGAGAAACACTCAGAACTGTTGCTGGTTTTTTCTGGTAGTCCGTAGAAAAAAAAAAAAAGCATTATATCAACTTTTATTAAGGCATAAAAACTATTTTTGTTGCAATTCAGGTCACATGCCCCAAAAAATGAGGTTAGGTGGGTAAGGATTTATTTATTTTTTTTATTTGATAAATGGTCCTCTTGAAGATGCTAAAACTGAATAAATCAAACATAATGTTTTCAGGCCAAAATACTGACAAAAATTCAAATTAATGTTAAAATGAAATAGAATAAACAAAACGTCACTGCTTAAATGGTATAGGCTACTCTAGCTTTTTAAAAGCAAAAGTGTCATTGTTGTTGCGAAACTGAAAGTAATAATTATGCCTGCCTTCGAAGAAGAGGGGGTATCTTGCTTTGCACCTGTCCGTCGGTCAATCGGTCGGTAGGTCGGTCGGTCGGTCGGATGGTCGGTCTGTCTGTAGACCATTTCGTTTCCGCACGATATCTAGAGAACGCTTTGACCTACGATCATGAAAGTTGGTATGCTGGTTACTTGGGAGGAAAGGAAGACGCCTGTACATTTTGAGGACACAGGTCAAAGGTCAAGGTCACCGTTGCTAAAAAATGAAAAACAGTTTCCGCTCAATAACTTGAGAACGCATCGAGATATTTTAACGAAACTTTATGCATAGATACCTTATATCGAGACCTCGCTTGGAATTGCATATGGGTTGGGTGGGGTCAAGGTCACCATAATTAAAAATAGAAAAACGGTTTCCGCTCAATAACTTGAGAACGCATAGAGATATTTTAATGAAACTTCATACATAGATACCTTATATTGAGACCTCGCTTGGGATTGCATATGGGATGGGTGTGGTCAAGGTCAAGGTCACCATTACTATAAATAGAAAAATGGTGTCTGCTCAATAACTTGAGAACGCATCGAGATATTTTAATGAAACTTCATACATATATACCTTATATCGAGATTTCGCTTGGGATTGCATATGGGTTGGGTGGGTCAAGGTCACCGTTACTTAAAATAGAAAAACGGTTTCCGCTCAGTGACTTTAGAATCGATAAAGATATTTTAATGAAACTTCATACGTAGATACCATATATTGAGACCTCGCTTGGGATTGCATGTGGGGTGGGTGGGGTCAAGATCAAGGTCACCATAACTAAAAATAGAAATATGATTTCTGCTCAATAACTTGAGAACGCATCGAGATATTTTAATGAAACTTCATACATATATACCTTATATCGAAGCCTTGCTTGAGATTGCATATGGGGTGGGTGTGGTCAAGGTCAATGTGACAGTTACTAAAAATAGAAAATGGTTTCCGCTTAATAACTTGAGAACGCATTAAGATATTTTAATGAAACTTCATACATAGATATCCTATATTGAGAACTCTCTTGGGATTGCATTTGTGGTGGGTGGGGTCAAGGTCACCATTACTAAAAATAGAAAAACGCTTTTCGCTCAATAACTTGACAAGCATTGAGATATTTTATTGAAACTTCATACATAGATACCTTATATCGAGACCTCGCTTGGGATTGATTATGGGTTGGGTGGGGTCAAGGTCACCATTGCTAAAACTAGAAAACGGTTTCCGCTCAATAACTTGAGAACTTCATACATAGATACCTTATATTGAGACCTCTCTTGGGATTTCATATAGGGTGGGTGGGTCAAGGTCAAGGTCACCATAACTAAAATAGAACAACGGTTTTCGCTCAATAACTTGAGAATGCATCAAGATATTTTAATGAAACTTCATAAGAGATAGCATATATTGAGACCTCGCTTGGGATTGCATATTAAAATTTTTTCTTAACAATTGCACATATTCACAACTTGGCTGCAAGTTGGGGGGCGTACATGTTTTACAAACATCTCTTGTTCTTTCCTGATATTTATTTCAAGTGCGCATCTGATTCGCGCAATGACATCACATTCAAACCCTCTATTCTTGTTGATCTCGAATCATAAGGTTACACTCGTTCTAGTTACGTCGATGAATAATGTTATTACGAGCATTTGTTTAGTTCTTTAACTGTTTTTAATCGTTACCACTGTTTAACTCGTAGTAATGATTTGATAATAAATGAAGTAAGTATAAAAATCTAGATTTAAAAACATGTGTATTATATATGCGTTGTTCTTGCAAAAACGTCAGGAAAATTTCCTCATGCACGTTGTGCCTACTGGGGTCAAATGTTACAGAGCATTATTTTCTGTGGTAAATTGTTTAATGTTGTGTAGTTACGAAACAGGTGTGAATAATACACACAATTATAATGATGCATATAATAAAGTCCAATCCAAAACGCCTATTCGATTTTTACTGTTCCCGTGATGTAAATACTCATTCTATTTAGAGTTAAAATGCACATACCGGTGTACATTTTGTACTTCATGTAAATCCTTTATTCTGCAAGAAAAGTGCGCAAAAATTATGCTGGCATGTACAACGTCACATCACCCGCATAGAAAGCGTGGGTGTATTTATTGCTATATAAAAAATTTGTAGCGCAGAGAACTGTGAGATCTTTGCTTTTGAATAAAAGTTTGCATAACATCAAAATTAGGTATTGCGAACATATGCAGTTAATATTTCCTCTTGAACAATAAAAAACAAAACAGCCGAATCGATAACGTAATTATATTGATCTTCGACATATGGTTACTGCGGATTATATGTCCTTCATCCCGCAAAAGCGTCACAATAAACCGCTGTTTGAGTTATCATTTCTGCTCCTCATTGACACGCGGCTAGCGGGCACTGTTGTCATAGGGACCAATTAATGGATTAACGATAGGAAGTTGGCCCAATGCAAATTTTATTGCACACTAACATCGATTTTTGTCATTGACCAGGACAAAATGCTGCTGAGTGTGAAGCCCGGACAAAACTCGTGAAAGTGGGACAATCCTGGCGAGACCAGGACGTATGGCATGTATGGAATAAATGTTCAAAACATACCAGTAATATCCTTAAACATTGTTTTGAAGTGGATGATATCAAAATATAACACTTATTTATCCAAAAAACATTTAATTATTGGAAAAAAGTAAATAAAACAAAAAAATATCTGACAACCCCAATAAAATGGTCGCGGCATTTTTTTTAAAGGGAAGGTCGGGTAACCTGAAACAACATATTTGTTTGATGCCTACTGAAATTGGTATAGACAGTCAGCTCTTTTCATCTCAGTAATTTAAAACAGTCAGATCTATTATTATTACACTGTAGAGACCTGTACCCCAGATATTGGTCAGTGACCTGTACATGACGTGTACAAGGACTTGGGCAGATGTCTTGTGGAATATGTCAACAGCACTGGTAAGGTTACACAGTTTTTATTTTAAAACATTTTTTTATGCCCCCGGCATCTTGATGCGGGAGGCATATAGTGATTGTCCTGTCCTTCCGTCCGTCCTTCCGTCCTTGACCATGACCTAATTTGCACTTAGAATAATTCAAATGGGCTGTTTCTTGGTTAACTAGATTTTACAGTTTCGTCTAGCACCAACTCCGCTTGCTACAACACACTGATACTTGCACAGTTGTTACTTATGACCATCCCCAATCAAAACATATCACCCAACCACACTTTGACCTTGACCTTGAACTAATTTGGACTTATAATAATTCAAAAGTGCCATTTCTTGATTAACTAGATTTTACCGTTTCGTCTACACCAACACCGCTTACTACATCACTTGGATATTTACACACTTGTTACTTATGACCGTTCCCAATCCACCCATATCACCCAACCTCACTTTGATCTTGACCTTCACCTAATTTGGACTAAAAAATGGGCTATCCAGCACCAAGCGGGGGCATGTGTGTTTATCAAACACAGAGTCTTGTTTCAATTTGTAGTTACCAAGCATATTTCTAACATTCTATTATTTTGTAGAAACCAAAAGCATTTCATAAAAATTCAATAACTCATATATAGCCAAAAACCAGTAATGCAAGTATTTTGAAAACAACAACGACGACAACTGCACATCATAATAATGCTTTGTTATTTTGTTATATTCTTATAATTGCTTCGTTTTGATAAAAAAAACAAGCGTAATAATTTCTGGAATCATACTTGTGCATCAGTTTAAAATAAAACTACATGGCAAGTGCAATCCTGGTATGTTCTCCAAGATGTCTGCCCAAATCCCTGTACACATGTTTGGAGTCTTGAGCATTATTCAGTGTACGCATCTCGACAGTGAACATGTTACTGAGATATTTTCTTATTTGGCAAAAATTCTAGAACCAAGCATTTCCATGTAAAGGTCTTTTAAGCGTTTTATGAATTAAAGTACCTTACAGATGTAAGCCAGTAAGTTGTTATGAAAAAAAAGTTTTATCTGTAAACAAAGCTGCATGTTTCCTTATTGTATTCATCTAAAAAATTGTCACACAAGAACCATCATATTTGTTTTATCTGGAATCTGTTAATAGCTTGTGAAATTATTTTGTATTGGGGCACAATATCTGTGAAACTTTATAATGTCATCAACACGAATTTTGCAACAGAATTGCCTTTTGATTTGTCAGTGACAAGCTTGTGAAAGGCCTTTTTTTCAGGACATAATGCAGATGTTTGTTGTTTTTTGTTAGCTCACCTGAGCACAAAGTGCTCATGGTGAGCTTTTGTGATCGCCCGTTGTCCGTCGTGCTTGTGTGCGTGCGTGTGTGCGTGCTTGTGTGCATGCGTCGTCAACTTTTTATTCAAACAATATCTCCTCCTAAACCGCTTGGCAGATTTTTACCAAACTTCACAGGAAATGATCCTTGGGTGGACCTCTTTCAAAGTTGTTCATATCTTTCCGGTCCGCTGAATGTGTAGGTCACCAGAGCTAAAATTAGATTTAAAAAGTGAAAAATTTAAAAATCTTCTTCTATGAAACCGCAAGGCTCAGACCTTTCATATTTGATATCTGACATCCTCTAGAGGTCCTCTACAAAGATTGTTCAAATTATGCCGATGGGGTCAAAACGGGCCTCACCCCGGGGGTCACATGGTTTATATAGCAATATGATCTTTAAAATCTCCTCTGAAACCGCAAGGCCCAGAATTTTCATATTTATTATGTAACATCCTTTAGTGGTTCTTTACAAAGTTTGTTCAAATTATGCCCCTGGAGTCAAAACGGGCCACGCCCCGGGGGTCACATGGTTTATATAGAATATATAGCAAAATGACTTTAAAACTCTTCTCTTCTGAAACCTCAAGGCCCATATGTTTCATATTTGGTATGTAACATCCTATAGTGTTCCTCTACAAAGATTGTTCAAATTATGCCCCTGGGGTCAAAACGGGCCACACCCCGGGGGTCTCATGGTTTATATATATATATATATAATATATAGCAAAATGACTTTTAAACTCTTCTCCTCTGAAATCGCAAGGCCCAGAGGTTTCATATTTGGTATGTAACATCCTTTAGTGGTCCTTTACAAAGATTGTTCAAATTATGCCCCTGGGGTCAAAACGGGCCACTGCCCGGGGGTCACATGGTTTATATAGAATATATAGCAAAATGACTTTTAAAATCTCCTCTGAAACCACAAGGCCCAGAGGTTTCATATTTGGTATGTAATATCATATAGTGGTCCTCTACAAAGATTGTTCAAATTATGCCCCTGGGGTCAAAACTGGCCATGCCCAGGGGGTCACATGGTTTATATAAACTTATATAGCAAAATGTCTTAAAATCTTCTCTGAAACCGCAAGGCCCAGAGGTTTCGATTTTGGTATTTAACATCCTATAGTGGTACTCTACAAAGATTGTTCAAATTATGCCCCATGGGTCAAAACAGACCACACCCCATTGGTCACATGGTTAATATAGACTTAAAAAGCAAAATGCCTTTACAATTCTTCTCCTCTGAAACCGCAAGGCCTATAGGTTTCATATTTGGTATGTAACATTGTATAGTGGTCCTCAACAAAGAGTGTTCAAATTATGCCCCTGGGGTCAAAACTGGTCACGCCTGGGGGGGGGTCAAATGGTTTATATAGACTTAAATAGCAAAATGACAATCTCCTCTGAAACGGCAAGGCCCACAGCTTTCCTATATTTGTTACATAACATTGCATAGTGGTCCTCTCCAAAGATTGTTCAAATTATGCCCCTGGGGTCAAATCTGGCCACCCCCGAGGGGTCACATGGTTTATATAGACTTAAATAGCAAAATGACTTAAAAAATCTTTACCTAAAACCACAAGGCCCACAGCTTTCCTATATTTTGTACGTAACATTGCATAGTGGTCCTCTCCAAAGATTGTTCAAATTATGCCCCTGGGGTCAAATCTGGGCACCCCGAGGGGTCACATGGTTTATATAGACTTAAACAGCAGAATGACTTAAAAAATCTTTACCTGAAACCGCAAGG
Organism: Congeria kusceri; assembly: GCA_027627225.1. Taxonomy (NCBI): domain Eukaryota; kingdom Metazoa; phylum Mollusca; class Bivalvia; order Myida; family Dreissenidae; genus Congeria; species Congeria kusceri. Next base: position 21,236,856 of record CM051035.1, read on the forward strand.
CCCGGTGGTTTGTTCAAGGTTGTTCAACTTATGGCCCTGGGATAAAAATAAGCCACACCTCTAGGATGCAAATTCCAATTAGGTTCAAGGTCTCAGGTGAGCGTCCTAGGGCCCTCAGGGCCCTCTTGTTTTTTTTGGGCGGAGGGGGGGGGCTGATGACTGTATGCCTTTGTTTTAATAAAACAAAAATACTTAAAGACTAAGTGTAAGTCAACATCCTGTACTTAAGTAAATGAAGTGGCTTAAACATAACCATCTCTTTGTTACGGTCACTTTTCTTACGAGTACTAGAAAGTATGTAAGTAAAAATACATTTTCAGGTTAATGAACTTGGCTTATAATGAGTTCATTAATCTGTAGGCAGTATGCTTTTAAAACTTGGTTTAAGATACATTTGAAATGCGATTGCATGCTCTTTTTAGCTCAACATTTCGAAGAAAAAAAGTCAAGTTATTGTAGTCGTTCTGTCGTCTGCGTCAGCGTCTGCATTAATTAAGTTTTTTATGCCCCCGGCATCTTGATGCTGGAGGCATAATGATAGTGATTGTCCTGTCCGTCCTTCCGTCTGTGACAAGGTTAAGTAGAGTTTACTGTTTCAACTAGCACAAACACCGCTTACTACAACAGTTGGATACTTACACAGTTGTTGCTTATGACCATTCCCTATCAACCCCTATCACCCAACCTCACTTTGACCTTGACCTTGACCTAATTTGCACTTAGAATAATTCAAATGGCCTGTTTCTTGGTTAACTAGCTTTTACCATTTTGTCTAGCACCAGCACTGCTTGCAACAACACTTGGATATTTACACAGTTGTTACTTATTACCGTTTCCAATCCACCCATATCACCCAACCTCACTTTGACCTTGACCTTGACCTAATTTGCACTTAGAATAATTCAAATAGGCTGTTTCTTGGTTAACTAGATATTACTGTTTCGTCTAGCACCAACACCGCTTGCTACAACACTCAGATACTTACACAGTTGTTGCTTATGACTATCCCCAATCCACCCATATCACCCAACCTCACTTTTACCTTGACCTTGACCTAATTTGGACTAATAAATGGGCTATCCAGCACCAACCGGGGGCATGTGTGTTTATCAAACACAGAATCTTGTTTGGTTAAGAGTTACTTACTCACTTGTTCACTATCAAAAGGGTAATTCATTACAACAAGACAAGTAACCCTGTGCCCTTGTTTGGACTTACCACTGAAAATATTTTGACGTTTTTTTAATATAACATTTCTCAATAATTATCAAAGACAATAAATTGAAACTCAAGATACTTGTTTATGGTGCTGACCACATTCTGCAGACATGAGGAGGTAACTCTTTCAAGGATTTTGTTGGAGTTATTACCCTTTTTTTAAACACAATTTTCGCTTTTATAGGTCAAATTTCTCAATACCTGTATGAGGTATTGACTTAAAACTAAAAGTACTTAATCACAGTGATAAATTTATTCTGTAGACAATAGGAGGTAACTCTATCAAGGATTTCATAATAACTATAAGAGGTAATTACTTTAAACTTAAAATACTTGATCACAGTTGTGAACCCATTCTGTAGACACGATGAGGTAACTATATCAAGGATTTTGGTGGAGTTATTGCCCTTTTTTTCAACTTAGAATTTTAGCTGTAGGTCAGTTTTCTCAATATTTATGAGAGGCATTTACTTGAAATTTAACACACTTCATCACAGTGATGAACACATTATATTAACAAAATGCCAGACTACTATCAAATACGAGAAAATTGAGCGTCCAGCACCCGTAGGCAGTGCTCTTGTTTAATCAAACCATCTGTCTGTGTGTCCATGCGTTAGTGTGTCCGACCAAGAGTAAAGTTCTTATAAAGTCCAATATCTTGAATACTATCTAAGGTATTTGCTTGAAACTTAAAATACGTCTTAACTATCAACGTCTTCATCAGGGAAAGCAACCCCCATAACTTTTTAATGTTTTGTATTTTAACATATTTATGCCCCATTTTTAACTTAGAAAGTTTGGTTAAAGTTTTTCATAAAGTCCAAAATCTTGAATACTATCAAACATATTAACTTGAAACTTAAAATAAAAGTCATTACAAAGATTTTGATGAAGGGGGGCTAAAAATGGTAGACATAAATGCTTATATAAAAAGCTTGAAATTATCTTGGTTAAGAAAGGTTACTCAAGGACAGAGCAAATTCACGGCTTTGGCAAGGAAGTTAATAGATTTTAATAAGTTGTGTAATACAGATTGTTTATATGCAATATGTGCTATAAAAGGAATTACAAACACTTTTTGGATTGATGTTTTAACTATATATACAGAATTTGTTAAATGTATTAGTATTGATTCTGTGGAGAAGCTATTAAATATGCCTTTGTTTTATAACAACTATCTACTGATCAACAACAAATACATTTTTTGGAACTATTGGTACAACAATGGCATTCAGTATGTTAAAGATGTTTTTAATGACAACGGACAAATCTTGTCATTGCAAGAGCTACAAAACAAAATTAATAGATCCGTAAATTTTGTACACTATGAAGGCTTAAAAATAGTTCTTTCAGCGTACATTGCCTCATTGCAAAATATAAAACTAGTACATTATAAAGTACAAATGTACCCAATTTTGTCAACCTATATTAAACCGATAATTGTTAATTCTTGCAACAAGATACTATATAATATGCTGAAATTTAACTCAGAAATCCCAACATGCCATACTAAATGGAATGAGTATTTTGTAAATGATACCATTCAATGGGATACTGTACATGGACAAGTTTAAACAAACTAATGATACATATATGCAATGGTTACAGACTAGGATTGTCCACAGAATATTGGCAACAAATTCACTCCTTTTTAAAATGGGCATGTCCGGTAGTAGCGCATGCACTGATTGCAAATTGTGGGAAGAATCAATTACCCACTTATTCTGGTATTCTGGGAATGAAACACAGTGCAAACCCTAATTAAGGATGTTTCCGATAGTTTAAAAAATGCAAATATAAGAATTGAAATAAATTGCAAATTGGTACTGCTTGATGATACAAAAGAAAACAACAATTGTTTTATTCTTTTCATGGAAATTAAAAAGTACATATTTGCATGTAAAAGGAAAGAAATTATCCCAAAATTTTCAGGTTTAAAAACTAGTCTAAGATTAGCTTTAAATATTTATACAAGCACAAAGTATGAATCCAAAAAAGATTTCTATTGGACAGTTATAAGACATCTATGCAATTAGTATGTTAAAATAGTTAATTCCATTGTTCATTGTTAACTACTTATAGAGAAGTGTTTGTATACATGGTTGAATGTACTGTGTTGTATATATATTGTATATATTGTATACATTGTTTAAATGTACTGTTTTTTACTTATTTATAGTTTTATAGTGTGCATTATGTAAGATTTGTAATTTTGACAAATTGTGAATTGATATTACGAATTGAATACAATTGTTAAACAGGAAAAAAAACAAAAGAAAAAAAAAGAAAAAAAACTTGAAACTTAAAATGCATCTTTACTATCAACGTCTCCACCAGGGAAAGCAACCCCATAACTCTGTTTTGTATTTTGACAGATTTATGTCCCTTTTTTAAATTTAGAAATTTAGGTTAAAGTTTTTCTTAAAGTCCAATAGATTGAATACTATCAAAGATATTTACTTGAAACTTAAAATACTTCTTTAGTAACAACGTCTCCACCAGGGAAAGCAACCCCCATAACTCTGTTTTGTATTTTGACAGACTTATGCCCCTTTTTATGCCCCGGCATCTTGATGCGGGAGGCATATAGTGATTGTCCTTTTTGAGAGTCTGTCCTTCCGTCCGTCAGTCCATCCGTCCTTACATCCGTCTGTCGGTGACAAGGTTAAGTAGATTTTACTGTTTCGTACAACACTTAGATACTTACTCAGTTGTTGCTTATGACCATTCCCTATCCAACCATATCATCCAACCTCACTTTGACCTTGACCTTGAACTATAATAATTCAAAAGTGCCATTTCTTGGTTTACTAGATTTTTCCGTTTCGTGCAGACACATCACCGCTGACACAGTTGTTACTTATGACCGTTCCCAATCCACCCATATCACCCAACCTCACTTTGACCTTGACCTTGACCTAATTTGGACTAAGAAATGGGCTATCCAGCACCAACCAGGGGCATTGTGTATTAATCAAACACAGAATCTTGTTTAACTTAGAAATTTTTGTTAAAGTTGTTCGCAAATTTGTTCCACAGCATCTATTTTGACTGATGTGATGAAGTTTACATTTTTCTTTCACTTTCATTTACAATGTGGCACCTACTGAAAGCGCCTTAGGGGGCATATGTCACCCGATAGTGACAGCACTTGTTTCTTTCTTCATTCACTCTTTTTCCTTCTTTATCCACTGTAAAAAAGATGAGATTATGTGAATTATGATTATACTAAAAATTCAATTTATCAAACAAATAAAAGTTGACTATAAGTAAAATCGTGTGTTGACTGTATTAAAACAACTGTTTGATCAGATGCATAGAATTAAACCATTAAAGCTGCATGCCATTTTAGAATCTATCGCATACCAAAGTGCACTGCAAATTTTTATTTTTCTAAATGTTTTAAACTTTAACTAGGCCAGTCGCAGTATGGGAACAGATGTGGTGTACACTTTGTGATAGGGAGATCATGAGTTTTAACCAAATAAGCAGGTTAGGGATGATATTTTTCTGTAAAGTCAATCGGTCCTGAGGTCCGCCGGTTACGCTCATGTTGTATCCGAATTTTGCGTATCTGAAAATATCGAAAGTCTGAAAATATGTTTTTATTAAGTATTACTCTTATCTACACAGTTTAAAGACCTTAAAATTCAATAAATATTTACTTCCATGTCTATTATGAGTTACATTTCACAAAAGTTTACAAATCAGTCAATAAAATATGCACACCTATTCTGTATCCGAATTTTATATATTCAAACAATTAGGAATGTCCGAAAATGTGTATTTTAATTATTGCTATTAATTGAAAAGTTTCTACATCTTAAACTTCAATTAATTTTAATTTCCATGTCTATTATATGAGTTAAACTTTAATCAAATTAAAATATAATGTAATACAATATGGTCACTTTGTACTGATGAAAAATAACTACATGACGTCATGAACATCATTTTAAACCAAAAAGAAAACACACTTTAATTGCATTGAAATATGATTGTACAACGATCTTTTTATTTTAGTTTAGATTTCATACCACTATGAATATTTTGTATCATTATAACATATTATAGGGAGAGGACTACATGCGCTTGCTACGATCAGTCGCCATAGTGCTGGGCACGATTTTATCATGCAGAAACTGGTACAGTCTGTTTTCAGCATCAGAGACCGATACGTGTCAGTTATGTAACACAATCAACAAGCTACAGCAAAATACACCAATTATCGATTGATAATGACTGGGGTCATTTACGCATCACTGATCGACTGGTTTTCGCACCTACAGGGCATAAGGGCCATAAAATGTGTGTGTTATGTATTGAATTCAGGGGAAGATCACGATTTTTATAGTGACTGGGGAATTTAAGAAAAGTGGTGAGACCGATTATTAGGCATTTGAATCGGTCTTTTTCAAACCCAATCTGTCTCCAGTCGGCAAAACCAAACAAAAACATGATCCCTGCAAACAAGTATTGAAGCATTTTTCTCAAAGACTCCTCAAAGACTTCTCAAATGACTGGTTTGGCCCTGGAATCTGACTCAAAAGAGTCTCAATATGCATATGGCGTTCAACACAGTTAAGCTTAAATAATTAGGTTGACAGAAAACTGGGTCTGCTCATCCAAATGTCGCTAGAACAACAATGACTGTTCAAGCCTTGCCCTTTGTAAGGCCCCAAACTCTACTTGAAACAATTTGATCCAAAGTGTTCTATGTGGTTAGAAGCACAGCGGAGCCATTGTTTGTTTGAGTACAAACATCAAGTTATCCTTCCATTTTCAGGCTTGGTATTTAAGTGCAAAGAGGAGCTCTTCAATAAAAGGTTGGAGCATCTTTGCTGGGCATCTAGTCAGCGGGTACAATCCACATTGGAGTGTTAAATTGAAGCATCATTCAGGTTAGTGATGCGGCATTTCAGTGATTAAACTAGTAATGTAAATATCATTATTAATATAATCTTTGTAAACTAATTTAAATGTTTATTAATATATATGAAGCGTGTTGGGGAGAATCGGGCTTAATGCATGTGCATAAAGTGTCTTCCCGGATCAGTCTGTGCAGTCCATTATACCATAAGAGTGGAAAGTGTCATCCTGGATTAGCCTGTGCAGACTGTACAGGCTGATTCGTGATGACACTTTACGCACATGCATTAAGCCTGGTTTTCCCACAACATGACTCTTGTCTATAAAGAGACAGTACTGCAGAATTGTACTGGATGAATTTTTAAATTAGCCCGGGTATTAATTTACTTAAATTACATTTGTTGGGGGCAACAATAAATTATTTTCTTATAAAATATACTATTTTTTATGATGGAGTAATAATTTCATGTGTTTCCATTATAATTAAATTATTTTTTTATTTCTAAAATTCATGCTTTGATGGGAGTGGACATGCAAAATGTGTGTGTGTTCACTTGGTTGAAATCAAACCGCTGACAGCGTAGGAAGACTGTTGGCGAAAAAAAAAGAAATTAAAAAGCATGTGAATTATTTTTGTTAAAAAGGAAACATTTGTTCAATTTCCCACCTTTAAACTTGATAATATGGCTTTTTATAAAATAGTATACATTATAATAAAACATTATTCGTTATAATGAACAAATATTTTTCAAGCTAACAGAATTATATATACATGCCAGTTAACAAGTCAATCTGCAACGAGCCGTGCAGAATAGCAGATAAAGCGCGGTTGTTAGGAGCATCAATTGTTAGTGATTCGTAGACTACTGAGTCAAAAGTAGATCATATGATTCGTGCTCTCGATTTACTACAGTTCAAAATTAATCCATTGCAGTCATTTGTTGTCAAAATATTCAGAATAAGAATCGGTAACAAGAAATAACACGTTCACGAGTCAAAAATAGATGTAGCGCATTAATTTAGTGGTCTTATTCCAGGACACTGGGGTGAACATTTTGGGTACATTAAAGTAAATAGTGAAAATAGAGGTGTCATTAATTTGACATAACATTTTTTATAAATTTACTTTTTTAGAAACTGTAACTGTAATAAATCAAATGATATATACATTATAATAAAAATGACATAAATTATATTAAATAATTAAAAGGTAAGAAAACATTTGCAAATTTTTGCTGTTTTTAAGGACCCTTTCAGGTTTCGATTTACTGACTCGTAGCCTGCAAAGAAAAGCAATAGTTTTCCACGATACCTGTTTTAGAAATTACCCTCACAAAAGACCGTTAGCTTCCGCCAACAGTCTAAAAACTGTCCAAACCAATTTACAATAAAGCTGGAGAAAGGGAAATAATACAAAATTTGCATTGGTGCACAGGCATTGCCCCTGACAGTTTCTATTTCAAAAGTGATACCAATGTTAATTACCAAACAGCTTTCAGTAAACTTGACAAGTTGCCCTGGACAAATTCTATTACAATTCTACTCTATTTGTATTACTAATATACAGTTTCTTTTGCTGCAAGATACGAGAGACTGAAAGTGTAAACTGAATTAGCTCATGTCTTGATTGCTGAGATGTTTCTGTCATGTTTTTCTTTTTGTTTATCAGTGAATATGAATTAATTACTAAACATATAAATTATATGTTAAAAAGCGTGCTGATTGACTGATTGTATGGGTAATCCTTCAAATAGAACGTAAAATACTGTTGTTGTTTTTTGTTATTAAATGATTGTGGGATTGTTGCCAAAAAACACAATACAATAATCCCTATTTAAGTGGTGCCTACTTACCAGAGTATTTATTTATTCCAACCTGTATCTGATGCATATGTTCGGCTGGCAGGTCAACAGCCATGTGGAGTCACAAGTGTCTAGTAGTGTTGTTCCTGGTGGCGGCCATCTTGGGCTCCAGCGAGGGCAACAAGGAGAAGGTCAAGGGCAAGGGCAAGATGAAGCAGGAGCTGGTGGGCCATGGCGATGGTAAACATGGTTTTTAGACTGTTGGCCGAGTAAGGCAAATTTGAGAGAAAGAATTGCGTGACCTACTTTTGAATATGCAGAAAACCAAGAACTTACAATAGCCACACCGATTTATATGCTCTGCTTTTTATGGTGTCCCATTGCAGAATAGTGGACCTGTTAACCATTATGCATATTACATCGTATTCTGTTTGCAGCAACTGTTTGCATAGATGTTGGCACAAGGAATGTTCCTTTCTTTAAAAAAGATTTTGCACTCATATTTCAAAATTTTGCAGTTTCTTTCATTGCCTTGCCAAAAGTCTTTCAACGCTGATAAGGGTTTAAATATATTAAATGGTTTGCTTAACTATTATGGAATACTACATAACGTACAAATGTTTACCTATTTGAATTTTAGAGTAGGAGGTGCCAAAATGTTGTTCTCAGAATTGACACCTTCGATGACCCTGTGGACCATAAAATTGGAGATAGTAATAGAAAGTTTTAACAATAATTACGCAGCGGAGTTTTTCTATTTAACTATTTAATTGTAACCATTGAATAGAAACCTCATTTTCTTTGACTGCATTTTAGATATGGAGACACTGAAGCAGAAGGTCAATGACCTTGAACAAAAACTAAAGGACCTTCACAAGAGCGGTGAAGGGTGCAGCGGAGGCAAAGTGCACATGTACTTCCACTCGGGAGAGGACCATCACAATGTCTCAGACGATGACCAGCACGTACACGTGCACGTGCACCATGATGACGATGACCATGACGATCGTAGGTGCTTTCTAAATACTGTATTGACAATGATATAATAATCATAATAATGATAATGATAATAATGATAATGACCATAGGTGCTATCTAAATACTGTATAGACAGTGATGGGTTTCTGAATACTGTATAGACAATGATGTTATAGTGATAATAATGATAATGGCCATTTGTATTTTCTTAATACCATATAGACAATGATGTTATTATGATAATAATGATAATGACCATATGTGTTTTCTTAATACCATATAGACAATGATGTAATTATGATATTTATGATAATGACCATAGGTGTTTTCTGAATACTGTATAGACAGTGATGGGTTTCTGAATACTGTATAGCCAATGGTGTAATTATGATAATAATTATAATGGCCATAGGTGCTCTCTAAATACTGTATAGACAGTGATGGGTTTCTGACTACTGTACAGACAATGATGTTATAGTGATAATAATGATAATGGCCATTTGAGTTTTCTTAATACCATATAGACAATGATGTTATAGTGATAATAATGATAATGGCCATTTGAGTTTTCTTAATACCATATAGACAATGATGTTATAGTGATAATAATGATAATGACCATTTATGTTTTCTTAATACCATATAGACAATGATGTTATAGTGATAATAATGATAATGACCATTTATGTTTTCTTAATACCATATAGACAATGATGTTATAGTGATAATAATGATAATGACCATTTATGTTTTCTTAATACCATATAGACAATGATGTTATAGTGATAATAATGATAATGACCATTTTGTTTTCTAAATACCATATAGACAATGATGTTATAGTGATAATAATGATTATGACCATTTATGTTTTCTTAATACCATATAGACAATGATGTTATAGTGATAATAATGATAATGACCATTTATGTTTTCTTAATACCATATAGACAATGATGTTATAGTGATAATAATGATAATGACCATTTATGTTTTCTTAATACCATATAGACAATGATGTTATAGTGATAATAATGATAATGACCATTTATGTTTTCTCAATACCATATAGACAATGATGTTATAGTGATAATAATGATAATGACCATTTATGTTTTCTTAATACCATATAGACAATGATGTTATAGTGATAATAATGATAATGACCATTTATGTTTTCTTAATACCATATAGACAATGACATAATAATGATAATCATGATACTGACCATAGGTCTTTTCTAAATACTGTGTAGAAAATGATGTAAAAATGATAATAATTAAAATGATAATAATGATATGGCCCATAGGTGTTTTCTGAATACTGTATTGACAATGATGTAAAAATGATAATAATGATAATGACCATAGGTGTTTTCTGAACAACGTATTGACAATGATGTAAAAATGATAATTATGATAATGATAATAATTTTAATGACCATAAGTGTTTTTTGAATACTGGATTGACAGTGATGTAAAAATGATAATTATGATAATGATAATAATGATATTGACCATAAGTGTTTTCTGAATACTGTATTGACAATGATATAAAAATGATAATAACGATAATGACCGTAGGGGGTTTTAAATTTGAATTTATAATGCACAGTCTTAGTGATTAATCCTAAGTTTGTAATAGTGTACACCTCAAAAACATATTTGATTATGGAAATTGTATTTATTGAAGAAGTTTTGTTCAGTCTGAGTAATCTAATGAAAAGAAGTAATACTATATTTGTGTTCCTGGAAATGCAACTTGTTTGGGATTTGATTCATGAAAGTTACATGTGTTCTGCCTACGTAATCGTCCACTGTATCTTGCATTGCATATGTATTTAATAATACAGGCCATTGTTCACCAGAAACCTTTTTTACAAGCGACATGTCTCCAGTACTATCATATAATCTCTACATATAGTTATGCAATGCAATGTAGATCTATATATGTTTATTGTTTTTACATACACTACAAGATATAATAATCAAAATGGTAAAGTGTTATATGTTTTGCTCCATGCTTGCTCAATCAGCAATATTTGTATTTTTTAAGTAAGTTTCAATCAAATTCTCTATGATACTAGACCTATTCCCATGCCTTCAAATAAGAAATCCCTGTTGAAGTTAACCCATGTGCACTTTGTTTTCCCAGACGAGCAGTTAGCAGTTGCCGAGTTACATGATGCTGCGAGCGGTTTGCGTGGTGACATCAAAATTACACAGAAGGTATGAACTGTTATGTTCTTACATTGAGGTCTTCATTATGACAAAGCATTGTTCTTATTTCAATGTTTTTACAAACACTTCACAATATCACATATTGTTTACATTATTTTGAAATGTACGTTGAATGTATGTGACTGTGATATTTAACTTTTCAAATCATGTGTAAAACTGTTTTGAGTGTTAACTTACTGTACAAACATTACGCTAATATAAACAACATAGTTATCTCTACATGTTGGTTTGGAGAAGACACTGCCAATCCATCAAATGGTCTTTTTAAAAAAATCTTTTCTTCTTTTATTAATTGATATGGTGTCAAAAGTTTACATACATACACATACAAATACATGTTATGTGTATATCTGCCTGATATTAAGAATTTAAGACCATATGGCAGTAAAAGTACATGTATGGCAGAAGTGTAAAGAAGTGTAATCAGAGAAAATGATGTAATGGATATGGTGTCCACTTCATAATCTGGACATCACAAGTTCGATCTGTACTTTGGGAGCATTCCATCGATCTTTCTCAGAAAGAAGAAATGTTTGTATTTAACCATAATCCGAAAGCATCACATTCAAATTATGATACGAATTATCATAAATTGCACATGTACAATTGTTGTATGTATACCTGTCTTTTTTTGTTATGTCTTTTTTAATTTAACGTAACATATGCGACTTTTTGTTTATTATCCTGAAAAAGGCTTATGCTGAAATGCTGAGATGAAATTTCTAAAATGGATATATGTGTTTTTGTTTGATTCAAACCTTACATATTGATCTTTCCCAAAATACATCTAGTGTTGATTATATGTAGGAAATAGACCAGAATTTTCCTCAATAAGCCAGTGACTTTTGACACAATAGAGCTCAAATATATAGGTTTAAACTAAACTAAAAAGGTTGTTTCATTTTCACCTTCAGGCAGGCGAGAAAGGGGCCAACTTCTATTTCTGGTTTGATTACTTGGGAGACGCAGGCAGCTACGGAACACACGTACACAAGTTTGGCAATGTTGGTCATGACTGTCACAATATTGGACCACATTACGATCCTGTTCACGATAATGAGTAAGTTGCTGATCTTTATAAGCACCAACTGGTTGAAAAATAAAGCCATTGAGCTTATGTTTGAGCTCGTAAACTTATGTACCCACCATCCAGGGATGAGTCGAGTACTGGAGATCAAGTATATAGGAATCCCTTCGTCCCGTTGGTCTGTCGGTTGGTCAGAACATCCCAAAATTTGTCTGAACTCTTAACTTCCCCATGCATTGAAGTATTTCGAAATTACGTGGCACAAATGTTAACCTAAATGAGTTGGTTGTTGTGCGCAAGAACCTAATGGCTACCTTTATGGTCAAGGTCATTCTTTGAGGTCAAAGGTCAAAATAGAGCACTTCATTATCAAAATACTGCTTTTCCGGGCTCTTACTTCCCCAAACATTGAAGGATTTTGAAATAATTTGGTAGAAATAGTAACCTAGATAAGACAGTGTGTTGCACACAAGAGTTGAACGGATACCTTTAAGGTCAAGGTTATACTTTGAGGTCAAAGGTAAAAATAGCACTTGTCCGAGCTCTAACGCCCTCATGCATTGAATGATTTCAAAATAAAACATATTATAGAGACAGTGTGTTGTGCGCAAGAACCATATTGCTAGTTAAAAGATCAAGGTCATACTATCAAAGGTCAAATTAGAGCGCTTTATTATCAAAATACTGCTAGTCTGGGCTCTAACTTCGCAATACATGGAAGGATTTTGAAATAAATGTTTTCGGTCACAAATAAATAAAATTTTGTCTGAAAATGTAGAAACATAAAAATAATCCCAAATTTTGAGTGTCCGAATATTTAGAGATACAGTGATAGTGCAAGTCTGGTTTATAACAGCATTTGCAGAATATATGCGGGTAGTACTGATTAATGATTGGGCGTGTTTGGTAAATGACAAACTTTGAATACCACACATTCTTACTGATGTTTGAAATGAAGTGTAAAAAACTTAATATGTTTGGGTGTTATTTTAGCTAAAATTTGGCTGTCCAAAAAGAGTTGCAAAAAAATTATTTTTGCTGAAAAAGGGTTTCCAAAATCTAATGAGTATCCAAAAACTTAGAGTAATTACAGTAAGAAGGTGTATCCCACACAAGAACTTGATGGCGATCATAAAGGTCAAGGTCATACTTTGAGGTCAAAGGTCAAAACAAACTGATTTATTGTCCGAATAGCGCTTGTCCAAGCTCTATCTTTCCCATGCATTGAAGGATTTTGAAGTAACTGCATAAATATTAACATATGTGAGAAGGCGTGTCGCGCGCAAGTTCCGGATGGCCACGTTAAAGGTCAAGGTCATACTTTGAGGTCAAATGTTAAAATGAAGTACCTTCTTGTCAAAATACTTCTTGTCTGGATTCTAACATCAAGATAATAAAAAAAATTATATAAAAATTACTTTTCTTATTCATCTGAAGAACTTTCTTCCATGATTTTATTGACATATTACTATCTTTTCTTGTGAATGCATTTTAACTTATGGCATCTTCACAATATATATAATATGAAACTTGTGTAAAAAAACCCATCTCCACTTCTGGTTTTGTCTGGAGCATTACTGCCAAAGTATAATAACTATTGAGTATTGACTTCAAACTTAATGTAATGGTAGGTCTTATTGAAGCATAGTTTATTGTTCAAGAACAGTTACTCTAGCACTAGATCGGTGGAGATGTCTGACTTCTTAGTGAGTTTCGACCAATAGACGCGTCCACAAATGTCGATCATATTAAATTTAATCCGCAATATTATCCAATCATCGCACTTGGATATCAAGTGTTTAGCTGTTAAACTATTTTATACAAAAGAGCATGTGCATACTGTTTGTGATATTCAGTAAATGGAAATTGATCCTCTAACATTAGCTAGGGAGGAGTTTAAATTATTTGTGGCAAAACCCAGATCAGTCTATTGAATCTTATTGAATCTTAGCACAAACGAAAAATTTCTTAATGCATAATACAAGAAGTATACTGTCAAAGTGGCATGTGTGTGGGTATTCCTCACGTCTGTGACAAAGCTCTAGTTGTGTGTGTTAATCTAAATTTTTAGTTGATGTATAAACAGGTTTTGTGGCGTATTTTTATGCCCCCCCCCCCCATCTTGATGTGGGAGGCATATAGTGATTGTCCTGTCCGACCGTCTGACAAGGTTTAGTAGATTTTACCATTTCGTCTGGCACCAACACCGCATACATAATATTATAGAAATTGTCCTGTCCGTCCTCCCGTCCGTGACAAGGTTAAGTAGATTTTACCATTTTGTCTAGCACCAACACTGCTTACTACTTGGATACTTACCCAGTTGTTGCTTACGACCATTCCCTATCCACCCATATCACCCAATCTCACTTTAACCTTGACATAATTTCAACTTAGAATAATTTGAATGGGCTGTTTCTTGGTTAACTAGATTTTGCCGTTTCGTCTAGCACCAACACCGCTTTTTACAACACTTGTATACTTACACAGTTGTTGCTTATGACCATTCCCAATCCACCCATATCACCCAACCTCACCTTGACCTTGACAAAGTTTGGACTGATAATAATTCAAAAGTGCTATTTCTTAGTTAACTAGATTTTACCGTTTCGTCTAGCACCAACACCGCTTACTACAACACTTAAGTATGTACACAGTCGTTACATATGACAGTCCCCAATCCACCCATATCACCCAACCTCACTTTGACCTTGACCTAATTTGGACTAAGAAATGGGCTATCCAGCACCAACCGGCGGCATGTGTGTTTGTTAAACACAGAATCTTGTTTAATGCTCCATTCATTGTTGCATTTCTTCGTGTTTTTCTCTCACATGGAAGTTGATAGGTGCGCTAAATATGTGAATTTCTTTTTTTCAAATTATTTATGATATAGCTGTGTAATTATACCCCCACAAATGAAGTTTAGGGGGGGGTATTTTGGGGGGTATAGATGAGTGAGCTTGTCGGTCTGTTGGTATTTGGTTTCTGGATGATAACTGGTTTCTGGATGATAACTGAAGAAGGGCTTGACATGTTCAAATAATTTTTGGTACACATCTGTGACATCATAAAATACAGGTCAAGTTCCCTTTGGTTACAAACCACTAAATTTGGACAGAGTTATGGCCCCTTTTTGACTTAAAATTCTCTAAAAACATGATTTCTGGACGATAACTCAAGAATGGCTTGACATATTCAAATAATTCTGGGCATACATGTGAAGCATCATACAATACGGGTCAAGTTCGACTTTGGTAACAAAACATTAAATTTTGACAGTTTTATGGCCTTTTATTTGACTTAAATTCCCCCCCAAAACATTGTTTCCTGATGATAACTCATTAATGGCTTGACATCTTTAAATAATTATTGATACACATGTGTAGCATCATAAAATACAAGTCAAGTTCAACTTTGGTTACATACCACTATATTATGACACAGCTATGGCCCCCCTTTTTGACTTAAATTCCAAAAAACATGGAAAAGCTTCACATATTTAAGTTATTTTTGGTACATAGGTGTAAGATTATAAAATACAGATCATATTCAACTTTGGTTACAAACCACTAAATGTTGACAGTTATGGCTTGTATTGAAATTAAATTTTTCCAAATACACTGTTGACCATTCACAAATTAAAGCATTCTCTCTGTCCATTTCTTTCGAATGGATGCCATAGTTTTGTGACAAGGCCATATTGTGGGGGTATATCCGTCACTCATGTGACAATTCTAGTTATATTAAAAGTGTTTGTTTTATAGGGATGATGGAGATCTAGGTTACCTTATGGCCGATAGCCATGGCCAGGTTCTTGGTCACTGGGTCAACAATACTGCCTTGACCTTGCATGGAGAGAACAGCATCCTGGGACGCTCCATCGCAGTAAGTGTGGCACATAAGAACTAGTTAGAACATAAGTTTCTTGGCCGATAAAAAATTACTTTACATATTCTTTCTTCAAAAATAAAATGTATTTTGATTGGTTGTGCATATAATTGCAATATGTGAATATTACAAATTCATTTATATAGTATGCTTGATACGTATTCTAAGAAGGCAAGGTTCCAAACAGCCAATCTAAAGCCAGAAATAGCATCCATCGCATCATTGCTCTTAATTAATAAATATTTTGCTTAATGGGTGCCATCTATCCATTCAAATGGCTCGAAAAGAAGGTTATATTCTAAATGATGTAGAAGATAATGAAACCCTGACATCAGCTGTAGAAAAACTAAATAGCTATTGGCTTCTACAAAATTTGTAATCGACTCCCAAAAGTTCTGAATTTATTAGAAAATGTGTAATATTTTCATGCTTTTAGAGGAAAGATTTTCTGAATTACCAGTTTTCTTGTGTGTGTTTTTGTTTGTTTGTTTATTTTGGTAAAATAAAATCCGTTGGCTACTAGTTGATATTTCTTAGCCAGCCTAGCAACTAAATATAAAGGCAAGTTATCAACGGCCAGTGTTAGAAAACATACACAATGGAAAACACTTAACAGCAACATTATTCAGAAATTAAGATAAATTTTAAAGATTAAAACTTTGGTCACCATCCTGCCATGGTCAAAGGCTGGCTTTAAACTGGTTTAAAGGTATGCTGAAACTACCCTTTAAAGGTATGCTGAAACGTACCTTTTAAAGGTATGCTGAAACTTACCCTTTAAAGGTATACTGAAACTTGCCCTCTAAAAGTATGCTGAAACTTACCTTTTAAAGGTATGCTGAAACTTACCCTTTAAAGGTATGCTGAAACTTACCCTTTAAAGGTATGCTTAAACTTACCCTTTAAAGGTATGCTGAAACTTTCCTTTTAAAGGTATGATGAAACTTACCCTTTAAAGGTATGCTGAAACTTACCCTTTAAAGGTATGCTGAAACTTACCCTTTAAATTTATGCCGAAACTTACCCTTTAAAGGTATGCTGAACCTTACCGTGTAAAAGTATGCTGAAACTTACCCTTTTGAGGTATGCTGAAACTTACCCTTTAAAGGTATGCTGAACCTTACCGTGTAAAAGTATGCTGAAACTTACCCTTTTGAGGTATGCTGAAACTTACCCTTTAAAGGTATGCGGAAGCTTACCCTTTTGAGGTATGCTGAAGCTTACCCATTTGAGGTATGCTGAAACTTACCCATTTGAGGTATGCTGAAACTTACCCTTTAAAGGTATGCTGAAACTTACCTTTTGAAGGTATGCTTAAACTTACACTTGAGTGCATTGAGTTATGAATCTTAATTGTTTCTTGGTTAATATTATTGCAGAGTTCTCTTGTAAAACATTGGTAACCTTGTGAGCAAATGTGTTTTATTGGTCAGACAAGTTGTTAACGGAAACACTGTATATTTGTTTAGCACACATGCATGCATTGTGCGCAATGAATAGAGTTCTTGAAAACAGCCAGTAAAATGTGTTTTTATAGAATATATACATTAGTCAGACAACCAATGCAAAAGTGGAATTATTAACCAGTTTTAAAAAAAGTCATGTTATGAATTATATCTAGTATCTGTGTTTTGATCTATTATTAGTCATATTCTATTTTGATTTATCTATTAATTATTGAATATTGTAACATGATACTCGCTATTTTTATGCTCCCGAAGGGAACTTTGGGGGCATATAGTAATTGCATCGTCCGTCTGTCTGTCCGTCACGCTTCTTGTGCGGAGCATAACTCCATTAGTATTGAAGGGATTCAAATGAAACTTCATATAATGATAGAGGACAATGAGAGAAAGTGCAGAGAACTAGGACCACAACTCTTCTTCAATATTTACGTATTATTGCCCTTTGTTTAATTTTCTTTTGTGGAGCATATCTCCAGTAGTATTGAAGGAATTCAAATGAAACTTCATATAATGATAGTGGACAATGAGAAAATGTGCAGAGCACAAGGACCACAACTCTTTCTTCAATATTTATGGAGTTGTTGCCCTTTGTTTTATTTTCTTATGTGAAGCATTAATTTTCTTCTGCGGAGCATAACTCCATTAGTATTGAAGGGATTCAAATGAAACTTCATGAGCACAAGGACCACAACTCTTTCTTCAATATTTACAGAGTTATTGCCCTTTGTTTCATTTTCTTGTGCGGAGCATAACTCTATTAGTATTGAAGGGATTCAAATGAAACTTCATATATTGATAGAGGACAATGAGAAGAAGTGCAGAGCACAAGGACCACAACTCTTTCTTCAATATTTATGGAGTTATTGCCCTTTGTTTTATTTTCTTATGTGAAGCATTAATTTTCTTGTGTGCAGCATAACTCCATTAGTATTGAAGGGATTCAAATGAAACTTCATATAATGATAGAGGACAATGAAAGGAAGTGCAGAGCACAAGGACCATAACTATTTCTTCAATATTTACAGAGTTATTGCCCTTTGTTTAATTTTCTTGTGCGGAGCATAACTCTATTAGTATTGAAGGGATTCAAATGAAACTTCATATATTGATAGAGGACAATGAGAAGAAGTGCAGAGCACAAGGACCACAACTCTTTCTTCAATATTTATGGAGTAATTGCCCTTTGTTTATTTTTTTGTGCAGAGCATAACTCGATTAGTATTGAAGGGATTTTAAATAAAACCATATATACTGATAGAGGACATTGAAAGGAAGTACAGAGTACAAGGACCATAATTCTTTCTTCAATATTTATGGAGTTATTGCCCTTCAGTTAATTTTCTAATGCAGTGCATAACTCCATTAGTATTGAAGTAACTTAAAATAAGACCACATATATTGATAGAGGATGTTGAGAGGAAGTGCAGAGTACAAGGACCATAACTCTGTTTGTAGGAAGCGTCATTTTTGCCAACATGTAACTGACATTGTGTTGCCTTCCTCTGACAAGCATATGCTTCGGGGGCTAGCCTTGTTTCTATATACAAAAAACAAAATTATCGTTGTTAAACTACCCAGTAAACAAAGCAAAAAGATGTCCCAATTCTGAGCGCAGCATAGTAAAAGTAGTTCTCATTATAATTGTAAAAATATTTGTCAGATCATGTTAGGATCAAAATAATTTTCACATTATCAGTGTTGATCGGCCAATAAACAACTCTTTGTTATTCTGATGCTGGCTATTAAACCACTCGGGCTAATGCCCATTTGGTTTAATTCCTAAGCATAAGAACTCCGAAATCGTTGTTTATTGGCCGATAAACAACGATAAATTGAACATTATTTCTTAATTCTGTCATATGCACAGTTTTTTATGGACAGAAAAAACTATTTTCTGCTGTTAAATTGCAAACTAAAAGCTTGATAAAAATTTATTGTCTGAAACTGTAAAATATAGTTTGCATAGTACTTGCAGAATATGTTGTCAGGTCATGTTAGAATCTAAATTATTTTCGCTTTATCATTGTTCATCTGTAAATAAACAACGATTTGTTGTTCTGATGCGCGCATATTCAACAATTTGGTCAAACACCCTTGTAGTTCAATTCCTATGAATCAGAGCACCAAATCATTGTTTATTAGCTGATAACTCTAAATTTTTTAATTATAACTGTACAAAAATGCACAATTATATAAATACAAACATTTAACAACCAAAATGTCGGAATGTAATGGATTCTATGAAGTACAAAAAACCACTAATTTTGCCAGGTGCATAGGCCGGATGGCTCTAAGCTGATCTGCGCAGTGATTGGCAGGGCCCAGAGTGATGATGACCACGATGACCACCATGACGACCATGGTCACGCCCATCGTTAAAATCGCGGCAGACGATACCCGAGGGATGTCAGTTTGGCTATGCTGACTTTGTAACGCATTATTGACAATATGACAACCTGTGCTGTCACCCAGTGCAGCCTAACATGTATGAGGCTCCATAGCTGGTTGAATATTACAATGGTACAGACTGCCATTTTCATTTTACTGCATAATACACTTTTGCATCATAATCCATTGTTGTGTTGTTGTCTGTTATACTAATATCACAAGCAGTCAAGTATTTCATTAGCAAAAAAGGTTTTTATTATAAGTGGATCCATAACTAGGACAAACTACAATGTTATAAAAACATTATGTTTAACAGATAACCAGATAACACGTAATTTACGCAAGGAGAATTATAATATATGGGCAGAATATAAAATCAGGATGTACATCTGCGCATACAAAAGTTCAACATTTCTGGTTCAGATTTTTGTTAGTGTACCTTATTCTGTCTTTAGGGTCATGATTTGAGGCACGTCGTGGGAAAACCGGTCTTAATGCATGTGCGTAAAGTGTCGTCCCGGATTAGCCTGTGCAGTCTGCACAGGCTAATCCAGGACGGCCCCTTCCGCTTTTATGGTATTTTCTGTTTTAAGGAAGTGTCTTCTAAACATAAATCCATTGTAGGCGGTAAGTGTCGACCTGGATTAGCCTGTGCAGACTGCACAGGCTAATCCGGGACGACACTTTACGCACATGCATTAAGTCCGGTTTTCCCACGACGCGCCTCATTTCTAGTATTGTAGCCTAACCATTTCTAAGTCATGTCTTCTATTGGTCTCACCAACTAAGTCTCTTAGGAACTGGGACAAGAATGGTTGAAGTTACTGTAATTATAACATTTAAAAATAAACAGTATATCATACTGAAACAGTTTCTACTGATGGAAAACATGACTAGGAATAAGACTGAATAAAATATCAAAATGGGTAGCTTTTAAGAACCACTAAGCCTTACAATAACAGTTTAAACCTTTGAGGGTGAATTAGGTTTAATCCATTGATACACTGGTATTGCAAAAAAAACACATGACATGATGATGTCACCGTGTAATATTTTTTAGTTCATGTATTGACATGCATAACAAAAAGTATTCCGACATAATTTTATATAACATTCATAAATAACAAGCTGGTGATAAAGATATGAATCTGCCACCTAACATGTGTAAGTAATGTTCATAAATAAAAACCCAAAACCACCATATGAAGCTCTATTCATTGAAATGAAATTTGTCTCTGTTGCATTCTTTGTTTATATAATTTACAGGAACAGATAAATAGACAATATTATGGGAATGTTGGGCAAACCTCGTGCTACCGTGTTGCTCAGCCTCGCATGATAAACTTGATCTTTATCCAACGCTCACATAATATATTCTATTTATCCTATCATGATGTGGTCATAAATGATATAAACGGCGTGAAAATATGTCAAAAATAAGAAAAATAGCGTTGTTTTCACATTTTTAACATATGGTTTTTTGTTTACTAACAACGTCATCAGTTGGTATGACGTCACATTGAAATATATAGCGTTCTAAAATAACGATAGAATAAATGTGTGCTAAAAACAGCGATGGTATAAAGCTTAAGTTTATACGATGGTTTGTTATCCGATCGATTTGACTGTTGTAATAGGATAAAATATAATAACAGTGTTTCATATCAACTGGGATCACGTTATTGCATTTTGTTACTCCAAACATAAAAATATAGATCTACGCAAAGCAAAAAGAATTGAACTCCATTTCCATTTAAATAGTTGTCCTGTGTATCATCATCAGTAACATCACTGTACCACATATAATATCAAAGACGAATAATAAACACTAAATAAACATGTCCCTAATCAATTTCATGAAGTAAACAAAACTTTTCAAAATGCCACAATGGTGTAGCTCTGTTGCAAAATGTTGAACACATGAAAATTTGTCTGTGACAATAATATTTTAGTAATACATGTATAATCTCTTAACACAATCTTTTTGACTCTTCAAATTTCAATTTCACAAATAAAGGATTTAACAGCCGGGCAATTCCCTAGCAAAAGAAGTAAATTCCATTGTTTCTATTAACCTTTTAATTCCAATTCAGTGGCATTTTTACATTTAAAGGTAGACAATTTACAATGCATTTTAGCAACTCTTAGGAATGTTGCTACCACAAATTCACAGTGCATAAACATGTAGACATAAGCTTGTATACCAAAATAGATTATATCTGCTTCCACGGATTTTAATAACGGTAGCATGTTGACATTTCATTATAAAAATAATGTCAAAAAAACTACAGATTTTCCTTTTAAATATCATGTACAGCAACATTTAAAGTATTTCAATGAATATCTTCAAGAGGATAAAATTTCAGTTTAAAAACAAAAACACTGGCAAAAGAATCATCATGCATAATTTCCAACAGATCTCCTCCCCCAATACCCTAGCCAGCACCCTCTACCCCTCCCTAACCAGCACCCTCTACCCCTCCATAGCCAGCACCCTCTACCCCTCCCTAGCCAGCACCCTCTACCCCTCCCCCCTTTAAACCCCCTCTACCCCTCCCCCTTTTAAACCCCCTCTACCCCACCCCCTTTAAACCCCCTCTACCCCCACCCCGTCTGGAAAAAAAAATCTTCATTATTTTCAAAGATCTATTTTCTGCCACATCTACACTTATCGTGCATCTTCTTTCCAAATTTACCCCTATCCCCCCCTCACCTGCCCATCCAAAAAAGAACAGTTGTCCATTATTTCAAAGATCTCTCTTTCCGCCACAGGGCACTAGAATGTTTAATGTTGCAAGTCCTTGTAGCACTTGTTGCACACCCTGACCGGCTTCTTGGACAGTGCCAGCTGGGCTTCTTTAGAGGCACATTCATTGCAGAAGATGTTGCCACAGCTTCGACAGTGGTGCTGAAATTGCAACAAAGGTTATTTTCATTGTTTTCAGTTATAGCAAGTTTGTGTGTAACAGACATTTAAACACAGAAGTCATAAAGTAAATTTAATAAACATGCATATTTAATTGATGAATATATTGCATTCACTAATAAAAAATACAAATATATTAACAATTAAACAATGTTGTATAAAACAACAAAAATAAGTTCTTGTACACAATTTTATATTCTAGTAAACCATATCATATTTTGGTATTTACCGTAACTGTATCAATAAGTAATGTACAGAAAGATTAAACATTATGATGATGGCGTAATAATGTAAAGGTTGTTAAAATATATATTCATACTCATTTTGACTAGAAAATTTTTATTTATGTAAGTAATCAGTTGAAATTCTCCTAATAGTTTTCAGTCTTACTAAAATCAAGTCAGTAAGTGTGAACACATTAAAAGTTGCATTGGCATTATGGATAAAGTTTTCACCTTGCGATCTCGCAGTCATGAGTTTGATCCCTACTCGGGATTATTCGAATTACAGTTTTCAAGATACACTAAGTTCTTATTAAAAAGCTGAAAAAGCCTCAAGATTTGGACACAATCAAGCTTAAATAAATAGATTGAAAACTAACACGATACTCGCTAATTTTTCTATAGACAAAAAACAAAATTATCGTTGTAAAACTACGTAATAAACAATGCAAAAGGTAGTTCCGACTCTGAGCAGAGCATAGTAAAATATAGTTGTCATTACAATTGCAAAAATATTTGTCAAATCATGTTAGAATCGAAATAATATTCGCATTATTGTTGTTTACCAGCCAATAAACAACTCTTTGTCGTTCTGATGTGTGGCTATTAAACCACTTGGGCTAACGCAGATAAACAACGATAAATAAAAATTATTTCTGAAATAATACATTTTAATTAGAAATGGCCCTTTTAAGTTATGGGCAAATGCATTTGGCGAACTCTGGTTTTTACTAATGTTTTGAAGTGCAGGGTGGGTGGGGTAGGAGTGTGCAGGGTGTTTGGCAAAAAATCAGCTGTTTTATATGTTTTTAAAATTCTAACTATTATTTCATGTTTGTTTTTTTATTAATGTCTGTTAAAAATATTAAATTACATTTAACGTCTATAAAGTGAGATTGACACTTTAAACTGTTATTTTACATAAGTTTGCATTGAATGCAGAAGTATTGGGTATATTTTAACACTGCTCAAAATGTAACAAACAGGTATATGCCATGATGGAAATCCTGCTAATGAACCTAAGTAGTGCATCTGTATACTTTATTGCAGATTAAAACATAGCAAATACATTATTTACACTTTTTAATACAAGCATTATACAAACATGAACATTGGTTAACATGATATGTTAACATTATCATTCCACTAAATACTAAAAATGAATCGTAGAACTGAGACTTAAAATTGTCCGAACAACCCACTGTATTGCAAATTTAAGAAAAGCTGTTTTTGCATCAGC
Organism: Congeria kusceri; assembly: GCA_027627225.1. NCBI lineage: Eukaryota > Metazoa > Mollusca > Bivalvia > Myida > Dreissenidae > Congeria > Congeria kusceri. Next base: position 21,261,125 of record CM051035.1, read on the forward strand.
TGGAGAAAACTAATAATATTAGCAGAACAATCTCTTAAGTAGTCACATCGGTCAAGTAAGATCGTTCAGTTTTTTACAAATTCATGAAACTTTCATAAAGTTGATCCAGTCACTTCATAAACTCAGTGACATCACTTGGATTTAGTTGTGTGCATGAATTCCGACATAAATCTCAAAGTGCGGGAACAATAACACCCTTATGCACATAATCAAGGGCTTACCAAATGGAATGTTGCTACAGTTACTATACTGTATAATGGAAGTGACAGTAATTCTATGTCTTATGGTAATTACACAACCATATATCAAAGTAATCAACCTATAAAGCATAACTGAGTTAATACCCTGATATCAATTTGTTTTTCTAGCTGACAATTTGTCCATATAATATTATTTACATATATTTTCAGTGTTTCAATTATTAATGTGAATAAAAACAACATAAACCAAAACATTTTCAATTATAAATTATAGATTTACTTTTATGTTTTTACTTAATATGCAGATGCATCTGAAGGCTAACGTAATTACGGTAATTATAAAAAAAATAATACATCCACTTCCAATGTCCAAAAACATGACAAAAAACGTATCAAAAGTAATTTATTAAGAAATAAGTAACGGACGAAAACGTAAATGATTTAGTCTTATATACAAGTATGTTTTCCTAACTTAAACAAATATGCATTGTGACACATTCACACTACATGTATTATGTAACAAAACGATACATTTTCAGCATACAGCAAACGAAATAACAACTTTTGTATCATATTTCTGAAAAATATTTACACTTCAAGAGTTCATGGAATATTTGTAAACAAACGAAACAATAAAATGTCAATTAAGTACAGCAGTTCTTCGTAAATATCGAACGATGTATCACAGAGAAATGTCCTTTAAATTCACCACATTAAGCAATGTATCACAGAGAAATGTCCTTTAAATTCACCACATTAAGCAATGTATCACAGAGAAATGTCCTTGAAATTCACCACATTAAGCAATGTATCACAGAGAAATGTCCTTGAAATTCACCACATTAAGCAATGTATCACAGAGAAATGTCCTTTAAATTCACCACATTAAGGAGCATATGCGCTCGGGTTATTTTATAAACGAGACATAACTACAAAACTATCGTGGGTCTAGTGGTATTACCGACTGTGAAAGCAGGGTCTGAAGCTACATCTCAGATATTTCGTTACGACGACACAAAATATACAAAATTCATGTATGTGTCAAATAGTCAAATGGTATTTTTATCAGGTTTTTGAACCTATATAACGAGCTGTAAGAACATCTTTCTTTAACCAGTATGACATAAGTACCAGGTTAATCCATGCAGTGTTAGATTTTGAATAGAATCGAACACGTCAGACAGACGTTCAGACACAAAGACGGATATTTAGGGCAAAATATAGGGGATACAAAAATAAATCATGGATTGAGTGTAAGACTGTTTTATCTGCTCAACATTTCTATATCATAGGCAATAGTTTCCCACTCAATCCTGAAAATAACGATCTATAAACTACTTTTATTTACCCCTAACTCTGTGATGCATAAGTGTATAGCAGATTTAGACTTAAATTAGTCTACTTGTATATATAATATTTAAGTGTATAGCTGATTTAGACTTAAATTAGTCTACTTGTTATTTACCCTATCCATAAATAATATGATTTTAATTTTTGAAGTAACAATGCAAACATAATTTATGGCACAAAAACACTCTGTAGTTTTGGCTCTCAAATATCAGCAGTAAATATCAACAGTCAACTAGTAAATAGTTTATTTTTTAATTATTCATACCACAGATGTGAATTTCTTAAAATCGTAGAAGTCAGTAAGTCTGTTGCTGGTTCATTTAAAGTTTATTTTGTCTTAAATGGTTTTAATCTGGTAAAGAATCAACAGATATTTAGTGTTTTACCATATTTCAAAGATAAAATATCAATTTTTACAAGATATTTTATTTGAAATTTGCACTTAATTTTGACTTAAATTAAGGAGTTTTGAAGATATGTTTCCTAGACTATATCTAGTCTGCATTTGATGCATGATAAAAATTATTTATACCAATAAACAATGTATGTTGAGATCTTTCCGAGTACTTCAAGCCTTACAATTAAAACCATTATTTTTTTTAATAATTTGTTTAACAGATCTGCTTCCCAACATTTTTTCCCGATGGAGAAAAAAATTATTAATCTCCATGCATATCATAAACCTAAAAAAAGCAAAGCTGAATTGCATTTTTTTTCAGTGAGTTTAATGAGTTTTTAATAATTTTAAGTATTGCTCAAATAATTTGTTTACAACTGAGATTCAGAAATGGTGTTTTCAGATCCTACTTTGCACATGTATGTACAACTGGTGGTAGTTGTGATAGTTGTGAGCTATCACCAGTACAATACTAATACATGCACTCAAAATTGAACAGTTTGAATGACTAATCCAATTTCTAAACATGTTTTTATTGCAAATTGGATTTCTAGTATATCATCCAGTTTAATTGTTGTCAAGTTGCACCAATGATCAAAGTACAGTGTCAAACAGATGGAATTGCTTAACAGTTGCATTTCATATTGGTTTCTACATTCTATTCTATAATCCAATTTAACTGCTGGCAAGTAAGACTGGTATCATAAAGTTTGAATTGCTCAATACATGTAGTTTAATTGTAAATTCTGTTGCTACATTCTTCATGACTCCAATTTAGTTGCTGCCAAGTTACACAAAGTTACACCAAGTTACGCCAACTATCAAAGTTGAGTGTCACTTTTCACGCTGTCAATCTGACTGGTTTCCCAGTTTGACCTCACTGTCAATCTGCATGTTCGAGGTAGCAGGTCTGGCACACTCGGACTGGTTTGGGAAACATCGCTATTTTTGCCTCGCGTGATGAGCAGTCGTTGCAGAAGATTTCCCCGCAGTTTCGACAGTGATGCTGTGGAGAGATACATCGGAAGAAGGCTTTTGTAGATAAATATGCGTGACATGCAAATGGGAGGTCTCAAATGAAATTGGGAAAAGCTGTGATTTTCAAAAAGCTCTTATATATGGGTAAAGAATATATATTGCTTTCGAGGAAAAATACTTCCAAAATGCCATTTTCATATAATTTCCTTAGCAATGTATTATCAGTTTGTTTTGAAAATACATTGTATATGAAGATCTCATGAATATAGCAAGTTTAACTTAACAATTAGAAAGCAAAGTTCTAAGAAAAAGAGAGGGTATAACAAATCTTGTGCATTTAAATAATAAGTAACCCAAGCAAACAATGCCATAAAAAATGTTTGAAACATCAGTATATATAGGATATCACGTTATAATATAAATGAGGCTTGTCGAGGGAAAATCAGGCTTAATGCATTTGCGTAGTGTCATCCCAGATTAGCCCGTGCAGTCCGTACAGGCTAAGCCGGGATGACACTTTCCGCCTACAGTGGATTTATGTTTAGAAGAGACTTCCTCGAAACAGAAAATACCATAAAAGCGGATGCATAAAGCCCGGGTTTCCCACGACACGCCTCAAATAAAGATAGATAGACATTTTGGATCTGGGGTAGGATTTTATAATGGCTCTAAAGTCTAAAGTGTGCAATATGCAATGTCGGAAATTGCGATGCGGTTTGTAACTATGGTAACACTTAGCAGACCCACCTTTCTCACGGTGACAGAAAACTTTTTCCCGCAAATGCACTCCTTGACCTCACCGTCGTCTGCCCATTTCCTGCTCTGGACCTTTGTGGTCGTAATCTGTGAACAGGGGCAGAGAACTCAGTGTTGAACCGATGTGTTTTGTTTTGCTCAATTTTAGAGTGGGACCCATTCAAGTTTTAAACCATTAAATTGGGTAATTCGCAGCATATGCAAAATCTGGAAACATGAGACACTTATTTGACTCAATAAATATTTTAATATATCGTAGGTATTCATAATTAAGGCAATGTTTAGCTTCATATATATACAATAATTATTTTATATGTTGGAACACTTAAAAAAATAAAAATAAAAATTGGAGAACATTTTGGAAGCAAACAAAAAAATCCCCTCTGAATGTTTCCCAATATTCAGCATCATCATGGGGTCCAAACCCATTATTTGTAAGATTCAATTGCGTAATGGGTGTGTATATTAATCCCCATAAGACAAGCAAATCACAGTGGATTATATAGTAATCCAGGGAGTAATTTATGATGCGCCGACAAGGGGCCACATTGATCGGAACAGCTTTTTTTTCTGAAAATGTCTGTATGGACTAATGTGTTAACTAATGTTTTAACAAACCTGAAGTGACTGGTTTTCTCTGCCCATCTCGTGCAAGGCAGTTGTCATATCATCCACTCTACGTTTCAACTCTTGGTTCTTCTGCTGCAGCTTCTCAAATTCAGCCTCACTCTTCAAGCATCTGAACGTGTGTATGAAAATAACATATTTTTGCAACAGGGCCCGTATCCACAAAGCTCCTTAGGGAAATTTTAAGTAAATTTCTTAAAATTATAAAATTCCTTAAGTCTCTAAGTCTCTGGACGTTTCATTTAAAGTTCATTTTGTGTTAAATTAATTAATTCTGGTAAAGAATCAACACATGCTTCAAATGCTACCATATTTATATAAGAAAATAAAGATTTCCACATAGAAAATGGTATTTGAAATTTTGACTTAAGTATAACTTAAGTTAAGATTTTCCTTAGGAGCTTTGTGGATATGGACCCAGGGCCCGTATTTACATTTATCAAGATTGTTAACTTAGGTTGAACATAAGTGAAAATTAAAATTTGCATTTAAAACACTAAACTTTGGAGCATGTGTACAATACATACTAAATACTAATTCAATGGAAATTATATTGCAACTTCTGTGGTCAAAATATTCAAACAAAGCATTCTTTTCTTTCTAAAAGTCCCATAACAAAATTTCAGAATTTTAATATTTTTATTTTCAACAAGGTTCTTTATGAATACCAGCCCTGCCCCCACGACTACGAACGTTCATAGCTTAATCTTAGTCTTAATCTTAAATATAACCAATGAAAATCAGAGCTCAAATGTTACAAGCATTCTCATTGGTCATTATTTTATGTTGAGACCAAGTTTGAGATTGAGAACTTTTGTAGTCGAGGGACCTGGGCTGGTATTCACGAAGCATCTTAAGTAATTTCTTAAATATTTTAACTTAAGTGCAAAATTTGAACGTATTATATTTATTTACTTAATAAACAGATGCATATGTTGTTGATATTGCTCAAATAACACTTTCATAATGATGCTATTTTAAAGTGTTACTTAATGCTAAACTGTTTCTTTATGGAATTATACAGTTGAGGAGATTTCCAAATTTAAGGATAAGGATAAAATTTAACTTAAGATGCTTCGTGAATACTGTCCACATCTTAAAGGAACCTGTTCACAGATTGACGAATTGACAATTTTTCAACTTTTTGTCTCCGATTCCAAAAATAAAAGAACAGTGTATAAAAGGGAGCAAAATAACACTATGGACCTAGAAATATACTGTAAAAACCGTTGTGTTCATGAGCAATCATCAGTTGAAATAGATAAAATTATAAAGCGTTTGTAACGCTAAACGATGTTGTTTTCGTTGAAATTGTTGACAACAAGTGGAACACTTATAAGAAGTAAATAATGCAGGGTTATGTAAAGAAGTCCGAATGGCCGAGTATGTAAGGCAATAGCCTTTTAATCCGGAGGTCCCGGGTTCGAACCCTGGTGGGACCAATTTTTTTAATTTTCTTTTTCTAAATATTTGTCTTGTTACTATACTTGAGCTTTTTAGTTCCGATGCTTAAATCTGTCAAGTTAATACATTTAATGGCATACTTAAAATAAATGCAAAAATCTGTGAACAAGTCCCTTTAAAACTTAACACTTTCCAGTCTAAAAAATTTAGTTTCCTATACTTTTACTATACTCTTTTGTCGTCCTTTTATCCAGGTCAAGTTTGTTTAAGACAACAATATTGGTCTAAAAACAGTTTCGTCTTAACATATCTTTGTTTCTTTGTTGTCATGATTATATTAAGCTTAATAGTTACAAACGACAGTTTGCTATGTACCTTTAAGATAATGAATGCTACAATGTAAAATGGGTACCTTTCTAGTAACATCCTGCGTTCATCATTATTGTTCTCCAGCTTGGCTTCTAGAGCTAAAACAACAAAAAACTGTAAAATAAACACAACTGATATATTGTCAAATATTACATAGTCTTGATACTAGAAATACTTCAAGAGAAATGATAAGCACCAATTATTATTTTCATCATATGTGCAGATGTCTAAACATGTATTTTCTAGCGATTTTAAAAGCATTTAGACAAATATATTGAATTCAAATATTTACCATATTTGGTTTAATGCTTAAATATACTTAAATTTGTTTAATAACATAAAAGTACAATGAAATTAAAAAGCACCATCATTATTGCATAATGTGAAAATTGCTTTCTTCAAAAGTTCATGCAAATAAATTTTCTTAAAAAACTAAACAAAACAAACTTAAGAAGCTAAAAACTCCAGTTGCCTAAATTGCCTTTTAATACTAAACTGTCTAAATATCTATACATGTTTTTCACATTTTTAAAGTGATCTGTGGAAAATTAGATTCCAAATGGCACAACCATTCTGGTCTTACCAAGTTTCTCCCCTTTTAATTCGTCAGAGAGTTTTGTCAGTTCAGCCACCTGACTCTGCGCAGTGCCAAGGTCCGCCCTCACCGTCCCCAGGTTCTCGTTCAACACGGAGAGCTGCATCTCGGTGCGTGCGTTCTCCTCATCCAACTGTCTCTGTAGGTCATCAACTTTCTTCTGTCTCTCGGTCTGTGAAAGAAAACACCAAAATATGCAGTTATGTATTGGATGTGGTGTCCGCCTTGTAATCTAGAGGTCGTGAGTTTGATCCCTTCTCTGGGAGCCTTTGAATGATCTTTTTCAAAAGACACCAAGTACTGGTTCTACCCCGGAAACAGACTTGAAAGTGTCTCAATATGTCTCAGGCTTTCGACACAATTGAACTAAAATAAATACATTTAAACTTCAAACATTCAGGTGATTTTATTCGAGCCTTAGTAGTACAGAAATGTTCTAAGTTTCAATCTCATTCCGAACTTCTAACATAGAGACCGATGAAAAAATAGTAACACTATGAGCGATATTGAGGTGATTTTAATCAAGCCTCACTTCTACAGAAGTGTTCTCAGTTTCAAACTTAATCTGAACTTCGAATACTGACCGATAAAAAAAGCCGTAACACTATGAGCTTTCAAGTGATATTGAGGTGACTTTAATTAAAGCCTCACTACTACAGAAATGTTCTGTGTTTTAAACTTACTTTCCATATAAAAGGCCATTGAAAACACAATACATTTTCAGTATCAAAATTCTTTTATAATTAAGAAATAATTTTCTATTTTTCATTGTTGATTGGTCAATAAACAACGATTTGGAGTTCTGATGCCTAGGAATTAAACCACTAGGGCATTAGCCCGAGTTGTTTAATAGCCACGCATCAGAATGAAAAAGAGTTGTCTTTTGGCTGATAAACAACAATAATGTGAAAATTATTTCGATTCTAACATGATTTGAAAAATATTTTTTGCAATTGCAATTGGAGCTACTTTTTACTATGCTCTTTTCAGAATTGGAACTTCTTTTCTTTTTGCTTTGTTTATGGGTAGTTTAACAATGACAATTTTGTTCTTTGTCTTGAGAAAAATTAGCGAGTATTATGTTGAAATTATCGATAACCCCGAACCCACCAATTGCGTCTGCAGTGACTCATTCTTCGTTCTCAAGGCTGTCTGGTTCTGTTCCATCTCGTGTCTGGCTCGCTCCACGCTGTCTTCTGCTTCAGCCACCTTGATTGCCATGGCGTCCAGTTCATTCTTGATCTCTACCTTCTGAGAGATCAGGATGTTCTTGGCTTCTTCGAGTTCTTTCACTTCCTTAGTTCCAAAGATACAAAGAAATGAAAATCATTATATTCCAACTAATAATTCTAATGTTGCATTTGATATTCATGCTTTTTGTTGCATTTCGTTTTTGAATAAATCAGATTTATTCATTTATTATGCTAATTTCATCAATCGATAAATGTGATTCAATATGCTGGTACAATTATAAAATTTTACAACAACCATATTACATGTATATCAACTGTCAAAACATAGGTTTCTTGGTGTTGGTAACAATTTCTTCAGTGGTCGAAATTAGCACCAGCCTGTTAGTCCTGAACTGATAAATTTATAACTGGGCTGGCTCAGATTCTCAGTTTAATATAGGCGGGCTAGTACCGTAAAAATTTGTTTGCTCTCAAGTTATAATACTAGAATTCAGGTTTGCTTGGCAACACTGCGAAAGGCCATGAATTCAACTAGACCAAAGGTGGGTTTAGCCGAGCCTACTGAAAAAGGCTGAACACCTTCAGTCTGCACTGAAAGCATTAAAACTTGTTTTTATTATGTTTTCTTTTTCTTACAGGTTAGAATTCGATAACTGTTTCTTAATACATGATCACTTGCCTGTTTTCTGGCAGCCTTTTCCTGTTCAAGGGTAGCTTTCAGGCTCCTGATGTCTTCTTCATTGGACTCTTTCAGGGCCAGAAGCAGCTCTGTCTCTTTCCTGAGCGACCCCAGCTCTGGTTCAGCCTGCACCTGAAATAGTCAGCCAAGGTCACAAGGTCAGTACTGTGCTTACATCTTAAAGGGACCTATTCACAGATTGACATGCTTACATCTTAAAGGGACCTATTCACAGATTGACATGCTTACATCTTAAAGGAACCTATTCACAGATTGACATGCTTACATCTTAAAGGGACCTATTCACAGATTGACATGCTTACATCTTAAAGGGACCTATTCACAGATTGGCATGCTTACATCTTAAAGGGACCTATTCACAGATTGACATGCTTACATCTTAAAGGAACCTATTCACAGATTGACATGCTTACATCTTAAAGGGACCTATTCACAGATTGACATGCTTACATCTTAAAGGGACCTGTTCACAGATTGACATGCTTACATCTTAAAGGGACCTTTTCACAGATGGACTACATGTATTTCCAAAATGTTTGTTGCCTATTCCACAAAGAAAACTGCACTATACATAAAGGAGCTAGTTAACGCCCCTGTTACAACATTTTTTACATTTCTTTGTAACATTAAAATCTGTGAAAGTTTCTCCAATCAAATGCACTAATATCTAGGTCAACTTCACCAGAAATTCAGGTCAATGTCACACAGCAATAAAATATAATTATCTAAAATACAACTTGCTAACATTTACTGGTAGGTCAAGGTCTTCAGTAATTTATCTCAAGGTCATGCAACAAAAGAAAATCCAATTTAATATAATATACCAACATCTAGTTCTATGTCATCAAAAGTTCACACGACACTTGAATAATATAATAATAGTAAAAAAATTATTTCATCAAATTGGGGCAAAACTTCATTTAGAAACACCTCAACATCAAGTTGTGACTAAAATATCATATATTGCAGTAGGCGGAACAAAGAAACATGCTCATACAGATGCATTAAGGAATGTTAGTGTGCAAAATATACAGCAATGAAAAATGTTTGGACTATAATCATACCCTAACTAATTAGTCTCGGAGCGAATAATTATACTCGTTATTTCACACACTTAATATACCTTGTATTTAAGGAGTTCATCTTTGGTAGCTCTTGTTTCACTCAGTTCCTCGTCCAGCTTTACCATCTGAGCATTCATGGCATTGCGAACCTTCAGAATACACACAGAACGAAAGATCAGACACATGTCAGCTAAAGCCTATTAAACACTGATCTTAAATACTAGTATGTGTTTGTCAAAATACAAAAGCATTTTGTTTCACACAGTATTTAACCATATGCAACAAGGATATCCATAAAACTGATGGATGCTCCCCAATGCGTTTTGTCAAGCAATATAAATGCAATGAGAAGAGCTAAGATATTAAAATGACTAAAAATCAATAGACATGCCTACTATATACTATATTACAGAAATTTTCAAAGTCCCATAACTCTAAGATAAAATCATTGAAGTGGAACATCCAGCTGATATGCACACCTCCTGTTTGCAATGAAGCTTCCCATGACATTTCATTGAAATCTGGCCAGTAGTTGCTGAGAAATAGCCCGGACAAGAATTGTGCACTATATACTATATGTCAGAAATTTTCAAAGTCCCATAACTCCAAGCAAAATAATTGAAGCGGAACATCCTGGTAGTATGCACACCTCCTTTTGGTAATGAAGCTTCCCATAAAGTTTTGTTGCATTCCAGCAAGTAGTTGCTGAAAAATAGCACAGACAAGAAAGTCAAGAATAGTGCACTATATACTGATTTCATAAATCTTCAAAGTCCCATAACTCTAAGAAAAATCATTAAAGTGGAACGTCTTGGTAGTATGCACACCTCCTCTTGGTAATGAAGCTTCCAATAAAGTTTTGTTGAATTCCAGCAAGTAGTTGCTGAGAAATAGCCCCGACAAGAACGTGAAGAATTGTGCACTATATACTGATTTCAGAAATCTTCAAAGTCCCAAACTCTAAGAAAAATCATTGAAGCGGAACGTCCTGGTAGTATGCACACCTCCTCTTGGTAATGAAGCTCCCCATGAAGTTTCGTTGAATTCCGGCCAGAAGTTGCTGAGAAATACTCCGGACAAGAAAGTCAAGACTACTACTACTATATACTAATTTCAGAAATGTTCAAAGTTCCATAACTCTAAGAAAAATCACTAAAGCAAAACGTCCTGGTAAAACGCACACCTCTTTTTGGTACTGAAGCTTCCCATGAAGTTTCGTTGAATTCTGGCCAGTAGTTGCTAAGAAATACTTCGGACAAGAAAGTCAAGACTACTACTAGTATCTACTAATTTCAGAAATATTCAAAGTCCCATAACTCTGAGAAAAATCACTGAAGCGGAACGTCCTGGTAATATGCACACCTCCTCTTGGTAATGAAGCTTCCCGTGAAGTTTCGTTGAATTCTGGCCAGTAGTTGCTGAGAAATACTCTGGACAAGAAAGTTGACGGAAGGACGGACGGACGGAAGGACGAACGGACAAAGCGGCGACTATATGCTCCCCCAAAATTTTCCGGGGAGCAAAATAAAATCTGTATCAACAACTGTAATTTGTTGATTAAACAATGTGTGTGTTAATACAACTTCATATACATTTTAAACTTAAAACATTTTGTTTTTCTGAATAAAAAAATTCATAGATATTTAACAGTTCAAATTGTGTATCACATGACATTTCAACAGTTCAAGTTGTGTATCACATGACATTTCAACAGTTCAAGTTGTGTATCACATGACATTTCAACAGTTCAAGGCGTGTATCACATGGCATTGTCATCTGCTGATTAAGTAAGCACATAAAGTGATGTTAACAAACAATTGACATAACACCATAAATGTATTCTTTACAGAAACCAGAAAACAAAATCAAAGCTCCTTATAAATACATAAAACATAAGGCATTTATGAGGTAAAATGTATTAAAAAATATTTTGTTTTCTTACGTACCTCACTGATTTCATCAAAAGAATTGTTGAGCTCCCTCTCTCGCTCAGTTGCCTCATTCAGCTCCTCTGCCAGTTTGCTGTGTTGAGCTTGCAGAGCTTTCAGTTGCTCCTCAGTTTCAACAAGCTTGGTCTTGCCCTCCTCTTCTGATGAATTCAGTCTTTTTTTCAGTTCTTTTGCAGTATTTACACTCTCTTTTAAATCCTCACCCACTGCCTGTAGCTGTTCTTTACATAAACTCAATTCTTCTTTACTGTTTTCTAGTTTGTTATTTACTTCTGTCAATTTGTTTGTAACTTCATTCAGATTAGTTTCCTTTTCCTTCAGCAGTCCGGTTTTGTTCATTAATTCTTCTTCTAAATCACCAATCTTTCCCTCATGGTCTCGACACTTATTGTTAACAGTGGAAACACTTTCTTTCAAATTATCACATTCTGTGTTCTTCTCACTCAGTGACATATTCACTGCATTGAGTTCTGAAACTTTGGATTCATGCTCTTCTTTTAATGCTTTAATCGCAGTTCTCACTTTTTCCAACTCTTCATTCGTGACATTTAACTTTTCCGCAACCTGTTGCTTTTCACCTTTCAATTTTTCATGTTCCTCCTTCAAATCACATAATTCTTTGTTTAGATCTTCAACCTTTTGTTTTGTGGATACTAATTCTGCATCTGTTGCTTTATACTTTGTTTCCACTTCCAAACGAGTTAACTCAGTAGTTTCCATGCTGCCTTTTGCACTGTTCAGTTCTTCCAACCTTGCTGATAGTTCTTGTTCAGTTTGTTTTAATTTCCCAGTCACTTCAGACATGCTTTCCTCCACTTGCTGAAAATAGATCACAATGACCAAAACATGATGATGATCATCATTATCATCATCAGCAGCAGCAACAGCAGCAGTAACCATGACAGAAATATAAACATAAATATGATATAGTAAATATTTTCAGAATTTCTGTGTTAAAGCCACTGTTTTAGTGAAAGTTTTCAGATCGTAAACTTTTAATAGAATTTATGACGGCAGAATTGAAGGAAAAATCAAAATGGCTATTATGTTTGCTGATTTCCAAAGCCTTTTAAAGTTATTTACAATTAACATTTTAACTCATTAGACTATGTAATATTAATATACAGGTCTAACAAAAAAGGACAAAAATTGTTAACAAATAATCATTGTGTTGTCAGCTGATACCAATAATAAGAACAGCTGTCTTTTGTTATAAATATGAGTATACACAAATTATGTCAATCTCCTACAAAAAAACTACCCCATTATTAAGTTCATTAAAAATAAATCAAATTAGTAGTTTTTCACCTGTAGTTTTGCCTGTAACTGACCAAGGTCCTCTTGTTTGTCCTTCAGCTGATTGTTCAATTGATCTTTCTCTGCTTTTTCTGCTGATAACTAAAATACACCAAATTTATCACTTAACTAGAGCTGTTTGTAGGTTAAAATAGTTAAAAAGGCTAATTGTAGATAATCAAGGGCCATAACTCCACAGTCACTTGGCCGATCTGGTTGATTATCAAACTTAACGGAGATAATGCGCCCACAAAGATTTTCACCAAGTTTGATGAAAATCGTCTATGAACTGTTGGACTGAGAGAACGGAAACGGCTTAAAAGACCAATTTAAGGTAATTCAAGGGCAATAACTCCACAATTCCTTGGGCGATTCAGCTGATTATTGAACTTGACTGAGATATTATTATAACAAACATTTTAATGAAGTTTGGTGAAGATCAGATGAAAACTGTTGGACTTAGAGAGCAGAAACAAAAGTGGTCTACCGACGGACCGACCGACAGACCTAACAACCGACCGACATTAGAAAGCAGAAACGGCTAAAAAGGCCAATTTCAGACAGCTCAAGGACAATAACTCCACAATTCCTGGGGCGATTTGGCTGATTATTGAGCTTGACCTAGATATTATTATTACAACCTTTTTTGTGAAGTTAGGTTAAGATTGGAAGAAAAATATAAGGGCTATAACTCCACAATTCCTGGGGTGATTTGGCTGATTATCGAATTTGACCTAGATATTATGCCAATAAACATTTTCATGAAGTGTGGTGAAGATCGGATGAAAACTGTTGAACTAATAAGGCGGAAACAAAAGTGGTCTACCGACAGACCAACTGACAGACTGACCAACAGACCAACATTAGCAAACCAGGTTCATAGGAGAAAACACTAGGCTAATCTACGACATTTTGAAATACACTGAGGAAAATAATATTCCCGGACTTCTCCTGCTTATAGATTTTGAAAAGGCTTTTGATTCCTTGTCATGGAGGTTTGTAAACAAAACACTCTCCTTTTTTAATTTCGGTACTGACATTAAAAATTGGTTTAATGTTTTATATAAGGATGGTATATCAGCAGTAATGCAGTGTGGATTCTTATCCGAGTTTTTTCAAATACAACGTGGTTGTCGTCTGGGTGATCCCCTCAGTTGTTATATTTTTATTTTGTGCGCTGAAATTTTGTCACTTAAACTCAAGGCTAATCCAAAAATCAAAGGAATCAAAATCAATAATACTGAATACAAGTTATCGCAATTTGCTGATGATACGTCTATACTCCTGGATGGCTCTGCAGAATCCCTTAATGAAACCTTAGATGAATTGTCGTATTTCACATTGTGTTCTGGCTTAAAGGTAAATTTTGACAAAACCAAAATAGTTTGGATAGGGAAGCATAAATTCAGTTCCGAAAGCATAAAAACTAGATGGAAGTTAAAATGGAACCAACATACTTTTGATATGCTTGGTTCAACATTTCACGTCGATCTTGACAAGATGATCGATCTTAATTATAAGGATAAATTGTCCAGAATTAGAACGCTGCTTAAAAATTGGTCCAGAAGGATATTAACGCCAATTGGAAGGATACAAGTAATAAAAACGATTGCTTTGCCAGTGCTTAATCATTTGTTTGTTTCACTTCCCAATCCACCACATAAAATATTGGTAGAGCTAAATGATCTTTTTTTTAACTTTGTGTGGAATGGAAGTTCAAAAATTAACAAAAATGTACTTATTAAAGAATATACTGAAGGAGGTCTTACTATGGTCGACATTTTTTCATTTATAATTGCACTGAAATGTTCTTGGATCCGAAGGATCATCACAGGAAATGGTAAATGGATCAATATTGTAAAAATGACTATAGACACCCAAAAACTTTACAACTGTGGTGTTCATTATCCTGAAAACCTTATAAATAGAACGGACAATGCTTTTTGGAAGGACACTTTAAAATCGTTTGTTGATTTCCGCAAAGCAGAATCATTAAATATAAAATACATATTACAAACCCCAATATTCTATAATTCTGATATAACAATTGGTAATAAAAGTGTTTTCCTCAAAACATGGTTTGAAAATGGCGTGCATTTTATTGGCGATTTGATCAAGAAATACGATAGGTTAGAATTCTATGGTTATGAAGAACTGTGTAACAGATATAATTTCTATCCAAACTACTTGCATTATATAGGTATTACTAATGTCATAACTAAATACTTGAAGAAAAATGGTTTGTTTGATGAAACATCTGCTATGAACACGATTGCAGATTTTAACTATCTTGACTTTGTTAAGCCTTTTGTTCCCCTTCAAGTGATATCCATTTTAAAATATCCAAAAGGTACTCAACCCATATACAATATTGTTAAAACAAATGAAACTTTACCAGTCTGTATGTCAAAATGGACGAGCATTTTTGAAAATATTGAATTAAAAGACTGGAACCATATTTTTAGAATGCCATTTTGTATAACCAAAGATTCTACTCTACAGTGATTTCAGTATAGAATCACAAACCGAATTATTGGTACCAATTATTTTTTGTATAAAATCAATTATAAATCGTCAGCTGAATGCTCTTTCTGTCATAATATGCCGGAAACAATTGAGCACATTTTTTGGGAATGTAAACATGTTAAAAAATTTATTGCTGATTTGTTTGAAGGTTTTGAGGTATTCGCTGACTTCATAAATGCGCCTTCGTTTATGTTAGGACATAAAAACTCAAGTGGTCCTCTTAATCTTACATTCCTTCTTACTAAAAGGTTTATTTATAATTGTAAAATGAATCAAACATTACCTACCATTATCGCGGCAAAATCATATTTTTCTATCCTGTATCATATTTTGAAGGAAATGAACTTCTGCAATTTAGATTCTAACTCAATAACTACAAGTAAAGAATGGGACATTTTGTTAAGTCTGTTTCGGTAAAACAATGTGATTTACATAGTTTATCCATTCTGTATATTGATAAGTTCAATATGTATCATTTTGGATATTGCTATTTACGCAATTATGATTTTTTCTTATTATGTACTTGTGAGCACTTGTCTACAATGTAATATTCTATGTTATGCATGCTGAATTCTAATAAATACGCATGATGTACGGTGTGGAGGGGGATGCCCTCGACCCTCACACACCTATTGACGAGGAAAATAAAACATATAGAACGGAGAAAAAAAAAAAAAAAAAAAAAAAAAAAAAACATTAGCAAACCAATATACGCTGCCATCTTCGATGGGGGTCATAATAATTAAATCTGTATTACTTTAATGCATAGCAGACAACATACTACAACAGTTCACAGTATGCTAATTGTAGAGAAAACAATATACGTGTATTAATGCCGAGCATGTTCCACATTACATGTTGCAGTGTTTGTTGTCACCAAATAGTGCATTTCAATATTCATACAGGTAAACAAATTATTAATTCTAATATTTAGATTTTTGTACTAATTAAAAGATAAAAAGC
The DNA here is from genome assembly GCA_027627225.1 of Congeria kusceri. Classification (NCBI taxonomy): domain Eukaryota; kingdom Metazoa; phylum Mollusca; class Bivalvia; order Myida; family Dreissenidae; genus Congeria; species Congeria kusceri. Next base: position 21,277,492 of record CM051035.1, read on the forward strand.
CAAGTATATCGAAGCATCATGATTTTGTAAGTAATGCATCACAAACAAAATTTTGAGTTACCTGGACTTGAAGATTATCTTTTTCATCTTGTACTGACTTTAGAGCTGCTTGTAACTCTGTAAACTGTCCACTGATATCAGTTATAGTTTGCTCCTTGGCCGTTAATGTCTCCTTGAGTAAAAAGTACACAAGAATACAGAGTGCAATCCTAACGCTGAATCAAATTAAATGTGTAGGCACTACAAGCAATGGGTACTACTGGTACAAATCACATCAAATCTACTGTCAAAAAATGTAGTGCGAGTCATTACAAAAAAATTACTAAATAGCGTTGTAACCAGGGTAAATTACCAACAGTTGGCGCAACTTCAAAATAAATGTTATTTTCATTTTCACCACAATGTTGCATTTTCACTTGAAAATATGTTGGTATGCACCAAATGCCCCTATTAAAAGCTTCTCTGCTAAAATGTTCTATAACAAACTATTTAATATCGAGCAATCACATGGAAAAATGGCAAAAGCCACACCTATTCACAAAATATGAACATGCAAAAAATACCTTGGTGTAATAATTTCCATGTGACAAAGCAAATGCAGTTAATCACCTGCTACCTTTAACCAATTGATGTGGGAATCTGCACACCAACATTTCAAGCCCCTTCTACTCTAGTATTCAGTCCTTTCTATTTGTTGTAAATGTGTCAGTACTTAATTAAAAATCACATCTAAAGTCCAGGGGTTTCACTGTCAATCGCCACTGTCACCAAATGCAACAAAATTGCGAAAGTGGACACTTTTTTTTTCAACGAAAAGAATTTAATTGGTGAAAACATAATTTTAGATGGTGCTATTCTGCATATTGAATATAGCCACTTGATACCGTTCAATGTCTGTACTCACATTCAGTTGAGAGCACTCTTGCTGTAGTTTGCCCACTGCAGATTTACGTTCTGCTTCTATGTCCTGAATTGTCTTCTGTGCCTCTGTCAGAGTTGCAACCAGCTTACCCTAAAATTACATACACCTAATGTAGAGACTTTCTGATGGGAAACTGGCATGTACCGATTTGTAATAATTACTAAACACAAAAAAATGGAACCATGCATGCTACATTTAGATTTAGAGAAGTATTGGAAAACATGAAATATCTATAAATGGTTCTATGTACACTAAATAATTAAAATAATCAAAATATAGCACAAGAACATCATAACTTAACAAAAGATGTTTGTAAAACATGTATGCCCCCCGACTTGCAGCCAAGTCGTCAATATGTGCAATTGTTAAGAGATTTTTTTAATATTGTATGTGCACATTAACACATGGGGAGGAAATTACAGTTGCTGCTTAATAAGTAAATATAAAGCTGAAAGAAAGAGTATAATTATGGATTTATTTTTACAGTCTAATATATAAGGATACCTGTTTTCTGTTTGATTTAAACATCATATAGGCCAAAACATCTCTAGATATCCTGCGGAAACAAAATGGTCTACGGAGAAAACAGTTTTCATGTTACAAGCCCCTGTGACCTTGACCTTTGACCTGTTGACCTTAAAATTGATAGGCGTCTTCCTTTCTTCCCGAGTAACCAGCATACCAACTTAGATGATCGTAGGTCAAAGCGTATTCTACATATCATGCGGAAACGAAATGGTCTACAGAGGAAACAGTTTTCATGTTACAAGCCTCTGTCACCTTGACGTTTGACCTGTTGACCTCAAAATTGATAGGCGTCTTCCTTTCCTCCCAAGTAACCTGCATACCAACTTAAATTATCGTAGGTCAAAGCGTTCTCTAGATATCGTGCGGAAACGAAATGGTCTACGGACAGACCGACCGACCATCCGACGGACAGGTGCAAAGCAATATACCCCCACTTCTTCGAAGGGGGGCATAGTTATTATGCTGCACCCAGTATATCTTTTAGGCTACACCAATGAAATCTGAGCTACAATTATTGGTATAAACCTTCAAACAAATTTAAAGATATTTTAGATTTTTTTTGACTTTTTCTAAAATCAATGTTAGACATCCTGATATCATAGTAATTTCCTCATTCCTCAAGTTCCTTCCCATGCCTTATGTAATTAATTGGTGATCTGAGGCATGTCGTGGGAAAACCAGGCTTAATGCATGTGCATACAGTGTCGTCCCGAATCAGCCTGTGTGTACTGGCCGACACTTTCTGCTTTTATGGTATTTTCTGTTTCTCTTCTAAACATAAATCCACTGTAGTCATGGAAAAGCCTGTACAGACTGCTCAGGCTGATCCGGGACAACACTTTACGCACTTTCTTTAAGCCGGTTTTCCCATGACATGCTCCATTTGTATTTGTGTATGACTCACATTTTCTGCTCTTAGGTTTTCAATTCTCTCCCCCAATTCTGTTTCCTTCTCCATAATTTCTGACTCAAGGGAAGTCACTCTGTCTTGTAGTTCTGATTTGTCACCAAGAACCTTCACTCTGTCGCTTTCAACTGTAGCCAACTAAGAAAATAAGACGATATACAACAATAAGGGCAATAAGGTTCATTTGTCAATACTCCCCTGCATAGGTAATAATTTACTAGTATTTACGATACCAGGGGGCATATTCCAGAAACATCTTATGTTTATCTTAAGTTTTTACTTAAGTTCCAATTTTTGTAAGGAAATATTTATAAAACTACATATAAATTAATGAATCCAATTACAGTTTAGTAAAAAGTAGTTAATAATAAATTGATAATTAGCAAACATTTTTGGCAGTATTTCATGCATATATGCAATTAAATGCTTAGGAAAAATGACGAATTTAAGGCTAAGGATAAGATTTCACTTAAGATGTTTCTGAAATACGACCCCAGGGCCCAAATTCAACAACCCATTCTTAGACTTAATAATAAAGAATTGACTTAGACTCAAGAAAACTACGCCTGCATTCGCAAATACGCTGGGTACCAATGTCTCTTATATCATTTTATATATATTAATTTTACTCTTACTTGAGATTCACAAAATACAATTTAAAAAAATCTTTAATTAGAACGATTTGTTAAAGATTTTTTTAAATTATATTTTGTGAATCTCAAGTAAGAGTAAAATTGATAGTGTTCCTAGAACAAAACAGTTTCAAGAATATTGAATATAGGCCTTAAGCCTAAGAATGTGTTGGTTAATACATTATTGTATAAGATGCAAGTATTACACACACATTTCAGTAATACGTAATTGAAAACAAAAACTGACACGTAGTTTAAGTGATATATGCAGTCTAAATTTTTATATGAATGTATGTAATAAATAAATACTCAAAGATTTATACTTTATAATATTAACTTTCTGACTTAATATGACATAAATTGTCTTTCCATCATTGTTCAAATTATCCATCCACAAAAGCAACTTTAAGAAACAAATATTAACAACAAAAACAAGATGGTGCCTGGGCCCGTATCCTCAAAGCTCCTTAGTGAAAACTTAAGTAAATTTCTTAAACTCATAATATTCCTTAAGTCAGCGGTTGTTTCATCTTAAGAGTGTTTTATATCAAACTGTTTTATTCTGGTTAAGAATCAACAGCTGCTTCTAATTTTACCATATTTAAAATATAAAATGAGGCGCGTCGTGGGAAAAGCCTGTGCAGTCTGCACAGGCTAATCCGGAACGGCACTTTCTGTCTACAGTGGATTTATGTTTAGAAGAAACTTTCTTGAAACAGAAAATACCACAAAAGTCCGCACAGGCTGATCCGGGACGACACTTTACGCACATGCATTAAGTCAGGTTTTCCCATGACGCGCCACAAATAATGATTTTCACATAGAAAATTGTATTTGAAATTTTGACTTAAGTAGATCATAAGTTCAGATTTTCCTAAGGAGCTTTGTGGATATGGGCCCTGGACACTTTTTAACAATTTCATAAGATAAGCAGAAATGTGACAAAACCAAACCTGGTTTTTAAGTTGCTGCTGCATTTGTTCAGAGTCTGCTTCAAGAGTTTTTATCAGGTCTTCCAGCTCGCTTATCTTTGTTGTGTATTCTCTGGAACTCTGAAAACAAATATATTAATAAGAAAAATGTTCCTCAAAAAGAAATTACATTAAAGCCACACGAAAGTGGTCAAATTAAGAAAAAAGTCATTTAAATGCCTGGTATAAGTGTCTTATTGTATGTTTAAGCTTCTGTTATACCCTGCATCAGTTGTTGGATACTGTTTAAAATAAAAACGCTGATCCTCCAAGTAAACTGTTCATAAACATTTGCTATGTTTATTAGCTAATCATCGACCTTGGCGACGAGGTCTTTATCCGAATATTCACTGTTACATTTCGGCGAGCTGCATGATAAACTAATAAAAAACGTGTTTTAAATGTAAACAATACAGTCGAAGTAAAACTAGTCAAATACCATTTATTTTAAGAAAATGTAAACTAGTTATTCGTTCATAATTTATTGTATGTGTTGGTTAAGTCTTAATTACAATCTTATTTGTTGTCTTAACTTGCAGCACCTTTTGTGTGCCTTTAAATTTTCCTGTACTTATGCCTTTGAAAATACTGGTAGGTTTAGGTTACTTTTTGATAAAAAGAATAGAAATGAGTAAGGATTACATAAATGTATACCCACGAGAAATGCAAAACCTATGGGTCCAACACATGAAACAAAAATTTAGATTGGAAATGTAAATGGGAAACTATTCTATTGGAATGCATACGCTATACAAATGCACTCTTTAAGAAAAGGGCAATAATCATGACAACATATTTATAGACCTTCTTCATCAAAACACTACATCTCTATGGACACTTTTTCACTCCGCCCTATAAACTGAATCAACAATAAAGCGATGACTGACCGTCTTCACCACAAACAAAAAATTAAAGGTCGGAGTGTTGTAGCAGATATGGTGTCCATCTTGCGTCCGGGATGTCCCGGGTTCGATCCCCACTCAGGGAGGATTCTCGTTATCTTCTCAAAGACACAAGTACTGGTTCTTTCCAGGAAACGGACTCATGAAAGTCTCTATATTCCTTAGGCTTTTGATGCAAACGAACTAAAATAAAATAGGTTTAAACCAAACAGAAATGCAGTCAGTTTGGAATTTTGCACAGTTCCCTCTCTCAAAACACTTATTCACTATTATTTACTATCCTTGAATGGACACAATGGAAACAATAATTAAGTGACGACCAACAGTCATCATCGCAGTGACTTAGAAGTTCACGATACTGCCACCTAGAAATTCTTACCAACCCGGCCCCATTGATTACCTTGGCGAGGTTGTTGCCGGTCTGCTCTAGTTCCAGCCGGGTCTCCTGTAGTGTCTGCTGGGTGGAGGTCAGTGTCGTCTGCAACTCCTCCGTCTGCTGCCTGCTGGCTGCCAACTCCTCAACCTGAATGGGGCACATCAACTCTCTGAGTAGATCTACATGTAGATGACTGGCCTTAGATTGGAAGTAATTAAACCCTCATAGTTTACCTTTGTTGCAATCTTTTCATAAACTATCTTCTTTATTAGTCAACTTATCTTTATAATCTGTAGCCTCATCAGTAGCTCTACCATCATCATCACTATGGTTGTCAATTTAGTTGTCACTACAATTATCACCATCATCATGATCACCATCATCATCTTCATCATCATCATCATCATCACATCGATCATAATCATCAGCATTAAGGCCCCCACCACCCCCTACAATATTAATAAATTTGGTACTCAAGACCTGTCCAACAAATCCTGTTTTTTCCCGTTTGTTTACAGATGAAATCAAGACTGTTTGGGACTGTTTATTATACCTTGTCATCTCTTTCTGCCTTCATCTTCTCCAGTTTTTCCTTGACCTTTGTGACCTTGTCCTGAAGGGAGGTAACTTCTGACTCTCTGGACTCCGTCACTTGTGTCAGGTTCAGTTGCGTCTGCAGAAGCTCCTGTCTCCTGTCTTCTGCTAGCTTCGCAGCCTCCGATTGCTCTCTCTGTAACTCGGAGTGGTCCACCTTTAATGTTTTCAGCTCCTCAGTCTGAAAAAATGTGACACTGGCATGTTGCATGCTGTGTGTAATGTAATGAATTAATAACAGTTAAGATGAAACAGAATGTTCTGTATTAGCCTGTTTTAAAGTAACGACTTCAAAAGTCTGTTTAAGAATTGACTGCTCAAACTTAGTAGTCCCATGTTAATGTCCCTTTACAAAATTTGTGATATTTTGCTGAAAAATCATAAAAATACAGAATGGAGTTTACACTTAGGTTGATTTTTTTCTTTTAAGCATATATAAGTGTAAATACACAAGTAACTCTTCACGAGTTTTCAAGCTATAAAGCATGAATTTTAGTAATTGTTGATAACAGAAAAAAAAACACATGGGTAAATATAAATGATTGAACAAACCATTTCTGTATGCTGTCTGTCAAGAGAATTGTACTTCTGCAAGAGTTCTTTCCCTTTGGTCTCAAATGATTTTATTTGACTCTCACACTCTGTAATCCATTGACCCTTTTTAGTACTGTCTTCTTCACTCTGAAAATAGGAATACATAGAAACCACCAAATAAAAATACAAGGGCTGTTGAAATTCAATGACAGTTACACAATGTGCATGGAAATACAGCCACCCAAGCCAGTGAACCTTCTCAAAATAGTAACTAAGCCAAATAATGACTTTAGTAATAGCCACCAATGAATTCATTAAAAACCGTTTTTGTCAGAAAAATAATGATCACTAGTCTCATGAGGCATTCAAATTCATAATTTCCAAAAACACAAACTAACTTTCTTAACACTGATACAATCTTGTGTGTCATGGACTGGGTCCAGTTTCATGATTCCACCCTTACAACTTACGACTATGTGGTTATTTTTATCATTTAACTTAACATTTGGAGCCTTTTAGTCATTTAGACAACCCTTAAACTGGATGTCTTTGTATGAGTTTAACCACACACATCAAGCACTGATTCTACACTTCTCCAAAAGTGACTGCAATCAACAGAGTGGTACAAACTAGAATTGTCACATGAGTGACGGATATACCCCCACAATATGGCCTTGTCACAAAACTATGGCATCCATTTGAAAGAAATGGCCAGAGAGAGAATGTTTTAATTTGTGAATGGTCAACAGTGTATTTGGAAAAATTTAATTTCAATGGGAGCCATAACTCTGTCAACATTTAGTGGTTTGTTACCAAAGTTAAACTTGATCTGTATTTTATGATGTTACACCTATGTACCAAAAATAAGTTAAATATGTGAAGCCTTTCATAAGTTACTGTTCATGTTTTTCAGGAATTTAAGTCAAAAAGGGGGGCCATAACTGTGTCAAAATTTGCAAAACTGTGTCAAAATTTAGTGGTTTGTAACCAAAGTCGAACTGGACATGTATTTTATGATGCTACACATGTGTTCCAATAGTTATTTAAATATGTCAAGCCATTGTTGAGTTAACATGAGGAAACCATGTTTACAGGGAATTTAAGTCACATAAACCGCCATAACTCTGTCACAATTTAGCGGTTTGTAACCAAAGTCGAACTTGACCCCTATTTTATGATGCTACACATAAATACCAAGAATTATTTGAACATGTCAAGCCATTCTTGAGTCATCGTCCAAAAATCATGTTTTTAGGGAATTTTAAGTTGAAAAGGGGCCATAACTCTGTCAAAATTAGTGGTTTGTAACCACAATCAAACTTGACCTGTATTCTATGATGGTACACATGTGTACCAAACATTATTTGAATATGTCAAGCCTTTCTTTAGTTATCATCCGGAAACCAAAAACCAACAGACCGACAAGCTCACTCCTATATAACCCCCCTAAACTTCGTTTGTGGGGGTATAAAAATGCAGGTGAAAGTTGAAGGAAATATAAATTATTATGGTAATCAATTGTTCGAAGATTATGTATCAGTGGAGTGGCTTGTTTATTGACATTATGTAATATGAAATAATGCAAGCCTTCAGATACATAATCTTGGAACAATTGACTAGCATTAAATTAGTGCCCGCATTTCAAGTGACGCTTGCATAGGTACGTGTTTACATAAAACTTCTCGTTACATAAAACAAAAAAACAAAAAAAAAGTATGACAACATTATATGCCGAAAACAATAGTCCACACATTACACAGGCTAGAATAGTACTACAGATTTGGAAAAAAAGGAAATTGCACAATACTGATTTTTTTTAAACAGATTGATAAAGCATGTATGGCATTTCGTTAAGAATTTAAACAGGTATATAGTAAACATTTATATTGCCTGCGCTAGTTGTTGCTCCAGCCTCGTTATCTCCCCTTTCCTCTCCTCCAGTGTTGTCTGCATCGCAGTTATCTGCCCCTCCAGGTCCACCTTCTGGCTTGCTTTGGACGCCTCAATCGCAGCCAACAACTCATTCTTAACAACAAATATAAACAAGAATGAATATACAATATGTTTATTTACGAGCTATGGACACTTTTCAAAATGTTAATGTAAATGTACACTACATGTACCTCGTGTCGTTGAACGTTTAGTATAATAAATCTCTTAATAAAACAATGGAATCTATTAAACATATAGAACAGTTACTTAAACATATGACACAACTAATTAACATTGATGATAATTACATATTTTGTTCAAATTAAGATTTTGGAACAGCATTAATGTCTTCAATTTAGATTTTTAACAATAAGCATGAACAAACAACACTATTAAGCAACATACAGTTGAACCTCGTTACCTCGAACTCGGTTAAATCGAATTTCTGGTTAAGTCGAAGTAGAGACAAATTCCCGATTGTCCCTCTTCTTATTTCATTAAAAATATTGTTGTTTATCTCGAAGTTTTTTAACTCAAATTATCTGATAAGTCAAAATAAATGTTTATTTCCTATCTGTATTTTCACACGTATTATTGTTTGTTTATCTCTCCGCAGCTCAAACCCGATAATAGCCTACTGGCAGACCCCTGTCAAAGTTTTTCACACATTGCAAATATGTTAGCCCATGTTAGCTAAATAAGTCTTTGATATGGGTTGCATGCGCTTTAATTTAATTATTATTTGTTAATTGATGGGGACATCACTGGAAGCATTGGCGGGATACGGAACAGTCATTAGATTCCTCGAGCAGCTGCTACATGTAGGTACCGAAGATATGCGAATTCCCATAGCGGAATTATTATAATTACTGTGATCTTATGTTAAGCAGTGTGCTCGGGAAATGGCTTAAAACCGATATGATCAACAGATTTGATGAAATTGTTCGCTTTATTAAAAAAAAAACTTTATCTGTTCAACACCCTCTCCAAACAGAAAGACAAAACTTACTTAATAAAAACTGACTTTTCCATTATGTGTGCTATGTTATTTGTGCTATGATTAATATGTTTGTTTATATGATGCTTTGATGAGTATGTTTAACTTGTTATGTTTTGTGCTGAAATGTAAATGGCATTTGTTACATTAATAAACGTTATAGTCAAATAAAACACAAAATAATAATTTTAATAATAATATCGTCTTTATTACAATGACAGCCGAAACGTTAGCATTGACAAACAGTTAAATGTAACCTAATGCTAATTTCACAACGTCCGAGTTCGGATAAGTCGAACTACTGATATCTCAAAGTCGCTATTGCATTCCCGTCGACTTCGAGATAACGAGGTTCAGCTGTACGTTTATAATATCCATCAAATGTATATATAAGTTTATATAATTCATATTTCTTTGCCTGTTTATGTAGATTATCATTCCATTACTAAAGGTTCTTTTCGGACATTTAGGATTTCCGGAGCCTTAAGTTTTTAGTGACGGTTGTTGTCCGTGAAATCTGTATTCATCAGACCTTAGATAATTTTCAATGTTTTTCAGTAAAAACACCCCACAATCCCGACCCTACCTAACTTTTTTCAGAAGGTTGCCTGAAACACAATTTTTTTTTTTTGCCCTACCTTATTCGCAACAGCTGCCTCCAGGCTGGCAACTTTTTCATTAGTAGTCGTCAATTTTTCCGTCTGCTCTGTCAACTTGGTTTTTATTTTGTCACACTGATCTTGTGACGAGTGTAGTTCTGATTTCAGCTGCTGCATGGTTCGATGCATTTCCTCAGACTGGTTTTTACTTTCTGCCGACTGGTTTTGCAATGTTGTCTCCAACTGCGTTATTTTTTCCTTCAGATTTTTCTAAAAAAGATTGGGGATAGTGGGGTGGGTATGGTAAAAAAAAATTGGAATGTTGAATATGATTTCTATTTCAATCTAGCTCACTGTATGTTACATATAGTAAGAACAATAAAAGCTTTAAAACAAATGTGAACTAAAGGAAATTATAGAAGAGTTAAAAAAAAATCAAACCAAACACACAAGCAAAACAAGTTATAATTTGTTTCACCAGAATTCAATTTCATGATCATAGTAAATTTTATATGACACTGATTTTGACTGGTTACCTTTTCTTCCTTGAGCTGGTTGATAGCTGTCTCTACTCCCTCACCTGCCTCTATCTGTTTGACAGAATAGGAACAATTAACACTTAAATGCTCAACAAATTGACTATAACAGATTGAGCATGAAATGGTTGTATCTGCTTAACATTTCTATATCAGATCTGCTCAACCCTTGATAACTGTTGTTCACAAGGGATACACATGCAATGTTTTTTTTTTCCATTTGAACAGCGATATCTGTGCTTGCAGTTGCTCACATACCAAATAAATATTGACTCAAATGCTAAAAAACTTTATGTCTCCATGTTTACTGCCAAATTATTAGTTTCAAAACTATGGGACCTATACACAGGGGTGCCTTGTTTATTAGGTGCATACAAACAATGAAGTCTAAATAATTAATTGTCCGACTATTAACGCAATATTGGTTTATATAAAACTATTTTATGCCATCACCATCAATAAAATACTGATTAAATTTCAAATAATTGTATAATGCCTGGTACAAGTTTTAATTACACAATGCAATCTTGCAGTCTTTATGTAGAATACAAACAAAACCCATCTTCAAAACATTTTTACAGGATTTCCCACTCCCAGTAATACAAAACGATCTTATGGCCCTCAATACTCTTCAAAGCTACTTCAACACCGCATATCATCAGGCCTTTTTCTATAAACCTCACAGGACAGAATATCTGACCCATTCCCAATGCAAAATATGGCTGTTTTTTTTTCTGAATTCCCCTCTGCTACAGAATTTGGTTTGACAGTTTATAACAATCGTGAAGAAAATTACATCACGAAATACTTAAGAACAGAAACATCAAAATATCACAATGACATTTGAACATATTATCCAATTTTATAAATTAATAATTAAACATTCATACTGACATCAAGATTTATTTATTCATAGGGCCAATCCGGAGAAATACGGACAGTTTTACAAGGACTCCCTTTGTCAATATGTTGCGCCTAGCCCTGTAGTATATCGGCATATGCTGATGACGTTATCGAGGAAACCCTGTCTTCCACGGATTATATCGTTGATTTCATTGAGCTTTCTTTATTCAAAAGTACTTCAACTATGTCAAAAATTAGGCTCCTCAAAACTGGGTAAATTCGGACAGAGTAGGCAAAATACGGACAGTACTAATTTTGCAATTGCAAATAACATGGGGAAACTACGGACACTATTTTATACCTTAAATTCAGGGGAACTCACACAGAATCAATAGGTTGCTCCCATCATGCAACATTTAAATTTGCGAATTGTAAAATTCCCAATTTCCAATCAAGTACTTTTTCCCAAAAAGATCAGCAAAAAGGCCTGCATATGGTCCCTTATATTGTACAACATCAAGAAAGAAACTTTGCAATGTTCACCTTGGCGATCAATTCAGAACGCTCGTTCCCCAACTGCTGCATCTCGGTTTTCAAGCCGTCTAACTGGCTCTTCAAGTCCTGAATGCTGGCATCTCTGAAATTTAGTTATGCAGGCAGTATGCAAATAAAGTTTGCAGCACACATTATGTCATGAGTAAATGATCATGTTCCAGTCTCTGACATAACCCACTTGCCCGAAGCCCGGTACAAATTAACATCTATTTGTTCAAGTTAAAATATTTGTCTGCCCGGCCGGGCAGGTGCAAGGATGCAAAATAATGAAATGAAAAGATTTTTTTGAAACCAAAAATACAATCAATGTCCCGATTATTTTCTCTAAATATATCATAATCACATGATTTTCTTTCAATATGACTGACTACAAAACAAAACTATAATTCAAACTGTTTAGGTAATCTCTAGGTTTTATTTCCTAATTTCGGACAAGTTCAGGTGGATTTGGGAAAGTTGAAATTGTATGGACAATGCCGAAATGGGCAAGTCCTTCCAAAAATATATTGTGAAGACTCATGTTCTTATTCCTAATAATGGGTTCCAAGTTTATTTTGTAATAATGTACAGTAAAACCCCGCTAATACGACCACTTTGGGGTCTTAATAAAAGTGGTCTTAATAGCGGGCCGGTCGTATTATCGAGGTACGGCAAATACATTTTATTGAATACAGATTATGTAACTTATAGTTATGAATATGAACTTTAAATTAAGTCGAAAATTAATTAAAACTTGATTAATTAAGCCCATTTAAGGTTCAGCATTCATCAGTGTTACCCACTGACTGTCCGCTAGTGTCAATTAACGTAATCTGATACACAGTTGATGTGTTAATACCATATCAAAACATTTGTACCATTGTTCTTCACACTCTCTTTTTATACCGCTTTAGCAGTTTGTTATCTCCACAACATATGTTGTAAATTGGTGATGTTAAGTGTCAACGACCAAATGGCACTGGTCGCAATAACGGGGTTATTTTGAGCATTATATAGTACTTTCGGTCTTGGATTAGTGGTCGTAATATGGAATAGCGGGGTGCGTGTATAATTGGGGTTTGCGACCATTGAAATATATAGGAATACAATCGGGGCTTTTAAAAAGTGTCCGCTTTAGCATGATGGTCGTTAAAATCGAGGTGGTCGTAAAGCGGGGTTTTGGTGTACATTTGTACCGAATTACTAGTCACAAACCAGTATACCACTATGTAGCTTTCATAAAAAATATATACAATGAATAACAATGACTTTGTCATGTAATGTAATCTTGTGCTTTTCAGAATTCAAACATTTTAATGTAGAATGACCCATACATAAAACAGCCACAGACTTAAGGAATTTTATAAATTTAAGAAATGAGGCATGTCGTGGGAAACCGGACTTAATGCATGTGCGTAAAGTGTCATCCCAGATTCGCCTGTGCAGTCCGCACAGGCTAAACCGGGACGAATCTTTCCGCTTAATGTGGATTTAATGTTAGAAGAGACTTCCTTAAAACAGAAAATACCATAAAAGCGGAAAGTGCCGTCCTGGATTAGCCTGTGCGGACTGCACAGGCTAATCCGGGACGACACTTTATGCACATGCATTAAGACCGGTTTTCTCACGACGCGCCACAAATGTATTTAAGTTTTCACTAACGAGCTTTGAGGATACGGGACCCAGGTCTTCAAAATTGATGCCATAAAATGTACCTGTCAAAACTAAAAAGCTAAAGACTCCCAATCATGTGTACCTGTCATTCAGTTGCCTTTTTCCTTCCTCCAGTTGGCTATTCAAGTCTCTGATCTCTGTTTTAAGTTCTTCGGCAGTTGTAACCTATTAGAACAAGGATATTATTAACAGTTAAAGCAACAGAAAGCCTTCAAACATATATATTGCATAAAATTATAATGGATTTAAGAATTAGTGCCCATTTCATTTTCATACAAATCAAAATAATATACATAAATGAACTAATAACTATCAGCTGTAAAGTCGATCTTGATCATTTGGCTCATGCAAGCGGAATAATAAACACCATTTCGGCATATTTTATTTCAACAAAAGTAACACAAAATAAAGTAAGGTTTTTAATAAGACCTGTGTTTTCATTTCAGATGCCTCCAGCATCAATTATGAAATGTATTTGAAAATCAGTTAATTTGATCCAGAATTTATGGGGAATGCCACTTATGAGCGTGATCCTAAATATCAGACAAAGTACACCTTAAACCTGACAATCAGACTCAATGTACAATAAAATCATTCTATATTGCAGCAGGCCTAATTTTGTGCATAACTGAAAACAGCTTATACACATGGTCTTAAATTTGTGCAATTAGTAAGTACAGTTAATTGTTTAAAATATTCATGCAAAATTTAAAATCATATTATTTTTCATGTATCTGTTTGTAAGTAGAATTCTATCACAAGTTACCCACAAATGACTATTACATAATGTACTTAGAAGTCATTTACTTGTTTTCGAGTTTAACCCCTTGTCATATTACACGATTTGTGAGAAACTAACCACCTCATTTGTCCCCTACTATTAATAAATGAAATATTTATGTAGGTTGTTAAAATTGTGCTATGTTCGGACTGCACAAATTAATCCATGACAAAATAAACTGATTTACAGCTTTTGTGTGAATGCAGGGTTCAATTCATATTACAAATGTACCTGTGTCTGAAGCTGCTCCTGAAGACTGGTAAGTGTCTTATTCAAACCAGTATTGGCCTCCTTGCTAACATCCAGCTGGCTATGAAGCTATGAAATGACCATAAATTTGCCTTTACAACTGGGCAACACCATTATTGTAATACGCTTTGATGTAATATAAGTCTCAGCGCATGATTTTAATGTACATCGTAGTGTAATAGTTGTGGTATCCATTTTGCTACCATTAAGTCATGAGTTAGATTTACCAGTCTAAGCAAAAATCTTGTCAGTTCTCTGACAAAACAAGTAAAACTGTACAAGGTACAGTAAAAATGACCAGAACACTGGCCCTCACAGCTTGTGCAACATTCTGGTTAAGTACCTACTTGCAAGCTATATGATTTTGTGAGTGGCCAGAAAAATGGCGTTTGGGCCAGTAATAATTAAAAATTACTAGAACATGTGTCCAGTACAGGGTTGCAAGCACCTGGGGCCAAAAAAATTCCCTGACTTTCCACTGATTTTCCCTGACTAAAATCAGTTTTTCACTGACCAAAACCACCCTTTTTCAATGGCCACCTCCTCCCCTTTTAGCCGACTAAATCTTCCCATAACATTTTTTTTTCTTACAACAAGCATAAGCAATTTTAATAACTTATTTATTATGATTTATATTTATATATATTTCTAAAAATAAGCATTTTATGTATTTATACATACATTTTAGTAATTCGAAACACCTGAAGACTGCCATAGCCATAATCTTCCAATTTGTATACAAAAATAAATAAACTTCAGGAATAATTTTCCCTGATTTTTCACTGACTTTTGGAATTATATCGTTCATTGACTTTTTTTCAAAATTCCCTGACAATTCACTGACCTTGAAAAAAAAATCAAATTTCCCTGACGTTTCAAGTCTGCTGGCAAGCCTGTAGAAAAGGATTTGAGACTTTCGCGAAAACTTATTTACATTCTATAAACATTCCAGTGACAATTCTGAATTATACAACATACATGTACAGATCCTGTGCAGGGAATGCACTAAAAAGTGCCATCAGAAGTAAGTAAGTAACATAATATAGATATATTCATGCTAAAATAAATGAGGCATGTCGTGGGAAAATCGGGTTTAATGCATGTGCATAAAGTGTCGTCTCTGATTAGCCTGTGCAGTCCACACAGACTAATCCAAGACGACACTTGCTGCCTACAGTGGATTTATGTTTAGAGGAGACTTCCTTGAAACAGAAAATATCATAAAAGCGGAAAGTGCACTCCTGGATTGGCCTCTGCAGTCCGAACAGGCTGATCCAGGACGACAATTCACGCACATGCATTAAGCCCGGTTTTCCCATGACACGGCTCAAATGTGTTTCAGCTAAACTAGTCATTTGCAACCTACAACTCATTCTTAAAATAAATCGTTACAAGGATGTTAACACAGCATAGCACACGTTTGAGTCAAACATGAAATCTGAACCTCTCATAACATTAAAAAATACACTCCATGATCATATCTTCATCTGGCAAAACTATTTGTACATAACATTTTAGCTACCTTTTCTATGTCAACATTCAGTCCATTTATCGATAGTTGTTTCTCGTGAATTTCCTTCTGAAGACTCATGTTTAATTCTGCCTTCTCTTTTTCCAGTGTGACTATGCTGCGTTTCTCGGCTTCCAATTTCTCTTGTAACTGCAAAAATTCGAAAGTGTGATGCTATGTTAGCGTTAGCAGTAACCAAAATATCCAGTGCTACTAAATAGTTGGAAATTATTTTTAAATGATTCATATTTTCACATTTTTGGGGGGAAAACTATTTAAAACTTACAGGCATTTTTGCTAAATAAAAAAATTGGCTTCTGTTCACTATTTCCTAGTGCCAACCTAGGTTATGTCATATTAATTAAGATGGTAATAAATGTACATCATTGTCATATACAGTGTGTACATATGAACTGAAATTGTATATTTAGAAACTGGCAGAACAATTTCAACGAGCATAAAACAACAACAAAAACACAGATTTTTATTACATTAATTGATTGGGAAAGCATTTTGAAAAGCTCACTTCTTTGTTTACATTCCGAGTCTCTTTCACTTTGTTGTTGGCATATTCCAAGTCTGAAGTCAAGGCCTCAGCATCTCCTGTCAGTTTGTCGACTTCGTTCGAAAGTTCTGAGATTTTTAAGGATTTCTCTTGAAGCTGCTGACTCACTGTCTGGCTTTTTTCTTGACCCTGAAGTAACCAGCATTTATTACATACAGTACATTATTACCCAAGATACTTGCCTAAATACAGGGTTTAAACGAACTGCTGAAACAAAAATTCCATGATTTTTTCATATTGTTCACTTTCCCATGATACAATCCAACATACTATATTCAAAATACACTGATATCCACATATTATTTGGCATACATAATAAAATTGTAGTGCTGCAATACGTGTCTGTCCACCATTATGCTCTCAAGTTAGATTTTTTTAAATTACATTTCAATGAATTTGATCATTTGAATGCACTAATTGCATATCCAAGATAATTTTAAACTTTCATGACAATTTTTGAAAAATTCCTTGATCTTTCCATGATAAAATCCAATTTATAAAAATTCCATGACTTTTCCTGACAAAGCCCATTTTTCATGACTTTTCCTGACAAAGCCCATTTTCCATGACTTTTCCTGACAAAGCCCATTTTTCATGAATTTTCCTGACAAGGCCTATGTTCCATGACTTTTCCATCACCTTTTTAAGTAAATCTGAAATGTCTGAATTTGAATAGATTTTATTCTTTAAAAAACATACTGCAATATTCTGACCTTGTGGCTATTTGCATATAATAATAATAGTAATAATAATAATAATAATAATAATTTTAGTAGGATATAAAATATTACCAAATGTAAACACTGCAATCAATACATGAGTTGAAAATAACAACAACAACATAATAATAACAGTATTTTCAGTGACATATAACAAATAAACATGAGTTTTTGCCAGAAACTTATATTGGTTTCTGAATCCTTTTACAATAGATTTCATGCATACAGGTCAGTGTCAGGTTACTTTTTCAGAGTTATACCCATTGGCACCAGAGTAACACGTTCATAAAATATAGCTTCACAAATGCTGATTTACAAAATATATAAATATGTGTGAGTCAATAGAGACTTTTTTTCGATATACATGTTTCTACAGTATTTGATGCATCTTAATGTTACTTTTGGTGTCAATAAACTGTTTAAGTGTGTGTATACTTTATAAATTTTTTACTCTGGTGCCAGTGGTTAAAATACCTTTAGCATGGTGTCCTGTACATGTATCAGTTGCTCGTCCTTCATGACTATCTGGTTCTGTGCCTGCTTCAGTTCCACAGCAGACTTCTCCAGCTCAGCTTTCATCACCTCCATCTTGTCTTCACCTTCTTTCACTGTGACCTGAAGAGCATCTACCTGTTTCTTTGAGCTGCTTATATCACTGAAAACAACGTATTTGTTGAATAACATCTGAATTTGTGATAAAAGTGCAAACTTTTGGCATTATGTTATCTTTAGTGTCAACAAACAATGGACTCGAAATTGACGGCCTGAAATGTGCTTTGAACACTTTGTATCATGGAGATATTTTTCTCAAATTATGATATAAATTTTTGGGTGTGTATTATACAAGATGGCGTCATATAAGCGAGTATTTACGGTAATTTGATCCTTTTGAAATCCATCCCACCACCACAATAATATCCATATATTTTAAGGGTAGTACTTCTTCTAACTGCAAAATGCTTCAAACTGCTCAATAATGGCCTTAGTATATCATATATGGAACCTTTCTCATTATTCTAGGTGATCATTTACATCTTTATCGTTCTGTTTCTGTTTCTGAATTCAGAAACACAATACCCCCATACCTTTCAAGTTGTTTCTTGTCCCCTTTCAGTTTCCCTATCTCCGCTTCAAGCTTGCTAATGACACTCTCCTTATCCCTCATCTGTTTGCTGGTCTCGTCTAACGAAGACGTGATATTCTGCTCCTTGTTCTGGAACTCTTTAACCTTTGCCTGGAGTTGCTCCTTTTCAGCCTTCATCTTGGCCTGTTCTTGCGACCTTTCCTCCAGTTCTCTTCGCAGCTCTTCAAGCTTCAGTGTCAGTTCCTGCTGTTTGCTGCTGGAAGTGGTCTGCAGTTGCTTCTGTTCCGAACCTGCCTTCTCAAGCTTGGCTTTCAGTTTGGCGATGGAGGAGTCACGTTCTTGCAGAACCCTCTGTGAGTCTTCCAGCTTTTGGCTCACCTGAAAAAAATAGTAGATAAGCCTTGTTTCTAAAACGAGAAAAATATTTGCTTCAGGACTATCAGGGCTTTCTTCAAGATACAAAAAATATACATCTGGGATTAAGGATGTGATTTATAATATGTTTATACTAGCTTTGTTTCATTGTAAAAACTGTTCTTGTACTATACTATTATTTTTTCACCAACCCAGGAAAATGACAGAAAATACTTTCAATTTACCAGTAAACAGAATACAATGCCCTACGAATACGAAAGTTCTCAAACTCCAACTTGGTCTCCGCTTAAATATCTTCCAATGAAAACTCATTTAACATTTGGGCTTTGATATGGATAGATTAATGTAGGATTAAGACAAAGATTAAGCTTAAGAACGTCTGTAGTCATGGGGCAAGCACATTTTTATAAACCCCGGAATAGGACTTAGTTGTATGTCTTTTGTAAAAGAATTCAAGTTGACAGCAGATAACACTGATTGGCTGTTTGCCTTACACCCCTCCCTAACCTGGCCCTGTTTCTCCAGCAACATTTTCATCTCTGTCTCCTGATTGGTCAACCTCATTTCCTGCTGCTTACACACATCCTCGGCTTTCTTCAATGACGTCTCCAGCCTAGAATAAGAAAATATTTTACCGCAAACTAGAATAGACCGTAAACAGTTGTTGCCACTGAGATGTTTAACTCCCGCCAAGCTATGTCTAAAGTATCAATCTCCTTTCATCAAGTGACACAAGCACTTCTGGCCCCATGTTCACAAAACAAGATGAGCCTGATTTTCAGGTTCAGGATGAACTTGAGCCAGATATTTCAGGATCAGGCTCAAAAATGATGTTCAATAAAATCATGATCAATTTTAATTTGTGGTCAAATATATGTCAAAAAACGATTTTAAACTGTTAGCAACGTACATTTGCTATCTGATATAAAGATTTTAATAAAACAAGAGCTGTCAGAGGACAGCGCGCTCGACTATTAAAAGTAATTAAGTCGGTACATATTTTGGATAATGAAAGGGGCATACATTTGTTAAAATACAATATTTTTAAGTGAAGGCTTGTATAGTTTTAAAATTTTGGAACAAAAACTTTAACCACAAAGTCTATGTAAAAAGTGGGCTAACTCTGTTAAAATACAAAACAGAGTTATGGGTAATGTTGCCCCTGATACTAGATTTGATGATAAAGATTAGTTCCAAGTTTCAAGTGAATAACTTATGTAGTTTTGAAGTAACAAAACTTTTGAATATAAACTTTAACCAGAAAATCTATAAGGAAAAGGGGCATAACTCTGTCAAAATACCAAACATAGTTATGGGTAATGTTGCACCTGATTATAGAGTTGATGACAAAGGTTAGTTCCAAGTTTCAAGTGAATAACTTATGTAGTTTTGAAGTTACCAAACTTTTGAATATGAACTTTAAACAAAAAATTTAAGTGAAAAGGGGGCATAAGTCTGTCAAAATACAAAACTGACTTATGGGTAATGTTGCCCCTGGTACTAGAGTTGATGATAAAGGTTAGTTCCAAGTTTCAAGTGAATAACTTATGTAGTTTTGAAGTTAGCAAACTTTTGAATATAAACTTTAAACAGAACATCTATGTGAAAAAGGGACATAACTCTATCAAAATACAAAATAGAGTTATGGGTAATGTTCACTCTGATACTGGGATTGATGACAAAGGCATATTCCAAGTTTCAAGTGAATAGCTTTTGCAGTATTGAAGTTACAAAACTTTTGAATATGAAACCTTTCAAGTTGTTTCTTGTCCCCTTTCAGTTTCCCTATCTCCGCTTCAAGCTTGCTAATGACACTCTCCTTATCCCTCATCTGTTTGCTGGTCTTGTCTAACGAAGACGTGATATTCTGCTCCTTGTTCTGGAACTCTTTAACCTTTGCCTGGAGTTGCTCCTTTTCAGCCTTCGTCTTGGCCTGTTCTTGCGACCTTTCCTCCAGTTCTCTTCGCAGCTCTTCGAGCTTCAGTGTCAGTTCCTGCTGTTTGCTGCTGGAAGTGGTCTGCAGTTGCTTCTGTTCCGAACCTGCCTTCTCAAGCTTGGCTTTCAGTTTGGCGATGGAGGAGTCACGTTCTTGCAGAACCCTCTGTGAGTCTTCCAGCTTTTGGCTCACCTGAAAATAATATTAGATAAGCCTTGTTTCTAAAACGAGAAAAATAATTGCTTCAGGACTATCAGGGCTTTCTTCAAGATACAAAAAATATACATCTGGGATTAAGGATGTGATTTAGAATATGTTTATACTAGCTTTGTTTCATTGTAAAAACTGTTCTTGTACTATACTATTATTTTTTCACCAACCCAGGAAAATGACAGAAAATACTTTCAATTTACCAGTAAACAGAAAACAAGTCCCTACGAATACGAAAGTTCTCAAACTCCAACTTGGTCACTGCTTAAATATCTTCCAATGAAAACTCATTTAACATTTGGGCTTTGATATGGATAGATTAATGTAGGATTAAGACAAAGATTAAGCTTAAGAACGTCTGTAGTCATGGGGCAAGCACATTTTTATAAACTCCGGAATAGGACTTAGTTGTATGTCTTTTGTAAAGGAATTCAAGTTGATAGCAGATAACACTGATTGGCTGTTTGCCTTACACCCCTCCCTAACCTGGCCCTGTTTCTCCAGCAACGTTTTCATCTCTGTCTCCTGATTGGTCAACCTCGTTTCCTGCTGCTTACACACATCCTCGGCTTTCTTCAATGACGTCTCCAGCCTAGAATAAGAAAATATTTTACCGCAAACTAGAATAGACTGTAAACAGTTGTTGCCACTGAGATGTTTAACTCCCGCCAAGCTATTTCTAAAGTATCAATCTCCTTTCATCAAGTGTCACAAGCACTTCTGGCCCCATGTTCACAAAACAAGATGAGCCTGATTTTCAGGTCCAGGATGAACTTGAGCCAGATATTTCAGGATCAGGCTCAAAAATGATGTTCAATAAAATCATGATCAATTTTAATTTGTGGTCAAATATATGTCAAAAAACGATTTTAAACTGTTAGCAACATACATTTGCTATCTGATATAAAGATTTTAATAAAACAAGAGCTGTCAGAGGACAGCGCGCTCGACTATTAGAAGTAATTAAGTCGGTACATATTTTGGATAGTGAAAGGGGCATACATTTGTTAAAATACAATATTTTTAAGTGAAGGCTTGTATAGTTTTAAAATTTTGGAACAAAAACTTTAACCACAAAGTCTATGTAAAAAGTGGGCTAACTCTGTCAAAATACAAAACAGAGTTATGGGTAATGTTGCCCCTGATACTAGATTTGATGATAAAGATTAGTTCCAAGTTTCAAGTGAATAACTTATGTAGTTTTGAAGTAACAAAACTTTTGAATATAAACTTTAACCAGAAAATCTATAAGGAAAAGGGGCATAACTCTGTCAAAATACAAAACATAGTTATGGGTAATGTTGCACCTGATTATAGAGTTGATGACAAAGGTTAGTTCCAAGTTTCAAGTGAATAACTTATGTAGTTTTGATGTTAAAAAACTTTTGAATATAAACTTGAAACAAAAAATTTAAGTGAAAAGGGGGCATAAGTCTGTCAAAATACAAAATTGACTTAAGGGTAATGTTGCCCCTGGTACTAGAGTTGATGATAAAGGTTTCCAAGTTTCAAGTGAATAACTTATGTAGTTTTGAAGTTAGCAAACTGTTGAATATAAACTTTAAACAGAACATCTATGTGAAAAAGGGACATAACTCTATCAAAATACAAAATAGAGTTATGGGTAATGTTCACTCTGATACTGGGATTGATGACAAAGGTATATTCCAAGTTTCAAGTGAATAGCTTTTGCAGTATTGAAGTTACAAAACTTTTGAATATGAAACTTTAACCAGAAAATCAATGTGAAAAAGGGGCATAACTCTGTCAAAATACAAAACATAGTTATGGGTAATGTTGTACCTGATTATAGAGTTGATGACAAAGGTTAGTTCCAAGTTTCAAGTGAATAACTTATGTAGTTTTGAAGTTACCAAACTTTTGAATATAAACTTTAAACAAAAATTTAAGGGAAAAGGGGGCATAAGTCTGTCAAAATACAAAATTGACTTATGGGTAATGTTGCCCCTGGTACTAGAGTTGATGATAAAGGTTAGTTCCAAGTTTCAAGTGAATAACTTATGTAGTTTTGAAGTTAGCAAACTGTTGAATATAAACTTTAAACAGAACATCTATGTGAAAAAGGGACATAACTCTATCAAAATACAAAATAGAGTTATGGGTAATGTTCACTCTGATACTGGGATTGATGACAAAGGTA
Source organism: Congeria kusceri (assembly GCA_027627225.1). Taxonomy (NCBI): domain Eukaryota; kingdom Metazoa; phylum Mollusca; class Bivalvia; order Myida; family Dreissenidae; genus Congeria; species Congeria kusceri. The sequence goes on from CM051035.1 coordinate 21,300,563, forward strand.
TATTCCAAGTTTCAAGTGAATAGCTTTTGCAGTATTGAAGTTACAAAACTTTTGAATATGAAACTTTAACCAGAAAATCAATGTGAAAAAGGGGCATAACTCTGTCAAAATACAAAACATAGTTATGGGTAATGTTGTACCTGATTATAGAGTTGATGACAAAGGTTAGTTCCAAGTTTCAAGTGAATAACTTATGTAGTTTTGAAGTTACCAAACTTTTGAATATAAACTTTAAACAAAAATTTAAGGGAAAAGGGGGCATAAGTCTGTCAAAATACAAAATTGACTTATGGGTAATGTTGCCCCTGGTACTAGAGTTGATGATAAAGGTTAGTTCCAAGTTTCAAGTGAATAACTTATGTAGTTTTGAAGTTAGCAAACTTTTGAATATAAACTTTAAACAGAACATCTATGTGAAAAAGGGACATAACTCTATCAAAATACAAAATAGAGTTATGGGTAATGTTCACTCTGATACTGGGATTGATGACAAAGGTATATTCCAAGTTTCAAGTGAATAGCTTTTGCAGTATTGAAGTTACAAAACTTTTGAATATGAAACTTTAACCAGAAAATCAATGTGAAAAAGGGGCATAACTCTGTCAAATACAAAACAGAGTTATGGGGAATGTTGCCCTTGATTCTGGAGTTGATGAAAAAGGTTAGTTCCAAGTTTCAAGTGAATAACTTATGTAGTTTTGAAGTTACAAAACTTTTGAATATAAACTTGAACCAGAAAATTTAAGTTAAAAAGGGGCATAAATCTGTCAAATGCAAAACAGAGTTATGAGGAATGTTGCCCCTGACACTGGAGTTGATGACAAAGGTGAGTTTCAAGTTCGAAGTGAATAACTTTTGAATATAAACTTTAACCAGAAAATCTATGTGCAAAAAGGGGCATAACTCTGTCAAAATACAAAACAGAGTTATATGGAATGCTGCCCTTGATACTGGAGTTGATGACAAAGGTTAGTTACAAGTTTCAAGTGAATAACTTATGTAGTTTTGAAGTTACAAAACTTTTGAATATAAACTTTAACCAGAAAATCTAAGTAAAAAAGGGGCATAACTCTGTCAAAATACAAAACAGCGTTATGGGGAATGTTGCCCCTGATACTGGAGTTGATGACAAAGGTAGGTATGTTCCAAGTTTCAAGTGAATAACTTATGTAGTCTTGAAGTTACAAGACTTTTGAATAAAAACTTTAACCAAATTCAGACGCGGACACGGACGCCGACGCCGGGGGAAGTATGAAAGCTCACCTATTCTTCAAATAGTCGAGCTAAAAATTAGCAAAAAATATGTGATTTTCTCAAAAAGTAAAGTTATTATGAAAATAAATTATGTTTGATATTCCGCTCAGTTCAGCTACAAGATCAAGATCATCTAAGACTGATCCTGATCCTGTAATTTATTCTTTGTGAACAAGGGGCCTGAAGATTTACCATGTGTGTGAAAAAGGTAAACATATAAACATGTCAAATCCAAGTGAAATGGAGAAAACACCAGATTACTGTTCATATATTTTGAAATTTATGGAAACATCTATCAAGCCAACTTAAGTTCTATCAATCTAAAGCTAAGCCCCATAAATAACTAAGTCCTTAACCTTAGACTTAGGGTTGACATTTCATACATTACACATACAAATTAAAAGGCATCTTACAATGTAAGTCGTGTTTACCAACCTAGCAAGCTCCTCAGCTTTTGGGGCTCTCTCCAACTGGGCTTCCAGTTTCTTGATCTGTTCTTCATATCTGAAATAATAATATGAATACTGCAAAAATCATAAGTTTTAGGATGCTGGAACATGAAGTCTCTTTCAAGCTTAAATCAATTTTGGAATTTACAATTTCCAAAATGTGTTGCATTATTTAGAAAATAATTATTATGTAGATGTATCTGGATGCAACTTTCAAGTGTAACATGTTACAGTAAACTTCCGAAAGATATCGCTTATGATGACATATCTCATGTAATGATGCTGAGTCCAAGGTCCCAGCCTGATCCCATATATTTAAATTGATATAACATTGGTTGAAACAATATCGCATGTAACAAAGTTTTGGGTATAACAATGTTGTTTTCACAGCCCAGACAACAATAGTATTCACCCTGTTCAACATATTTTACAGTCAGATATATATCATATTTTATTAAACGAGTTCAAAAATTTTGTTAGTAAGCGAGCCTTTGGCAAGCTTACTAACGAATTTCCTAGACGAGTTTAATAAAACATGATATGAAATGACAATGTCAGATCTTTTTTACCACATGCTTTTAAACGAAAAAAATGCTTCTAATTTTACCAAAGCATGTCTATAAATCCTAAAAGTATTTACTGCATTGACGTCATTTCATGTTGACGACGTTACTTCACCAAAATAACGTCATGCGATTGGTCAGTCAAAAAATATGTAGCCAATGAAAACGCTCAAAATGTTATCTTACACATGTGTAAGATAAAAATATTTGTAATGGTTCTATTACATGGAAAACAAGATATAGCATGTGATAAAATTAAAATTAAACCTTCTTCGTCCTGCTTTATCCAAGAAATATATGTAACTCTCACATGACATCAACATCCACTCTGTCTAATTAATGACTGTGCAACCATGAAATATTTTTCAAACCTGGAGACTTCAGATGCCTTTGGTGCATTTGCCAGCTTTTCTTTGAGCTGTTTTATCTCTTCTTCTGATCTGAAACAAAAACATCCTTTACAAAGTTATCAGTGGCGCATTAGATATGTATAGCTCGGTCACACTAACCAAACACTCATGAACTGTATTGACATACACTATGCGTTTGAATTATTTGCTATATTTATACTTGTTTTGTTTTTTTGCACATGTTTTACATGTTTACTTATACTATTACTGTATTTTTAGTGAAGTATGCTACATTGCTTTTAATTGATATCAGTGCGGAAACATATACCGGGTATTCATTGTAACAGATTTGTAACATATTCATCGTAAACCTCAGTGTCAGATTTATGTGTCCGAGCTATAAGTGCATATAAACTTAAGTCCATTGGTATAGCTTTACAATGCAAACCATCTAATGCCAGTAAATATAAAATGGAGCATTTTGTTATTTCAAAACAGTTTGCTTCAACATGCATTCATCTGATATCAAAAATAACAAAATCTACCAAGTCTTTAGTTTTATAAGTTCAACACACCCTTCAGTGAAATTCATTCAATCATAAGACATATTAACAAAATGGCCAAGATGACCCTTGGTTGCTCAACTGAGTTTAGCTAGAACTGCCACCGTCAAGGCGCAAATAGTCTCCCCACCTCAATCATTAACAGTAATTGGCATTGAATAACAACATGAATAAGTATGTTGCCAGACATAGAAGTGATCTGAAGGAATTTGGTAGAGTCACCCTACTTGGGTAATTCTGTGAAAACTATTTTCAAATCCAGCCAGCGATTTCAGACCAAGAGATTTTCAAAGTTTTCATTATAGCCATATAAGGAAAACTGCCCCGCCCCCCTGGCGGCCACGTTTATTTACGAATCAAAATGATTTAAAGGAACATTTCTGTGAAATTATTTTGAAACCCAGCCAGTGGTTTCAAACAAGAAGATTTTGAAAGTTTTAAATAAAGCCATATAAGGAAAACTGCCCTGCCCCCTGGCCGCCATGTTTTTTCACGAATCAAAATGATTTGAAGGAATTTGGTAGAGGGTCACCCAAGAAACATTTCTGTGAAATTATTTTGAAATCCAGCCAGTGGTTACAGACAAGAAGTTTTTAAAAAATTTCAAAATAGCCATAAATGGAAAACTGCCTCGCCCCATGGCGGCCATGTTATTTTATGAATCAAAATGATTTGAAGGAATTTGGTAGAAGGTCACCTAAGGAACATTTCTGAGACAAGAGGGCCAAATGGCCCTGGGTCGCTCACCTGAGTTTCATTAGTGAAACAATTTTCCATGTGTCAGATTTTTATACGGATATGAATATACTGATACGGACTGATGAAAAGGCTGTCTAATCATCATGGTTTGAAAAACTTGACAACAGACATTCAAAATTTTGAAGTACATATTGAAATTGAAGCTTTTTCTTCTGTTTGACCTAGTGACCTAGTTTATGACCCCACATGACCCAGATTCGAACTCGGCCAAGATATCATTGGGAAAAATGTTCTGACCAAGTTTCATGAAGATTGGGCAAAAAAAAGTGACTTCTAGAGTGTTAACAAGCTTTTTCTTCAATTTAACCTAGTGACCTTGTTTTTCACCCCACATGACCCAGATTCAAACTCGGCCGAGATATCATTAAGACAAATGTTCTGACCACATTTCACAAAGATTAGGCAAAAAATGTGACTTCAAGAGTGTTAACAAGCTTTTTCTTCAATTTGACCTAGTGACCATATTTTTTCACCCCACATGACCCAGATTTGAACTCGGCCAAATATCATTGGGACAAATGTTCTGACCAAGTTTCATGAAGATTGGGCAAAAAATGTTACTTCTAAAGTGTTAACAAGCTTTTTCTTCAATTTGACCTAGTGACCTAGTTGTTGACCCCACATGACCCAGATTCGAACTCGGCTGAGATATCATTGGGGCAAATATTCTGACCAAGTTTCATGAAGACTGGGCAATAAAATGTGACTTCTACAGTGTTCACCAGCTTTTCCTACAGCCATATTAGGAAAACTGCCCCCCCCCCTGGCGGCCATGTTTTTCACCGGACCGGAACCACTTTTGAACTCGGGCGAGATATCATCAGAACAAAGGCTTTGAGCAACTTTCATGTTGATTGGGCCAAAAATGTGACTTCTAGAGTGTTCACAAGCTTTTCCGATAGCCATATAAGGACAACTGACCCCCCCTGGCGGACATGTTTTTTAACGGACCGGAACCCTTTTTTTTAATGAACTCGGCCGAGATATCATAAGAACATAAGAGCAAGTTCATGCTGATTAGGCCAAAAATGTGACTTCTAGAGTGTTCACAAGCTTTTCCTATAGCCATATAAGGAAAACTGCCCGCCCCCCTGGCGGCCATGTTTTTCACCGGACCGGAACCATTTTTTAACTCGGCCGAGATATCATCAGAACAAAGGTTCTGAGCAAGTTTCATGTTGATTGGGCAAAAAATGTGACTTCTAGAGTGTTCACAAGCTTTTCCTATATATAGCCATATAAGGAAAACTGACCCCTCCCCTGGCGGCCATGTTTTTCACCGGAACGGAACCATTTTTGAACTCCGCTGAGATATCATAAGAACAAATGTTCTGAGCAAGTTTCATGTTGATTAGGCAAAACATGTGACTTCTAGAGTGTTCACAAGGTTTTTCTATAGCCATATAAGGAAAACTGCCCCGCCCCATGGCGGCCTTGTTTTTCAATGGAGCGGAACCATTTTCGAACTCGGCCGAGATATCATAACAACAAAGGTTCTGAGCAAGTTTTATATTGATTGGGCAAAAATTGTGACTTCTAGAGTGTTCACAAGCTTTTTCTATAGCCATATAAGGAAAACTGCCCCGCCCCCTGGCGGCCATGTTTTTCAACGGATCTGAACCATTTTCGAATTCAGCCAAGATATCATTAGAACAAATGTTCTGAGCAAGTTTCATGTTGATTGGGCACAAAATGTGACTTCTACAGTGTTCACAAGCTTTTTCTTCAATTTGACCTAGTGACCAAGTTTTTGACCCCAAATGACCCAGTTTCGAACTGGGCCGAGATATTATTGGGACTAATGTTCTGAACAAGTTTCATGAAGATTGTCCAATAAATGTGGCCTCTAGAGTGTTCACAAGGTAAATGTTGACGACGAACGACGCATGACTGACGATGGAAAAAGGCGATCACAAAAGCTCACCATGAGCATGTTGTGCTCAGGTGAGCTCAATAATATGTTCAAATCTAGCCAGTGGTTTCTGACAAGAAGATTTTTGAAGTTTTCCAGTTTTAAAGCTTTTGGTTGCCATGGCAACCAGAGTTTTCAATATATTCTAATGAAGTGAAGGAATTTGTTAAATGACCATTCTAGGAACATTCCTGCCAAGTTTGGTTAAAATCCACCCAGTGGTTTCATAGAAAAAGTAGTTTGAAGTAAAATGTTGACGCCGGACGCCGGACTCAGACTGATCACAATAGCTCACCCTTGAGCACTTTGTGCTCAGGTGAGCTCAAAAATAACAAAACCTACTAAGCCTTTTGTTTTTTTAGCTTACACACTCTGCCCTTACATGGATTTATCAGCCATCAAGAATAACAAAACCTACTCTGCCTTTTGTGTTCTAAGTTCAACACACCCTTCATTGAAATGCATTCATCTGACATCAAAAATAACAAGACCTACTGACCACTTTGCTTCCACACAATCTGTTCTGACATGCATTTATTAGACACCAAGAATAACAGAAACATACTAGGCCTTTTGTTAGACACTCTCTGCTTTAACGACTTTCATGCCCTTACATACATTTACTGGTGTCAGACATCAAGTACCGGTATACAAAACCTACAGAGCCTTTTGCTTCTTGAGCTGGACACACTCAGCTTTGGCAATTTCCGTCTCGCGCTCCTGTTCGAGCGCCATTTTGTCCATGAGCGTCTGTACAGACACAAGCTCCTTCTTCAGGACTGCCACATCTTCTGTGCCGGATCTGTGGGCAATTGGGATAACTTTGGGGGTAAATAAATGTGCTGGGGGTAAATTGGGGAGTGTCTTTTGGGGGAAATAAGAAAAATGAAATGAAAAGTGCTTTGAGGCAAAATAAACTGGTAAAAATATAGGAAAATTGTACTCTATTATATATAAAAGCCTAATGTTTAAGAAGCTTCAAACAGCAATATATAATTTTAAAAGAAAGTTTGTTTAACAAATAATATGCTGTTTTGCAGTGATGTTGGTGCTCATGACTACTATATAAAAATTAGACAACATGTGTTGAATATTGAATATTCTATGTTTGTCACAAAAGAAAGATGTAATAATGAGTAATCAAAATTATGTTTTGTGAAAAGCACTTATTTCATTTTTGTAATGTGGACTTTTCTGAAAATATTTTTTTATACATTTTTTTTGTTTACATGCTGGTTATACCATCAATAGTTTTTTCGTGTTGTCAGTAAGTTTAAAGTAAGTTAACGATCAAGTTTTTGCCACTAATAACTTAAGCCTTTCTTTTGTAATTGTTTAGGGATTTATTTTCAATTCACTTCTTAAGTCAGTGCATCAAACATTATTTTGTGTGCAATGTGTGGATTATCTAACATAATCTGAATATAAAACACAATGTGGAAATTAACCCGTACACTTGATGCAAATCTAGGCAAATTGTAATATTTTGATTGAAAATATCTCCATAAATACACACCTCTGAGACAGCTGCATTTCCAGTCCAGTCACATACTGCTCCTTCGCTTCGATTTGTTGCTGAAAGAAACACCAAAATCTTTAATACATGCAGATACAATTGGGGCGATGACATATATGAGGCGTGTCGTTGGAAAACTGGGCTGAATGCATGTGCGTAAAGTGTTGTCCCCGACCATGCTGTGCAGTCAGCACAGGCTAATCTGGGAAGACACTTTCCGCCTACAGTGGATTTATGTTAAAAAGAGACTTCCTTGAAACAGAAAATACCATAAAAGTGGAAAGTTTGAAAACTGAAAACTGCATGGACTTGGACATGCTTTGCAATTTTGTCTTTCTTCATGTTATGACCACACTTTACACACATGCATTAAGCCTGGTTTTCCCAGACATAGTTCAGAATTTGTTTTATTCCAAATGAGAATACTATGTTAAACAAATGTTGATATCTAACTAATGCTGTATATATGTGTATTATAAATCAATTGCTGAGGTAACAGAGCAATTGTCCATGACATAACAATCTAATTCGGTCACTAAACACTAAAGCAAAATTTGAAATTTATTCGAATGTAGCCTTCATAAATGTCCTACCTTCAGTGAGTTAAGGTGGTCTTGCAATGCCCCCTTCTGTGCCTCATATTCGTCAGCCTTTGCTTTTGCATTCACTGCCACAGTGGCCTAAGACAAGTCAGGTCAAATAATAAACATGCAATCCAGATTTTTACAAGCAAATTATGTGAATTCTCCTGTGATCAGTTACGATCAGTTGAAACATTTTATTTCGTTAAGACACACATCACAATACTACATGATTTTTCTTGCAAAAAAACAGATTTGTTTAAAGTTAAAGTGTGTATGTACGACTTGTTATATCAATTATTTTCAAAATAGTATTTGAAAGTGTTAAAATAGCTTAAAATCAGATAGAAAGAAAATATGAAGGAAACACTAACATGTCAAACAAATAAGCAAAAAACATACATCGACTTTTGCTTGGTTTATTAGTGTTGTGTAACCTAAACCAACTGCGAGTCATCGTATGTACATGATTGGAGGTTTTGGCTGTACAGTTGAAAACTATTCTGTCAGTAAAAGCTAGCCAATTATGCTTTGTACAACAATGGATCTTCTAAACTGTTCATCCATTTTAATTTGAAGTATATGGTACATGTAATTCACTTTATCGTGTTGTTTTTATTTATGCCATTATATGTCTGTTTTAGGATCGTACATATACCCTTTAAAACATTATTAGAGAAGAAAAAGTGTATGCACATAAAGTCTGGATGTACTACAATTGGAAACAACTTATTCTAAAGCATCTGAACTAAGATTTTTTACAGAACTTAAATGTAAGTCTTAATACTACTGTACAATTACTAACCATGAAATGCTTCAATTAAGAGACCAGGCTGACCAAAAAGACGATATAATATTTGAATAACACAATCTTACCAGTTCAGCTGCCTTGTTCTGGTACTGATTTTTCTCTTCTCGTAGTGAATCAACTTCAGATGAAAGTTCGGAAATCTTAACTTGCAAATGGTGAACCTCTGAACTCACTGGAAAACAACATGTCAACTACAGGTTTAACATATGGACACATCCACAAAACTCTCTTGTATTTTTTTAATCATAAAAGTCTTTAAGTCTGTGACTCTGACTATTTCGAATATACTAGATTCTGTGTTTGATAAACACACATGCCCCCGGTTGGTTCTGGAAAGTCCATTTTTTTTCCAAATTAGGTCAAGGTCAAAGTGAGGTTGGGTGATATGGGTGGATTGGTAATGGTCATAAGCAGCAACTGTGAAAATATCCAAGTGTTGTAGTTAGCGGTGTTGGTGCTAGATGAAACGGTAACATCTTGTTAACCAAGAAATGGCACTTTTGAATTATTATTAGTCCAAATTAGTTCAAGGTCAAGGTCAAATCTAGTTAACCAAGAAACAGCCCATTTGAATTATTTAAGTGCAAATTAGGTCAAGGTCAAAGTGAGGCTGGGTGATATTGGTGATATGGGTGGATTGGGAACGGTCATAAGTAGCAACTGTGAAAATATCCAAGTGTTGTAGTAAGCGGTGTTGCTTCTAGACGAAACGGTAATATCTAGTTAACCAAGAAATGGCAATTTTGAATTATTATAAGTCCAAATTAGGTCAAGTTCAAAGTGAGATTGGGTGATATGGGTGGATTGGAGATGGTCATAAGCAATAACTGTGTAAGTATCGAAGTGTTGTAGCAAGGTGTTGGTGCTAGACGAAACGGTAAAATCTAGTTAACCAAGAAATAGCCCATTTGAATTATTCTAAGTGCAAATTAGGTTAGGGTCAAATTGAGGTTGGATGATATGGGTCGATAGGTATCCAAGTGTTGTAGTAAGCGGTGTTGGTGCTAGCTAGAAGAAACGGTAAAATCTACTTAACCTTGTCACGGACAGACGGAAGGACTGACGGACAGGACAATCACTATTTGCCTCCCGCATCAAGATGCCGGGGGCATAAAAATACCCGGCTTTTTTTGTTCACCTGAAAAATTGATTTTGAAATTATCACTTAGTTAGGACGGAAGTTAAAATTTTCCTAGAAGCTTGATGGATATGTATCCTAGTCAGTTAATCTTCATTTCCTGTGGATGGTACACTAACAGTTAAACCATAAAGAAGAGGAAAATAGGCTGTTCCAAAGTTCACTCTGCCATTGCCAAATTAACCAATGGCTACACATTTCAACACAGGGCTTCACAAATTTCCAGTTGGATATATCTTTTTCTTCATAAATTTTAAAACCATAAATAATATCAAGATAACTAGGATTTAAACATTTATGTGGAATTAGGCCAAAAAATTTGAAGCATGGAGAACCCTGGGTTGCCATAGCAACCAGACAAAAATACGACCAAGCTACATTCACTTACAGAGAGTTCTAGCTTCCTCTGAGCCTCGTAGCTGCAGTTTCATCATCTCCAACTCATCCTGGTCCTGAAAAGCATCCAACAGGCAAGTCATACATATCACCAAAAGCAAACATACCGTACCCTTGACATCTAGTACATCAGCATGGGTTGGTCTTACTTTAAAACAATGGGGAGAGATATATTTATAGTAAACATTTCAATCAACTATAACACTTCTTTATTTATCTATTTGTGACAACATACATCATGTCAACACACATCTCAACTGACAGGTTTGTTTTAACTATCTGGGTTAATTTCAGTTAACCTGCCCAAAAAATTTCCGCATTCACACTTACGAAATGTTTACAGCACAACATATATGTGCAATAGAGCAATGTATTTGTTCTTTAACACAAAAGTGAATGAATGATATTTTAAGAGTGCAGTGGGATTCAACAATAAGACTAGAACTCAGCAAGTCAGATGTGTCGCCTGACTGGGCATGACTAAAGTACAATAAGAGCAGCTATGCCAAAAACCACCCTTAACCTTCCTTTGGTGCCTACGAAAACTTTCCTAAAGTTTCATAATGATCGCACAAAAACTTATTGTCAAGTTATTGTCTGCACAAACTGAAGGGAACGCCGCCACCGACAACGCCGGCAAAAGTAATCCCTGTATGTCGCCTTTTCAGGTGACACAAAAACAGCTCTAATATCCACATGTGGCTCTACCTCTGATGACAGTGCTTTTGAAGGTTTCTTCCACGATTTACCAGACTTGTCAGCTACAGCCTTGCGAAGTTCCTCATTTTCTCTCCGCAGTGCAAACACATCACCGTCTCTGTATGAATGTATATGAAGCAAGATAAGCAAAAACAAGAGCATTATTTTATTTATTTTTTTACCGATTTGTCATGATTATCAAAGCATTGTAAATGCCAATGCATTGTAAATGCCAAAGCATTGTAAATGCAAGCTCCAATATTACATTCTCAAAATGCAATTTAATCTTTTATAAATATTTTGTGAAACAAAACAAGTACGGGTTGCTAAATAATGTGCAAAAAGTTTACAAAACCTTAACAAGATTTCAGTTCAAGCTCTTCTGGAAACACATAACAGCAACAACAACATGATAAGTATTACACGTTAAATGCTACATTTATGGGTAATAATGTTCTTTGAAAAAAGAAATTTTTCAATATTAAAAGATACAGATTTAAATAGCAGGTAGCTACACCCTGCTCCTGTTTGGTTCCCCTTTCAGAAATGTTGAATATCTTTTGAATGTCAATATATTTTTACAAATATTCAATGGCAAATCAATAGACAATGTTTAAAAACCTTAATTAGAAACATTTAACAGGTAAATACATGGAGTTACGAATTTATTAGAAAATACCAAAGAACTGGTCTGACTTTCCACCTTGGGGTGGTATTCACAAAGCATCTTAAGTTAAATTTTATCCTTATCCGTAAATGTGGAATTTTCCTCAACTGTATAATTCCATACAGAAACAGTTTCGCACTAAGTTATACTTTCAAATAACATCATTATGAAAATGTTATTTCAGGAACATCAACAAAACATTAATCTGTTTATAAAGTAAAGAAATATAATATATTCCAATTTAGCAATTAAGTGAAAATATTTAAGAAATTACTTAAGATACTTTGTGAATACCAGCCCTCCTCCTTTTGACCAGCACCTTGTACCTGTTTTGATCCTCGATCTTTCCCTATTCATGTAACACAACCAGGACCCGTGTTCACAAAACAAGTTGAGCCTGATTTTCAGGTTCATGATGAGCTTGAGCCAGATATTTCAGGATCAGACTCAAAAATGATGATCACTAAAATCAGGATCAATTTTAAGTTTTGGTCAAATATATATTATAAAAACGATTTTAAACTCTTACCAATGTACATTTGCTGTCTGATATGAAGAATTTAATAAAAGAAATAAAAATAATTATATGATTTTATCAAAAAGAAAATTTATTCCGAAAATAAAATATGTTTGATATTCCGCTCAGTTGAGCTACAAAATCAAGATCAGCTAAGACTGATCCGGATCCTGTAATTGATTCTTTGTGAACACAGGGCCAGAAATCAAATACAAATATTATAACCATGACGAAAAAGTTATAATTAGGTCAAAAACAAATACTTTTCAAGATGTCCAGAATGAAGACAGTTTGCTTACATTTGATCCACTTACATTCTACCTAAGCATTTGTTACTTTTTAAGAATCAAACACAACTGCTTTTAACCATGAAATGTAAGTACAATGTAACCTGTTCTCGGATGCCTTGTGGTCATGTGCATCTGCATAGTGGCTTTGTAGAGCATCAGTTGACGGCAGGGATGTCTTACACATTGGACAAAGAAAACCCTCCTGGATGGAGAAACAAAATCATACAGAATTATTAATTTTAATGAAATCCAGTATATGATATTGTTCAGGCTGCCAAAACATAAGGTTCTACAGTTTTACTACTTGAAAGGGACATGTTCACAGATTGACGAATTGACAATTTTTCAACTTTTTGTCACAGACTCCAAAAAACAACAACAGTGTATACAAGGGCGCAAAATAACACTATGGACCTAGAAATATACTGCAAAAACCATTTCATTTATGAGTAATCATCAGTTGAATTGATACCAGAGAATAATGTGGAAACTGCATTAAAGCCGGATTTTTTATTTTGCAGATGGGGGTACATGTACAAGTCAATGTTGGTGAAGAAGAATGGAAGTTTCATGTTGATGATCTAAAATGTATGCAGTAAAGTTTAATCAAGATTGATCAAGAACTTTAGAAAATATGACAGGAATACTAGACTTTAAAGCAAATTCTATTTTTAGCTCTAGTGGCCATTTTGTGCAGTGAGGCGTTCCGGCAGTGAGGCATTTTAATAAGTTTGATAGAGGACCACAAAACGAACATTGGTGTGAAATTAATTGAAAATCTAGCCATAGGTCTAGAAGAAATTGGCGTTTAGACATATTTCTATATTTAGCTCTGGCGGCCATCTTGTGCCGTGAAGCAGAACCATTTTCACAAGTTTGGTAGAGGACCATCCAAGGAACATATCTGTAAAGTTTCATGAAGATTGACCGAGAACTTTAGAAAATATGACAGGAATACAAAACTTTAACGCAAATTCTATTTTTAGCTCTAGTGGCCATCTTGTGCAGTGAGGCGGAACCATTTGAAGAAGTTTGGTAGAGGAACACTAAACAAACATTTGTCTAAAATTATTTGAAAATCTAGCCATAGGTTTAAAAGAAAATGACGTTGAGACATAATTCTATTTTTAGCTCTGGTGGCCATCTTGTGCAGTGAGGCGGAACCATTTTCACAGGCTTGGTAGAGGACCATTTAAGGAACATTTCTGTAAAGTTTCATGAAGATTGACCAAGAACTTTTGAAAATATGACAGGAATACGAAACTTTAACGCAAATTCTATTTTTAGCTCTAGTGGCCATTTTGTGCAGAGAGGCGGAACCATTTGAATAAGTTTGGTAGAGGAATACTTAACAAACATTTGTGTAAAATTATTTGAAAATCTAGCCATAGGTTTAGAAGAAAATGGCGTTTAGACATAATTCTATTTTTAGTGAAGTGGAACCATTTTCACAGGTTTGGTAGAGGACCATCCAAGGAACATTTCTGAAAAGTTTCATGAAAATTGACCAAGAACTATTGAAAATATAACAAAAAAATGAAACTTTTACGCAAATTCTATTTTTAGCTCTAGTAGCCATTTTGTGCAGTAAGACGGAACCATTTGAATAAGTTTGGTAGAGAAACACTAAACAAACATTTGTGTAAAATTATTTGAAAATCTAGCCATAGGTTTAGAAGAAAATGGCGTTTAGACATAATTCTATTTTTAGCTCTGGTGGCCATCTTGTGCAGTGAAGCGGAACCATTTTCACAGGTTTGGTCGAGGACCATCCAAGGAAAATTTCTGTAAAGTTTCATGAAGATTCACCACAAACTTTCAAAAATATGACAGGAACACGAAACTTTAACGAAAAATGTTAACATCGCAACGCCCGCCCAACTGCCTGACCACCCGCCCGCCCAACCGCCCACCGAGCCGACTGGTTTTCGCCCTCAAGTGTTTGTAACCCTAAACGATGGAATAATTTGGAGTGTTTCTGTTGTTTTCGTTGAAACTGTTGATATCATGTGCAACACTTACAAAAAGTAAATAATGCAGGGTGAAATATAGAAGACGGAATGGCCGAGTGGTTAAGGCAAAAGCCTTTTAATCCAGAGGTCTAAAGTATCATAACAAGAAAAGAATTTAGAAACAAGAGGGCCATGATGGCCCAAAGCATTCACCTGAGTCTGAGTACTATGGCGACCATTAGGGATGCAACAGGTACCCGTAAATACCTCGGTACTATTAAAACCCATTTTGCATGGCATTAACATATAGGGGCGATACAAAAAAACATGGAAATAATTCTATAAAAATACATAAAGAGCTTATGATTGGATACTACATCTTTTTTTCACATACCGGTATATGTTTGAATTAAAATTATTTATTAACACCAGTACACAGACCGATTTGATGTCAGTTTAACTTTGCATATCAGTGATTGACATATTGTTCTGTATTGTTGTTTTCAAAAATGTTTTAAATGTTTTTGCAACCAAGTCCATAAGCAATGATAAACCTTTACGGGTTCAAAACTGGTATGTACAGTGACACTCCATAGTTACTACACTCTACCAAAACTTCCTAAATATCATCATAATGGCACCATATAAATGTATCAAACCAAGTAGATTATTCTAGCTCAGTTGGCAGAGCGCTATACTCTCAATCAAGTGTTCTTGAGTTCGAGCACCAGCCCAGCCACATAACTTGTGTGGGCATTGGTCGTGAAATAATTTCTATGGCCATTATCCCCCTACCTCTGATTCAAGTAGGGCAGTTGTCATTTACTGGCACAAGTATGTGCCCTTGGTACTGGTAAACCACTTTCATCGGCTTAGTTTGCCAAGAAAAAGTGTGAGTAGGTTAACTGACCGCCATTATATCACTGAATTACTGGTAAATAAGGTGAAAAATCCAAACAAACAAACTTTCCAAATGTACTCTTCGAAGAAGGAAATTTCTAGGTGACATAGGAATACTTACTGTTAACATTAACAACCATACAACTATCAACATTGTCAGATTAAATTATAAATAACTATAAAACCTAAAAAACTATAATAGTTGTTTTGCGTAAAAACTTACTAATAATTTTGAGCCAATGACACCCAAAGAGACAAACTTTCCAAATGTACTCTTAGGGAAATTTCTATGTTATATAGGAATACTTATTGTTAACATTAAGAACCATACACCTTTTAACATTGTCAGATTAAATTATAAATAACTATACAACCTTTAAGTTGATTTGTGTAAAAACTTACTAATAATCACACCAATTTTGAGTCAAAACAGTGTAGAAGTATTTTTTAGTCAAAACAAAAATAATTCTACACTAGAGGTATTTTTCAATTAAGGAGAAATAATAAATCAGCTTAAAAAATCATGTAAGATAATAACTTTAGTTTCCAAAATCCCAATTCAAATATACAAGTCAGTCCAAAAGTTACAAATGATACTGAATAAGTTACTAACTAAACAGTCCAAAAACTACAGAAAATAAATAACACTTTCAGGCACTAGATCACATGATATTAATCCTATATTCTGGTTGCTTGCTTACAGCATGAATTTTAGCTATTTTTTGTTGTTTACATCTTTTTACTGACTGGAAAACAGTGCAAAAATTTACTGCTGCACACATAGCCAAAATATAGGTCAGCTGCAGGCTATACATGGATTACTACATGTATGTGTAATGATGCTGATCTAAAATAGAATTAGCATGTTGACTCAGAGTGATGTATTGATTTTACTGATAAGCAGACTCCACTATCTGGGTTATATCTGTGACTAAAGGGAAATAAGACATTTATGGCACTTATCTTCCTTATACTGCATTTGCCTCCCTTCACCAGGCGAGTACAAAAATCTACATGTACAGGAATCTCTCACCTCTGATTGTTTTGGGGAAGACATTTTTACATTACCGGTAGTTACATGTAGTGTATTGAGTTATTGTAAGGGAAGTTTATCTACAAAACCTTACCTTACAGATAAAATAATTAATTAGACTGTTTGTGACTTTTAAACTATATTACCAAGGGAAGCAACCAAATTTAAATGGCAGCATACTCAGTTCAAGGGCACTGATGTATGTCGTGTGGTATGCGCTTGACTAGTCTTGACAAGTCTTTAAACAATGACTACTAGATGTACCAGTATATATAGTAGATCTTTCTTATTACAAAAAATATAATTACTTTAACTATATCATCAATTTTCCGCCGCCCAAATATTAAAAACGTAACTACGCCGCTGCAATAGGTAGTAGTAATTATATACCCCTGAATCAGACGTTTCAAATGAAGCTGCAGTGCTGTGTTCATTTTCAAAATGCTGGTGAAGAGCATCAGCAGTAGAGAAGTTTTTCATGCATGTTGGACACAGAAAGCCCTGAAAAATAATGCAAAGTCTTTAAATGTTCAGTACAGAAGTTTTTCATGCATGTTGGACACAGAAAGCCCTGAAAAATAATGCAAAGTCTTTAAATGTTCAGTAGAGAAGTTTTTCATGCATGTCGGACACAGACAGCCCTGAAAAATAATGCAAAGTCTTTAAATGTTCAGTAGAAAATCATAGTTTCTCCTGTCATTCAAATCTTTCAAGTACAGTATATATATGTGAGGAAGCTTAATAATAAAATCTCAAAACGACTATTGTTTTGTTTTGTTCAAATGTAATGAAAACAGGGGTGTGGAAATCTTATGCCCGACTTGTCCGATGTGGGTAATTTTACTGTTAGACAATTAAATTTTTCCTGTCTACTTGTCCACAGACAAGCACGATATCAGGGTGTGAAAATGACGTAAGCATTGGGAGTTAATTATCATATTATTATATTCTTACGCATTCGAATAACAAATCGTGTTTTATTTATCATTTAATTAAAACATATCAGGAAGGCCTGGGATAAAAACAATATTTTATTTGGACATGTGACTGTTGCATGCGGACAAATAGATTTTTGCAATGAACTTGTCCATGGACAAGTGAACAATTTTGGTATTTCCAAACCCCTGGAAAATAAATAAAATTGCCAAGCAATATAATAACCCAGTAAATTATCTCAATAATACAGAAATTAGTTTTGATTCCAAATGTTTTAAAATAAGTGAACAAATAGTAATATTTTTTCGGAATAGAAAGCATTCATCATCATCATCATAAGTAATTGCCTCACTCTTGATACCATATCTTCGCCTTTTGAGTGTACTTGAAATTATAGAAAAAAAATGAACATTTCAATACATTTAAAGCACTAATGCACTGGTAAAATGTCGGCACACTTATTTATAATTATATTTTTATACATGTAAATTTCAACATGTGTGATTCAGACAGAAATATTCATATACATATTTTACAAATCAAATATTATAAACTTATTTTGTAAATTTTTTTTAATATTTATAATATTTTTATATTTATTACAATATATTATATTAAAATAGAGCTTTTTGAGGCCAATTTTATAGCCGTTATTGGGTCATTTTCCCAATGGCAAAAAGTATCTTATTTTCCCAAATCCAGTCCCAAACAATTTATAGTTTGACTTTCAGATGTTTGGAAATAAGAGGTGTTCATTGTAGAAATAAAGACTGTTTTACTGATTCGATTTTGTTCAGAACATTTTATTGTATGTAGTTTATCTATAATTATTTAATTTTATTAATGAAACATTTAGAATTTTTGCCAGTTTTAGGTGAATTGACGCTAAAATTCCCAATTTCAAGGGTATAGGTCATATTCCCAAAATGGTCAAAACAAAGCGCTGTAAAACATAATTTTGAATAAAATATCTTTATAATAAAAAAATAGCTGTTCCAGTTAAAAAAGAATAAGAGAAAATATTAAATAACACAATGAGACATTATTGCGAGTAAAATGTTTTGTGTTTTACCTCAGCTTCCAGTGTGCTAGGAGTTGGGTTGGGCTAGAATAAACAAATTGTGCAATGTGTACTGTAGGTATTGTGGAGGTTAAAGCAGAAGTCCATAAATATGTTAATAAAATAAAACTTTCAAGAAATAGTTTCTAATGGATATCTTACCAATTAAACTTAAAAAAAACACACATTGAAATTGGTAAAATAACTGTTTTTGTTTAGTTTTTGTATGCGATAGGAGTATAAGCTTGTACATTAGTGTATATTCTGAATGTAATCAACGTACTAAGAGTTTTCAAACACTGACATTATTAAATGCATTTCTTAAATAAGAAACAGTTTTCAGTCCAATAGCGTTCATTAGAACTAATGCCAAATAAAGATGCATTGAATTATATTCTATGGACTGCAGCTTTAATTAAAAAGTGCAATATGCAATATATTTTTATTACTTTGGTACATTTGAAATATGTGAAACAGAGTTCATTACCAGAAATATATATATTTTGTTAAAATTATTAAACTTAAAAAAAAACACATTAAGATGTCCATCTGAATTAATGTATCTTTAAATAATATTTTAATATCCGAAATATTCTATCCGGTTTATGTTGCACAATAAGAAACGTATCAAATACAGCGTTTGCACATAATTGATACTTTGTTTATCCCATACTTTTTCTGAGTCCTTTTTGAGGAACCGCTTAAACATTGTATATTGTACGATTTGGGTGTAGAATGTCAGAAAATCGAGAAAAATTGTTAATTTTTCCAACGCCCACTGTCATCAACATCACAAATTCTACAGACGCTTTACTTTTGTTCAAATATCGAAATAAGCGTCTGAAGCGGAAGTCAAGGACGATTCGACCTCTGAAAAACGGTGTAGAAGTAAATAATTACCACCGGTCAAATGATGTTAGCTTCATCTTTCAATAAATTGGCACCCTTTACCCGGGTCTGTATTGTTTCAGTCTTTTTTGACACATCTTCCTAATCTTTTTACAGGGTACTTTTAAATGCGTTAAAAGTAATGTGAATGTTTATGCAATATTTTTGACCCCAGACTAGTATAATTTTGTATCCTAGCAAGTCTAATGGTGAGTGTGACAAATGTACATGTATTTTTTTTAAGAAATCTTACTTTTATTTTTGTATACAATGAATTGATAACTTCTTCCTGATATTTGAAGTTCACAAATCGTCAAATGTACACTTAGAAGCAAGACTAACAAGAGTATTGTTGATGTTTATCATTTCATGTTGAACATCACTGCTATATTTTGCAAGGTGTATCTGTTACATGCATGACTTTAATTATTCTTTTATAAAAATAGACAAACGCCTGACTGACACTTTTGATTACTTCTTTCCGTCAGTTTCCTGTCGCATTCACCGATGATTTGCTCTTCTGGACTAGTTTTCGGACAGCCAAGACTATGCCATTTCTAATGATACTTTCCAAAACAGTCTGTTGTAGTGCATTAATTTCTAGAAAAATCATTCAATGATAGAGGTTACTCCTATTATTGGGATGCCAATATTTCCTGATAAAAAGACTCCCATGTTTATTTTCGACATTAAGCAATCATCTGTGGACAGAGTCCACCACATTTTCACTCAGTGCAGCAAAATTTGCAAGTTCAGAGGACCGGTCCAGAAGTCATAAAAATCATAGTTAAAGTAATTAAAATATACACACATAATTTATTAATTGTTAATCCAAATTAAATCATGTTGACTTTTATAATGTTTTCCATTGGAACAAACTGTCCATTATAATTCCAAGATTCTGTCAGCCAAAACTTCAATTTCTAGTTGATTCAAAGCCATAAAACTGTATCACAAATAGTGAATTTATTATTAATGCTATGATAAAAAAGATATTAAGATTATGAGATATATGAAGTCAAACTGACAGTCTGACACTGTTGCTATGGGTGTTGCTAATGGCTGCAGTAGTGAATGTCTGGCTAAATCATGGTGTCATGTTATGCTTATTAAAAATAAGAGGTGTCCTTAAATTATTAACTCCTCTTGTTATAAATATACATGTATTATTTTGTTTGTTAAAATTGCGAATTGTATTACATGTTTATAAATAAGTATTGTTACTTTTTTAAACAAAACTTTATTTAAATTAACAATGAAAAAATTGTAATGAATTAATAACCCAAATGTTCATAAAAAAAATAATAAAAAATGGCTGAAAATG
Source organism: Congeria kusceri (assembly GCA_027627225.1). NCBI lineage: Eukaryota > Metazoa > Mollusca > Bivalvia > Myida > Dreissenidae > Congeria > Congeria kusceri. Next base: position 21,321,121 of record CM051035.1, read on the forward strand.
AATACCACTCAGAAACCACAAATTACATCTACTTATTTGGACTAGGGTTAGGAAATGCACATGTCTAAAACATGATGGTGATGTTAACATGGAGAAGTCACATAAACATGTTGTCCATATGATTGTCTCCTTTATGACAGTATAAAAGACTTAACTATCTTTGTTTTTAATGTCATTTTTAAAACAGAATGAAAAAAAAACACAAGCAAATGGTGGTCCACTAAATGTTGGTTCTATCCACTTGATTTGACTAGCTTGGTGGACAGAAGGTCTATTGCTTCAAAATTTTATTAGTGAAGACTGTTAAGTGTAAATTAAGCCATGAAATATAAAAGCTTCTTTTAAAGAATGGTAATAAATTAAAAATAGATTTATTATATGCAAAGTAAAGATTTCATGTCCTTACAGTAAGTAAGAAAGTAAGTCAGTTTTTATTAACGTGACATGTGTATACATACATTCTATACAAGCTGTATTCAATACCTGTCAAGTTATACCCGGCCCAGTGGGACTATATGTCACCTAAACATTGTTCTAATAAGGATGTGTATGCATACATTCTATACAAGCTGTATACAATACCTGCCAAGTTATACCCGGCCCAATGGGCCTGTATGTCACCTAAACATTGTTCTAATTAGGAGACACATGTGTATACTTACATTCTATACAAGCTGTATTCAATACCTGCCAAGTTATACCCGGCCCAGTGGGCCTATATGTCACCTAAACATTGTTCTAATTAGGATGTGTATACATACATTCTATACAAGCTGTATACAATACCTGCCAAGTTATACCCGGCCCAATGGGCCTGTATGTCACCTAAACATTGTTCTAATTAGGAGACACATGTGTATACATACATTCTATACAAGCTGTATACAATACCTGCCAAGTTATACCCGGCCCAATGGGCCTATATGTCACCTAAACATTGTTCTAATAAGGGTGTGTATACATACATTCTATACAAGCTGTATACAATACCTGTCAAGTTATACCCGGTCGAGTGGGCCTATATGTCACCTAAACATTGTTCTAATAAGGATGTGTATACATACATTCTATACAAGCTGTATACAATACCTGCCAAGTTATACCCGGCCCAATGGGCCTATATGTCACCTAAACATTGTTCTAATTAGGAGACACATGTGTATACATACATTCTATACAAGCTGTATACAATACCTGCCAAGTTATACCCGGCCCAATGGGCCTATATGTCACCTAAACATTGTTCTAATTAGGATGTGTATACATACATTCTATACAAGCTGTACACAATACCTGCCAAGTTATACCCGGCCCAATTTGCCTGTATGTCACCTAAACATTGTTCTAATAAGGAGACACATGTGTATACATACATTCTATACAAGCTGTATTCAATACCTGCCAAGTTATACCCGGCCCAGTGGGCCTATATGTCACCTAAACATTGTTCTAATTAGGATGTGTATACATACATTCTATACAAGCTGTATACAATACCTGCCAAGTTATACCCGGCCCAATGGGCCTGTATGTCACCTAAACATTGTTCTAATTAGGAGACACATGTGTATACATACATTCTATACAAGCTGTATACAATACCTGCCAAGTTATACCCGGCCCAATGGGCCTATATGTCACCTAAACATTGTTCTAATAAGGATGTGTATACATACATTCTATACAATCTGTATACAATACCTGCCAAGTTATACCCGACCCAATGGGCCTATATGTCACCTAAACATTGTTCTAATAAGGAGACACATGTGTATACATACATTCTATACAAGCTGTATACAATACCTGCCAAGTTATACCCGGCCCAATGGGCCTATATGTCACCTAAACATTGTTCTAATTAGGATGTGTATACATAGATTCTATACAAGCTGTATACAATACCTGCCAAGTTATACCCGGCCCAATGGGCCTATATGTCACCTAAACATTGTTCTAATAAGGAGACACATGTGTATACATACATTCTATACAAGCTGTATACAATACCTGTCAAGTTATACCCGGCCCAATGGGCCTATATGTCACCTAAACATTGTTCTAATAAGGAGACACATGTGTATACATACATTCTATGCAAGCTGTATTCAATACCTGCCAAGTTACACCCGGCCCAATGGGCCTATATGTCACCTAAACATTGTTCTACTTAGGAGACACATGTGTATACATACATTCTATACAAGCTGTATACAATACCTGTCAAGTTATACCCGGCCCGATGGGCCTATATGTCACCTAATCATTGTTCTAATAAGGAGACACATGTGTATACATACATTCTATACAAGCTGTATACAATACCTGCCAAGTTATACCCGGCCCAATGGGCCTGTATGTCACCTAAACATTGTTCTAATTAGGAGACACATGTGTATACATACATTCTATACAAGCTGTATACAATACCTGCCAAGTTATACCCGGCCCAATGGGCCTATATGTCACCTGAACATTGTTCTAATTAGGAGACACATGTGTATACATACATTCTATACAAGCTGTATACAATACCTGTCAAGTTATACCCGGCCCAATGGGCCTGTATGTCACCTAAACATTGTTCTAATTAGGAGACGTTAGCTGAGATTATATAATTACATTTTCAGTGTGCATGTGTTTCGCAACTGCAGAGATGCTCAGGCATTCTTTTATCAGGCAGTCAAAGACACTACTCAAATTGCGGTTTGTATCAAACAGAGGTTGTTTTGGGCATGATAATATACTGCTATAGACATTTTTTCATGTTAACATCATGTTTGATATTTTCTTGTATAGTTTTTACATAGTATACTGTATTCCATAGTAATGTTTTATATTGATGTTTAAAATAATTGGGAGTTGTAACTTAAGTATGAATTGAAGATTAAATTATTTAATTATAGTTTTTGTTTATTCCTCTATAATTGAAGAGCTTAACATGTGTACATGACAAATAATATGACAAATAATAACATTATATAAAAACAGACAATTACGTATATTATAGTGTATTATATAGTATCTTCGTCGTCCCAAAAAAGTGAAAGCATATGGCTGGTATGGCAAAAAAAAAAATTCTGTGTTTCGGGCAAGCCGACCCTACCTAGCGAAAAAAACCGAGAGGCTCGGACCTTAAAAGTTTGTGTTTTCTGTGAAATAAGTATTAACCAGATTTTAGATAATTTTCAATGTTTTTGACTGAAATGTGAAAGTAAAAAAACAACAACTAATTCCTGACCCTACCTAACTTTTTTGAGACCGTTGCTCGAACACACAATTTAATTTTTTTGCCTATATACTGCAAAACCATTTCTATTTGTCAGCATGAAATTTAGTGGGTAATAGAAGCTATTCTACTCGCCCCTGCGTCGGCGTCCGAGCTAGGTTAAAGTTTTTCGGTAAGCTAGTTTCACAGGCATGGCTTGAGGGCTTTCGTTCAAGCTTGAAACATTTATTCCCCACATTAAAATGAACCTATAGGCCAAGTTTGGGAACTCTAGTTTGAAATTTGTCAAAATTATGGGCCTTTTTAAGCTATAAGCTTGTTTCTCAGGAGTGGCTTAAGGGATTTCATTCAAACTTAGAACACTTATTCTCTATATTAAAATGAACTCCAGGCCTTTTTCTGACCTTTTTGTGAAAAAGTACCTTGGTTAAATTGGGAAATTCATGATGTAAAATTTTCAAAATTGGGAAAAATTTGTATCGCCAAGTCGTAAGTATAATGAAGAAATGTACAGTTTTAAATCAATAAACAAGAATTTAACAGCACTAATAATTTTAATAATTTTAATTTAACTCTAAATTGTGATAAATACCTAAGCAAGTTATGCAACCAAGAGTTTGTAATCATATACATGTCTCATTTCCTATAAGTATGTGTATAAAAAAAAGAATCGCCAAATCTGACCAACTTCACCAAAATAAAATTGTGGGATCTACTGTCTACATGATTTAGTTTTAATGATGTGTTAATAAACATCGTGTAGTGCCTACACTATGTAGGCCGCGAAAATATGTGATAACTTGAAAAGAAATCTTTACCTCCTTATATTTAAATCCTTCCATTAACGGACACATCAACTTGTGTAAATAACAAAATATTTGCCCATAATTCATGTTAAATTTCATCATGATAGAGGACAAACAAATCGTTTTTCTTTGTGTTACCCATTTTATTACACAGCTATTAGAGTGTTCTCCCCTTGTAAACAATGTCAGCGATAAAATTAGAGGATATCCAAATGTAATGCCAGTGTGAAAAAATCGGCTGTAAAGTACTGAACAAATCGTATTTTCACTTTCATTTTCGAAAAAAATAGAGATTTTTTACAATTGGGAATTTTTGGGTCAGAATTGGGAAAAATAATGCATATTTGGCATTGGGAACGGGTCTGACTATCGGACCGGTGAGAGCAGTAGAAAAAGGCCTGAACTCATAGGCCAAATTTGATAACTCTAGTTTGAAATGTGTCAAAATTATGGGCCTTTTTTCACTTAGAAATTTTACATATAATCTATACGGACAGGTTAACGTTTTTTGGTAAGCTAGCTTTTGTGTGGCCTGAATAGGCGACATATAGGTGTTACTTTTGTCGGCGGCGGCGGCGGTGTCGGCGGCAGCGTCCCCTTTCGCTTGTCTGGAGCATAACTCTTAGACTATTAGAGCTATCAACATGAAACTTATAGGTAGATAGATCTCATTGAGGGGAAGTGCAGTGCACAAGAACTGTTTCTCTGCACCTCATACTTTTGGAGTTATTGCCCTTTGTTTATTTGTATACTTAATTTTTGTCCGGAGCATAACTCTAAGACTATGAAAGCTATCACTTTGAAACTTCATAGGTAGATAGATCTCAATGAGGAGAAGTGCAGTGCACAAGAACCGTTACTCTGCATCACATACTTTTGGAGTTATTGCCCTTTGTTTATTTTCATACTTAATTTTTGTCTGGAGCATAACTCTAAGACTATGAAAGCTATCAACTTGAAACTTCATAGGTAGATAGATCTCATTGACGGGAAGTTCATTGCACAAGAACCGTTACTCTGCACCTCATACTTTTGGAGTTATTGTCCTTTGTTCATTTTCATACTCAATTATTGTCCGGAGCATAACTCTAAGACTATGAAAGCTATCAACTTGAAACTTTATAGGTAGATAGATCTCATTGAGGAGAAATGCAGTGCACAAGAACCGTTACTCTGCATCACATACTTTTGGAGTTATTGCCCTTTGTAAATTTTCATACTTATTTTTGTGTCGCATTTTTGGTTTTAATTAGTCTTTTCTTTGCAATTAGCCAGAGTGCAGTGCTTTTGAAGATGTCAAAAAATGTTTTTAAAAAAATTTGAGCATTAACCTAAAGTGTTTCTTCATTTGGATTCACGTAAGCTACCCGGCGTCAGGCGACACATCCGACTCGCGGAGTTCTATTTCAACTTTTCATTTCCACTCTTTAACTTGAGAACGGATTAAGCTATTGTAATGAAACTGCAAACATAGATACCTTATAGCGAGACCTCGCTAGGGATTGCATATGGGGTTAGTGGGGTCAAGGTCAATGTTACTAAAAATAGAAAAAACGGTTTCCGCTCAATAACTTGAAAACAAATTGAGATATTTTAATAAAACTTAATACATATATACTTCAGGGCCTTCCCCAGGATTTTGTTCAGGCGCCCCGGGTCCCGAGCGAAGTTATGGAGGGGTAACCCCTTCCTACGTGGAAATGTTTTTTGCGGCATGTGTCAAATGACGTTATCTGGTGCGTTTTAGCTCTTGAAATTTAGGCAAACAGCTTTTCATTTTTTGTAAACGTTTAAACGAAATGAAATAAACAAAACATCACCGTTAAGACGGTATACCTCTAGTCTTTTCGAAGCATCAGGCATCAATTTTGTTGTGAAACTGAAAGTAGCTAATAATTTTTCCGGATGTTTGTGTCCAGTGCGCATCCCATTCACGCAGTGACGTCATGTTCATACCAACTATTCTCGTCGTTCTCGAATTTAGGTTACACTCGATCTACCTACAGGGCCTATTTTTGTTCGATTAACTATGTTCATATGGGCATGCGTTTAGTGTATTAATGCTATTTTAATCGTTACAACAGTTGAACATTATACCGACTGGATTATTGGTGAATTGTAAAGATCTTGATTAAAATGTTATATTATACATGCTTTGTTCGTGCAAAAATGGCTGGAAAATTTCCTCATGCACGTCGTGCCTACGCGCGTCAAATGTTAGTAAAATTAAAGCACATGCATCCGTACACGCACGCTTTCCATGCGTGGAACGTGACGTCGTGGTTGTCAGCAGAAATTTCGCTCTCTTTTGTAGAAAACACAGGTTTTACATGGCATGCATGTACAACAAGATAGCTTATGTTACGAAACTACAACAGTAACACTGGATAGTTTTTTCCGATTACAATTTCATATTAGCGTAGTGAAGACTGATTTTCGCAGTTTAATTTTTTTTTGGTAGTTATTAAATTTAGCAATAAATAAGTGTGGATATTATAAAATACGAAAGGCCGAGGGTTTGCTTTTTAGATAGATAATACGCATTGACGTGAATATAAGGTTACTTGTGTGTGGATACATGCCGATTGCTCCGATTGGTCAATGATAACGTCGTTCATAGCAAAGATAACCTGAGCGTTTCTATTGGCTTATATCGATTTTACTGCATGATGAAACTCCGCCTACGGGGGCGAGGTTTCACTGTGATTGATTGCGGCTTAGGAATAACAGCAAATTGTTAAAATTTTCAGCGAAGTGACACTCGCTTTGATCATTCACCGACTTGGTTGAGTGGGTGTACATGTTTCCAGAGTGAAAAACGGCCTTTATGACGCACGAGATTAGCTTTCACAGCAGGTACTGTCGGTCTACTGCAGTCAACACAGCTGATTAATTGATAAAATACAGGCGCCCCGGGCGATGTTTATAAGCGCAACACTAATTTAGGCGCCCCGGGAATGATCAAGTTAAAATGGCCTGGGGAAGTCCATGTACTTATATCGAGACTTCGCTCGGAATTGCATATGGGGTGGGTGGGGTCAAGGTCACTGTTACTAAAAATAGAAAAACTGTTTCCGCTCAATAACTTGAGAACGCATTGAGATATTTTAATGAAAGTTTATTCATACATACCTTATATAGAGACCTCGCTTGGGATTGCATATGGGGTGGGTGGGGTCAAGGTCACTGTTACTAAAAATAGAAAAACGGTTTCCGCTCAATAACTTGAGAATGCATTGAGATATTTTAATGAAACTTTATACATACATACCTTATATCGAGACCTCACTTGACGTTGCATATAGGGTCAAGGTCACTGTTACTAAAATATAAAAAAAGGTTTCTGCTCGATAACTTGAAAATGCATCGAAATATTTTAGTGAAACTTTATACATAGATGCCTTATATCAAGACCTTGCTTGGGATTGCGTATGGGGTGGGTGGGGTCAAGGTCAAGGTTACTATTACTAAAAATAGAAAAACGGTTTCCGATCAATAACTTGAGAATGCATTGAGATATTTTAATGAAACTTTATTACATAGATACCTTATATCGAGACCTCTCTTGTGATTGCATATGGGGTGGGTGGAGTCAAGGTCACTATTACTAAAAATAGAAAACGGTTTCCGATCAATAACTTGAAAATGCATTGAGATATTTTAAATGCCGGGCCGGCTAGCTCAGTTGGTAGAGCGCTGGACTACAAATCCGAGGATCGCGGGTTCGATTCCCAGCCCGGCCACATAACTTGTGTGAAATTATTTCTACGGCCATTCTCCCCGTACCTCTGATTCAAGTAGGGCAGTTGTCAGTTACTGGCATAAGTATGTGCACTCAGTACTGGTAAACCAGCTTACCCAGGAAAAGTGTGAGTAGGTTAACTGACCGCCGTTATATGACTGCAATACTGTTGAATACAGCGAAAAATCCAAATAAACAAACAAACAGATATTTTAATGAAACTTAATACATAGATACCTTATATCGAGACCTCGCTTGGGATTGCATATGGGGTGGGTGAGGTCAAGGTCACTTTTACTAAAAATTTTATTGATGTGATGACTTAAATGCATTTTGTTAGAAAACTTTGTTTTTTTGTGGAATTTCCATATTTCTTGTATTTAGAAAAAAAATGCCAGTAACTCTGACAAGCACAAGAAAAGTTGAGCGCGCTGTCCTCCAACAGCTCTTGTTTTAAAATTACAATTACGTGGGCACTTAAATTCATAATAGCCAGCCCTTTTGCCTGAAGATGTAAATGTATTGAAAGACTTTTGGTATTTGCTTGCACTTCTTGCAGCTGACAAGGTATTGAATGACATCAACCACCATCCATTTTGCCCAAGTGTTTAACAATGTGTATTCTTGCAGCTGACAATGACCTGATAGTGATTGGGTCCGGACCGGGTGGATATGTGGCCGCTATCAAGGCTGCCCAGCTTGGCATGAAGGTAAGATTGATTGGGCTGCAGTTTGCTGATTTTAAGTTTCTTGAGCAACTGTGTCTTGGCACATGAAATTCATGATTGCATTAACCAAACTGTTTAGTCCAGTGCTTACATTAACTTTTGAAAACTGGAAGTTTCAACTTCCTGGTCTCTGATTTTGGAAGTTTTCCTCATAATATTTGCAAGTTTTGACAGTATTTTGTGACATAAATATGTACTTGACAATTTCATACCAAATATAACTACTCTTAAAAAAGTTATTATTTTGCTACAGTCATGTTTTTCACTCCATGTTGGTTTTTAAAACCTATTGTAAATTTAGAATTACAAGCAGAGCTTGCACTTTTTGGAAGTCCTTGCTTCCAAGTGTTGGATATTGGAAGTTTTAAGCATTTTTTGGACTTTTTGATACTTCCATGGCAGCAATTTCGGAAGTTCTGTGACAAAAACTCGGAGTAAATTACTCCCAAACTTCCCTTAATGCAAGCCCTGGTTTACAATAAACAATCTGCTTTGATCCATATGAAATTTCACTTGTTAATTACATTTGAGACTGGCAAGAATAGGCATTACAGTTTCGGCCAAAGTCCCAAATTCATTACTGGTCATGAGGTTTGGTAATCTGTTAATTATTACCAACCCAAACTCCATATTCTGGGCAACTCTAAACATTTTGCTGGTTATTAGAGACATAACAATAACTTAACACCAGCCAAAAGGTCCATTGGTATGGTTATTTTTAGCTCACCTGAGTACTTCGTGCTCAAGTGTGGGCTATTCTGGTCAGTCACCGTCCATGATCGTTGTCGTCCATCGAAAACAATATACTTAAACAACTCCTCTGAAACCGCTTGGTGGATTTTAACTAAACTTAGCAGGAATATTCCTGGTATGGTCCTTAACAAATTCCTTCAATTCATTTGAATATATGGAAAACTCTGGTTGCCATGGCAGCCAAAAGCTTAGAAAACTAGGAAATAAAAAAAAATCTTCTTGTCAGAAACCACTTGATGGATTTCAGAATAGTTTTCACAGAAATGTTCCTTGAGAAACCCTTTACCAATTCCCTCAAATCATTTTGATATGTTAAAAAACATATCTGCCGGGGGGGCAGGGCAGTTTGCTTATGGCTACGGTATATTGAAAATCTTCTCAGAAACCACTGGTTTGATTTCTACATAATTTCACTGGCATTTTCCTAGGGTGACTCTCTACCAAATTTGTACAAATTATTTTGATTCGTTACAAAAAACATAACCGCCAGGGAGCGGGGCAGTTTTCCTTATATGGCTTAATAGAAAAAATTAAAAATCATCTCAGAAACCACAGTGAACCTCTACCAAATCCCTTCAAATTATTTTGATTCGTTAAAAACATGGCCCCAAGGGGGAGCTGCACTTTTCCTTTTATGACTATATCTGAAAAACTTAACAACATTTTCCACCAGCGGGGGAGTGGGGGGCATATTCGGGACTTTAGACTGAAAGGGACTGACTGAGCAATCATTGTGTACAAGGTCTGCTGCACGTTTTCAATTTTAGCAGACCCCACCTATGTATGTTAATTTTTCCATTCTTCTATCTTGCGGCAACCATAGGGTCACAGTATGTGTGTATTGTGAATTACTTTTAATGTTATCATTGTTGACACTACTGCTGCAAGACAGCAAAAGTATCTTGGCAGCAACACAAATGTCAAAATTTTTTCATCAAGATCTTACATGTTTTTGTGTCATTTACAACATCATGCCAAAAGCATATTATAAATAATCTCAGTTATTTATATGAAGCATTTTGTGCAGTGTGGTCACAGTGCGATAAAATAACCCTACTTGTCTTGTGGCGACTGTATGAAGTCTGTTTCATTCCTGCAAGGTCTGTAAGTTTATCGTAAGGGGGGAGCTGCATGTTCTACGTAAAGAAACGGTACAGCCTTCTCAAGGTCTCCTTGTGTTCTGGGCTGGCATATTTGAAGCTAAAACCGTAGGGTGTCCGCATGTTGACTACACGGTACCCTAACAGTGCTGGCATGATGAATGACTGATGCATGGTCATCTCATCAACTTAAGTTACTAGCATAGGTATTTGCACTTAGTACTGGTAAACCGCTTAGATCGGCTAAGCTTGCCCATGAAAAGTGTGAGTAGGTTAACTGACCGCCGTGATATGACTGAAATACTGTTAACAATGGCAAAAATCCAAACAAACAATCAAAATTATCTAACTTGATCTAATTATGCCCCCCCTTCGAAAAAGTGGGGGTATCTTGCTTTTGCACCTGTCCGTCGGTCGGTCGGTCCGTAGACCATTTAGTTTCCGCACGATATCTTGAGAACGCTTTTACCTACGATCATGAAAGTTGGTACACTCGTTACTTGGGAGGAAAATAAGAACACTATAAATTTTGAAGTCGACAGGTCAAAGGTCAAGGTCACCGTTGCTAAAAATAGAAAAACGTTTTCTGCTCAATAACTTTAGAACGCATTGAGATATTTTAATGAAACTTTATACATAGATACCTTTCATCGAGACCTCGCTTGGGATTGCATATGGGGTGGGTGGGGTCAAGGTCAAGGTCACCGTTACTAAAAATAGAAAAACTGTTTCCGCTCAATAACTTGAGAACACATCAAGATATTTTAATGAAATTTCATACATAGATACCTTATATTGAGACCTCACTTGGGATTGCATATGGTGTGGGTGCGGTCAATTTCACCATTACTAAAAATAGAAAAACGGTCTCCGCCCAATAAGTTGAGAACGCATCGAGATATTTTAATGAAACTTCATACATAGATACAATATATCGAGACCTCGCTTGGGATTGCATATTAAAACAATTTCTTAACAATAGCACATATTCACAACTTAGCTGCAAGTCGGGTGGCATACATGTTTTACAAACATCTCTTGTTTTGTTTCGTCATTTAAGTAATAATAAACATGATAATGATGCTATCCCCCCCCCCCACACACACACAAACAAATAAAGAAAGAAAAAAAAAAGAATACTGATAAATAAAGTTTTCTTCTTACTTACATTAGACTGTGTGCATTGAGAAGGACCCAACCCTTGGGGGCACCTGTCTCAACGTGGGGTGTATCCCCTCCAAGGCCCTCCTCAACAACTCACACCTGTACCACCTGGCTGCTGGGAAGGACCTGATGAACCGAGGAATAGAAAGTGAGTAGCAATCATTCAACGGAAAATTGAATCTGTTGTTTAATGTTGCAAGAATTTTGGTTGGGTGGCATCTATATTGTTTCCAAAAAGTGGGTATCATAGATTCTCATGTTTGAATTAGATATGAGTGCTTAATTATAATACTGGTATTTATAGATGGATCATTTTATGATTAAAACTTCATATTCTGAATAGATTGATATTAAATTTGCTGTTGAGCATCATTACAGTTGTGTAGACATAAATACGTAATAGATTCTATTTGATTCTTGACCAAGTAGGCAACCAGAGTATTTAAAATCAATATTCTAGTATTGCTCAACAAACATATGTTGTGATCTGCAGAGTTTGAGCCAAAGAATCAGAGGCTGCGTAGACCTGTGTTTTGGGCGCAGTATAGCGATGTTAAACTCGGTGTCACTTGGCATCTGTAATACATGCACTAGAAGCGAGTCCAGGGCTTGCATTAAGGGAAGTCTGGGAGTTTTTTACTCCCAGTTTTTGTCACAGGACTTCCAAAATTGAAGCCATGGATGTCTAATGGAAGGATGAAAAAGTCAGAAAAATAATTGACGTTTTTTCTTAATGTATACCCATTTTACTAAATGAATAGGCATATAAACAAAAAAGAACTGACCATTAACAAAGTTTGAAATTGTATACTTTAATTTCATGTCTGAAATGCTTGGGACTTCCAATATCCAACACTTGGAAGTCACTTGAAATTCAGGACTTCCAAACATTTCACCTTAGTGCAAGCCCTGAGTGACTCTATGTAATTTTGTTGATGTGCAAAAGCTACCATACCATGCGTAGATACACAGAGTAATTACCCGAAACTAAAATTCTGACAGCTGGACAGCAATTATGATGTCTGTTTTGTGTGAGCTGCACTGTAGTACAGCAAAGTGAGTGAATCTGTGGCCGCTCATGATTTCAGTGGAGGGTGTCAGACTGAACCTGGACAAGATGATGGCTCAGAAGGACAAGGCTGTGAAGGGATTGACCGGTGGAATTGCACATCTTTTTAAACAGAATAAAGTAAGTTATTCATGGAAATCGGTGATTGAAAATAGCATAAGACCTGCACTGGTAAATTTTGATCTGGGCTTCTTGAGTTTTATATTGACGATTGTGTAACATTTTATAGCTTTCCAAGTATATAAGAATACAAGCTTGCTTGGCCACATTGCTGATTTTAATAACTTGATGTGGGCGGAATATTTGAGGCGTGTCATGGGAAACCCTTGATTAATGCATCTGCGTAAAGTGTCGTCCGGGATCAGCCTGTGCAGTCGGCACAGGCTAATCCTGGATGACACTTTCCGCTTTTATGGTATTTTCTGTTTCAAAAAAGTCTCGTCTAAACATAAATCCACTGTAGGCGGAAAGTATTGTCCTGGATGAGCCTGTGCGGATTGCACTTCATGCACATGCGTTAAGCCCAGGTTTCCAACAACACGCCTCTTTTGTTTTCAGTGTAAATTAAGGAACAGCCCATCCTTTTTAAACAGAAGAAAGTAATATATTCAAATGATAAATGCAGGTCAGTTATAAGTAGGTCTCCTTTATTATGCCCCCCTTCGAAGAAGTGGGGGTATCGTGCTTTGCACCTGTCCGTCGGTCGTTCAGTCGGTCGGATGGTCGGTCTGTCCGTAGACCATTTCGTTTCCGCACGATATCTAGAGAACGCTTTGACCTACGATCATGAAAGTTGGTATACTGGTTACTTGGGAGGAAAGGAAGACGCCTATACATTTTGAAGTCAGCAGGTCAAAGGTCAAGGTCACCGTTGCTAAAAAAAGAAAAACGATTTCCGCTTAATAACTTGAGAACGCATCTAGATATTTTAATCAAACTTTATACATAGATACCTTGTATCGAGACCTCGCTTGCATTTGCATATGGGATGGGTGGGGTCAAGGTCAAGGTCACCGTTACTAAAAATAAAAAAACGGTTTCCGCTCCATAACTTGAGAACGCATTGAGGTATTTTAATGAAACTTCATACTTAGATACCTTATATTGAGACCTCGCTTGGGATTGCATATGGGGTGGGTGGGTTCAAGGTTAAGGTCACCGTTACTAAAAATAGAAAAATGGTCTTCGTTCAATAACTTGAGAATGCATTGAGATATTTTAATGAAACTTCATACATAGATACCTTATATTGAGACCCCGCTTGGTATTGCATATAGAGTGGGTGGGGTCAAGGTCACCGTTACTAAAATAGAAAAAACGGATTCCGCTCAATAACTTGAGAACGCATTGAGTTAATGATACACCCCAGGTGTTATAGTAAAACTTACCTTTTTATTTAATTATTGACAGCCTTTGAAATACGAACTGATGACATTTTTTGACTAGATACAACAATTGACAATATTTACAACTGTGTATTTGTAATCTTAATATCACCAGTATCATAATCTTGAAGTCATCCATCCATTCTTAATGTTTTACTGTTCCATAATTGTTTGTTTCACAATTTCGTACATACCGCCAGCTTTACCTTTTCTCCATTTGGCACCTTGTAATTTTGGTAGCCATTTGTGTTGTTGAATTCTGGGAAATTTCCTTTCCAGAAAGTCACCTTGGAAGTTGAACTCCTTGGTTGTTTCAAGATGTTTCACATAAAAGTAAATCCAATTTTGGCACTTTAAATATTTTATTGTACTTCAAATTTAGGCGCCATTTTGTCTTATTGTTATGACGTTTGATAAATGACGTCATGTATTGACCCGTTTTGGTCGTTATTGTGACCATATATTTGGTCAGTCACGTGACCGGCCATGTTTGGCCATTAGTGCCCAGATATATGGCCATTAATGACCATATTTCTGGTCACTGACCTTCTTTGGGCATATTTCGTTCGACAATAAGGCAAAATAGCAGGCAGTTGAGCTTAAGTTCGAAACCTTAGTGGACGTGAATTTATATCCGTCTTGAAGATCTGTTGAAGTAAATAACACTCAGTGTTCATTACTGTATATCTATTTTAAAGTATTAATCCATGGTTTATATAACTTGATATGTATATTTAACACTGGTTTTGTAAGCTTTTATAAGAGTTTTCTCGAGTGATTTGTCTTTGTGCGAAAACAACGCTGTGACTGTCTGCATAAAAGGGAGATCACTGATCGACATTTTTCATACGCGTCACCCTACTATAATTGTTGACAAGCTGGCGGTTACATTTAAACAATATTTAATGACCAAATCTAACGTTTTATATATGTCAAAGTTAAAATATATTCATATCTGCAACTGAATAAATTGTTGTCTGAACGTTACACATGACTCTTTTATAAACTTTGCTTTCGTGGAAACACATCGACATCATATTAAATTTACTGAGTTACGCAACGATATAATTGCGGGCTGTTGTCAGTAGAATAACATCAAACCATCAAAGCGCAGGACCGTAACAATATTTAAATGAAACTTCATACATATATACCTTATATCAAGATCTCGCTTGGGATTGCATATGGGGCGGGTGGGGTCAAGGTCACCATTATTAAAAATAGAAAAACGGTTTCCGCTCAATAACTTTTGAATCCATAAAGATAGTTTAATGAAACTTCATACATAGATACCATATATCGAGACCTCGCTTGGGATTGCATATGGGGTGGGTGGGGTCAAGGTCAAGGTCACCATAACTAAAAATAGAAATACGGTTTCTGCTCAATAACTTGAGAACACATCGAGATATTTTAATGGAACTTCATACATATATACCTTATATCGAAGCCTTGCTTGAGATTGCATATGGGGTGGGTGCGGTCAAGGTCAATGTGACAGTTTCTAAAAATAGAAAATGGTTTCCGCTTAATAACTTGAGAACGCATCAAGGTATTTTAATGAAACTTCTTACATAGATATCTTATATTAAGACCTCTCTTGGGATTGCATACATGTATGTGGTGGGTGCGGTTAACGGTTTTCGCTCAATAACTTGACAAGCATTGAGATATTTTAATGAAACTTCATACACAGATACCTTATATCGAGACCTTGCTTGGGATTGCATATGGGGTGGGTGGGGTCAAGGTCACCGTTGCTAAAAATAGAAAAATGGTTTCCGTTCAATAACTTGAGAATGCATCGAGATATTTTAATGAAACTTCATACATAGACACCATATATTGAGACCTCGCTTGGGATTGCATATTAAAAAAAAATTCTTAACAATAGCACATATTCACAACTTGGCTGCAAGTCGGGGGGCATACATGTTTTACAAACATCTTTTGTTTAGAAAGAGACATATTGATTTTGCAGTGGAAGTCAGCATGTCTGTCTGTTTTAATTCTTGTTAATCCCCGCCGCGAAGCGGGAGGGGGGTTATAGGAATGCCATCCGTCCGTCTGTCAGTCCATCCGTCTGTCCGTAACATTTTCGTGTCCGCTCCATATCTCCTATACCTTTGATGGATTTTCATGAAACTTGGCTCAAATGTTTAGGTCATTGAGACGATGTGCAGAAGGCATGAGTCAGTCCCGCTGGCTTAAGGTCAAGGTCACACTTGAAGGTCAAATATTCGAGCCTCCATTTCGTGTCCGCTCCATATCTCCTATGCCTTTTGAAGGATTTTCATGAAACTTGGCTCAAATGTTAAGGTCATTGAGACGATATGCAGTAGGCATGAGTCAGTCACGCCGGCTCAAGGTCAATGTCACACTTGAAGGTCAAATATTCTAGCCTCCATTTCGTGTCCGATCCATATCTCCTATGCCTTTTGAAGGATTTTCGTGAAACTTGGCTCAAATGTTTAGGTCTTGAGACGATGTGCAGAATGCATGGGCCTTTCACGCCAGCTCAAGGTCAAGGTCACACTTGAAGGTTAAATTTTTTAGCCTCCATTTTCGTGTCCGTTTTTCGTGTCAGCTCCATATCCTCTATACCCTTTGAAAGATTTTCATGAAACTTGGCTCAAATGTTTTGCTCATTGAGACCATGTGCAGAAGGCATAAGCCAGTCACGCCAACTCAAGGTCAAGGTCACACTTGAAGGTTGAATGTTTGAGCCTGTATTTTCATGTCCGTTCTATATCTCCTGTGCCCTTTAAAGGATTTTCATGAAACTTGCCTAAAATGTTTATCACATTGAAGCAATGTGCAGAAGGCATGAGGCAGTCACGCCACCTCAAGGTCAAGGTCACACTTGAAGGTCAAATGTTTGAGCCTCCATTTTTGTGTCTGCTCATATCTCGTATACCCTTTGAACGATTTTCATAAAACTTGGCTCAAATGTTTATCACATTGAGGCGATGTGCAGAAGGCATGGAGCAGTCTTGCCACCTCAAGGTCAAGGCCACACTTAAATGTCAAATGTTTGAGCCTCCATTTTCGTGTCAGCTACATATCTAAATTTCTGAAACTGTACTTTCATATCTGGTCCAACTGTGCCAGATTAAGGTCAGTGTGATACTTCAAAGTCACCTTTAAAATCTAATGAAGGATCACGGCGGGGGATATAGCTGTCCTTTGGACTGCCTTGTATGCATCTGAATATGGTTATGTAGAAAAACATCAACATGATAAATGGTATATTCAGTACACAATAATGGTATAATTGTTTTACTGATAATCAATTTTTTTATATAAGAATTACTGGTAATCATTGTTTTTAATGCAAAAAACATGCTTGTAATGCATAATGATATAATACGGGAAATACTTAGTGATTTAGTAGTAGTTAATGCTGGTTAAGAATTTTTGCAAAACAGCAACCAGCTAAATTTCACTGAATGTTCATTTGAAACATGAACATATACCCTATTGTCACTTAATATATATGAAAAGTTATCTTCCTCACTTAATCTTCCTTGACATAGTGACAATCATGGTTGCCTTTTGACTGAGAGCTTATCTTAAAGGTTGCTATTTTCACAGGTCACTCATATGAAAGGCCACGGGAAGATCACGGGACCAAATGAGGTGACCGTGACAAAGGATGATGGAAGCACTGAAGCCGTCTCTGCAAAAAATATTCTGATTGCCACTGGCTCAGAAGTTACACAGTTCCCAGGAATTGACGTATGGCCTTTCGAAGTTATTTGATCCTAATATGTATGAACTTTTATTTAGCGAGCATTGGCGAGTGATTTTTATGATATCCTTTAATTGGAATGAATGTTTACTTACCTACAAGTCTAATTTCTAGTATTACTATTAAAAAATGTAATGGCATTGATAACAAAAATACTATAAATGCAGGACTTGTACACCTTGTTGAAGCATAACATGCTGCTGCTGTACTGTTGTTGATTTCTCATTCATGAGTCCAGGTTACCACTTATATACCTACTAATGATCTGATAATTTACCGATTGACAAGATTTGATTTACAATGCATTTAGCCATTCATGAGCTAGGGCTGATTGTTTCATGCGTTTACTGTAAACTGTGTTTGTTTTTGTTGGATATTGAGCTCAGAAGGCATGGTTAAAACTAATTGGGAACTGTCAATTATCACTGGAAGGTGTGTGTTCAGTATATTTTTATTGGAATAGGGGACCTCTCCAGCGTCGTCCTTCGTTCGTGTGCCGTCAACAATTGGGTTCGTTCTCACGCTGGAGACTTCAATTTTTATCCAATCTTAACCAAACTTGCACAGTTTGTGTATGACCATAAAATCTCGGATGGGATTGTTATTGGGTCAGATCACACCATTAACACTAGAGTTATTGCCCCTTTTTCATGCAAAAAAGTGCAGAAATGCCTTTTTCCAACATATAGACTTTTTTTTCCATCCAATCTTAACCAAACTTTCACAGTTTGTGTATGACTATCAGATCTCAGCAGACGCCAAAAATGGGCCCGATCCTATTTCACACACCAGAGTTATTGCCCTTTGTTTATTAAAAAAATATACAAAAATGGACATTATTCAGGCTAGAGATTTCATTTTTCATCCAATCTTCACCAATCTTGCACAGTTTGTCTATTACCATGAGAGATTACAGTGAAGTCGAATATAAGCAAGATTGGACCAGAAACACCGGAGTTATTGCCCATTGTTTGTGAAAAAAAAAATGCAAAAATGGACATTATTCAGGATAGAGATTTCATTTTTCATCCAATATTCACCAATCTTGCACAGTTTGTCTATGACCATAAGATTAAAAGTGAAGTCAAATATAAGCAAAATCGGGCCATAAACACCAGATTTATTGCCCTTTGTTTGTGAAAAAAATATACAAAAATGGACATTATTCAGGATAGAGACTTCATTTTTCATCCAATCTTCACCAATCATGCACAGTTTGTCTATGAACATAAGACTACAGGTGAAGAAGAATATAAGAATGATCGAGCCAGAAACACGGGAGTTATTGCCCCATGTGTTAGGTAAAAAACATCAATGATTGGCTTGCACACACGATTTTTTATTCAATGTTGACCAGACTTACACAGTTTGCGTATGACCATAAAAATTGATTGATAAAATTTCATTTCCAACAGTTGCAAACCTTGCAGGCAGTTATTTGTACATTCAACATTGATGGCTTCAGAGCCTGCATTAACATCATTTATCATCATTGGACAGAAAATTATCGAAGAAAAAGCAAAACTTGACCTTATAGCACAGCCATCGCAATTATCGCATTGCAACTAGTTCTCTAAAACTGTCTGCGAAAAAGACAATAAAATCTACTGTTTCTGCATTTTCCAGAATTGTCACAGACAGAATGAAAAAGGGTCAGGTAAGAATATCGCGAAAAATGATTTGAGAACCATTAGTAAAATCAGAGCACATCCACTACACAACTCGTACTTTAGTAAGCCCATTGCACAAACCGATGTTTTAAATCAAATTGATCCTATCCCCATTTGACTATTGTTCAGGTATCTTAATTTTCAAACCTGTCACAACACAGGGGTTTCGCTGTTGATTGCTCTCTGTCGCCACATGCGACAAAACTGCGAAAGCGGCGACAGTTTTTTAAAAGTGGCAAATTTTATTGGTGACAACATAATTTTAGACAGTGCTAAATCTGGTGTGTGAAATCTCAATTGCAACAAAACTGGGGCAGATTAAGCTACCACAGAGCCTCAAACATGACCTAAGGGCATTGTTTGTTATCAGATCATTAAGTGGCTTGTTGTTGCAGACGATTGTGTCCTGGTGTGAAAGCTTATTTCTGACCTCACAGCATCAGTTTTCTGCTGGGTTAGGCACAGTCACACTCAGTTGAAATCCAAATCAGCACTATTGAATTTTAATCTTCTGACTAGTTATCATTGTGAAATGATTTGATCTCCAAATAGGGGAAATTTCAGTTCAAAATAACAACACAGGTAGCATAAAAGAGCAACTTGGGACATGTGGTAAACATTCATTCCAAAACGAGGCTGACCTGAATATAGACTAAAACTAAGGAAAATAATTCTGTGTCTGGATTTCTGAACATTAACAAACTGTTTGTCCACAGTCATGATGAATTTTAACATGAATTATGGACAGAAAGCTGTTATATCAACAAATGAAGATCTTAATTAGAAGGAGGATTTACCAATCTGCAAGTGAAGTGTTTTTTTGATATTGTCATATATTTTGGCGACCCTACAAAACGATCAACATTACTAAATCTGTTCAAATAAAGTGTTGTAAAATCCTAGTTTCCTACAATTATACTGCTTTAATTTTAAGTTTTAATTATAATGATATAGTTATTATGCTATTGATTAGTGACAGTTACTGTTAATTAGATTCTGAAGCATGTCAATATATGATTGACAAAATTGGCTCAAACTTTTTAAAAGTGGCGAATTTTAGTGGCGACATCTTGTTTGAGCCAGCAAAACCCCTGCAACAGTATGGTCTTCATCTGTACCAGTTCTCAGGTGAGCACTTTGGGCCATCATGGCCCTCTTGTTTTTGTTAAGGTTGACATGTATCAGTGCATATTGCATCTTCTCCAATAACAACTGTACATTTGTAGATTGATGAGGAGACTGTAGTTTCCTCCACAGGTGCCCTGTCCTTGAAGAAGGTCCCAGAGAAGTTGATCGTCATCGGGGCTGGTGTCATTGGAGTGGAGCTGGTGAGTAGAAGGATGCAAAATTATTAAATTAAATGTTAATTTACGAAAAATAAAACAGTTTCCAGATTTTTTTCTCATAATGTATCCACACCTGACTTTCTGTCCATGTGACGAGGTGAAAATACTATCATTTGAGGTGATGAAAAAATGTAAAAAAAAGAATTCCACATTTTGGACAAGTTCAGGTGGATTGGGGATATTTGAAATTGATTGGCATACACAAATATTGTGAAGACTGTTATTTGTTATTGATATGATTCTTTCAGGCTCTGTGTAACAAGATTTGGGGTCGAAATACTTTTTTTTTTTTCAAAAAATAATCAACAAAAATGGTTTTGATTGGTTGCTTATTTCTGATTTCACAATTGATTTGTCTAGGAAAGATTAGGAGTCTAAATACCAGTGGTTTTTTTTCTTCTTTGAGGGAAAGGTGGCGGGGCCCTTCAGATGGGGAATTTTACAGCAAAAGGGGATTTTTTTTAGAAAAGCACTATTAGTAAATCGACATGTTTATATTCTACTTTGTTATAAAACATTAATTATCGAGTAATCAATTGTTTTGCTGTAACCAATGATAACTTAGATTTTGCTTTAACTTGATTTGATGAAAAATTGCTGAGATATTTTACGAAAATTCCTCTGTCTTAGTGGATTTTTGTCCGATTTTGTTCATTTTTGTTTCAAAATAAAGCTTACATTCTGAGGGGAATTTTGAGGTAAAAATAGGGGAAAATATGTACCTTTTAAGCTGGGGAATGGGGCCAAATATCGGCCCCAAATTGGCCATAAAAAAGCACTGAATACTTATCCTAAAGCATGTACAGATAAGTGAACGTTTACCAAAATTTACTATATAATAACTGTGCAGATAAGTGGCAAACTGCATATGTCAGTAACCAACAAGTAAGGCAATAGTGTATAAGAGTACTATTCTTGGCAGGATTGAAGTAAGGCAAGAGTGTATAAGAGTACTATTCTTGGCAGGATTGAAGTAAGGCAAGAGTGTATAAGAGTACTATTCTTGGCAGGATTGAAGTAAGGCAAGAGTGTATAAGAGTACTATTCTTGGCAGGATTGAAGTAAGGCAAGAGTGTATAAGAGTACTATTCTTGGCAGGATTGAAGTAAGGCAAGAGTGCATAAGAGTACTATTCTTGGCAGGATTGAAGTAATGCAAGAGTGCATAAGAGTACTATTCTTGGCAGGATTGAAGTAAGGCAAGAGTGTATAAGAGTACTATTCTTGGCAGGATTGAAGTAATGCAAGAGTGTATAAGAGTACTATTCTTGGCAGGATTGAAGTAAGGCAAGAGTGTATAAGAGTACTATTCTTGGCAGGATTGAAGTAAGGCAAGAGTGTATAAGAGTACTATTCTTGGCAGGATTGAAGTAATGCAAGAGTGTATAAGAGTACTATTCTTGGCAGGATTGAAGTAAGGCAAGAGTGTATAAGAGTACTATTCTTGGCAGGATTGAAGTAAGGCAATAGTGTATAAGAGTACTATTCTTGGCAGGATTGTAGTAAGGCAAGAGTGTATAAGAGTACTATTCTTGGCAGGATTGAAGTAAGGCAAGAGTGTATAAGAGTACTATTCTTGGCAGGATTGAAGTAAGGCAATAGTGTATAAGAGTACTATCCTTGGCAGGATTGAAGTAAGGCAATAGTGTATAAGAGTACTATTCTTGGCGGGATTTAATTTTGACTATAACAGCAGTCACCTCCAATGCCAATTCAAAACTCCGCCATTAAAAAACCTGTACATAAAAAAATTTAATCCTGTGAGTATAACATCTGTATCACACCTTTTCTCTGCATTATTATTATTACGAAGTAGGTGCAAATTGGTAATTGTTTTAATTTGGTAACAAATTCACCAATTCAAAACACTAATAAAGTCAGCATTTAGCAATAAGGAAATTTTGTGTTATATAGTATCAGATTTAACCAGCCTTGCTTTGTCTGCTTCTTCCAGGGTTCTGTGTGGCAGAGACTAGGGTCCTCCGTGACCCTGGTGGAGTTTCTGGGTCACGTGGGGGGCATGGGTATTGACATGGAGGTCTCCAAAAACTTTCAGCGGATCCTTAAAAAGCAGGGACTCGACTTCAAACTCGAGACCAAGGTTGTCTCAGCTGCGAGGGACGGGTCCAACATCCGCGTGGGCATCGAGGGTGTGAAGAACGGCAAGCAGGAGGAGGTATGTTGATTTATAGGATTGTTTCCACTTTAGCGGTCCCCGGAAATTATAAATGTGAACACCATTTTGTGCATGCGTCATCGTTGCTATGCATGACTGAATTATATCTAGTCAGCCGCCATTTCTTTCCCAATTCGTAATGTATTTCTTGCGAAAATACATATCCAAACGCTACGAAAAATAGAGCCACACGTTAAGAAGCAGGTGGCAGCCTTGAAAATAAGTCATTCTGCTTATTAACAGATCTGTGCATTTTTCTGCTGATTTTAAAATCACCCCCCCTAGCATGCAGCTCTATATATAACATATATGAGGCGCGTCATGGGAAAACCCAACTTAATGCATGTGCGTAAAGTGTCGTCCCGGATTAGCCTAAGCAGTCTGCACAGGCTAATCCAGGATGGCACTTTCCACTTTTATGGTATTTTCTGTTTCAAGGAAGTCCATTCTAAACATAAAAAATCCACTGTAGGCGAAAAGTGCCGTCCTGGATTAGCCTGTGCGGAATGCACAGGCTAATCTGGGACGACACTTTAAGCACATACATTAAGTCCGTTTTTTCCATGACACGCCTCATATTATATATTCAGGGATCATATTTTATTAGGCCAACTAACAAATAAATTTTATTTGTACTGAACTATGTTCTTACTGTGATGTTTAGTTAGATTTCATATTACTATGAATATTTTATATCATTAGCATAGTACATAAAATTATGATGCAGCAAATGCATGTTTGCCATGCAGATTACATGCGGCTGCTATTATCAGTCTTTATATTAATTGGACACAATTTTATGGCGGAGAAGTACACTCTGAGATTGACATTAGAGAGTGGTCGGTGTTAGTAATATAACACACGCAACAAGCTTCAGCAAAAGCCGTCTAATTATCGATCGATAATGACACAACTGGGGTCATTCACGCATCACTGATCCACCGGCGTTCGCACCTAGAATGCACTGGGGCCATAAATGTGTGTATTGTGTATTGAAATCAGGAGATTATCTCGATTTTTACAGTGACTGGATAATTTAAAAAAAAACTGGTCAGACCGAATACAAGTCATTTCAATCGGCCTTTTACAAACCCAATCAGTCTCAGACCGGCAAAACCGAAAATAATATGATCCCTGTATATATGCACTCTTGGTTCCTCGGTTGTAAGTTAATAATATTTTTCATTTAGTATCTATTGGGAACATTTGTTTATTTGGATTCTTTAAAAAATTTCCATAAACAATCATCTGTTCTCAGACATAATAAGTAGTTATCACATTCTGTTAAGCTTTGTATGCCAAGACTTTGTATGCCAAGACAACGAAGTTTAGGGTGGGTGAATAGGAGTGATCTTGTCGGTCTGTTGGTTTTCATGGTTTCTGGATGATAATTCAAGAAGACTTGACATATTCAAATAATGTTTGGTTCACATGTGTAACATCATAGAACACAGGCCAAGTTTGACTTTGGTTACAAACCACTAAATTTTGACAGAGTTATGGCCCCTTTTTGACTTAAATTCCCTAAAAGCATGGTTGCAGGACAATAACTCATGAAAGGCGCTGCATATTTAAATTATTTTTGGTACATAGGTGTAATACCATAAAATACAGGTCAGGTTCTACTTTGGTTACAAACCACTAAATGTGGACAGAATTATGGCTCCTATTGAAATTAAATTTTTCCAAATACACTGTTAAACATTCACAAATTAAAGCATTCTCATTGTGTCCATACACGTATATGCAATAGTTTTGTGACAAGGCCATATTGTGGGGGTATATCCGTCACTCATGTGACAATTCTTGTTTCACAAGTTTACAACCAACATACTGGCAACCACTC
The DNA here is from genome assembly GCA_027627225.1 of Congeria kusceri. Classification (NCBI taxonomy): domain Eukaryota; kingdom Metazoa; phylum Mollusca; class Bivalvia; order Myida; family Dreissenidae; genus Congeria; species Congeria kusceri. The sequence continues at coordinate 21,345,885 of CM051035.1, forward strand.
TTTTCAGTTGAAGTACACAAAATTAATGATTCTAAATTTAAAATGTCAATGATTTTAATTAAACAAAATGTTCAGAGAGAGTGAAAGTCACGGCCAGTGATTATTTCCCGCAGATGGTATGCGACACACTGCTGGTGTGCATTGGCAGACGGCCGTACACTGTGAATCTGGGCCTCCAGGAAATGAACATACAGACGGACAACCGAGGGAGGATCCCAGTCAACCAGAGATTCCAGACCTCTGTGCCTAGGTACGTACTATGGTGTTTATAAAATGGAAGTAAGTAACTTTAATATATTTTGCCACCATTTTGACACCTTTAACTGCCCTTGGACATTAACACGATTGTTGTTTTTTTCTATCGTACAGCCAGAAATTACAGTTCCAACCCTAAGAGTAACTTACAATCTCTCACTGTTAGGTTTCTGCTGTTTGCAATTTCTTCTTAAAAGGACTTGTTCACTTTTTTTTTTTTTTTTCTGAAATATGCTATTAAACGTCTTAACTTAACAAATTAAAGCATTTGAACTAAAGAGCTCAAGAACTATAACAAGAAAAGCATATTTTAAAAAATGGTGTTCCCGCCAGGGTTCAAACCTCAGACCTCTGGAAAAAAGTCTTAAGCGCTAACCTCTTGACCATTCCGACTGATATACAGGGCCGTGTGTTTTACCTTTGTATAAGTGACTCACATTTTTTAACAATTTCAACGCAAACAACAGAAACATTTTTTAAATTTTATTCTTTTCAACTGATGAATGCTCATTAGCGAAACGGTACTTAAAATATTTTTCTATGTCAGTAGTGTTATTTCATTCCTTTATATACACTATTCTTTTACTTTAGGAATCTGACAAAAAGTTTGAAAATTATCAAATTGTCAATCCGCGAACAGGTCCCTTTATAGCTGAAACTATGGTTGTATTTGTCAATGCCAACATAACAACTTTTAGTTCATGTTTATGCATCCATGTTTAATGAACACCAGACAGGGGCTGATTTAAATTCTTCCATTGTCTCGGTGTTTCAGTATATATGCCATTGGAGACTGCATAGCTGGGCCCATGTTAGCCCACAAAGCTGAAGACGAAGGTAAGTCAGTTGTGGATGGCTGTTGTTGGTATGTTTTACCGGTTAGAGTTATAGCTGAACTCCATTATCTCAAACACACTTAAGTCGATGTTCCTGATGTGTCAAAGTGGAAACTAATTCCTTATTTTCTTCTTATTTTATATAAAATAAATATGGTTGTCTCAAACGTATAACTCTCTAAGTTTCAGTTATGTCAAAATTATTTCTTGTCCCTAATAGTATTTTCACACTTATTTCCATTTGTTTGTCTGTAAGTGTTAAAGCCTGTGCCAAGACATATGCATCTAGGATCCAAGATCGTCTCACATTGCAAACGTCATACCACTGCTATTCACAGGTTTTAGTGGTTAACGTTTCATTCAATTGAGTTAATAATCCTTTACAATACAGTATATAATATGATTTATCAATCATTCGGGCCCAATAGTTTTGTGGAGTCTGTATTCAGATTAGTTGAATTTGCGATATTTTGAAGTCATTTCGAATTCCCAGCGACTTCAAGGTATCGAAGTTCAGCTGTGTATATGTTTAAAGTTTTTGTAATTTTAAGCCCACCTTCCAAGTTATCCTTCGAGTGAGTGGGTCAATCTTGGTAAAGTTTGGAAAAATTAACTTGTCAAAGACCTTTATGCATGAATGAGTTTTAAAACAATTACAAAAAACAATATTGCTATAAGAATAAAATATTAATTAAATTCTGCTGCTGAAAATAAAATTCTTGTGTAAATTATGCTTATAGAGGTCAAAAGTTTCAGGTCTATTTGTCTGAGTTATACATGAAAGCCATCCATCCTCTGTGTGCATTACAAGTGTTATCTCCCAATGACTTTCAGTTTCAATGTCTCTTTATAAAGCAATCCTAGATCATTGACACATAAGAGGCATGACTCTGTTGTACTTTTATCTCTTAATTTTTATGCCCTCACAAAGTGGAAGTCATTGCAAGTGTCCATCCGTCTGCACTTACATACTTTCACAGATGAACAACCTTAATGTGTTGGTGATTGTAAAGGAAGATATTTTGGCTGTTACCAATTTTGGCAGAATTATGGCCCTTTGACATTTGTTTCACTATATATACGTAATGATATTTTGTGGACTTATCCACGGCTGAGTGGATTTCACTCAAATTTTCACAGCTGAACATCCTTAATATGTAGGTGATCGTAAAGGAAGAAATTTTGGCTGCGACCAATTTTGTCATAATTATGGTCCTTTGTCTTATTTTTTCAACTAGAGAATTTACGGGTATATGACAATAAATTTGTGAGGGCAAAAATTAGTGTTGGCGACACACCCTTTGTCTGCGTCCAAACTTGCGTCATGGGGCCATCCGTGTCTATGACACATCTAGTTAAATATAAATAAAATACAAAACTGCATACATGGACTTATAAAATAAATTAAATCCACTAAAAAAGGCAAATGCACTTTGTCACTGTATTACATAGCACTTAATTGCAGAATAATATTATTTGAATGTTAAAAAGGTATAACATGCCTTTCAAAAATTATAAAAAAAGACAAAGCAGTGGATATTTTCTTCCTGTTTGTTCACTTTTAAAATGTATGCATTTTGACTTTACAATAATAACTTTCATTTCAATCATATTCAGTATAAGTTATTGTTATTACATAAGTTGTGTGTTTTAATTTTGTGATCCATTGTACAGCGTTAGTGATCGTCCTTGAAACCATCTGCAAATAAGTTGTTTTATTGCAGTCCATAAAATTCTTGCTATTTATGTCAACTTTTTAAAGATTTGTAGTGATTTTAATTCTTGTCATGAATTGCTATCTACTAAGTGTTTTAGTTTGGAAAATTTCTGCTCTGTTTCATAAAAAGTCTCCTACATTATGATGCATGGACAAAAAATGTCATACAATACTATCATGGAAGTCAGTACTTTAATATTGATCATGCTTTCTTGATTATGGAATATTAAAGTACGACTTCTTTTGACCAAACGAAATGTGAATTATAGTCCTATTTTAATTAAAGGTGAGTATTTTAAGTTTTACATGAACATATTTCATCTTGATAATATTGGAGCAAACGTTTTTGCATTATATTAATATGGTGTGAAACATTGGAGGTTTAGAGCTAACGGTTAAACTGTGTAAATATTTTAATTATGGTTGACTGAAAATGTCATCATTTGGGTGCATTATCTAGAACACAAGGAACAATTGTGAAAAAAAATGCCATGGAAAAATATAGGAATTTGAAAATTTTGAAAAATAGTGGAGGAATCAGGCTACCGGCATTTGACTAACTGTGAAAGAATAAAAAGTGGTAGTATAAAAGGCTCAAGGGGATGAATGGAGGCTATGAATTAAATACACTTTAATCACTAGGGACTAAATGTTGATACACATGTGTATGGTATGCATGTATGGCATGCAAATATTGCACATCGCTGATCCGGGACGACACTTTACGCGCATGCATTAAGTCCGGTTTTCCCACGACGTGCCTCATTAAGATTTTAAAGAGATTGATAATCAGAGCTCTTAATAATTTCAGTTAATTTCTGGTACTCCATAAATTCAGAAAGCCAGGCCTAGGCCCATATTTATAAAGATTCTTAAGCCATTCTTAACTTAATTTGAACATAAGTCAAAATTAGAATTTGTGTTTAAAACACTATGCTTTGGAACATTTGCATGACTAATGCTAGATATTAATACACTTTGAATTATATTGCAAATTATGTGTCAAAATCTTTCAGAAATGCATTACTTTGTCAGAAAATCCAGGTAATGAAATTTGAGAATTTTAAGATTTTTCTTAATTTTCGACTAAGATTTTTTATGAATACCAGCCCTGGCTAGCTCAGTTGGTATAGCGCTGGACTGTCAATCTGGGGTTCATGAGTTCGAGCCCCAGCCTGGCCACATAACTTGTGTGGGGATTGGTCATTAAATTATTCTCCCCCTACCTCCTATTCCTGTAGGGCAGTTGTCAGTTACTGGCATAAGTATGTGCACTTGGTAATGGTAAACCGCTTAGATCGGCTAAGCTTGCCCTGGAAAAGTGTAAGTAGGTTAAATGACCACCGTTATATGACTGAAATACTGTAAAATATGGCGAAAAATCCAAATAAACAATAAATTCAAAAAAGGGGTATTTACCCTGTCATAGGCAGATCTACAAAAATTTCTATTTTTTATGGTTTAAAACTCTATAAATATTGAGTCAGCAATTGATATTTAAATAATGTATACTATATTTTCATCAGTATATTGTGATAAACTGATTTTCAAATTGAGCATAAGCTGTTTTAAAATCAATCATGGTTTCTATCAAAATTTTTCATGCGTACTGGTACTCCTATTTTAATCTTTAAATGAGGATTTTCAAAATTTAGGGGGGGGGTGGGGTTGTCATGATTTTTTGTTTATACACATGCTGACGTCATCTGTATTTATAAATAGTCTCATTTGCCTGTATTGATTCATCAATATTTATAACGATTCTCACATGCATTTTTTACTAACGATAGAGCACTGGCTAATCCTGTTTCAGGGATCATCTGCGTGGAGGGTATGTGCGGAGGGGCGGTGCACATCGACTACAACTGTGTCCCCTCCGTCATCTACACACATCCAGAGGTGGCCTGGGTAGGCAAGACGGAGGAAATGTTGAAGGAAGAGGTATTACAACAGTGTGTTGGTCTTTTAAAATACATCTACATTTCTGCAGGTTTTTGTTTCATTTCAGGTACCTTCCCTGGTTTGTTGGTGTCACTTTGAATCATGGTTTACTACATTAATTTTACATAGTTATATATGTAATTTATAAATTTAAAATTAAGATTAAAATTTGACATTTAGTGGTGAACAGCCAAGCTAAATGTATATATGTTGAGTTTCTAGCCATTACAATGTACCATTTGTATAACATGTTCTAGTAAATATTTTACTGTATAACAAATGTATGTATTCATGTTTTTTACATTTAAATGTTTATTTGTATTTTGTAAAATGGAAAGACATACATTTACATGCAGTGTTTGATGCGCTGTCCTTGTCAACCAGTGCCAGTGCAGTTGTTTTGGACCGATTTCAAGACCACTTTTGTTGATCAGTTACAATGTTTCAGAGATGTAGTGTTTATTTCATGTTTTTATGTTTTTGGTGGGAAAACAACCATCATGTTTGTTTTGAGGCTGACAAAAACTAGTTGTCGTGTATGTATTTTTAATAATTGCACAAACTTTTTTAGCAATCTAAATGTTGACGTCATATCTGTAACACCATATGCGTGGATTTGTATATTTCTGCTACAATAACCTGACAAGAGGCTCATGTTATTGTTAAAACCACTTTACATTACTTGTATCATGCCTCTGTTGTTATTCAGGGAATAGCCTACAACATTGGCAAGTTCCCCCTGGCAGCCAACAGCCGTGCCAAGACCATAGACGACACCGACGGCTTTGTGAAAGTCCTGGGAGACAAGACCACAGACAGGATTCTGGGCGTTCATTTTATTGGATCAGTATGGACAGTTTTCTTATTTTTACGTTTTTTCTGTTAAAGTAATTCGTAAGCATATATTTCCTTCAAATAATTTTTATTCATTTCAAAACATGACCGCTGGGGGGGTGGGGAAGTTTGACCATATATTGCTATATTATTATATAGGCATCTTTGACAATCTTCTTGTCTTAAATCACTTGCTGGATTTCAAGATAACTGCACAGAAATGTTCCTTGTGACCCTTTACCAAATTCCTTCAAATAATGTTGATTCGTTAAAAAACATGACTGCCAGTGGGTTGGGAATTTCTACTGTATATGGCTGTATAGGCAACTTTGTCAGAGACCACTTACTGGAATTCGAAATAATTTCATAGAAATGTTCCTTGGGTGGCCCTCTACCAAATTCCTTCAAATAATTTTGATTCGTTAGAAATCATGGTCGCCAGGGGGTGGTGAAGTTTCACCCTATATGGCTGTATAGGTAACTGTGGCAATATTTTTGTCGGAAACCATTTGCTGGATTTCAGAATAATTTCACAGAAATGTTCCTTGGGTGACCCTCTAATTCAAACCATTTTGATACGTTTAAAAACAATGCTACCAGGGGGGCTGGGTAGTTTTCCTTATTTGGCTATGGGTGTTAGTGGTCCATTGTTATTATATGTTGTCAACTTTTAACTTCAAACATCTATGTGCACCCTATTAAATTTTTACAAGCCATTATGATGCCATAAACTCAGGTGAGCGATCCAGGGCCATCTTGGCCCTCTTGTTTCTGCTGAAGGTAATGTTGAGGCATATAGTAATCACAATGTATGTACATTTGTCATAGTTGGGTAGCGCTAATGTTTATTCCTCTGAAGGTCATTTGGGATAATTAGTAGCCATAATGTGTGGGCATTTAAAAATACATGCAAAATGTAGTGAAATGTTTATTCCGCTATCATACTAGATTTTTATGCCTGATACAATGGCATCGTTCTATGAGTTTGAATAAAAGTCAGGATATTTGTTGCATAATTTTTCCATCATAGGCAGTTCCCAAAGTTTAATATTTATGTTTTAATTTAACCTAACATCACTTTGTAACACAATTTAACAATGTATACATCGTTATATAATAATTAGTCCCCTACTGGTGTTTCACCGGAGGGGACTATAGGTTTGCCCTCCGTCCGTCCATCTGTCACGCTGTCCGTCCGCAAAATTTTGTTCCTGCGATAACTCGAAAAGTACTGAAGATACTTCGATGAAACTTGGTATACATATAAACGGCAATGTGAGTATTATGCACGACCTTTTATTTTTCACCAGAGGTCCAAGGTCACGTGACTGTTACTAAAAATAGAAATAAACTAAAACAAACTGGATCCTGCGATAACTCAAAAAGTACTGAAGATATTTTGATGCAACTTGGTTACTAAAAACTACATACCGTTATAATTCGAAAAGTACATAAGATATGACCATGAAACTTGGTACAAAGATTGCACTATATGTTTGCCATCCGTCTGTGTGTCTCTCTATCTGTTCGTCCGTATGTTTGTCCGTCCGTCTGTCTGTCCGTCTCCAAAACCTGGTTCCTGCAATAACTCAAAAAGTACTGAACTTATTTCGATGAAACTGGGTATACATATAAACGGCAATGTGGCAATGTGAGGATTATGCACGACCTTTTTTTTTCACCAGAGGTCAAGGTCACGTGACTGTTACTAAACATAGAAATAAACTAAATACTGTAATAATTCGAAATGGACATAAGATATGACCATGAAACTTGGTACAGAGATTGAACTATAGGTTTGCCATCTGTCTGTGTGTCGTTATGTCTGTATGTCTGTCTGTCTGTCCGTCCCCAAAGCCTGGATCCTGTGATAACTCGGACAGTACTGAAGACACTTTGATGATACTTTGTATACATAACAACAGCAATGTGAGAATTATGCAAGACCTTGTATTTTTCACCAGAGGTCAAAGGTCACGTGTTACTAAAAATAGAAATAAACTTAATACTGTAATATTTTGAAAAGTGCATAAGATATGATCATTAAACTTCATGAAACTTGGTACACAGATTGGACTATGGGTTTGCCCTCCGTCTGTGTGCGTCTGTCTGTTCATCCATCGGTCTCACTCTGTCTGTCTTTCCCGTCCCCAAAACCTGGATCCTGCGATAAATAAAAAAATACTGAAGATACTTTGATGAAACTTTGTATACATAGAAAGAGCAAGGTAAGGATTGTACACGACCCTTTATTTTTCACCAGAGGTCAAAGGTCACGTGACTGTTACTTAAAATAGAAATAAACTTAATACTGGAATAATTCGAAAAGAACATAACATATGAACATGAAACTTGGTACACAGAATGGACTATATGATTGCCCTCTGTCAGTTTAATACTGCAATAACTCAACAAATAACTCGAATGTCTGGTCAATGTTACTAGAATAGAAAAAACAACAACATAATACTGCAGTGACAAATGGGATTTGAATATGAAACTTTGTACATCTACAGATAAAGGGCAATTTGACGGTATTGCACAATGTTTAATTAGTAGGGGTTTTCACCGGTAGGGGACTCCTGTATTGCTTGCAATACTATCAAAGCCTTGTTTTTCATCACATGTATTCAACATTGTCAATTGTTCTTATTAAAAACATTTACACTCTATACATGTAGATGTATAATAATTTTTCATCACTTGTAACAGACATCATAAAAATTATACCTGTTAACCACAGTAACACTTTGTACACACTTACCAGGTAAATAATAAATCCTGACTCTTGAACATTCTTCCCTTCTCTCCCAGGTTGCTGGAGAGCTCATTAACGAGGCTGTGTTGGCGATGGAATACGGAGCGTCGTGCGAGGACGTAGCGAGAGTCTGCCATGCGCACCCGGTAAGCACGCGAATAGATATGTGTGTTGTCTGTGTGATTTAATAGGAAATGACCAAAAGTGAAAAAGTAGGGTGCTGCACCGTGCTCCTTTTTAGCTCGACTTTTTGAAAAACAGGCAAGCTATTCTACATGCCCTGGCGTTGGCGTCCGGTCTAGGTTGAAGTTTTATGGTAAGCTAGTTTCTCAGGAATGGCTTGAAGGATTTCATTCAAACTTAAAATATGTATTCCCCATATTAAAAATGAACCTATAGGGCAAGTTTGGTAACTCTAGTTTGAAATTTTTCAAAATTATGGGCCTTTTTACACTTGGAAATTTTACATATAAGCCATTTGGATAGGTTAAAGTTTTTGGTAAGCTAGTTTCTCAGGAATGGCCTGAGGGATTTCATTCAAACTTAAAACATGTATTCCCTATATTAAAATGAACCTATAGACCAAGTTTGGTAACTCTATTTGAAATTTGTCAAAATTATGGGCCTTATTAAACCTAGAAATTTTACATATTTTACATATAGGTTAAAATGTTTGGTAAGCTAGTTTCTCAGGAATGGCTTGAGGGTTTTCATTCAAACTTAAAACACTTCTCCACTAAATTAAAATAAACCCATAGGCCAATTTTGATAACTCTAATTTGAAATTTATTATTTCTTTATGTGACAATATAGATCATCTTTTTATATGAAATTGTTGACAGGACTTGAAAACAATTTTAAAGGGATGTTTCTTGTTTGACCCTGTTCAAATATCCTTCATGTTAGTTTCTGCCATGGTAAGTCATGAATTTCCTTTTATGGCAACTTACAATGCTTTGAAATTCTGTTAGAAACAGCTGACCAGATTGAAATATTTCCAACATTTGTTTGTGTCACCTGCTACAACATGTCTTCAAGCCATGTTACCCCGGTAATTTGTTAAAAACATGGCCGCCATGGTGGGATGATTTACATTTATTTGCTATACAGGACAATTCAATTTAAAAAACGCTGGTCGGTTTTGAAAATGAAACTTGGAAAATCTGTGTAAGAATTATTATACGCCCGTTTGAAAAACGGCCGTATTTTGGGAACGCCCAAGTGGGCGGGCGGGCGGCGGGAGATCTTTGTCCGGAGCATAACTTTGTCCAGCATGGATGGATTTTCTAATAATTTGGCAGAAATGATAAGCATGATGAGACGGAGTGCCACGCGCAAGAACCAGGTCCCTAGGTCAAAGGTTAAGGTCACAATTCAAGGTCAAAGGTCAAATATAAGAAATCAATCCTTACACATTGTCCGGAGCGTATTTTTGTCAAGCTTGGATGGATTTTCAAATAACTAAAAGAACAAATTGAGCTATTCTAATGAAACTTCATACATAGATACCTTATTGCAAGACCTCGCTTTAGATTGCATATGGGGTGGATGAGGTCAAGGTCACTGTTACTTAAAATAAAAAACGGTTTCTGCACAATAACTTAAGAACGCATTGAGATATTTTAATGAAACTGAATCCATAGATAACTTATATCAAGACCTCGCTTGGGATTGCATATGGGGTGGATGGGGTCAAGGTCACTGTTACTTTGTTTGCATATATTCATATTAACTACATTGAGCTTTGTGACCTAGTCGACGTCATGTACATATTGTGTTCTGAGTATTAGTGCACATTATCGTCGTATGTTCAATAACAAATTGCAATTTCATTTTTTTGAAAATGAAACTTGGAAAATCTGTGTCAGAATTATTATACGCCTGTTTGAAAAACGGCCGTATTTTGGGAACGCCCGAGTGGGCGGGCGGGCGGCGGGAGATCTTTGTCCGGAGCATAACTTTGTCCAGCATGGATGGATTTTCTAATAATTTGGCAGAAATGATAAGCATGATGAGACGGAGTGCCACGCGCAAGAACCAGGTCCCTAGGTCAAAGGTTAAGGTCACAATTCAAGGTCAAAGGTCAAATATAAGAAATCAATCCTTACCACATTGTCCGGAGCGTATTTTTGTCAAGCTTGGATGGATTTTCAAATAACTAAAAGAACAAATTGAGCTATTCTAATGAAACTTCATACATAGATACCTTATTGCAAGACCTCGCTTTAGATTGCATATGGGGTGGATGAGGTCAAGGTCACTGTTACTTAAAATAAAAAACGGTTTCTGCACAATAACTTAAGAACGCATTGCGATATTTTAATGAAACTGAATCCATAGATAACTTATATCAAGACCTCGCTTGGGATTGCATATGGGGTGGATGGGGTCAAGGTCACTGTTACTTTGTTTGCATATATTCATATTAACTACATTGAGCTTTGTGACCTAGTCGACGCCATGTACATATTGTGTTCTGAGTATTAGTGCACATTATCGTCGTATGTTCAATAACAAATTGCAATTTCATTTTTTTGAAAATGAAACTTGGAAAATCTGTGTCAGAATTATTATACGCCTGTTTGAAAAACGGCCGTATTTTGGGAACGCCCGAGTGGGCGGGAGATCTTTGTCCGGAGCATAACTTTGTCCAGCATGGATGGATTTTCTAATAATTTGGCAGAAATGATAAGCTTGATGAGACGGAGTGCCACGCACAAGAACCAGGTCCCTAGGTCAAAGGTTAAGGTCACATTTCAAGGTCAAAGGTCAAATATAAGAAATCAATCCTTACCACATTGTCCGGAGCGTATTTTTGTCAAGCTTGGATGGATTTTCAAATAACTAAAAGAACAAATTGAGCTATTCTAATGAAACTTCATACATAGATACCTTATTGCAAGACCTCGCTTTAGATTGCATATGGGGTGGATGAGGTCAAGGTCACTGTTACTTAAAATAAAAAACGGTTTCTGCACAATAACTTAAGAACGCATTGAGATATTTTAATGAAACTGAATCCATAGATAACTTATATCAAGACCTCGCTTGGGATTGCATATGGGGTGGATGGGGTCAAGGTCAAGGTCACTGTTACTTTGTTTGCATATATTCATATTAACTACATTGAGCTTTGTGACCTAGTCGACGCCATGTACATATTGTGTTCTGAGTATTAGTGCACATTATCGTCGTATGTTCAATAACAAATTGCAATTTCATATTAATGCATTAATCATAAACCTCTGAAGTCCCATGTTAAGCATTGTTTTTAATTTAGAATATTTGCATTCATCTACAAAGCACATATTTGTTATCAAGTGGGAAACGTGTCGCTTAGCATATATGTTTATCGGCAAATTTGAGCAACATTTCTCAGCTATAATGACTGCTAAATGTGTGACTGCACTTTTATTTACAAATAAGTTTTACAGGTTTAATTTCCTGTTAAATGTTATGGCTTCATATTGTCCGGTGTAAATGTGTATTACTGGCGACTAGGCAATGACCGCTGACACGGACCCGTATATTCTATATCTTTGTTTGACACATGACACGAGGCTAATCTATTGAAAACACGGTGTCCTGTAACTACTGGTGAAATACTGCTTTTACGGTGAAAGAAAACTACTTTCTATAATCAATAAATTAATGTTTTAAAAAGCAATACAAATTTGCGAATATTCTAAAAGCGTTTTAATTATTCAAATAACGATCATTCAATCGAATATTTGATTATTCGTATAATTTTGCCATCCCTTACTTTAATGAAACTTTATACATAGATACCTTATATTGAGACCTCGCTTGGGATTTAAAAAACGGTTTCCGCTCAATAGCTTGAGAACACTTGAGAGATATTTTAATGATAATTCATACATAGATATCATATATTTAGACCTCGCTTGGGATTGCATATGGGGTGGATGCGGTTAAGGTCACCATTACTAAAAATAGACAAGTTTCTGCTCAAAAGCTTGAGAAGACTTTGAGATGTTTTAATGAAACTTTATTGTAGATACCTTATATCTAGACCTCACGTGGGATTGCATATAGGGTGGGTGGGGTCAAGGTCACAATTTCGAATTTTTTTATATTTGTGCTGACTGTAATGCATTTCATTCGAAAATTTTGATTTTCGGGGAATTACTACGTTTCTTGTTTATTTTGGCATCTTGATTATAGATTTAAGAATATATATGGAATAGTTTGGATACCTCAACTCACCACTTAGAGAGAGGCTTTGGAGATGAATTAGATGCACGAATACCATGACTCTTCCTTATTAGTTTTTGAATTGTTTCTTTTTAGTCATTGAATCTTAACCCCAACAAATCTTTGACGGGCGTATCTTGGGTAACTATCTTTCAAATTGCTGCAAGCCTTCTTGGTTTATTGATAAAAATGTGAACTCCTTTCAAGTCTTAAGTTTATACTTTGGTTCAAGAATTGAAACGTTAATTATATTTATAAGGTTTATTTAGACATTTTCAAGTCTTGTTTCATGGGTAGAACCAGTACCTGGTGTCTTTGAGAACGAGAATGTTTACGTTTTAAGAACTGGCCTATTAATCGATACCTTTTCAATCAAATGAAGCCTGTAGCGTGTTTTTGTACAGTCTCCAGTGATGTTGATACAAGAGCAATCTCCATAATCTTCTTAATAATGAACCCATTAGGATGTTTGTTCCATATTTTAAAGGACGTATTCACAGATTTTTTTAAAAGTCATATATGTCTTGACTTCAAAAACTAAGCATCTAGACAAACAAACCCAAATATTCCGTCAAGAAAAGCCTACAAAAACTAGGCCCACAACCATTGGATAAAAAATCTGGCACGCACGCTAACCATTAGGTCAAAGGGGCCTGCATGCTCAGGTGTGTATTGTTAACGCTATGTTAGTAAGTGTACAAGTGTATGAACCAAGCGGCCTGCATGCTCAGGTGTGTATTGTTAACGCTATGTTAGTAAGTGTACAAGTGTATGAACCAAGGGGCCTGCATGCTCAGGTGTGTATTGTTAACGCTATGTTAGTAAGTGTACAAGTGTATGAACCAAGGGGCCTGCATGCTCAGGTGTGTATTGTTAACACTATGTTAGTAAGTGTACAAGTGTATGAACAAAATATTGACAGAAAGCTTTTCAAACGCTTTATACGTTTTTTTTACATCAGGAGAGATTTTGCTCCTTAATATACACTCAAGAAAAATATTAAAGGGTCATATATTCAATAGAACAATAGTTTTTGATGAAAAAATTTAAAGTGTTCATCTTTTGCTGATGATTAGGGTTATTGATTATTGTTTTTTCCTTTATTCCTCCCCTTCATAATTGTTGCCTTTTTGTTATTATTGTTATTGTTTTGCAATGAGTTTGGATGAAATCATTTTCAGCTGGGTTTTATGTCTGACCATTTAATATTTGTCTCTTGGTCCGTCCATCAGAATTTTAATTCAACTGCCATTCAGTTTGTCAGGGTGTCAAATGCATTTCACCCGACTATTTTATCACTGTCTTTCTGTCCGTCCATCCGTCCAGAACTTTGTTTACGCGCATCTTAGAAACTAATAACTCATTTAACTAATTCAACGAAATTGTATAAGCCACATCCCTATAGGGCGCACATGCCCATATTGTCAGGTCTTACCGGTCTGATTTTTCAGGTAGTTATTGCCCTCTGATTATACATAGAACATTTTAGTAGGAAATTTCATTTCTGCGCGAGATCTCAGGAATTAATAACTCAAATTCAGTGAAACTTTATATGCAGCATCCCTACCATGAAGACATGTGAATATTGTCAGGTTATTCAAGCTGACATGTGAATATTGTCATGTTGTTCAAGCTGACATGTGAAGCTGACATGTGAATATTGTCTGGTTGTTCAAGCTGACATGAAAATATTGTCAGGTTATTCAAGCTGAAATGTGAATATTGTCAGGTTGTTCAAGCCGACATGTGAATATTGTCAGGTTATTCAAGCTGACATGTGAATATTGTCAGGTTGTTCAAGCTGACATGTGAATATTGTCAGGTTGTTCAAGCTGACATGTGAATATTGTCAGGTTGTTCAAGCTGACATGTGAATATTGTCAGGTTGTTCAAGCTGACATGTGAATATTGTCAGGTTGTTCAAGCTGACATTTGAATATTTCGTTCTGTTTTCAGACTGTTGCCGAAGCATTAAGGGAGGCCAGTCTTGCAGCTTACTCCGGAAAGCCCATCAACTTCTGAGACCATGTTTAACTTTGGAACTTTACATCTCAAAGACTTGATCTGAGTTTACGAGTGCTGTAAAATGTCAAATCTATAGACTTGTCTTAATTCAAAAAAATAATTTTTATTTGTCTATATTTGATAGCTGCTTTGTTGTAATTGTACAATTATTATGAGGAACTTTTATTTTCATTTCATTGGAAAGAACATGTATAACAGTCATATCAGTTCAAACATTGTACAATGTAAATTTTGACCATGCCCTGCCCTGGATATGAACCGCTTATCTCCAGCTCCGTAGTCCATGGCTTTATCCACTTCACCTTTCTGGCTGTTGGTTGCAATGGGCAATTTAAAAGAATATTTCTAACTGTACAAGTCACATGACCTAGCTGTGGTCATGTGACTTTTTTTAAATATAACTACAATTAATCTGTTCACAGTCAGCTTTCACAATCCTCTGTAGCACAGTGGTAGTGCATTGGATTTGGAGGAGTTGTGGGGTCCCTTGGTGGCGGTTCAGACCAAGCTGAGGGCATGGTCAGTAAGTTGGGTTTTACTGGCCTTCTGGGGAGGGGGTAGGGGGGTTAAACCCTCCCCTTCTTCCCTAAATAACCTACACTAATAAAAAAATACTTTTTACTATAAAAATGAAAATTAATAAAAAAAAATAAAAATGTTTTATTAGTTTGCATTTTTTTTTGTGAGTCACTTGTTGAACGGTGTTGGATAAGTCTCTAAGTAGCGAAAAGTACTAAACAGACTGGGCTTTCTGTATTACGGGTATCCATCGAAGTATCCTCCCCAATCAATGGACACCTGTAATAAAGAAAGCCCAGTCTTGTTAGTAGCCTAACAGGGATTTAAGTTAAACGAATAATGGCCAGTCTGTTACATAGGGTGTAAGACAAGAGGGCCATAAGGCCCTAGGTCGCTCACCTGAAGGGCTAAGGAACTAAACTGTTCTGAGCAAGTTTTATGAAGATTTGGCTATGTGGCCTCTAGAGTGTTCACAAGCTATTTCTTCAATTTGGCCTGGTGACCTAGTTTTTTACCTAGTTTCGAACTTGGCCTAGATATCATTGGGGCAAATGTTCTAAGCAAGTTTCAGGATTATTGGGCTATAAATTTGGCCTCTAGAGTGTTCACAAGCTTTTTCTTCAATTTGGCCTGGTGACCTAGGTTTTAACCCGATGTGACCTAGTTTCGATCTCGTCAGAGATACCGTTGGGACAAATGTTCTGAGCAAGTTTCATGTGTGTTAACAAGCATTGTAAAGTTTTCAATATAGCCATATATGGAAAACTGGCCCGCCCCCTGGCGGCCATGTTTTTTAACGGTGGGCAACCATTTTCGAACTCGGCCGAGATATCATAACAACAAAAGTTTTGAGCAAATTTCAAGAAGATTGGGCAAAAAAATGTGATTTCTACAGTGTCGACAAGCTTTTCTTCAATTTGACCTAGTGACCTAGTTTTTGACCCCACATCACCAAATTTCATGTTGATTGGGCAAACAATGTGACCTCTAGTGTAAACAAGCTTTATTAAGTTTTCAATTTTGCCATATAAGCAAAACTGCCACGCCCCCTGGTGGCCATGTTTTTCAACGGAGGACAACCATTTTCGTTATCGACCAAAAACAAATGTTCTGAGCAAGTTTCAATAAGATTGGGCACAAAATGCGACTTCTAGAAGCTTCTTTTTTTTCAATTTGACCTAGTGACCTTGTTTTTGACCCCATATGACCCAGATTCAAACTTGTCCGAGGTATCATTGGGGCAAACGTTCAGGGCAAATTTCATGGCAATAAATGGGCCTCGAGTGTGTTAACAAGGTGAATGTTGACGAACAACTAAAGACGGACAAAAGGCGATCACAAAAGCTCACCATGGAGCACGTTGTGCTCAGGTGTGCTAAAAAAACAACAAACACTTGCTAATTTGTGAATGTAAAAGTTTGAACTTTGTACAAGGAATAACATACAATCATCTACTCGTGTTGCAAGATTGGAGGAAAACATTGGTTGTAGTAAAAAGAAACACATACAATTCTTTAAAAATGTCAACAATAAACATCAAAGGGTCATTCAACAATAGGAAGAAAACACAGAATAATTACTTAATGTGAAAGAACGAGTCTAAAAACGTGGCTAATACGGAAACATTTCAAGAAAAAAAAATTCCATTGACAGCTGACTAAATATTTAGCCTTTTCGACAGGTTTAAAATAAACCAGATAACGATTTCCTTCATACTACGCGAAAAAAAAATTAACAAAAAATACTATTTTATATATACTTCATGCAGCAGCTGGAAATACAATGAATTAAAAAAAATAAAATCTGAAGCAAATGGCAAAAGAATATCATTCAAAACTTTTACTGAACAAACTATACAATTAGGCTTCCAACAGGATTATACTCAAACTTGTTACTAAGTCTTTGGCTTGTAAAATTATCATGACAATACTTGAGTAGGAATGGATCGAGAAACGACATCTATACTTAATACAATAAGAAAACAAAGTATGTTATGTATTTCGATGTACTAGTATTACTTCTTCTTTCACAAGTTCTTGTAGAAAAATTTAGTTGTTTGTATATTCTTTTTAAAGTATAACATAAAACAATTATAAATACATGTATATAAAATAATTACATATGAATATTACCAAAATATTGCCGCAGGAAACAAGAGCATTGAAACCTGTTCCTGTCATTGAATTGTTCATATTATATATATGGCAAGTTGAAAACAATCAACTTTGTCTGAAACTTTGAAACTCAGTTGTTATTTGTTTTACATAAAAAAGCTGATTCTAAATCTTAATATATTTAATTTATTGATTTTTAGTTTATTTTAAATCAAATCTATAGCTATATTAAATTGACTGCATTGTCTATTTTTCATTCTGGGTAATTATTAATTTCATTATTTGAATTATTTAACTTTTGATTAATTAATTGGTCTTCCTAATATTCTGTTATAAATGACTTACAGTTTCACTATATGAAAACGTACATTTAAATTCAATCTTTAATTCAAATTCATTTCTCACTCAGGCAATTAAGTATGCTAATTGGTTAAGCAATTTGCCAAAGTAAACTTAAAATACCATTAAATACGAAAAAATACATGTTTAAAAATATGCTATTAAAATGGTTTAACAGCAAACCACAAGTTAAATGCAACTTCTTGGTGTGACTTGAGCACAAGTTAGAAATTCTAGTTTACAAAATAAATCTGAGGTAATATAACTAAATGAAATAAATGAACATTACATGTTTTGAGCTTTAAATACTGCACTCTGCCATATTAAATAAATAATAATTTCTAAACCTGTTTTTCTAAGGATTTAATGAACAAAATCAAAACTTATGATACTTCAGTATTTAAATAACGTTGACAAAATGGGAACCAATCGACAAAAATATTGTAGACCAATTTGCAAAACTACTATTTTCACATACCGTATTTACCAGTAGCACAATATACATTGATACTGAACTAGCTTGAAGTAGAGAATGAAGTGCAAATTGCTGTTTTAAGGACATTAAAAAACAAACAAACTTGGAAATGTACATTTTATATGAAAAATAACCAATTCTTCCTACACACACCTTCAACACTGCAACTTCTAATATAAGTCACCATGAAAGCCAATGTTGTGAGATGGACAAACCAAACTAGGTTCAAATTTTTCAAAAATGTAGTAAAAATACACAAGTACTCCACATATACACTTTCCAACACGTACACTGCATTAAGTTTCCGAACAAACATAAATGAGTAGTAAAAAAAACCTTCAATAAATATTAACATCAATAAATAGTTTCAGTTTTTGAAACTATTAGCTGCAGTTGTTTTTTTTAATACAACTGAAAAAGTCATACTAATGCTAACATAAATTGTGCTTTAATCAATGAAAATGAAAAAAACACAAACTATTTAAAGGCAGTCATTTCATACAAATCTTTCTTGAAATGTGGTTATGATTCTTAACAAGTACTGGCCCAATTAATATCAATACACAAGGAACATGAACATTCCAGTGAAACCAAACTGTTCAATCGAGCTGCAACGATTCTTTCGATACATCGATAACTCGATTGTAAATGACCCGATTCGATTTTCGATACTAAACCAACCAATTATGATTCGATTCTCTTTTACATATTTATAGATGATCTGTCGTAAAACTGTAAATTAAATTTACGGTTTATGTTTAGATTTATCATGTTACTGAACCGGTTTGCTGTCTCGTCTACTGGGCGTGAAACATTATCACCAACTCTTATCATTGTTCTTATGTATGAGGCGCGTCGTGGGAAAACCGGACTTAATGCATGCGCGTAAAGTGTCGTCCCGGGTTAGCCTGTGCAGTCCGCACAGGCTAATCCAGGACGGCACTTTCCGCCTTCAGTGGATTTATGTTTAGAAGAGACTCCCTTGAAACAGAAAATACCATAAAAATAAATAAAACATTATTCTGTATTGCAAGTCTTGACTTATGAATATACAAAAACAAGCATGTAAATAGGTAACAAAATGTGTGGCACGTCGTTGCAAAACCGGACTTAATGCATGTGCGTAAAGTGTCATCCCGGATTAGCCTGTGCAGTCCGCACAGGCTAATCCGGGACGACACTTTCCGCCTTAAGTGGATTTATGGTTAGAAGACACTTCATTGAAACTGAAAATACCATAAAAGCGGAAAATGCCATCCCGGATTAGCCTGTGCAGACTGCACAGGCTAATCCGGGATGACACTTGACGCACATGCATTAAGTCCGGTTTTCCCACGACGCGCCTCATTTGATTTCAAATATTTAACTAAACGATCTTTGAAATCGGATGCGGATCAAATCGAGCCATGGTTAAATCATTGCAGCTCTACTGTTCAAACTTATAGTCCCATTATCTGAAGTGTATTTTTTCATATGTGAAATTTGTAATAAAAAACATACAGATTTAAATTGTTGTCTATCTTAAAACAATTAAATAAGCAAACAGATTTTGACTAAATTATAAAACGAAAGTAAAACATCTTTAAATAAAAATGATGAAGCGTATTCCGTGGCTACTGTATATGGTATTACATAGGAATTAGGTCGCAATGTACAACATTCCTGTAGACATGCAAATATCTGACTTCCGAAAAACTCACAAAATGTCACACATTTGGTCTGACAACTTCTCAAATTTGACACACTGATATTATATTTTCTTAAGATATGATTTTGACACATTGAAAAAGCTGTTTGACAGTCGGACTGATTCTAGGTAAATAAATGCTGGTCCAACTCAAAATTTGCTGGACATGTCTGTCGGATTGATGGCTCTCGGGAAATCTGAAATATTTCCTCCATATTTGTTTGTGTTAATAAAAAAAGACAGAATATTATTTTCACTGGCAGCAAGAGTTGACTGTTGTACTAAATAAAGTGACTTCAAAATAGTAGAACTATTATTAGGAAGGGTATATGCCCTTGTCTCGAAATATTACATTCTATTCTAAATCACTGCAATGTATGCTGCATAAAATAAATGGTTTTAGAAATATCTTCTGTGGTAATATCACTATTAATTTATGAACAAAACACACATTTTTAGTTTCACCAAAAAAAAAGTTAAAACAAATATTTGTTAACAAATGACAACCTAATGAGCAGCCACCGTGTAAAAATATGAAAGCAAAACAAACATCATTTGATACTGTAAATTTTCATTGGTTTGGTTTCAACGTAATGTAATATTAGAAACATTTGCTTAAAATGGTAGTAGCGCAGCTGTTACTATATAAACACATACATTATTTCCTTAATAATGATACTATTAACAAATAATTTATTTGTTTTTAAGTAATTATTGTGACACATGATGCATTTAATGTTAGACATTTGATTTTTGCAAGGGCCATTACCCCCAGTGTATTATAAAACGTAATAGTACCAAGATATGAACAGTGTCAAGAGCTAAATATACTCATAAAAATAGCTAATTATGATTTATACCTGTTTAAGTTTGAATGTACATGTATACTGCTACAGTTAGCATTAATCTGAATAATTTTAATCTTGTTTCATTTTTCTTTAAATGTATTTCTACTTATAATGAATGTCACCTGAATAGCAAAACTCGATACTAATATTGGGTTTATGAGTATAATAATACAATTTTACTGGCTACTCCTCATTGCACATCTAAGTTTGATACAAGTTTTTATTGTTCAAACACTCCACAGCTTCTCATTTAAACAAATGGATTTATCAATGACTATCAATATTCTGTTAGCATCATGATAATGCAATTTGGACTAAATAACTGAAAACTGGTCTTTCCACTGATATTAATTTTTTTTAATTTAATATCTCAGAAATGAGTTTAGATCGATATGAATTTCAAAAACAATACGACTGATTTAAACTCATTCTGCTACTATGTAATAAAATAGAATAAAGCATTTTAACTAATATTTTGACTAAATATATGATTTAGTTAATAAACAAATTAACTAAGTCATTTGAGAATGCCAATAATTTGATTGTGTTTAAAAACATCATTATATAAACAAATGACCACAATAATTTTAAAATCAAATTTTAAAATCAAAGAAGTAACATGTAATATTCAAATCAAAATGTGTACGATGGAACAAAACAGTCATTTACAAGTATCAGTAGCAATCAAACAAAAGGTAATAAATAAGGGTAGTACTTAGTCATATATACAAATCATTCAATCACACAACATGATATGGCAAAAATTGTACAACCATTTTATGGAAAAAGAGAAAAACGTGTACACAAGATTCTACGGGTAGTGCTGGTGCTAATAATTTAATCATCATGCAGTATGTAACATCCAACTGTGCATAAGGGATTACAAGCACTTGTTTTCATCAATTTATAGTAATTTACAGTAAGATTTGGTAGTAAAAAGTAGTAACAGGGTGGAGGGGGGGGGGGGGGGCTCACACATTAAAATGGTTTTTCTTTGACTTTTCTGTGAACTAAGTGATGACGATGCAACATCAACATCTTTATAATAAACTCTAAATAATACTGGTAAGTTCTTTAATAAGATCGCCATACAATAATTTAGGCACGTCATTAGAAAACCAGGCTTAATGCATGTGCGTAAAGTGTCGTCCCGGATTAGCCTGTGCAGTCCGCACAGGCTAATCAAGGACGGCACTTTCCGCCTACAGTGAATTAATGTTTGGAAGAGACTTTCTTAAAAACAGAAAATACCATAAAAGACATGCATTAAGACCGGTTTTCTCACGACGCCCCTCATGTCCTTTTATTAGGCCACAATTATTAATAATGCATTCAATATTCACCGATATATTATCTGGTGCAGTTATTTTTAACAATGATTCAACACTTGGTAATATTATTATTATGAACTAAGCTCAGTAGAGTGGTTTTACCAGTACATAAATCTAAAGTGTATCGTGTAGTGTAAATATATGTATTGCTTTAAACCATGAATTGTAGGTATTTGGTGTAGTTTAAACCATGTACTATTTAGTTGGTTTAAAACCCTGTATTGTAGATTTTATGTGTGGTTTAAACCCTGTTTTGTAGGTATTTGGTGTAGTTTAAACCATGTACTTGTACTTGGGTTTAAACCCTGTATTGTAGATCTTCAGTGTGGTTTAAACCCCTGCACTGTGCGGTTTAAATTGTGCGGTTTAAACCCGATGTTGTAAATCTTATGTGTGGTTTAAACCCTGTATTGTAGGTATTTGGTGTAGTTTAAACCATGTACTATTTATTTGGGTTTAAACCCAGCATTGTAGATCTTATGGGTGGTTTAAACCCTGCACTGTAAATCATAAGTGTGGTTTAAACCCTGTAGTGTAAATCTTAAATGTGATGTAAACACTTACAGGTGTTGTTAAATCTCTCTCAAATCTTTGGTGTAGCATATACCCAGTACTGTAAACACTGGCTGAGAAATAGTACTGTGTAGGTACAATTAGTGAATCAAACCTGAACTTTTAATCTTATAAAAAGTGTCAATACATTTAACTATACATACTGAGTGAAATTTACCCACTGTAATTTTAAATAAATTAATAATAACTGTTTCAAACAATATACAGTCACCTGGCATGAAATTTTTACAATTATGAGCAATTTGTATCATGGTACAAAATCTTGAAGGTTTTCAAACATTACAGTACAATTAGGTCTATGCCTTGTTTAATACTTTAAAATGCAACAAATAACAAAACACAGACGGTTATCAATCGAAGCCAACCCATTGTGTGTACAAATAATCGCAAGTGTCATCAAATCCTTTTCCAATTCCGTCAACACGTTAACACATTGAACGGATATTGCACAAAAAATCCAGGAAAATGAATCAAGGACAAAGTTCAGACTAACACTGACCCCAGCATTGAATGACTAAAGCTGAACTGTCACCCATAACTTATAAAACCATTCCATATCATTATATCACTGTTTTGTTATATACTGCAATCATAACCTTATTTCATGGAAATAATTTTAACACACACATTTACGTGCATGAAAACAATTTCATCTTAGTCAAAGGATAACTTTCCAGTTCCATTTTTCATTTTTTAGCAGCGGCATAGTTGAGTCTTGCATCCATTGTTTTCACATTTCCATTTTATTTTATAAAACCCTTCAACATTCAATATAACCTTCCTATAAGATTACATTTATATTTAATTTTTCATACTATGATACTTTGGTATCATACCACATTTAGCACAAGCTTGTCTATATAAATACAAGAGACGTGTGAATTATGCTACTTAAATCAACAGCATAATAACATTCTTGAGCAGTTACTGTTCCTTATCAACATTCAGTCACCATTTTCATGTTTTGACTTATTTTTTCTTGAACATCACCATAGTAAACTTTTTTCACCAACCTATTTTGATTTCCGCTCCATGCAGTCTGGATTGCATTTTGACAACCAGTTCAGTTTGTAACGGTTAATGCTTTTAGAACGATTGGGTTTCCTTCAAAGTTGTAACGAGTACACAAAGAACACTATGTACAATGAATGAAGGCTCCAAATTTCCATAGCAACCCACAGTTTTAATATAGATGTGCACAAAAAGTTATATTTGGCCGAGTGCTAATTACATTATCACAATATCTGTTCATGTTCAAAGATGTCATGTTTAACTAGCTGACATATTTTTCCCTTTTAAAACAGGTCTAGTTATGAATCGCTAAAACAGCAAAACACTTGGGGTCAAAGTCCATAGCTATAACACTTGGGGTCAAAGTCCATAGCTATAACACTTGGGGTCAAAGTCCATAGCTATTTTCACAAGGAACAGTTTCATTCGCTGGTGACTCGGATATTTGAACGGTACTAACCTTCACAATAACTGGCCAAATTACTACAGATATGAACTTCTTGTAACAAAAATCGTCACGGAACAAAATGAAGGGTACCGCCTAGATAAGTACCGTTACAAGGTGGAGATTCGTACAAT
This sequence comes from Congeria kusceri, assembly GCA_027627225.1. Taxonomy (NCBI): domain Eukaryota; kingdom Metazoa; phylum Mollusca; class Bivalvia; order Myida; family Dreissenidae; genus Congeria; species Congeria kusceri. The sequence goes on from CM051035.1 coordinate 21,369,942, forward strand.
GTTTGAACTAGGATTATAAGAGACGGGCGACATAGCGCCAGTACTAGTGCTTTGCGTCGTTTTTGAAGAGTCCGTTTCCGGGGTGGTACAGGAGCTGACAACAGCATGGGTGACCATTAGAGTATTGTTCGCCTTATTGTTCACGTTATCTACTGCGTTTAATCTGGAGCGCGAAGACCAGTGTTGCATCGGAAGTCGGATCTGTATATCGTTCAGTTCATCGTGCTCCTCAGAGTGGTGGTTGTTCTTCTTCTGAAACAATGCCAACAACAGTCACACAACTTGTCATGCATCTATATACTGAAGAGAGACTGCACGATTTTGTACGAAAATTATAATGTAAAACCATTATCGATTCTTATGATGTTATTATATATTTAAGATAATATTATTATAAATGTTGATGATAACCTATGTTTAGAAATGTGTATTAAGAGAGAAATTGAAATTAAATAATACATCGCTGCGCAGGGAACTATTATATACATGTATATATAGCGTCAAGATGAGTCATATCAATTGATGACGCATGCAGTTATTATTTTTTCATTCAAAACTGACTATAGCTGTTGTAGGATAAACGGATCTGTATCAACAGAAAATATACATATGCATTTTTCCATAAGAGAAATAGTTTTTGTCGATATTGACGTTTATTTATTTTACATAAAACATTTTTTTGTTAGTGGGTAACGAAAGAGATACAAAATATGTCCATAAAAATCAGACAGTCGCTTGTTCATATAACAACTTGCTTTGGGTTGTGAGGCAATCAATTCTGTTACAACAATAACATTTATGTAATCTTTAATGTATCCCTGTACATATAACAGTTGTTTTGCTTTGGGTAGCTGGATAATCGATTCAGTTGAAACAACAACAACAACATATACATAACTGGTAAAGCTTCTGTGTATATATGGCAATTGTATTGCTTTGGATAACTGGATAATCGATTTTGTTTAAAACAGCAAAAACAACATAATTGGTCAAGCGTCTGTGTATATATAACAATTGTTTCGCTTTAGGTAGCTGGACTATGCATTCTATTACAACAACATTTACTTAATTGTTTAGGCGTCCATATTAGCATATAACTGTTTTTATTTTATTTACCTAGTAATAATTATACAAATATTTTATATACCGGTAGTTCTTAATAACTGTGAACATGTGATCACCAATAGCAAATTAATTTTAACTAGCACATGGAAATGAAAATAAAATCCATAAATGATATCCAGCAGTTAAAGATAGGAATGTGTCAAAATTTCTGATTTAAAACATTTTTAATATCTTACCGAAATCTCTGCTACATTATTTACGGTCATTACATTATTTTGCACTTAAAAGCTAACGAGTTACTGGATTTCTTATTACTTTTCAATTGCAAGTACATTCACCCCCCCCCCCATACATTTTGGACTAAGTGCACATTTACCGCCATAAATTCTTTTTCATGGTACATTTACCATCTACACCAAAAAACTTAGGCCAACATTACAATTAAGTTTGTTTGCCATTGCATACCTGCCCGACGAAAAAGTCCCTACTCAAAAGTTTCTTCTACGTTAAATCAAACCAATTGTTTTTTTAAATCTGAATATTCTTAGTTTTTCTTTGGGTTAAAAAAAAGCTCGCTCTTCTTTGATTTCGGTCGCTTTCCATTGGGTTAATAAATTGACTTGTATCGGCTGCCATATCAAAATGCAATTCTTATCAAACTTGTATAAAACAACGGGCTGTTAATCAGCATTCATTGTATAATTAAAGATAATTCCTAACAAGCTCCCGTTATATCAAAAGACACTTGATTATATTATCAGAAGAAATGTCTGTGTTATAGGCTATATTTTGACGCTTAATGGATCCTGAATAAATGTGCATCCCCCCCCACCCCCCAAAAAATTGCCTACCTACCTTTCAGTTACCAGCAACCTTGGGCAAACACACTATTTTTTTAAGGTTTGCCTTATCTGGAACACTGTTCATACCAGGCTGTTCTTCACTGAGCTAAACAAAAATTTAATCAAGCGCTGTCTATGTTTCGTACCTTTCCCATGAGGAAGCGTCTATTTCCGGAGACCTTGCGGCCGCAGCAGGAGAGGTCGCCCCTCTGGTTGAGCGAGGCCAGGGAAGGGTCCGGGGAGGGCGGGGGCATCTCCAGCGGCTTCTCATTGGGCGTGAACATCATGTCCATCTCCACGAACTCACGATCCTAAAAAATGGTTGTACGGTACAATTTGATGTAAGAAAGGTGAACTGACATGAAATATTTAGAATTAGTCCCAATGTAATGTAATATTAATCTCACAAATACACCATTCTGAAAATGGATTTTAAGATTAATTATATGTATTGAAAGGTTAAAGCGAACTGACATAAGATGCTAAAAGTAGTCCGAACGGCACATCCATCTCAAACATGCATGATCCTGAAGAGTGGTTTTAAAGCAAAATTAGGTATATTTAAGGTGAAAGTGAATCGACATGAAGTTGCTTAAAGAAGTCACAAGTTCCAATGCAACATCATATTTATCTTCACAAACTCATAATCTAGAAACATGATTTTATTTCAGCAGAATTAGATGTATTTAAACTGTCAGGTAGAAGTAAATTGATGTAAAGTTGCCAAAAGTAGTCCCAATGTTAAACCATATCCATTTCCACAAACTCACATTCCTGAAATTTAAATAATAAATTATATATACTAAAGTAGAAAGTGAACTGCCATTAAGTTGCTTAAAGTAGCCGCAAAGTCCCAGTGTAACCCAGACAATCATAAACATTTTAACTGCCCCAAAACTTTCATGCACTAAAGTGGAAATTTCAACTACTTGCCTCAGCTGACATTACGATTCTCAGGTTGACAAAATGTTGTATACTATACGGTATGATATTTATATAATATTCCACATCAAAGTATATTTATGTAGCAAAAGATTGTATTTAAATCTTGAAGTTAATTATCAAATTAATTATTACTTGCGAAGATTAATGAATTTAAATATAAACTACGGGTAGTAAGCCACAAATTTATTTCCACATATACATAGTAAATACATATTTTTATTAATTAAAATAAAACTGTGGCAAGTTTTAAATCTAACCCTACAACATAGTTACCCCTCAACATCCTGTTAACAATATACTGGTAATAACAATTAAAATAGTTGGACTAAATTTCATGTTCTGCTCATTTAATGTGACATTCTTAGCTCAGTTTCCTGATCATAAATTCCTGGGCCATCTGATTGTATGCAATTATCATTGGGCCCTAAATGTCATTAATGCTGCAGTATTTATTGCAGCATTTCCATTAAATAATGCCGAGTTGCTCAATCTTGGCTATTTATCACTTCCTCTAGAACAAAATTGCTGCCACAGTTATTGTCAGTGTTAATGAAACATCGCCCATGCAGTGTTAAACTGCAACTGCCCGTAAAAATGCAATCTCGTGTACTTCAATGGCCACTAAGATCCACCATGACACACATATGTGTAGCCTTTCATGTATTATGACAATTTTTCAATAAATAAATACCAGTATATTTAAAGAGACCTATTCACAAATTGGAAATATATTATTTCCAAACAATTTTGTCACCATTTCAAAAAAAATATGTTAAAAAATAAAGAAGCGAACTGTAGCCTTTCATCTATTATGACAATTTTTCAATAAATAAATACAATACCAGTATATTTAAAGAGACCTATTCACAAATTGGAAATAGATAATTTCCAAACAATTTTGTCACCATTTCAAAAAAAGTCTGTTAAAAAATAAAGAAGCAAACTAACACTATTCAGGCAGAAATATACTAGAAATAACATGTTGTTTACGAATAAATATCAATTAAAACGATTACAATCATAAAGCATTTGTAACACTGATCGTCGATATGTTTGAAAACATTTACATAGTGGTAATTTGCACTTTTTGAAAACACTGACATAGTGTTAATTTGCACTTTTTGAAAATACTTACATAGTGTTAATTTGCACTTTTTGAAAACACTTACATAGTGTTAATTTGCACTTTTTGAAAACACTTACATAGTGTTAATTTGCACTTTTTGAAAACACTTACATAGTGTTAATTTGCACTTTTTGAAAACACTTACATAGAGTTAATTTGCACTTTTTGAAAACACTTACATAGTGTTAATTTGCACTTTTTGAAAATACTTACATAGTGTTAATTTGCACATTTTGAAAATACTTACATAGTGTTAATTTGCACAAGTCCGGCATGCCTAGTGGTAGCTTGACAAACTTTTGACACCGTGGTCGCAGGTTTGAACTCCGGCAGAGGCAAACTTTTTAAATGCTTTTCTTGATAGAATATTTTGGTTTATTAGTACTTATGCATTTGTGGCACGTCGTGAGAAAACCGGTCTTAATGCATGTGCGTAAAGTGTCGTCCCGGATTAGCCTGTGCAGTCCGCACAGGCTAATCCAGGACAGCGCTCTCCGCCTACAGTGAATTTATGTTTAGAAGAGACTTCCTTGAAACAGAAAATACCATAAAGGCGGAAAGTGCCATCCCGGATTAGCCTGTGCGGACTGCACAGGATAACCCGGGACGACACTTTACGCACATGCATTTAGACCGGTTTTCTCACGACGCGCCACATTTATTTTTGCAGATCAGATATTATTGGATATATTTCAAGCAATATGAAAATCTGTAAACTTATTCAATCTGTAAATCTGTAAAATAGCACCTTATTTAAACTAGAATGTAATCAGGAAAAAACTCACTATACTCACCGTTGTATTTTCCAAACAGTTTAACAAATGATGGTGTTGCATATTGAATTTGTCCTGCTCCATGTGCGTGAGATGACTGATATCCATGCCGCTGTCTTGAGCGAGAGCCATCTCCTCCGCACGCTTCTTGCTGTTGAGGAACGCTGCGCCGCTCGCATTCTTGGCCATGCGGATACGGGCCTGGCGGGCTTTCTGAAAAACGAAAAGAGAGTAAGGCCAAAATTAAAACTAACTTTGTTTGCATTGCCTACCTACCCGATGAAAAGGTAACTACTCAAAAGTTGTTTTCTTTGTTAAATAAAACCAGTTTTTGTTGTGTTTTTAATTCCAAATGATTATGACTGTTTTTATGTCTATTTTTAAAAACTGATATGAATTTATTTGATAAACTGCAAATACTAAATGGAAAAACTATATCGGACAACACATTAATTTGGACATCAAGCAAAACATGCCAGAAAAATATGCTTCTTATTTCGTTAAAATAATACATTAAAACAATCTTATTCAATAAGTTTTATTTGGTAAATTTTACATTAAAAACAAATCTAAAATAACCATATATTTGCCACAATTCTTTTCTAAAGCCACATATCAATGGTGTCTTAGTCTTTTTCTTCTTTCTTTATATCCTCTATACTGATAAATGGATCAACTGATTTTGTCTTACACTAACCTTCCTTTCTTGCTCTGTAGTCTTAAGTTAAACTTTACTTAAACAGGACAGTCTATATTAAGATGAAAAAGTATTGCACTCATTATGCCTGTGGTATTATCTATATACAGTATATACCATATGTACATGTAGTTATAAACTATTTGACAATAGTTTATGTTCAATGTCTATACTTTTTTTTCTGTCATAGTTTTGACTATATTCAAGTACAATGGTTTGATTACTGCCAGAGGCTTTAATAAAGGACTTTAAAATAAAACTATATTACAATAATTTTAATGCAACTTCAAATTGTTTGGTATTTGTGTTGACTGTTGTAATACCAAATGATGCTAATAACTAGATTATGATTTTCCGTAATGTTACTTTGGGGTTCTTTTCACTTTTTATTTGTAAACTTTTACAAAACACGTATAAGGGCTTGAATATTGTGTTCAAGGATTTGCAATGCTTTACAAAATACTGACTGTTGGTTACTTAAAAAATTCGCCAAAAGTTTATTTATTACTCCGATTTTAAAAAAGTAAACAGTTTTAAACTTCTAAAGCATACCAGTAGGCAAATCTGAAAACAAAATATCATATGTGTCCCTTTAGTTAAAAAAAAAATCATTGGTTTAAGCTATTATTACTGATTCTACTTGTACTGGCAATTGTGTTATTGTATAAAACTAAGAACATTCGAATGTATATTTTATATGTCGCACAAGAAAGACGTATGAGGTATTTTATGTTCTTACGAAAACGTTAATGTCAAAAGATGCGCTATCCGGATGTGCTTGACCCGAATATCATGCTCCTTTTCGGTAGCAATTCTACGAGTTTCTTTAGCAATTAAAAACCACTAGAACCACCAAAAACACAAACAACATATTAAAAAATTATATTGCATTTCAGAATGAACCACAACAAAATATATTAACGTACCAATGTAAATAAACATGTTTTGCAAAAAAAAAAAAAACGCGGATATATCAACATCAACAAAACACTCGTGCAACATGTGACTATCGTTAACCGCGTTATCTCCCTTAGTAACCTAAAATTTGACATGCGTTAAGCAAAAATGATAACGAGTTTCAAAAGACAAACAAAAATGACCTATCTATTTGACAAACTTATTTTGGTCAATACATATGTTGATAGCTAAATTCGACAGCAAAAGTGATAAAATTCACAAAAAAATCGTTTTTTTTCGAAGAAATGCACGATGTTCAAACATCAGCATCGTCATCATCAACATCATCATCATCATCATCATCAATCATCGTCATCATTTGTTATTAAGCTTGTTCTTTTCGATGTTGTTGTGGAAAGTTAATACAGAGAGACACGATCTGACATTTAAAGTACACGGTTTTCGATGCGTTGAATTCCAACTTCCAATTACAAACAACCATGAAATATATTAAATAGTGCTAGTAGACTAACTAGTCTGCTTTTCATCATTTGAAACAAACAAAACTGTCAATAAAAACAACTTGAAATTCAAATTTTTTAGGCATTGCTGTCGCGGGCGGCCCACACAAACTATCACTTTATTGAAATTTTAAAATGACGCTGCTAACAATGGTTACTTGTAGACTGTGTTTCAAAATAACGCAGTATTCAAGTGCATCACAATTAAATAACAAGAGATGTTTGTAAAACATGTATGCCCCCTGACTTGCAGCCAGGTTGTGAATATGTGCAATTGTTAAGAATTTTTTTTTAATATGCGAGGTCTCGATATATGGTATCTATGTATGAAGTTTCATTAAAATATCTCGATGCGTTCTCAAGTTATTGAGCGGAAACCGTTTTTCTATTTTTAGTAATGGTGAACTTGACCCCACCCACCCCATATGCAATCCCGAGCGAGGTCTCGATATAAGGTATATATGTATGAAGTTTCATTAAAATATCTCGATGCGTTCTCAAGTTATTGTGCTGAAACCGTTTTTTCTATTTTTAGTAACGGTGACCTTGACCGTGACCCTACCCACCCCATATGCAATCCCAAGCGAGGTCTCGATATAAGGTATCTATGTATAAAGATTCATTAAAATATCTTGATGCGTTCTCAAGTTATTGAGCGGAAACCGTTTTTGTATCTTTAGTAACGGTGACCTTGACCTTTGACCTGTTGACCTCAAAATTAATAGGCGTCTTCCTTTCCTCCCAAGTAACCAGCATACCAACTTTCGTTTTCGTAGGTCAAAGCGTTCTCTAGATATCGTGCGGAAACGAAATGGTCTACGGACAGACCGACCATCCGACCGACCGACGGACAGGTGCAAAGCAAGATACCTCCACTTCTTCGAAGGGGGGCATAATAATGACATTCGTATTTCAAATAGAACGTTCCCAGCTAGATCTTTATTTAAGACCACATGAGGGTTAGGGTAGTAAAGCAAAACTTAGAATAGTGTTTTTTTTATTTGTGATCAAAATGATGTGCTTAATTATTATTATCATAGCAAAGCGTCACTTGTGTTACATTCTTGTATTTCGGCCTTCTTTGGGCTAAGCTCAATGATAGGCGTACGAGGACAAATATGTTTTGGCTTAACCTTGGAAACATGTGAAATTTCATATATTTCATAGTTCATATTTGGGTTAGGATTCTATATACTAGCAGCAAACGTTTTTTAATGGCAATGATTTAACAAAAATCGATCCAGACTACATGGGAAAACTTCTGTTTCAAAGGAATTAACACCAGTAAATGTTGGATTCAACCCCTGACCTAAATTTTGGAAAAAATGAGCACTTCGTAAAGCTGCTAGTTTACAGATAATAACAATCTTTATTACAATATTGTTCATTAATTCAGCCTTGACCCAATAAAAGGTTACTCCGGTTGTACCGTCATTAACGGTATGAGTGGCGGATCCGTGGTCTAGTAGTAGCGCACTAACTTCACAACCCAGGGGTCGCAGGTTCGAGCCACCCTAACCTAATAACTCGTATTTCGCATCAGACGTCAAACCGAGGTGAAGTGTAATAGGTGCTTCACACCAGGCACTAAAAAAACCACGGTCGCGTCTCCTGTATCTTGTACTATATCCCGTAACCCAGCTAACAAGTCTTCTGGGGCGATGGCCATATGGGAGAGAATCCCATTGCATTGGAAAAAATGTACTACATCCACCCTTACCAGTATGACTTCATCCAAGAAGGTTATGTTGTTTGCCGGCGTCGGGTTGTTTGTCTGCTTGTTTGGTAGTAAGCAACAAACCACGCAAAAGTAATGAACATTTTTGGGAAAATTGGAAGATTGTGGGTGATCCGGATCACCGTCTGGATCCAGTTCTTTTTAAAGGGTTTTATTATTAGGAGATAGAGCTAACTGCCACATTATGGCGTATAACGCAGAAATGGGAATGAGCTGGCAGGGCGGAGGTCTGCTATCTCAAAGTGTTTCATAGTTAACACGATTTAACTTAATTCAGTGATATAGCAGTCTTCACGACAAACCAGTGGACCATGGACCGAGTCCACCAAATTTTTGCTTGGGCCAGCAAAATTGGTAAGCTTACTGGACCAGCGGTCCATCAATTTAAGTTCCCTTGGTTTTAAAAATGGCAGTCTCTTAGAAAATAAAAAAGTATTTTTCAGCTGTTATACATGTAGATCCCCCATTTGTATGGAATTTTTCAATGCAATAACCAACCTACTGTCAGTAACAAAAAATCTCCAAACCATGGATCCACTTAATTTTATTCTGGTCCAGTCCTTTTAGCTGGCTTGGTGGACCGTTGGTCCACCGATTTTAAACTTATTCGTGAAGACTGATATAGACCTACATAATGATGCATCTGCCATAAATCGCATCGCGGCAAGGCTGATCGTACAACCAGAGCTGAAATTACCAGGGTCCATTCCACATAAATTCTCACTATCTACCGAAACTGCCAGAAAAACATCGACTTTTGTGTTTGCCCTGCAATAATCTGATTGATTTTTCACGCTATACATATTTAACAAGGCGATGGCTATTTTCAGCGCTTATTAATTATACACGGTCAGCGATTAGTGTAACATCCATAAGGCTGATAGCGGGCTATAAGAATCGACTAGGACGCCCGATATGGCACTTCTATACAATCATTTGAGTTCTCGGAAGAAATTCAATACAACAGCGCAAAAATGTCTTGGAATGTATTGGCTGTATTGTATTAAAGGCATTTGTTGTTTGTTTAAAGTTAATTTCTGTAGTACAAGTATATAGAAGACAATTATTGCTGCTGTTACAACATATGATTGTATTATATAAACATCCCTAAACCATCATCTGTTATGAAACCGTTTGTACCTAGTATGTAACCTTTTGCAATAAAATATGAATGCTGTATATACCCTGTCTCAACACAAGTTATTACGCACCAAATGGAAATAAATGACATTTGTTGTATTTTCTTTATTTATAAGAAGTTCAGCTTAATACCATCTATGATTATGTCAGTTATATATGCATGCATTCATTCCAAAATGTTGGAAAATAACAAAGGATTTGTTTACCACGGCACAGTAAGTCTTAGTAATTCTTAGAATGGAAAACACGCGTAAAGCTTTGTACATACTTCGTTATTACAGCCTGTTGCACAATAATGTAGAATGATTCGACAAAATTGAATATTCAATGGCTTAAAATTTATAGTATTTTATTAAAGAAAATCATGATTGAATCTTTAATTTGGCACCCGACGAAAATTATTTTATGGCTTCAAGAACAAGCAAATTCTGGTACAATGTTTCCGCAACACTCTTCGAAACCAGGGCGCCGATTGCAAAATATTTCGTGACTAGTGCATATCGATTATGGAATGTAGGCCCAATTTAACCCACAGCCCGACAGAAATCATTAGGGGATATTTTGAATGACACATCTTTCATTTTCATGTCAAATGATGAATGCGAACACACCGTTGTAAATAATCATTACCCGTGGCAGCCTGTTTCAAATTGTCTTGACAACAACAGAAGAGAGACCGTAAGTTTAGTGCGAAGCAAGCTCGATTATTTTCTAACAACTTGATTGTTTGGTGCAATCTATTAAAAATACAGCAACAACAGACCAATCAAAAGCGTCGTTACGTTGTTACGCAAAAGCCAGACAATTTGATTGGCTAACCCCAATGCAATATGATTCTGAAAATCTCTGAGACATTCTGGTGAAAATAATCACGCTCGAAAGACTTGATTTGCAGAAAGAGCTTACAAATTCCCCATTTATCGTAGTTAATGATATCGTGTAGCAGCGCACAGAATTTAATTCGATATCGGGTAAAAGCAGTGCCATGGCACGATACTGCTTTGGTTCAATGTAAGAGGAAATCGAAAATAATCATGCGCAAACGGGCTTAATTGCAAAAATGAGCTAACAAAAAGTACATTTACGGGATATATCTGTAGCAGACGATATTGGAATATAAAAAGAGAAGCGACCGAATATCACGGGGCGCTTAATGAAAGTACATTATATCTCTGCATGAATAATGTGACAAAAAGCTTATTTACGAGTTACTTCGAGTGCACATGCACGTAAAACAACGAAAGAGTACATGTTAAAGACAACACAATACTATATATTATATGCGTTCATGCAAAAAAAAAAAAAGAATAAAAACGTTAAGTCTAACATGTACTGCACGGTAACTTCACAATTTCTGCTACTGTCAATTGTATCATTTTCAAATTTGGTATGTGTCACAAATGTTAATGTACATGTACGTGTGCATGTACGATCTTATAACAGATATATTGACATAAATTAAAACAACCCGATAACGTTAATTTCCATATATTCCAATGTAAGAGGGAAGAAAAGTTTATAAGAACCATTGTTGTAAAACGCATACTTGGATATTTTTTTTATTCACGAACTAGTTTTCGGCTGTACAGCCCGAAACTCTCATACAGGCATGTCTATACGTTGACTCGACAGTTGTTTTCGGTTACACAACGCTAATAGAAGATGCAACAGTCGACACTCGTATTTGTTGATTTATTCGATATTTTAGTGTTTCACTCGTCATGTTTATGTTAATCTGTCTGATTTCAAGTTATATTATCACTTCCATCTGCTTTTTTGAAAATTATTGACATGAAGGATCGTGCATACACTCAAGATCTTTACCCCTCCTTATTATTTCGAGTTTATAGGTCTATGTGAAAAGGCGTTGATATCATGTATAACGAGTATTCACGTGACAATAATTTTATGCCTGAAATACCTAACAACACTACAAACAGATATGTAAATACAGGAAATTAACTTAATTATAAATTTATCCATTATTGCCAAAAACATCGAAACCATCGGCTATGTAAAATTCTCTATTACCGACATACAAAAACACCAACATAAACCGGCTCGAACCCGGGACCTCCGGATTAAAACTCTACCGCGTTAACCACTCGGCCATTCCGACTTCTATCTTAAACTCTGCATGATTTACTTTATGTAAGTGTTTCACGTGATGTCAACAGTTTCAACGAAAACAACTGAAACACTCCAAATTATTCCATCGTTTAGCGTTACAAACGCTTTATAATTTTATCAATTTCAACTGATGATTACCCATAAACGAAACGGTTTTTACAGGTTATTTATAAGTCCGAAGTGTTATTTTGCTTCCTTGTATACACTGTTCTTTTATTTATTGAATCGGTGACAAAAAGTTGAAAAATTGTCAATTCGTCAAGCTGTGAACAGGTCCCTTTACACATTCATTACATGCGCACATATTCTAAGTTCTAACCAATTCGTAAAATCAAAACGCTGACAGCGTAGAAAGACTGTTGGCGTCAAAAGAAACTAAAATAATATGAATTTATGAGTGCATTTTTGCTAAAAAGGAAACATGTGTTTGAATAAAGTACAATTTCCCGTTCTTCTTATTCAATAATATGACATCATAATAAACATTATTGTTTAAGTAACGAACAAATATTTTTCAAGCTAATTATCTAATGCAAACGGAATTGTATACATGCCAAACAAGTCAATCTGCAACGAGCCATGCAGAATGACCAATGTTCAAAACGTGGTAGTTAGGACCATCGATGGTTAGTGATTCTTAGTCTACTGAGTCAAAAGTAGGTCATACGATGCGTGCTCTCGATTTTCCATACTACAATTTAAAATTAATACATTGCAGCAATTTGTTGTCAAAATATTCAGAATAAGAATCGGTAACAAGAAATAACACGTTCGAAACGAGTCAAAATCAACCGATATAGCGCATTAATGTAGGTGTCTTATTCCAGGACACCCAGGTGAATATTTCGGTTATATACAAGTAAATAGCGAAAATAGGGGTGTCATTAGTTTGAAGTAAATTTTCGATAAATTGACATTTTTAGAAACTGTAATTGTAATAAATCACATGAAATACACATTATGACACACATGACATATATTATCTTAAATAATATAAAGGTAAGAAAACAGGCGTGAATTTGTGCTGTTTTGAAGAAGGACCCTTTCAGGTTTCGATTTACTGACGCGTAGCCTGCAAAGAAAAAAAGGAGTTGTCCGCGATACCTGTTCTGGAAATTCCCCTCTCAAAAGACCGTTGACTTCCGCCAACAACTGCAAGCTATGCAACACTACCCAACACAATGTCACTAACGAAGACGTATGGCCACTATTGATAAATAACTAACTTTGGCATTTACGGCAATCATTGTGGGCGATGACGAATCACCTGAGATGCAAATGGACTCAAATGTAAAAACAACGCGAATCAATCCAGGCAAAACAGAACGCTGAAGAAATACGCCTATCAACCTTTCGTGTAACAACTATGGAAGCCGCTTTTCTACTTAGCGGTATAAGATTTTAAGCGGCGGCAACACATTCCCGATTTTTGGCCCCGACAAGGTCCCGATTGTATTCCGACTATATAAATTTGGCTGTGTCACCCGAATGTTACGGGACGAACCTAACTGTCGAGAATGTTTGGCAGGCCTTGCCTGACATGTCCTATATTCCCGATCCGCCAGGCAGTGTCTCGATAGCGTCCCGACAATGCCACGAATCATATCGGGATCGAATTGAGAACATGATAAACACGGCTGGAAACGGCTGAATCGGGACGCTTCCGGAACGATGTCGGAGGATTGGGAATGATCGGGACACGTCAGCCCCGAATCACAGGATCTCGTCCCGACTTTTGACATAATTGATTCGGGACGCTGTTGGATCAAGGACGGCAGTAAAAATCGGGAATGTGTAACTGAGGCTTAATCAAATACGTGAACCAAATATGGAGCACGAGAAATCTCCAAAGAGATGCATGTCGACTTCAACAAATAAGCCAATGGTTAACACAAACAGATACATTGTGGAGAATTAAGAGTCGCACAAAGAGAAATACAAACTGTGATCTACGGAAACCAATTGGGCCATTAAGATTCATCCGCTTATGAACTTTAAGAACAATGAAAATAACAACGAGGAATACATGAATATAAACTTCAAATTGAAATGAATTTGGACCGTGAACTAACAAACATACGACAATCAGTAACCCTTTTTGATACGTGTACAGTATCTATATTTGGAAACACACAAGGGCCATAACGAACCCCCACACGACGTTAATGCCCGACAAAATCTTACACGCTACTCTCAAACATACACACTCTAGTTAATTAGATCGAAGATAAGTGACTAATAAGATGTACAAAATCAAACAATTCCGTCATTCCTTATTCAGTATATTGAAACGTACGAACAATGTACCTAAGACTGTTGTTAAGCATATACGCCAGCATAATTAGTTCCAGAATACAAATTGCATGCAGACAAGTCTAGGTGTACAATAAAAACATAATTACCCTGTTATAAAACCCAATTTTAGCAGCAAATGATGAACGCGACAATATATTACATTCTGACAAACAATTAAGGACCACAACGCAGGAATTACGGACTCGAAATGGCCTGGCAACGATCCGTCTTCCAAGTAGGTAATTCAACCTGGCGCACTTAGGTATTTAAAAGGAAAATTACAAGAGCCATGTTGCATCATTATCTGGGATAAACGTAGGAAGAGGAGAAATCTATTTCTATTTGCAAAATAGAAGGACAAATAGTAGAAAAATAAGGACAAAAACTTGTCAAAACTTATACTGTAATTATTTTAAAATCACATTTTCTTTCTAACCAGCAGATCTTTTCCTTTGACCTCTAAGACTGACCTTGACCTTTGAGCTAGGGATACAGGTCTTGCGTGCGACAAGACATGCCGTCTCCAAATGGTGAACATTTGTGGCAAATTATTTTAAAATTCCCTGATGAATGATGAATTTAAAGTCCAGACAAGCTGTATAATGCCCATAATTGACATATGACCTCTAAGTGGGACCTTGACCTTTCAGCTAGGGACAACGGTCTTGCGCGCGACACGCCGTCTTCACAAATTGAACATATGTGGCAAGTTATTTTAATATTCACTGATGAATGATGAATTAACAATCCGGACAAGCTGTATTATACCCAGATTTGACATTTGACCTCTAAGTGTGCCCTTGACCTCAGAGACAGGGACACAGGTCTTGCGCGCAACACGCCGTCTCTATGTACATTTGTGGCAAATTATTCTAACATTACACGCGCAGAGTTTTCTATAGACAAAGAACACATTTCATAGTTGTTAAACTACCAATAGACAACGCGAAAAAATAGTTCCGAAACTGTAAAACATAGTTTGCATTGTAACTGCAGAAAATGTTGCCATGTCATGTCAGAATCGAAATAATTTTCGCATTCTCGTTATTTCTCGGCTAATAAACACCGATTGTCGTTCTGATGCGGTATATTAAACATCTCGGGTAACGCCCTCGGGGTTTAATTCATACGCATCAGAACTCCAACCCGTTGTTTATTAGCCGATAAACAACGTTAAATCGATAATTATTCATAATTCTAAAATTCCCTGATGAATGATGAATTTACAGTCCGGACAAGATCGGACGGACGGACGCACGCACGCACTCACGCACATACACCGAACCGCCATTGTGACCACTAAGTCGAGTTGACCGCAAGCGGGCTCGACAAAAAAACTGCCACTCATGCTTCATATCATTCTTGGCACAAATACAGCATTTTGAACAGAAAAGTGAAAATACAGCATATAAGGCTTATATTCCAAAATTAATACATCGTGTACACGTCTCATATTTAAAATAAATACAGCGCATACGGCTTACATTTAAAATAAACACAGCATATAAGTCTTACAATCAAAATAAATAAAGCATACAAGGTTTATATTCGAAATAAATACAGCGTATAAGAAGTTCCGAAAACGTTTGTGGAGATATCAGGTCATATTTGAGGCAAATCGGTTTAACTTCCGCTGGCGTCTCGCATTGTAATGTTAAATAGACTTAAGAATAATGCGATCTCATGTAGCAAGGGAGCAATTCTGTTAGCACTATAGGCCAAGGATCTGTTACAAATGGGTTACAGCATATGCATTATATGGACACAAATGGGTTTATTTCGGTAGAGCGAGAGAAGTTCGATCAGAAACGTTCGCGAAAATAGATGAGAAAATTGATTATTATTAGTAGTACATCAATTCGAGGTTTTAAGTATTTAAACGTATTTCTTATACATGTACAAAATATTTTGCTAGACACTTATACCATGTCACGCCGCATATGCGCTTCGCCGCAAAAACGTGACCATTTCATTCAATGCGTGTTGAAAATAATTATGTAGAGAAAATTGTGTCTAATGCCATTCAGGCTGACGGATGGACATACAGACGAACAGAGAGACACGTGTTTCCAGTATTTCTCTCACCTACATTTTGTTGTGGGTGTGAGGGAGGGGTGGGGGTGGGGTAATAACATTGCCGCTCTGTCGTACGTGTATTATATAGTTTATCTGGCGCAAGTGTGCATAAACGTGGTCATGTTTTTGGAAATCACCGCATACAGGTGTTTTCTTACGGTCCTGCGGCGACGTGCACATGAGGCGACCTAGGGTTTACGACGTTCTGTTCTGTCAGCATGTATGTTTGATCGTTCAATATACTTAATACACACATACTCAGATTGAATCTGTATCAAGGTACATTGGTTCCCTACACCGACGATACCGTTCAATATATGGCGACTGTGAATTAAAGATATGATTTTCGGTTCAATATAAATATTTTTCATTTTATATATTGATTTTATATTAATTCATATACCACCCAAACGGTTGCATGAATAAAAAAGAACGGTATATAAGACGCCATGGCGTTCCATACTAATGTTAAAATGTGACAGTTTTGTATGGTAAATATATATGTGCAGTATTAGGGTTCTGCGGGTTGAAACCTTTTGAAACGTTTGATTTGGATATTTCAACGTCTTAAAAAAAAACGAAATAAATGGATAATTACCAAATGAAGTTATAGTAATATTATACTGTACATGTGAACATAAAATAATACCCAGACATACCTTAGATGATTATGATACGCTGCAGTAACACTTTCGGTAAATTACAATGTTAAATGTTTAAAGAAAGATTAAACAAGGCGACCTAACTCTATGTACATATTCAATATAATTGAACACATTGAACAAATAGTTATAAATTCTTCTATATCTAAATTATATATTGTATACGTAAAAGTCACCTAAATGACGCTACCTTCTAAGTCATAATGGCATGAACCTTATTTGCTTATCTATGTACGCACATTTCGTAATGCATTAATGACTTACAAAGTGAAAAATGTCACTTTAAACAGAAACGACGGAACCCTAGTAGCACACAGTGACCAGACACCACACCAGCACCTACCTTCTGCGCTTTGCGCTTGTCCGCCCGCTGACTTTGGTGGTAGATCCGGCTGAAGTTTGAGACGATCACCGGAACCGGAAGCGCGATAACCAGAACACCGCTGAGCGAGCAGAGACTGCCGACTATCTTCCCCATCTCCGTCTTCGGTACTATATCACCGTACCTGAAAGCAAATAGGTTATGTGACCATTAGAACTGGGGGACATTTGTGAAAATATTTAAACCGGGAAGTAATCGAATAACACGCATTTCGGTACTGTACATAGTATGTCCGATAAATAAGGTCACCGCTTTAGTACATACTTTTACATAAACATGGCGACTTTGGTATCGATTCTGCAAACAAGCGCTAAGACTTACATAGTCAACCATAAATCAGGGCTTTGGTACATAATTTTACATAAACATGGCGACTTTGGTATCGATTCTGCAAACAAGCGCTAAGACTTACATAGTCAAACACTCATCAGGGCTTTGGTACATAATGCGTTAACAATCGTCCCAACTTTGGTACATTATCTAAAAACAAGCACCAGGATTTTGGTACCCTGTAAGAAAACGAGCGACACACAATTGGTGCATTATTCTAACACATGAATGACATTGGTACATAATCGAGCTTCTAGACTTTGGTACATCAGGGGTAAAAAAGGTGTTGGTTTCCGCTTACCCGACCCGCTGTAATTTTTTTCTGCCGACCCTAAAAAAATTGTTTGCCTATCGATCATTAACTTTGTCTGACTTTCGGTAAAAGGAGAGTTTTCGCTAATAAGCGACCTTTTTGGTAATAAGCAAACAATTCGAATTAGTCTGCGTGAAACAGACGCTCTTGGTAATGACATGCCGTAAGGTTCTTTGATTGGAGGCGTTTTTAAAAACAATTTACATGCAGTCCAATATACCTAAACTGTGTGGTGAATATGCCGTGAAAATAAGTTACAGAAAAGATAGTTATTTTTACCGCCCCCCCCCCCCCCCCCCCGTATATTTTTTGGAGACGTACGCGGAAACCAACAATTATGCTGTTTGGCCTAATCTGAAACTGCGCACCAGAACTTTACTACGCAATCTGTAAACAAGCGTCACAACTTTGGGGCTTAATTAATCTAACACACATAATGACAACGGTACACAACCTGAAAACAAGCGTCAAGATTTTAGTACATAACGAGAAACACCCACAATATCTTTGCCACACAACTGCATAAATTCGGAGGTACATGACACATCTAGCACGTATACGGAATCTGTAAACAAAATGTCTGGATTTTGGTAATTAATGATCTACAACACGCATCTTGACTTTGTATAACAGTCTGAAGACAACAGCAACGACAGTCTCAGACTTGAAAGTACTAGTATTATATACAAATGTATACGTGTACACGCATCAACCCAAGATCTGATTACGCCCTCAGCACTTTAAAAGCAATTAAGTAGATCTACTAAACAAGAGTTATCTGACGAATATGAATCAATAATCGTACAAGTGTCTCTTTAAGGTAAAAAGGTGTCTCTATTTTACAGGAATAACATTTATCCTTACCGATACACGGACTTAATTAAACTTGTTAATGAAAACCTTGATCAAAACCATAATATTCAGTACTCGGTGTTATAAATCGCGTATAACTAAATATTCCGCTTTAAACAATTGAATAATTCACAGACAAATAGTACCCGAACATTTATTATGACAAAATGAGGTATTAATCATTCGCTAATAAGGGAGGTGATGTTAACATTTTAATGATGCATATAGAATCACAGCACACATTGCACAATTTCGTGACCTATCTCTGATAACAACGACACCTTTTAAAATGTTAAATGGCATCTAGACATTAATTTATTGACACTCGCC
The DNA here is from genome assembly GCA_027627225.1 of Congeria kusceri. Classification (NCBI taxonomy): domain Eukaryota; kingdom Metazoa; phylum Mollusca; class Bivalvia; order Myida; family Dreissenidae; genus Congeria; species Congeria kusceri. The sequence continues at coordinate 21,389,056 of CM051035.1, forward strand.
GCCGGGGAAAAATATTTGCGCGAGGTTTATTAGAATTCGGATTTACAACAGAAGTGGCCGTTATGGAGAGATTGTTCCAAAGAGTCCCAGGCCGTGTCGTCTGCCCACACTCTCGATCTATTTCTGTACTCCACGAGGACCGGTTTGAATTACTTGGCAAACATAATAAATGGCACACAGGCCTGGACGGAGCGAAAGGTCATCCCCTCGATTGACAAGGACTCGCCTCGTGGCGTACATAACGCCGGATACTGTGAAATCATTTTATTTCGCGGTGTCGAATTTTCGCGCATTCTTTACGACATACGGCTTATTCGCGCAGTATTAAATTCGCGCCATTTTAAAATAATTTATGTATGTTTTTTTAATAATCATGCAAAATGACAATCGATATAATAAAATAATTAAGTACGTTTACCATAACAATTTTAATTTCCAATTGCCCAGCCAGCAAGACTACATAGGTCCGATATCTCTCGATATCCATACCGGCACGTCATCGGGAGTGATATCTAGCCAATATAGTTTTGCCCATCTGAATTTGATTTTCCCGTCATGTATATCGTACATGACTAATAATCAGTTAAAAACCATTAAGTAAACCAAAGTTAATAGACAACAGGCATACATCAGTATCAGAGTTTGATAGCTCTATGCAAACCATTAAATATATTATATTAACCACTGACAAATTTAAGCTGGGTCTTAAAATCGCGCTAAGCTCGGACCGCGAAGTACGCGAAATTAATACCACTGCAAAATAAAACAATTTTGCAGTAATAATTAGCCCCTGTGATTGCGTCTCGCAAATCTGAGAGCAACTTCACCGGCCGTCGCGGCGTTTGTGTCATCGAATCGCGAGGTGATCTACCGGAATAAGACGTGGGTATTAGGAACAAGTCTGCCCGCGGCGGTGGTTTCTGGATTCTTAGGCGTTGAGAGAATGCTGGGATTTGGACAAGCTTTCCATGTTGAGACATATTCTATAAGAAATTATAATACTGGGTGAATGCTTTTTGTTTTTAACACAGAAAAGTTTAAGAATTTGATTTACTCCATATGTTCGTTGGATATATACATGTGAGTCAAATAAATAAGAAAACGAAATATTTGAAAATCACAAAGTCCAGGAAGATACATTTTCAGACAGTTTATACATTCGAGCATTTTAAATATGGCATCATTCAGTGATATTATTAAATATATGAAAGTACGAAATTCTGAAAATACTGACACTCGTATTGAGTACACTGTTTTAGTATTCTTCATGGTGACAAATCATAAACAAGTCATACAATCAGTATTAATACAGAAAATTTTCACCCATGTCAGTAAATATCATTAAGGAATTAATCAAGAAATTTAATTGAAGGAGCACAATCAAAGTCAATACTTGTAAAAACATTCCCCTCTATAAATTAATGCAGAATTATTACGCATGTGTATAACTAAAACGGCTGATTCAATTTTCTCTCAAACTAGTTTAGGTTACCAGGTTATTAAAAACAAAGCGTTCAGTTAACTGGTTTAACTGGTGTCAATATGTTACTAGTGGCGTCTCGGGAACAACAGAAATAACGTCTTGTAACTTTCCTATTCCATTCTGCATGCAACTGCGATACATTCTGCTCCAAACTCATTACCCTACATAACCTACGTAAACCAAAAATGATTAATGTTAATTGGTCCCTTAATTCTTCCATCACTTTTCTCTGAATTCCTAAGGTCGCATACGCAATCAATCAGAAACAACTATGGCAATTAACACCTTAAATATATCACCTATCACATTTAGTTACAGATGAAATGCAACACTGGTATCTCGGTTGGAGAAAAAATTTCCTGCAAATGTTTGTTTCAGCATGTTTGACGCCTGGCTATAAACTGCAGGTCGATCGCTCGAGAAACGGCAAAAGTCGACGACGAGTGGGGTTATTTACCCTCGGGACTTCGGTTAAAAACCATTGCCCGAGCAACGGCAAAAGTAAACATTGTACCTATATATATATAGAGGCAACAGTGGAATGCTTTGGAGGTTAGAGCAAAACACGCGTACGCACACAATTAATAATATTATATCGTAACACAGAATAACCATACATTTCTTTAGGAAATATAGAAAACCACACGTAGGAAACAAATAGATGCAATGTTGACAAATTTCTAGATCTAGAGCAGGCAACAGTATACAGCGATGAAAGCTAGAAACATTGGTTACATTAATAAATCACCAACACTATTGTGTACATTATTAGTACTATAACAAATTTTGGTATTTGAGTGTTGTGTACTTTTTATAAAGTGGACACAGTTTGTTAGTTTTTCTATAAAGTGGAAACAGTTTGTTAGTGTATTTTTATAAAGTGGAATTAGTTTGTTAGTGTATTTTTATAAAGTGGAATTAGTTTGTTAGTGTATTTTTATAAAGTGGAATTAGTTTGTTAGTGTATTTTTATAAAGTGGAATTAGTTTGTTAGTGTATTTTTATAAAGTGGAATTAGTTTGTTAGTGTATTTTTATAAAGTGGAATTAGTTTGTTAGTGTATTTTTATAAAGTGGAATTAGTTTGTTAGTGTATTTTTATAAAGTGGAAACATTTGTTAGACAATCACAGAAATGAAAACCAGCAATCCTAATCAACGATGGAAAATGCTTTGGTCGCAAATTTTTTCAACAAATAGAACAACATCCAACGTGCGATGGCGATTTCCCCTTTTGTGTATATGAATAAGAGAAAAATTACTAACACATAGAATAGAATAGAACGTGTGCTTAATTTCATTATCAAGTCTTTCACTTGGCGACAAGAATTATGTCTCGTTTCATAAACATACTAATGCCATATGTGTCTCAGTAATTGCTAATTTTCGCCAAACAATTGCGAACACGTTATGTACAAGAGAAGAAATAAATGACACAATATACTGCGACCAATCCTCCGCGATGATACAACAACTCCTTAGTTCCCTGTCTGTAATCTTTTGAGAGATCTGCTATGTAGATATCACAAGATGGAACCGGCTACCGTTTATTAACATCTGAGTAAATTGGCTGGCCATATGAAATAGATCGCAGACGACATTAGCTTTGAAAGGACAGTCTTCATAGTGTATATTTACATGTAAGCGGGATTTAGATTCAGCTTAGCTAAAATACTGGCCAGTCAGTCTAGGTGTATTTAGGTGATATTTATATTCCTGAAACATTTAGATAAACAATAGCCATTGTTAATTAACATCTGAGTACATTGACTGGCCATATGTAATAGATCGCGGACGAGTTACTTTGAAAAAGTCTGTGTTCGTATAAGTGACTTTTCTTTTTTTGAAACATTTTTACTCAAAAAGACATGGCAATGGTTTATTAACATCTCAGTAAATTGGCTGGCGATATGTAATACATCTCCAGACGACATTTGCTCTTAAAAGAGTTTTTGTGTATTTAGGTGACGCTTATAATTGTTTCTGAAACATTTCTAGCTCAAAAAGAACTGGCTATTGTTTATTGACATCTGAGTAAATTGGCTGGCCATATGTACATTGTAGATCGTGGGCAACCGTTGCCTCCGTTGAACATAGTATGCGTTTATTTAGGAGACATAAAGATTTAGGAAATGTTCACCAATATACATGAAATATAATTGATGGAATCAATCAGTCAATCTTTTGTTAATCACAATGAACACAAAATAAGTCACTACAACACATTCACCTCTATAAATAATTGCTTAGCGATTACACCTTTGTATAACAAAAGCAAATTATTAATATCTGAACTACAAGTAGGTAAGTTTTCAGGTTATTAGCACAACGTGTTCACTTAACTGTCTAAGTCGGTGTAAGAATGTAACTTGTGCTATCTCATTAAAAATAAATATTGAGTACACGTAAAATTTCCTGCAACTGTTTCGGCTTGATTGACGCTTTGTAGGATCATATTTTTCACAAATCATATTTTTCACAAGAGTGTGAAGAATAGGATCTCATTTGTCACATTTATAAGTGTGAAGAATGTTATTGGCCAAAAAGGGGATATGCGTACGGATCACATTTTTCACATATTTTATGGGAAATTGTATCGCGACAATCGATGAAATCATTATTAGGAGCATAATTATACAGTAATCATCATCATTATCATCATCATCATCGTCGTCGTCATCATCATTATCATCATCATAATCACCATCGTCACTATCATTACCATCGTCATCATCATCTTTTCGTCATCACCATTATTATCATTATACTTATTGTCATCATCATCATCATCATCGCCGTCGTCATCATCATTATCATCATCAACATTATCATCATCATCATCCCCATCGTCATCATAATTATTTTCGTCATCACCATTATTATCATTATACTTATTGTCATCATCAGTATGGTCATCACTATGAAAAACTAAGCACTTATTTAGGAGCTACTTATGTATGCATGCGCTTTATTGTTAGTCAAAACGTTTGTATGGTTTAACTATGAAATAGAAATGCATATGTACTCGCGTACGTCCATAAGAACGTATACCTTTTTATTGGGATATTAACCAATGCACGCATCCGAACGTACGTAAAACAAACGTCCTACTTTGGATTATTAAAACCAAAATAACCATGCATATGTCCGCCCGAACTAGAATATACGTATACACGACCGGTAATATAATGATCTTATTAGAACCTCCGCACATGTTAGTACGTACGTTTGGACAGTATTGTAGCGTAGCGTACCGTCCCTTCCGTATCGTACCGTACCGTACCGTATCGTTCCTTACCGTACCGTACCTAACCGTACCGTACCGCACTGCGCCGTACCGTACTGTACCGTACCGTACATTTCCATACCACAGAATTACAAACCATACCGTACATGCCATGCTACGCCATGCCATGCCATACCATTCCATACCAAACCTTACCATACTTAACCGTCCGATGACATACCATGCATACCGTACCGTACCGTCAATCACCCCGTTTGTTTTTCAGGCTCATTCGGTGTGAAAAATAGGATTGTGATGTAACAAATTCACTTTTTTGAAAATTTGAACATTTTTTTTCATGTGTGAAGAATATGATTTGAGTGTATATCAAAAACTGGACTCGATCACACATTTCACAGAAAATATGAAGAATGAGATTGCGATGTGTGAAGAATGAGATCCTATTGTTCACACCTGTGAAAAATGAGATCATATTTTTCACATGTGTGAAAAATATGATTTGTGAAAAATATGGTCCTACAACGCTTTGCTATAAATTGCAGGTCGACTGCAATGGGTTGGAGAAACGGCAAAGGTATACAGAGCTTAAAAGAGGAAACAGTTGAATGGTGTAGTGGTTATATCAAAACACAAATATGCAAAGATTAACATAGTTAAACAAAATTATGATTATATTGCTTTAAGACATGCAGAAAAGCACAAAAAGGAAACAGTAGGGTACAGATACAATGTTGACAGGTTGCTCGGTCTAGGGAAGGCAAAAACATGGGTTTTGTTTTTTAAATGTTGGTTTGTTTTTCTAAAGTGGAAACAGTTTCTTTTAGACAATCACAAACATGGAAACCAGCCATCCTTATCATACTAGTAGGCTGGGAATTGCTTTGGTCGCCAATTTCTTCATATAGAATGACATCGAACTTTGGAAGGCCATTTCCCTTTTTGTGTATATATGAATAAGAGAACAATTACTAACACATAGAGCAGAATGGAGTGTGTGTTTAATTTCATTATCAAGTCTGTCACTTGGCGACAAGAATTCTGTCTCGTTCTATAAACAGACTAATGCCATATGCGTCTCAGTAATTACTAATTTTCGCCAAGCAATAACGAACACGTTATGTACAAGAGAAGAAATAATAACACAATGTACAGCGACCAATCCTCAGCGATGATACAACCCTTATTTCTCTGTCTGTAATCTTTTAAGAAATCTCCTATGTCGATATCATGAGATGGAACCGTCTGCCGTTTATTAACATCTGAGTAGATTGGCTGACCATGTGTAATAGATCGCGAGACAACAATTGCTTTTAAGGACTACCGGTATACGTATGTGTTCTGGTGATATTTAGATTTTTAAACATGTTTAGCTTAAAAAAGAACTAGCCATTGTTTATTATCATCGAAGTAAAATAGCTGACCATATGCATATGATCACGACAAGACATATGCTTTGAAAGGAAGTCTGTGTTAATTTAACAGATAGTTAGATTTTTGAAACATTTTCGCTTAAAGTGGTCTCAGTGTGGTTTCAGATGCAAATGATGCAGATGATGGTGAAACTGAAACAACGGAAAGAAAACAAAATCAATTCCAAAAGGAAACAAATGGAATTAATTTGCTAATGACTACGATCGATCTTGCAGATTGGGTTAGACACAGTTTATCCCATTGCAGATATATTTCTATTATTCATATAATTATTTTCTTTATGGTATTCATTTCCGCTTGGTGGCACAAACATTTCTGCAGCGGTACAAAATGTTTCTACGAAGGTCATATTCTTCGATAGCGTCTTATTCATCAAAAACAACAGCATTTTACATCACTTTCGCGTAGAAAGCTCGATTTTAATCTATCAACTATTCGTCCTTTTTCAAAAACGTCTTTTCAAGTTAATCCAGAGTCAAATCCATATACGACTATCTAAACGGACACAAGGCACGAAACAAGAACCTGTCAAACAAAATTCTGGGAAATGTACGAAACCGTCAGGTCAGAAAGTTAACGCAAAAGAATTGTTCGACGTCGAACATGTACAGTTAGGTTCAAGTCATGTTTTTTTTTCCAAACTAATTACAGATATACATACGAAGACTTTAACAAGTTCATGCACATCTTGTATTTTTTCGTGTAAATGTTTTACAGCTGCGACTTTTACTACATACCATTATTTTATGATTGATACATATAAAAGTGCTTTCGAATATAAATGTTGGTTTATTCATTGTGGAATTATTTCTCGTCAATGTGACTGCAAAACCTCTTTAAAACTTGATCGCATCAGGAAAACATGCAAGTGTCGGAAGTATGCAATCCTTCATTTGTTAACATACTAAGATAATATCAATACCCAGAAGTGAACTAAACAATCACGTCAACAAGTAACAATCCACCAAACTCCCTTTTTAATGTGGAATTGACCACCGTTGGCTTATACAACAATTATTGTAGTGAATGCTGTAAAAATCACCACAAAACCCAGAATGACAGCATATTTATTTGAAACAATATTTGTAAAAACGTGACATGCGACATATTGTTTATGTATGACGCTTTTCCCAGTGTAAACTAAGCAAAGCATTTGTTCCCTTGATTTCTTCGATTAAATATTTTGCATGGTAACAACGAAAATACGACGTATTCCTTGTGGTTTCGTTCAAACTACTGAGCAATTGCTTTCTTTGTAGTTAGACAATGTCGAATATAGGTTGACTTCAGACAGGTCATCGAACCACATTCGTCATGGCGCATTGTCAAGTGCAGGCCCTATGATTTCTGTCCAGGACGGCCCACTGGGAATTGAAAACATACATTTTCCATTTGGTCGTGGCAAAAGCCAGTACAGACAAGTAAAACAAATCTTGGTGTGTTGTGTTTTGAATGCATTCTACCTTAAGTTTCAAGTCATAGTAAAAATGTGCTGTGTTTTGAAGTAAAAGAGGAATACAGGATGTTGGATAAAGCTTAGAATGAAATAATATAATAGAAGTAATAACGAAGGAAACAGCGTTACCAATGGCAGCATCAGCATTAGTAGTAATAGAGTAATAGATCAATAGCTGTGACAGTATCTTTTCTGCCCTGTGTGTTGTTCTTGAAGAGGTTTACTTTTTGTATCATACTGTTTACAGGGTTGTGCTGCCTGAAGAATTATTGGTAATGAAATAGTAGTGATAGTGTTTTTGGTTGAAGCAGTGGCATAATCATTAGCAGTAGACTTTGTAGTATTTGTTGATTTGTACTAAACGTGATTACATATGCGAGTATATGAGATTACATTAGGTGTTATTTTGGTGATTTATTATTAGGTCTTCCTGTTTTCATATCCATGTTAATTTTCCCATTCATAGCAATACCACCATAACTGCGACATTGACCACAATACAGGTTAATGACAATCAAGAAAGTAGCATACAAACGAGGTTCAAGTAAATCAGCTAACGAGTTTTGTACCTTAAAACATTCAATGGAAGTTCGTTATGGTTCCTTTTAGCCTTAGTTATTTGTAATTTGTAATTAATTCTGTCTGAAGCACAGCTTGCACTTTTATGGAGAGAACGATAACAAAAGCAAGGTATACAGAGTTTATAAAGCCATGTATCAATTACATTAGCCGAGCGAAATGGAGATACCGATGTCTTTCTTGCCATAAAACGGTCTATGTTCTTACAAGGGAAATCTGGAGGAAGCCGACGCATCACCGGTTTTAATTATAACTACCCGTCCGGAAAGAACCGAGAAGCTTGTAGACGTTTGAAAAGCACGCCAGCTTTACCATTAAACGTACGTTTAAATTCGCACGATTATTACACCACCCTCTGTCGTGGATTTGTACTGGGTACATTACTCACAAAGCTCCTTATGGAAAACCTTTAATTCATAATTCTGGGGCTGTTTAATGTATAGGTCTTGTTACATTGACACGTTTTAAACTAGTAAATATTGCTTAGATGCTGAATATTTTACCCTTTGCTAAACCGAAATCATTTGATTTCATATAGAACATCTGATATGAATTTTTTTCCTAAATACAACTTAATTTAAGTTTTCACTTAGCATCTTTGTAAATACCACCATAAACAGTTGGTCCTTGTAAATACTGAACAGAGTTTTCTTTCATGAGAGTCGTTAATACACAGTAAAAACAATAACACACTTTTCAAAGAATACTCTAAGAACAAGAAGTTGAATGGTTCATACACAGTCAAGAGCTATAACGCAAAATTTATAAATTGTCTAAGTACGTATTTCAAAGATTCATGCATGCAAAATTCTTCTTTTGAAACAGCTCGATGCTGCATCAAACATCGCGTGCGCAAAAAAAAATAACAAGGGGGCCACGATGGCCCTAGGTCGCTCACCTGAGTTTAAGGCATCATAATGGCTTATAACAAGAGGGCCAAATGGCACTAAACCACTTACCTGATTATAAGAATTGGGTTTTGCAGTTTCAGGAGATTTTTATAGTCTATATAAAACATGTGACCCACAGGGAGTGGCCACTTTCTACTCGAGGGGCATCATTTGAAAAATCTTTGTAGAGGACCACTATACAATATTACATACCAAATATAAAACCGCTGGGCCTCACTGTTTCATAGCAGAAGATTTTTAAAGTCATTTTTATTTTGCTATTTAGGTCGATATAAACCATGTGACCCCTGGGGAGTGGCCAGTTTTGGCCCCAGGGACATAATTTGAACAATCTTTGTAGAGGACCACAAGAGGATGCCACATAACAAATATGAAACCACTGGGCCTTGCGGTTTCAGAGGAGAAGATGTCTGAAGTAATTTTGCTATTTAAGTCTATATAAACAATGTGACCCCCGGGGCGTAGCCAGTTTTCACCAACAATCTTTGTAGAGGACCCCTATAAAATGTTACCAACCAAATACCAAACCTCTGGGCGTTGCGGTTTCAGAGTAGAAGATTTTCATAGTAATTTAGCTATTTAAGTATATATAAACCATGTGACCCGCGGGGCGTGGCCAGTTTTGACCCCAGGAGCATCTATTGATCAATCTTTGTAGAGGACCACTATGCAATGTTAAATACCAAATATGAAACCTCTGGGCCTTGTGGTTTCAGAGGAGACGATTTTTAAATTCATTTTGCTATTCAAGTCTATATACTCCATGTGACCACCGGGGCGTGGCCACTTTTGACCCCAGGGGCATCATTTGAACAATCTTTGCAGAGGACCATTACAGGATGTTACATACCAAATATGATACCAATAGGCCTTTCGGTTTCAAAGGAAAAGATTTTTGAAGTAATTTTGCTATTTAAGTCTATATAAACAATGTGACCCCCGGGACGTGGCCAGTTTAGACCCCAGGGGCATCATTTGAACAATCTTTGTAGAGGACCAGTATGCAATGTTACATACCAAATATGAAAGCTCTGGGCCTTGTGGTTTCAAATGAGAAGATTTTTAAAGTCATTTTGCTATTTAAGTCTATATAAACAAGGTGACCCCCGGGGCGTGGCCAGTTTTGATCCTAGGGGGATCATTTAAACAAGCTTTGCAGAGGACCACTAGAGGATGCCACATACTAAATATGAAACCACTGGGCCTTGCGCTTTCAGAGGAGAAGATGTTTGAAGTAATTTTGCTGTTTACGTCGATATATACAATGTAACCCCCGGAGCGTGACCAGTTTTGACCCCAGGGGCATCATTTGAACAATCTTTGTAGAGGAGCCCATACAATGTTACCAACCAAATACCAAGTCATTTAGCTATTTAAATGTATATAAACCATGTGACCCCCGGGTTGTGGCCAGTTTTGACCCCAGGGGCATCATTTGAACAATCTTTGTAGAGAACCATTATGCACTGTTAAATACCATATATGAAACATCTGGGCCCCGCGGTTTCAGAGGAGAAGATTTTTAAAGTCATTTTGCTATATAAGTCTATATAAACCATGTGACCCCCATACATACCAAATATTAAAGCTCTCAGCCATGCAGTTTCAGAGACGATTTTTTTAAAGTTTTCAGGAAACGATTTGAACAATTTTGAAAGAGGGTCACCCAAGGATCATTCCTGTGAAGTTTGGTGAAAATCTGCCCAGCGGTTTATGAGGAGATGTTGTTTGAATGAAAATGTTGACGTACGACGCACAACGGACGACGCACGACGGACGAAAGGTACCCACAAAAGCTCACCATGAGCACGTAGTGCTCAGTTGAGTTAACAAACACGCATTTCTTTTCGAAACAGCTGAATGATTTTATCGCGAGCAAAACAAAATACAAGCATTTCGTCATAGAACCAGTACTTCAATCGCGCGTTATATAAGCCGGACTTCGATGTTTCGCGCGCTAACAAGCAACAACGAATAACAGCCGAAGCTTTCTATTAGCAGTGATTGATGGCACGCGGAATAATCGGGATTTATTTTGAAAGATGAAGAAAAAGATCCCATTTGGATATCATAAAACCTGATCCTCGGATAATGCCGTAAAGTGATTTTACAATCTCGAATTAACGACGACCATTTGGGACATGGTCGTTAGCGCGGTCATAGAGCTTCAAGAAGGAAAGGAGGACATGTCTCTAATCGCCGAACATATTCTCATGAAGACAGGTTTATAATAGAGGCGCTTACAACAGTTCAGAGACGGTGAAATGCGTTAAAGAAATTCATAAACATAAGAGAGACCTTGACCGGTATTCACAAAGCCCAAAAGGGAAAATGTGTTATTTATTAAAATTTCATATTAAATTTTCTATGTGAAATTCAATGATATATGTTAAAAAGTTTTCCCGAATGAGCTTTGTGAATATTGGCCCAGAGCGAAGGGATATTTAAACGTTAGAGGGTCGCTGAAAATCCATATATATAGGCGATAAATATTAACTTCAATGAGACGCTTTACGATGTCAGAAAAAACGAACAAAACTGTAAAGGTACAAGATAATTAAAGTTGTGTTCATTGATCTAAAGAAAGCGAGAGAGAGGGCTCTAACATTTAAACAAGAGGGCCCTGAGGGCCCTGGGACGCTCATCTGAGACCTTGTAACCCAATTGGAATTTGCATCCCCGAGGCGTGGCTTATTTTTATCCCAGGGGCATAAGTTGAACAACCTTGAACAAATCTCTGGGCCTTGCGGTTTCAGGTAAAGATTTTTTAAGTTATTTTGCTATTTAAGTCTATATAAACCATGTGACCCCTCGGGGGGTGGCCAGATATGACCCCAGGGGCATAATTTGAACAATCTTTGTAGAGGACCACTATAGGATGTTACTTACCAAATATGAAACCTCTGAGCCTTGTGGTTTCAGAGGAGGAGATTTTAAAAGTCATTTTGCTATATATTCTATATAAACCATGTGGCCCCCGGGTAGTGGCCCGTTTTGACCCCAGGGGCATAATTTGAACAATCTTTGTAGAGGACCACTAAAGGATGTTACATACCAAATATGAAACCTCTGGGCCTTGCAATTTCAGAGGAGAAGATTTTAAAAGTCATTTTGCTATATATTCTATATAAACCATGTGACCCCCGGGGCGTGGCCCGTTTTGACCCCAGGGTCATAATTTGAACAATCTTTGTAGAGGACATCTAGAGGATGTCACATATCAAATATGAAAGGTCTGAGCCTTGCGGTTTCATAGAAGAAGATTTTTAAAGTTTTCACTTTTAAATATATTTTTAGCTCTGGTGACCTACATATGCAGCGGACCGGAAAGATTTGAACAACTTTGAAAGAGGTCCACCCAAGGATCATTCCTGTGAAGTTTGGTGAAAATCTGCCAAGCGGTTTAGGAGGAGATGCCGTTTGAATGAAAAGTTGACGAGACACACACGCACGCACACACGCACGCACGACGGACAACGGGCGATCACAAAAGCTCACCATGAGCACTTTGTGATCAGGTGAGCTAAAAAAAAAGTGACAGAGATGCTTAATTCCAAAAATTCAAAAACATAAAAAAATTAATAGAGAAAATAAGACGCGTTATTGAGGTCAATAAAAAAGTTGCATAGGTTTGTCTCACGTCTTCGTAGAAATGCAATAAGATGACTTAATTGATTTTGAATAATTTAGTAAACTATTATTGCGCGAGACTGCAATTATAAAATAATTAAATTTCAAATTGGGCTAAAATATTTTAAGGTAAATATAACCTTTATTTAATACATTTTTCATTCTTTAATATATTAAACAATATCGCCGGGAAGGGATTTTAGTATTGTACATTATGAATTAAATTAAAGGCGCAACTTACCATTTTGACAAAAACAAATATTAACATGACAATATACAACAAAAAAACCACACAACACACAGCAATGATTCCAGCTGGGGTGCCCGACACAACAACACTCCGCAATGATTCAAACTGGGGTGCCCGCTACAACAACACTACGCAATGATTCAAACTTGGGTGACCGCTACAACAACACTCGACAATAATTCAAACTGAAATGCCCGCTACAACAACACTCCGCAATGAAACTGGGATGCCCGCTACAGCAACACTCCGCAATGATTCAAACTGGGGTGCCCGCTACAACAACACTCAACAATGACTCAAACTGGAATACCCGCTACAACAACACTCAACAATGATTCAAACTGGGGTGCCCGCTACAACAACACTCAACAATGACTCAAACTGGAATGCCCGCAACAACAACACTCAACAATGATTCAAACTGGGGTGCCCGCAACAACAACACTCCGCAATGATTCAAACTGGAATGCCCGCAACAACAACACTCCGCAATTATTCAAACTGGGATTTACATAGTACGATTCGTCTTAAATGAATTCTTATTTACATTTTCGTGTTTTGTGATTCTTGTTAGGTGTAAGGTTCCGGGCACCTTAAAACGGGTTTAAACTCCCAATGCTTTTTATTAACCGTTTTGTTGCGGGCACCCAAGTTTGAATCATTGTTGAAAATGTAAATAAGAAATCACCTAACAGAATTGCCATGTCTCGTGGTATCTTATTCACAGATCCCACCGTTTCCCACTGAAGAACTGTCTGCCTTGGTCCATTTTGTCTCTTAAAAAAGGAAACCTTCTTTTCCAAAAGCAAGTAACCAATTACAAGATCGTTTCCAACTGTAGAATTATCTACATTCTCAAGAAAGAAGAGGCAACTTCACATATGGTAGACTGGTGTATAATAGCCTGAGGTGGAGTAAGACACTGAATAATTTATTCGCGACAAAAACTACAGAATGCGCTAAGTAAATATACATCCCGTCAATTTCGATCATGTATACCGACATGTGGCAGAACTTGGACCCACTGGGACATGTATCTTGTTCGGAATTGCTTTCTCCATGTTCCTCATGAATATTCTATTTCTTAAAGGCACAAATGAGCGATTATCTTTCGTTTAAGGAATCGTTATTAAGACTATATAAAAAGGCAACGTTGATGGATGGATGGATGGATGAATGGATGGATGGATGGATGGAATGATAGATGGTGGATGGATGAATGGATTGATGGATGGATCGATGAACGGATGGCTGGCTGGCTGGATGGAAAGATGGAAGGATAGATGGATGGCTGGCTGGCTGGCTGGATGGAAGGATGGATGAAAGGATGGATGGAAGGATATATGGAATATGGATGGATGGATGGATGGATTGATGGACGGATGGATGGATGGATGGATGGATGGATGGATGGATGGATGGAGATGGATGGATGGTGGATGGATGGATGAATGGATTCTGATCCTAACTAGTTCAACAAATAGTGTATGACATAGTTCAACACATTTAGTAGTAAATTAAGTCAAATGTATTCAAAGAACATGTATTTGATCAAGCAAAACAAAAACGGGTTCGATACAGACCAACGCAACCTACCATTTTTACAAAAACAAAAAACAAATATTTACACATATATGCCTTTCCCGAATCTAGGTTATGTCCATTGGTAGAATATCTTACAGTCCTTTTGAATTCGAATAGCCATTTCAAAACTAATAACCGAATAACATCATCTTTCAACTGCTACTTAGACAACTGGTTGAAAGTATTAATAATATGATTTTTCTGATTAAAATTTCTTCAGTTCGACCGCTTAAACATCGAAGCGGATATGTGTGTTGTGGCGGACAAATGCAAGTCCGGATATTATGATGTTCCTATAGGAATAAAATTTTGAAATTGAAGTAGATTACTTTAATAAATAAAGTGCAATGTGTGTCGTAGTAACTTCGCAAACATTATCACCAAGCCATCCACTCCAACTGCCAAGCGAAAATACTAGAACTAGAAGAAACAACACTTGAAGAGTTGTTGAAGAAAATTACACGGGCTCATATGTTGGACATTCGTACGTTCGTACGCAAATTAAGAGGTACCTATGACTATAAGAGGGCAATAAATGGAGCCTCTATTGTAACAACCGTTCGTTAGGTATTTCACTTTATTATTGCCAGAAAATGAATAGGTAATCCAAACAAAAAACGGGTATTCATAGGCAACGAAACTACCCAAAATAAAGCAGTATCAAAAGTATCTATATTTCCAGGCAAACAACATATTCTCGTGTACAAACGTGTTTATTTTCACGAGGAAACATTTTTCCTATTTGGTACGGGATAATTCCGTGCGAGGGGGGGGGGGACCCGTCACGAACAACTCGGGACGTTTTCCATTATACAGAAACTGACTGAACGCAATCTGTGAGTACCTTCTTTAATTGCACACATGCAATCGGGTTTGCAACATTTACGAACACGTAAGAAAAATCACCCATCCTTAGATTTACACGAGTGTAAATACTGAACAAGTGCAGACGAAATGCATCAGCGCGCTTTGAAGTATCAGTTTCAAAGATGTCGTTAAATGTTTCTACTATCCGGGTGGCAAGTGCGTTTATATAATGAATCGCCAATTGATGTCATTTATTTTAAAACAATTTAAATTATAGACTGAACTATAAATAACTTCATTAACATTCAACAAAGTCTACAACTTCTTCAAACGGGCATCAAAGGTTTAGATCAACATGCAAATATATGGAATATTTTACACTAATTTTAGACCAAGCAAGTTTATGGACTATTTTACACTAATTTCAGAGCCTATCAAACCATTTATCTGCAGCTAGCTTTAGATGATACTTCAAGTATCTTTAGAATTTTTATTATCTTAAACGACCAGCAACCCCGGCTAGGTTATGGAGTTTTGTCGTTTCTTGCAAATGTCAAGCCAGACATCGAAGGATTTAATTTCAGGACAATTTAATAGTCGCTATTGCAAGTTTTCCTAAAATACCAGAGTAAAATACGGCTGCGCGGCTACGAAATATTGATGGCGGACCTACGGGTTGACAGCTCGAGGGTTCTGGTTTTGACAGTTTTATGGCTGCCTTAAACTTAAAGGCACACACAATGTGCTGCAGGTTAAAACAGCCATTAAGAGTTTAATTAAGATTTAACAAACACGTAAAATAAATCATTATGACCAAAAAAACATTTTACATTTTCTTAAAATAAATGGTATTTGACACATTTTTATTCTACTGTATTGTTTACATTTTAAAAATATTTCGTGCACTAGTTTCCTGTAAAAGGAATGTAGTTCACATGCATGATATTTGCATGAAAAAATCCCGTTATTGTGGTCAGTGAAGTATTTCAATTTCGAGGGTCGTGTAATAAACCTACTAGTGTGAATTTTATAAGGACATAAATTGGTACAACAAATTGAGAAAACATTGGAAATTATAAACACAGTAACATGTTTCAGTATGAAAATGTACTTGTTAGTGGTCAGAAATTGACCAAGTGATTTTCAGTTTCTAGATTGTTGAACATATTATGTATTTAAAATTTCAATTACTGCATAACATGCTTCATAGACGGCCCTCAAAATGACTTGTCCAGTTTATATTACTGTTAGAAGTACAGTTATTCATGAAAAGCATGGAACATGTGCACATTACCACTTTGTTAATGAATAGACTGACATCCGCGTCCCACGATCATTAGCACATAAACAAAGCTTGTGTTTATAAACAGTTTACTTGGAGGATCAGTGTTTTTATTTTAAACAGTATCCAAACACCAAATAGTTTCCTGACCCAGGATATAACTGAAGCTTAAACATACAATAATATAATTTTACCAGTCATTTAAATGACTAAATTCTAAATTTGACCATTTCCACCTTTAATGAGGCTTTAAGATAATTTAAGGAAGTTATGTTGTCAAGAAGATAAGAGAATGAAATTATTCCCTTGATTTTAACGTCTTTGCACATACGGCATACAGACGGATTTGGTTCACGCGGAAA
This sequence comes from Congeria kusceri, assembly GCA_027627225.1. NCBI lineage: Eukaryota > Metazoa > Mollusca > Bivalvia > Myida > Dreissenidae > Congeria > Congeria kusceri. Next base: position 21,406,076 of record CM051035.1, read on the forward strand.
TATATTTGTTTCGTGCTCTAGACTTCCTGGATATAAAAAAAAAATTTAGTGGATAAAAAAAACAACAACAACAATATAATGTATTTGTTAAATGTCAGAGTAAGCTAAACTCCATTTTAAATATTCCAAAAAGTTGTGTTTGACAAATGAATTGGAACTGAGATAACGTAAGTCAAGAATACCGATATTGTAAGTGTAAGAGTCAAGAGCTACTCCTTAACTTACTCAGTTTTTAATGTTCAGTAAGTTAAAAGACAATAACCCTTTGCACAACTATTCTTACTTGAATCAACAAGCATATGTTTCTGTTATTAAGCCTTAAGCGTCATTTATAACATTCAGAAGTATTTGAGAATTATGGTCATTTTACTCACCAATGGTACTGTTTCCAATTTAACCGAAAGCAAAAATAAAAGATGTTTCCCATGACGTCCCTACATGTATTTCTAAGCACAACACATACATTACAACATATATTTAAACTTAACTACAATAATTATAGTGGTTCATATTTTTAACAAGAACAAGCACATCAATCACTTTTTCCAGAGAAATAAATACCAGAAATATAGCACAGAGTAGAATGTCATCATCTGATAGTGTAACGTTTAATTTCCTCTCGTCGGCAGATTTGTGTGACAAACTATTTACCGGTCATATGGGACACATAACTGGTTTCTGATGTTTTCATTTGATTTCATCATGGCCGTAAAGTACTGTCATTCGAATAATCAGAAAAGCTTTCGCTGAAAATACTTCTGCTAAGAGATGCATCTGTCGTACTAGATCAGGAAAGCTTTTAGGTAATAGAAATACTATTCAAACAAGAGGGCCCTGAGGGCCCTAGGACGCTCACATGAGACCTTGTAACCCAATTTTATCCCAGGGGTATAAGTTGACCCTTCCACCAATGAAAACACAGACATTTGCCATTATGCACCTTTAGCCTCGTTGAGAACTTCTGTTTGTTACACATTTTGTTACGGTATTTTTGTACTGTCAACCTGGATAATTCTTATGTTTACATGTTCAAATGTAGATGAAATGATGTTTAAAATGTTAAATAATAACAATATTTCACATAAAATATAATAATCTAACAACAATACTGATTAAAAACACCAGAAACACTTATGAAAAAATCGACCGAAAATGTACAACTGTCAATAATTGCGGACAACACTTTCGGATATTGATAAAACAAAAAAATAGCAGCATTCAGTTTTGTCTTTCTTTTATTTAAATCAACTGTTGCAAAATCTTACCTTTTTAGGTCTTTCTAAACAATTGTGCATGAAAAAAAACAAAAACAACAACACCTAACACAAACTTAGAAAGGCTAATGTTTAATATTATGATCAGCACCAGGTTGATTTTTTATTTTAGTAATATACTTTGTAATAAACTATATATATTAGTATAATGTGAACCTTGAGTTTGTCTGTTTTTGTTTTGGTGACTTTTGAATATTGAATTTGACTCTTCGAAATTGAATTTTGACCCTTGAAAATTTTGGTCAAAGGGTCAATGACCCTTGAAATTTACAGTCTACTGAACACCCTGATGTTACTTTCATTCTGAATTAAAGAATGCTAAAGCTGTTTTTCTTTTTTGTACCTAAACTGTCGAAAAGCAAGAAATGTTAAATAACACAAAATATTCTTAAGAACAGTGACACTCTTTAATGTGTCAAGAAAAGGTATATTTAACAGACTAATTGCAAAACAAATACTGTTCAAAGCTTTTATATAAAACACAATTATAAAACACAAAATCACTATTGTCCAATTGAGTTTTGTACCTTATCAAAATTGTTATTCAGAAGTACATCATCTGAAACAGTTCAAAGGATGACAGATATTTTGCATGATGGTTAAATAACCACTGTCTTCCACTGTTTAAACAAACAGGTATAATTCTAAAATCTATTATAAAATCAAACTTCAAACTTTGAACATCATGGCAAACTGGCCAAACAAACACACCCTTTTGCTTAGTTGCATGTTTACACGCTCTAAATCACATTTCAGGTCTTGAACACTTTGGCGTGTACATGTTGTGCAGCAGTCAGGCACACTAAAAAAACAACAACAACACATTAAATATGCATTTATAATTAAACAAATATTTTATTCTTTTAACAACATTCATTTTTAATCGATATTCTATATTATTTGATAGCTGAAGCAAATCGCGAAAAATGGTACGAACGAGGCGACTAAAAAATCCATTTCGTACCCAATTCAAACCATGTAAATTTTTCCACACATAAGAAATATTATATGCCTTTATTGGTCTGTTTCTTTATTGGTCTGTTTTGATTAAAAACATTTATAGAAACAAGTTTCATGCGTTTATTTGCAGTTTGTGTAACACAAGACAGAAATATTCATTAAAACAACTCGTCTGTCATTCGTGTCAAAATGAGTAGTTCGCCATTGATGCGAAATGCTTCCAAGGCATTACTTTTACGTTAATTTTAACAAATAAAATTTCTATTTTCAACATAAATTATACCAAAGATGGACAACACTGATTGTTACAAACCTTTTCTGCTATTTAATATCATGCTTTAACGAGTATCGTTGAATTCATTTCACATTTTCATCAACGACTCGATTATCGGTAGAAAACAAACATGGCGCCTCCCTCTTCGGGTCAACTCGAGGTCAAAGTGCATAAATGCGCGTCTTTGTTTAAAAGATGCAGATATCTCATTTTTCTTTCCGGACGATAATTTTGGCATCAAAATTTAAGTTAGACTTTTTAGAAATATATTCGAAATTGCGTTTGGACATCGGAAGTCATTTTATAAAACGTCAAAGTCAAGGTATATTTTCTCAGCGTAGGGTGGTCCTACGTCGATTTTGAAAACACTGTGAAATAATTCATTCATTCCGTAACTAAATGACGTAAATCTCATAATATTCATGATGTTTTACATATCCGCATTTTTATTGTGCCTACACTACGTAGGTCGCGAAAATATGTGATAACTTGAAATGAAATCTTTAACTCCTTATATTTAAATCCGTCCTTTAACTGACACATCCACTTGTGTAAATAACCAAATATTTGCCCATAATTCGTGTTAAATTTCATCATGATATAGGAAAAACAAATCGTTTTTCTTTGTGTTACCCATCTTACTACACAGCTATTTGAGTGTTCTCCGCTTGTAAACAATGTCAGCGATAAAATTAGAGGTTATCCAAAAGTAAAGCCAGTGTGAAAAAATCGGCTGTAATGTTTGAAAATCGTTTTCACTTTCATTTTCCAAAAATACACATTTTTTACAATTGGGAATTTAAGGGTCAGAAGTTCACTAGAAGATGTTACATACCAAATAGGAAACCTCTAGGCCTCGCAATTTTAGATAAGAGGATTTTTGAACTCATTTTCCCATATATTCCATATAAACCATGTGCCCCCCCCCCCCTCGGGGCGTGGCCAGTTTTGACCCCAGGGGCATAATTTGAACAAACTTTGTAAAGGACCACTATAAGATGTTACATACTAAATATGAAACCTCTGGGCCTTGCAATTTCAGAGGAGATTTTTAAAGTCATTTTGCTATATTGTATATAAACCATGTGACCCCCAAGGCGGGGCCAGTTTTGACCTCAGGGGCTTAATTTGAACAATCTTTGTAGAAGACCACTATAGGATGTTACATACCAAATATAAAACATCTGGGCCATGTAGTTTGAGAGCAAAATATTTTTAAAGTCATTTTGCTATTTATTCTATATAAACCATGTGACCCCCGGCGCGTGGCCAGTTTTGACCCAGGGGAATAATTTGAACAATCTCTGTAGAAGACCACTATAAGATGTTACATACCAAATATGAAACCTCTGGGCCTTGTGGTTCAGAGAAGATTTTTTAAAGTCATTTTGCTATATATTCTATATAAACCATGTGACCCCCGGGGCGTGAACAGTTTTGACCCCAGGGGCATAATTTGAAGAATCTTTTTAGAGGACCATTATACGATGTTACATACCAAATATGAAACCTCTGGGCTCTGCAAATTCAGAGAAGAAGAGTTTTAGAGTTTACACTTTTTAAATCTATTTTAGCTCTGGTGACATCCATATGCAGCAGACCATAACGATTTGAACAAATTTGAACGAGGGTCATCCAAGGATCATTCCTGTGAAGTTTCATGAAAATCCACCAAGCGGTTTAGGAGGAGAAGTCGTTTGAATGAAAAGTTGACGACGCACGCACGCACACACGCACGACGGACAACGGGCGATCACAAAAGCTCACCATGAGCACTTTGTGCTCAGGTGAGCTAAAAACAGACTATGTGTGTATTATTATATTTCGTTATTTTGGGGAGATTAATTATTTATTATTTTATTTATTTATTATGTTATTTATGTATTTGCTTATTTATTTATTTATTTGTACTTTATATATATATTATTTTTTTTTCACTATAAAATAAGAATATCCCTAATTATTTATTTGTCTGAATAGTTATTCATTTGTCAATTTATTTATCATATTTATTCATATATCTACTAATTCGTTAAGTGTATGTATTTCATAGCTTTATTTTTCCTTAATACAAGAGAAAAATGCGGAAACCGCATTAAAGCCCGATTTTTTTTATTTTGCCGATGGGGGTACATGTACAAGTCAATGTTGCTGAAGAAGTATGGAAGTTTCATGTCGAGCTCTAGTGGCCATTTTGTGCAGTGAGGCGGAACCATTTTAATAAGTTTGGTAGAGGAACACTAAACGAACATTGGTGTGAAATTATTTGAAAATCTAGCCATAGGTCTAGAAGAAATTGGCGTTTAGACATATTTCTATTTTTAGCTCTGGTGGCCATCTTGTGCAGTGAAGCGGAACCATTTTCACGTGTTTGGTAGAGGACCATCCAAGGAACATTTCTGTAAAGTTTCATGAAGTTTGGCCAAGAACTTTTTAAAATATGACAGGAAAACAAAACTTTAACGCAAATTCTATGTTTGGCTCTAGTGGCCATTTTGTGCAGTGAGGCGGAACTATTTGAATAAGTTTGGTATAGTGTAAAGTTTCATCAAGATTGATAAAGATCGTTTGAAAATATGATAGCAATACGAAACTTTAACGCAAATTATATTTTTAGCTCCAGTGGCCATTTTGTGCAGTGAGGCGGAACCAATTGAATAAGTTTGGCAGAGGAACACTAAACAAACATTTGTGCAAAATTATTTGAAATCTAGATATAGGTTAAGAATAAAATGGCGTTTAGAAATAATTCTATTTTAAGCTCTGGTGGCCATCTTGTGCAGTAAAGCGGAACCATTTTCACAGGTTTGGTAAAGTACCACCCAAGGAACAATTCTGTAAAATTTTATGAAGATTGACCAAGAACTTTGGAAAATATGTCAGGAATACAAAACTTTAACGCAAATTCTATTTTTAGCTCTAGTGGCCATTTTGTGCAGTGAGGCGGAACTATTTGAATAAGTTTGGTAGAGGAACACTAAACAAACATTTGCGTAAAATTATTTGAAAATCTAGCACTAGGTTTGGAAGAAAATGGCGTTTAGACATAATTCTATTTTTAGCTCTGGCGGTCATGTTGTGCAATGAAGCGGAACTATTTGCACAGGTTTGGTAGAGGACCATCCAAGAAACATTTCTGTAAAGTTTCATGAAGATTGGCCAAGAATTTTTGAAAATATGACAGGAATACTAAACTTAAACGCAAATTGTTAACGACCGCCCAACAGCCCGGTATTCGCTAAGCTATAAGCCGAGATTTTTCTTTGAAAATTCCGGCTAATTATTAACTACGAATTAAGTTTGCTTGGTCAAAAGTAAGACACAGTGTTAATTACCATATTTGGTTTATTTTATGTTATACTTAAATGATTGTCAAGTTAAAAGTTCTGTGGTTTTTTACCTTTAACCAATACAAATAAAAAATGAAACACTGTAACTAACAAAGTTTTTGTTTTTGTTTTAACAGAATAATCATAAAGCTAAATGTTGGTGCCAATATGTGTAGGTTTGACTTGGCAAATGCTTCAAACTTTACTTTTTAGCAAAAGTGTCCACTTTCTTTTTGAGTTAGTATATTTCCTTAACAACTTACCGTATTACCAAAAACAAACAACGTAAAACAAAGTTATATGCCATGAAGCATAAGCCTTGTATATGTATCACACCAAATTAGGCAGAAATTGGCATCGGGGGAATACACGTTTCTCTTTAATCATGTGGCAGAAACAGGCGAACGTTCGGCTAGATGAATATCTAGATGGCATGCGTGGTATAGGATACTTAACGCACCGAACAAATATTGATGATACGGAGATAATAGATTTGATCGAACTCTACAATGTACGGAGAAGATATACGTGGTAGACATGTAAATATGCCAGCATTACAAAAATATATACTGGAATATCTATACTGACGGGTAATCATTGGCTATATTGAAAGACTAAAACAGCACCGCTTCAAGCCTATTATGTGAACATCAAGGCAATATGTCCATAGGGACTATTCCAATAATATTCCAAGGAAAACGTTCACTTACAAAAGATACAAATGTACATCTTCAAAATCATACTAAAAATACAATTCGAATGTATGCTATAATTTTAACAAGAGTTAAAACTATGATGATTTGGTATATACAATTTGTGTGACTAACTAATATATGTGTATTTTGTAAATCTTGACAAAAATGCTACAACACATATCTCTAAAATCAGTAGAAATTTACATCAATGTCCGATACAGCATATTTCGATTCGATGTAATTTGTGTTTTATTAATTATATTCAATAATATTATACTGTATTTCATCATCAGATACGAACATTACACAAGGCAAGACAAGACGCATGTGTCTATAATTTATCGATTAGATCGTCATAATTTCCAGAGACTCCACATTTCGATTTTATTATACGCCATTTGTGTTTTTGTTAATTATAGTATATCACATCAATATCAATCTCAATAAAATCAACTCCAGTCTGACGCTGCTATACTATCCAGCGACAACTAACGGAGCGAACGTTAATATTTGATTTTATTGAGATTGCATCAATATATAATTGCAGATGCGTTATATACAAAGTCTGAAAAAAAAATACAAATAAATATTTAAAATGTATCTAATATCAGTAGAAATTGTGGTCAAAATATCCTAGGCTGCGCACTTCGATGCAACGTAATTTGTGTTTTTAATAATCATTAGTATATTCAATGATATTACATCACTATATATGCACATTATATGTATATTATGAATACACAAGGCAACACACGTGTATACAATCAGCGGATGAGATCTTCATCGATACCAGCAACTGTGCATTTCGATTTTGCGACATTTCATTTGTGTGTTGTTGTTTTTTAATTACATTACTCTACATCATTAATATTCACACGTAAAGCCTGAACAGAAAATATGCAAACATTTACAAAATATCGATAAAATCATTAGAAATCTCAATCAATATAAGAGATCGATTTTAAGTAATGTTTTTATTTATTTATTATATTACATCACTGCAGGTGTTATATGTGGAAAAAGCTCAAAAAACAAAACATATAAAATGTATCTAAAATCAGAAGAAAGATCTCCATACATGTCCGAGACTGCACAGTAACGCATTAGCGGCATAACCATGCATCGTTCGACGCCAAAAGCACAGGGCCAGATTGACTTGATCGTCGACTAATCAAAAGCACTTAGTGTTGGCACTAAGCGTTCTTATCTGCCCCAGTACCAACGCTTCTATTTTAAGGTACGGCATTTAGTGATTACCACGTGTCAAAGTCATTAGCCGAGTACGCGATCTTACGGCAACTAGCAATGCCCGACTGCAATACACGTGCCACTTGTCAGGGTAATTGATTCTTGACAAATTTCAGGTAAATTGTTTATTAAAACGCATTTCTTGTTTATATTGGTACACGCATGGGCTATGAACCAAACAATAACTCAGTTTATGTGCAAACTAAAACCCGAACCAAACGCATTACAATTGGTTATCGAATTTTGTAAACGAGCTCGTTCAATTAATACGTTTATTAACAGTGTCACAATTGATTAAACACCGAATCAATTAAACATATACTCGTACTTAACGCGTGAATTAATACATATGCTACGACGTATTATATGCAGAGACATATCGTATACATATAGTAAATCTTCGCTAAATAATAGGAAATTGTGCGAAATGCCATAGAATCGAACAAAATTTGCATTACTATTATTACATACCTATTTAATCTATGTGTTTGGACACTCCAAAATAATTATTTTGACTGAATTTGTTCGGACACTCCAAAATAATTATTTCGACCGTGGGTGTCCAAAACATAGTGTCCGAAAATATAGATTAAACATAGAACATATTCACCAGAAACGCGTTGCGTGACAAATCACGTGATTATAATGTCTAAATATACCCCAGTGTTTCCATATTGATACACTGTATAATTATCGGACGCAATTATACGGCCACGCAGGTAGCTGGTCAGCGAACTGTCATTGGCACTGTGCATGCAACTAGGTTTACCAACTGTCATTGGTACTGCAAGTGCATTTATGTATGTAAATGTTTTCAAGTAATAATAGCCTTACAATGAAATACATGTCGCAATTGTAAATCTATAGTAAAAGGTTATTCAATGTATGGAATAGTTGTTGAAAAAGTTACGGGATTAACAGACGTTCCGATTTAAACGATTACAAATTCATTTACAAATAATAATCAATCCAACTAGCATCATTACTAACAATCCTTAATATTCTCCAGGTATCAGAAAGAAGAAAAATATTATACAAACAGCGATGCAGGCATTACATGCCAAACAGAATATATACATGATCAGTTTTTTTTTTCAAATTAAACACATCCGCCCTATCAAACGTCTCAGATTCAGAGATCAAGGCACAAATCTAGTCACACGTTTATTAATACATCTGTTATCACTATAGTGATAAAGATCTTTCCAATCCAACACCTAGTAAATATCTTGACGCATGCTTTACCCCCCCAAAAACAATGCTTCACGTACTAAATATCTTGACGCAAATATATTTTACCTCGTTTTGCCGAAAACAAAGAGCAATTAAAATAATTCCATATAAATTTGAATGTGCAACTATATAAAGACAATTGCTTATTGTCGTTCTAAAATAAGAGTTATACCCCAAAACAATTCTACACGAAGTATATATATTGACGCAAATATGTTTTAGATTTTTTTGCAGAAAACAATGAGCAGCTATTCAATAATTGCATCAGATATATTAGAACGTGCAACTATATTAAAACACTTGCTAATTGTTTTTTCGTTCTATTAGAAGATAGTTTTACCCAAAAACAATCATACACGTAGTAAATAAAATAATTGCAGCAGATAAATTTGAATGCTCAACTATATTAAGACATTTGCTGATGGTCGTTCTAAAATAAGAGTTATACCCCAAAACAATCCTACACAAAGTAAATATATTGAATGACGCAAATATGTTTTCAGTTCTTTTTGCAGAAAACAATGAGCAACTATTCAATAATTGCACCAGATATATTGGAACGTACAACTGCATGATAACATATGTTGACTGCGTGTCGTTCTATAATAAGATAGTTACACACTAAAAATGGAAGCGTGCGTCCAAAACGAGGAAATTACGGCGACCGTTATTGTAGATATTTCTCGTTGTCAATACCCTGAATTGATAACGTTTTTTCCTGCAATCAACCACGACTGCGTCTATATATTTCCGATCGGCTATATTCAGCCTCTACTCCTGTTATTTATGGAAGAAACGACGGAATGTATTGCTATTTACGTCTCCGATGTCTTTCCACGTACTATACTACTCGGCGAGTGATAACGTCGATAATGATTGCATGTACTGCAGCATTGGACACATAATTTTCTTAGTTTGAGTTCACGAATTAAAAGAAAATTAATTTCCCTTTAAATAACGTATAGTCCGCTAGGTGGCGTAGTCACTTTACCTAGCACGGGTAATTGATTGTTAGTCATTCAGCTTTGGGCGGTCGACAAGACCGGTTTGAAAAAAAGAAAAGAATAATGGATTGGAACAATGTATGATTTTGTAGTTTGAATATATAGACGTAATTTGTTACATGCATTTGTATAAAATGAAAGTGTTCAGTGATTGACCAATATGTTAAGTAAAACTGTGGGTACATGTACTCAGCAAATTCGCCCAAGTGCTTAATACAAATAACAAATTGAATTTCTTAAATTGAAAAATGTGTTTGTTATTATTGTCAGACTAGGAGTGAGTTTATGGGAATACTTGTTTGCTGCGATTTTTTATTCCCGGTGGACTGGTTTGCGGCCAGTTTCAGTTCAGCATTAAATAAAATTCATATTATAACTTAACTAGCATTTGCGAACGCTTTTGAGTACAAAAGAATTTTAAATGATGAGTCATGTATGAGTAAGTGTAAACCCATCTTCGAACTTATGACGATTAAAGAAAAAAATCTAGAAATTTAGCAGTTTTCGGTATAACAGTGTATTTAAAAATCCGGACGCAATTGATGAAAATATGATGGTGTAATTTATTTTATATTCAACATTTAATGAGGGATGATATTTTAAAATAGCAGAGAAACATTGAAAATACTAGGACAAAATGCGAAAATAAGAATTATGAGAGGTATGATCAAATGCGTAATAACAGGCAATACTGAAGAGAAGCATAAGAAATACTATGACAAAATGCACAAAGATATCAGAAGCAAATCTTACAAATTAAACACAACATATCGCAGCTATTAACAAATCAACTATTTCAATGAGTTCGCTGATGGAGCTTTATAGGTCGAGATGCAATGACAGTTAAGCTCAAGTATTTTAATGTGTTTCCTCGAAATCATATTTTCGTTTAGTCTGGAACAATGAAGAGCTTTCCAAACCAAAAGCGCTTGTCAAATTAAATGGCGTATTGTTTACTGATGAAGCATGCAGGTCTCACGTGGGTATTTGTATTTCACGTTCCTTCATCGATCCAGTACTCAATGGTATTTTAAAAGTTGAGATTAATATATTGCAACACACATTATTATTGCGCAACAAATGTTTTACTAACTTCTTACTTAATGAAAACCAGGGAATCAAGTTATTAAACAATACTGTTTATTACCCTTATAATGGGAATGTACAATAGTCGGATTATTATTAAGAAGTAATTTAACAAAGTTTCATCAAATAATGCTACTTAAGTTGGTGAAAGATCGCGCTTACGAACGGCTTTCAACAAGTATAAAACATTTCTAAATTGTGCATTTCGTATATTAAGTTTTGTTAACATTAACAGTGTGCCAATATACGGCTGATCCGGGTGTTAACAAATATAATACACGCGCACTCTTGAAAGAAACGCATTTTTTGTCAACCACAAGTTTGCATCACTGTATACCTTTATTAAACAATTTTCAAAATGAATTTTATAGTTTTTTAATTATAAGTGTATAAATTCTACTACAATTTCAAAACATTCAATCAGGTAAACACTGATACCTAAGAACGACGATCTATATACAAAATGGATGCACAAAAGATATACATTGTTGCCAACGTTGACCCCTTTCTCCCACGACGCAATCTCAATGTTAGAGTAACAAATTGCATGTAAAACAACAAATCCTACAAAACCAAATACCAGAGTAGTGACATTTGGCTTTGTTACTTCTGTCTAAAAGTAACCCTATAAAGCTATTGGCAGGTCCATACACTATTCAATACGAAGCATGCACATATAAACCACATACCGTAGCACTAAACAATAACAATGTAATTGTAATGACGTCGTAGTTAATCCGACCTTACTACGTTCATTTTGATCAGACATAATCACTAGATATGTTGTTGTTTTTCATTTTATTTTGTGTCAAATGATACATGTATATAAACCACATGTGTTTTTGTTATATTTAGAGTAGGGATGGGACCGAATACTGAAATCAATATTCGAATATTCGTTTTAGGTATTCGAATATATTCGAATATTCGTTTTGTAAATACTACTATATACTACTATATACGGCACCCTGTCCGAATATTTACCTATCCGAAATATGTATACTACGTGTACGTAGTTGTTTTACCTTGTTTCAGTGGTAAATGAGCGATATAACTTTGTTAGTGTTAGGCAAATATAAAGAAATGTAAGATATTGTTAAATGTATTGTTAATTAATTTGTTAATCGTTCCGTTTTTTTTTCAGAACCATGAAGCTTGTATCTGCTGTGCAGATTACACGTTGCCTGGGTTTTGTCTAATGACCGCATAAAGTATTTCCAAGCACGTGATGGTGGCATTGTTTAATAATAAAGACTCTTGTATAATATACGGTGTTGATATAATAGAGAATAATTTACAAGTGACGTATAGTAAGATTGACCAGATCATGCTAATTTTGTTAAAGAAATTGATTGGCTGATAATGGATTCATTTTGATTGGTTTACTTAGAGAGTAATTGTTATTTACTGTAAACAAGTTAACCGTATAGATGTCACTTAAGGATAATAAACAACAATGTACGCCTTGTGCAAACTGTGAAACCGTTATCACAACATGGCCCAGTTTTGTTGTTTGTGGATACAATGCGTCATATTCGCGCCTCCTACAAACCGTTAACATGCGGCCCGTGTACAGACGTGGCAATTATCAATTGTCGTTAATTGGTAATGTTTAGCATGTGTTGTAAAAACGTTACACTGCCCACCTGCTAGGCAGGAAATACGACTGGAATTCATGTTAACTTTGCAATCAAACTGGAAAAAAACATGATTTTTTTTAAAGAAATTATGTTCTTTAAATAAATGAGAAAATCGAATATTCGTATTCGTTTTTTTATTCGAGTATTCGGTCCCATCCCTAATTTAGAGGTCCATTACTGATTAAATTAAGACATCAAAATATAACTTAATTTACTTTGTAACGTCACAAACATTGCGCATGTTTGTTCATTTTATTAAATGTAACATGTAACGTTAGGTTAGCGCATGTGATATTGCATTGAATCCTTGGATGTATTGAAACATGAGTAATATCCGCTATGAATCCCAGTTGACAATCCGTCGCGTCGCCCGTAACATATCACATTTATTTTAGGGTCCATTAGTTTCAACGATGACGGCAAAGAAGCCTTTCGCGAGGCAGACAGTGCTTCTCTGACACACATCTGTACAGTTTCAGACACAGTCGTAAGTCATACTGGACGTCAACAATGAAATATTTATGATCCCATCTCACTAAGTACACATTCTTTTAAAACGTTCTAAAGATTTGCTTTTTTCACTTGAAGAGGAACAATTCGATGGATGGCCGACATATGATTGGAACATAAGAAAGCACAAAGGACAGTTCAGTATCAAGGAATCTTAGCACTCGGAGAACATTTTTATCTTGCAAAGGCAACATTGACCTACTTCTTATAGATATTTCAAAAGTTAAGCTGTTCACGTGAAGGCCAATTCGATGGATAGACTTTACAACTGCTTAAAATTAGTAGATAAAAAGCAGAAAGGACAACACAGTTTTGAAGAATCTTGGCAGGGCTCCCCCTGGCTCAACATTTTCTTTAGCCAAATTCTTCCCATTTTGGATAATTTATGTGGTTCTTAAAGACAATTTTGTAGCCAAATGGAAAATTATTTAGCCAAATGTTTCAGTTTGTAGCCATTGGCTCATTTGGCGAATGGCAGAGTATTTAGCCAAATGTTTCAGTTTGTAGCCATTGGCTCATTTGGCGAATGGCAGAGTATTTAGCCAAATGTTTCAGTTTGTAGCCATTGGCTCATTTGGCGAATGGCAGAGTATTTAGCCAAATGTTTCAGTTTGTAGCCATTGGCTCATTTGGCGAATGGCAGAGTATTTAGCCAAATGTTTCAGTTTGTAGCCATTGGCTCATTTGGCGAATGGCAGAATGAATCCTGCTTGGCATGCGAGAAAACATTTTCATCTTGCAATGGCAATATTGACATGCACGTCAGAATTTGATATAACAAAAACTGCGCCCAATTTCAGTTAACACGTAAAAACATCACATACCGAAAAACATTAATTTTATTCCAACAAAACATCGCCTACCAAACACTATGAAGATATCTCTGAGTACATATGAACATTTAATGTTTCTCTTCAGACATCCGTCTAGCCAAAGGGTGCAATACATTTTATTGTCCAAAATTAAGGTCTTATTTAGAAGTACGCCGGATTGGCAAACATGAACCTTCAACTGTCAATCAAAACAGAATACAGCATGCAATTCAAAACAAAGCATATTCATTTCATACATGGTCTTTCAAAGAAAAAAACAAGTTCAAGGAAAACCTTCTCATGCAAAAACCATTCAAAGAAAAGCTAATTCATACAAAAGTCACGGAAAAGGAACGCATGCCACACAAGAGCCATTCAATGAACAGCATATTCATGAAAAAAGTTCCCGTAACCGATGACCAAACTAGCCTTAGCACGACCCTCACACGCGGAGAATAATCAAAACGTTGACAGCGTAGAAAGATTGTTGGCGAGATAAGAAACTAAAGGAAAAATGAATTATGAGAGTATTTTTTTATCATATTATAGGAATATTTATTGAAGTAAGTCATATGTCTATTATATCATTTCTACAAAACAAATATCGAAACTATACACTCTACTTAAAATAAATTGATATTATCTGGTATTTTACCTAATTGAAGATGGAGATCCAGGCCACAGTCTTTTGCAAATTAAAACTAGCGCGCGACTAATGCAATGCTATTTATCTACGACGTCATTATGTTTTGTAATTCGTGGGAGGCAAATATTTTTTTTGCAAACTATTTATAAAGCAAACAGACTTATGTGCATACAAATCAATCTACAACGGGTAAAAATAGTCGATGAACCGTATAAGTTCGATTCAATGTTTCAGTGCTTTTTATCACAAGCGCTATGATCAGTAAATACCAATTTAATTAAAAGTAAGTTAAATTAGTGAAAAACATTC
Organism: Congeria kusceri; assembly: GCA_027627225.1. Taxonomy (NCBI): domain Eukaryota; kingdom Metazoa; phylum Mollusca; class Bivalvia; order Myida; family Dreissenidae; genus Congeria; species Congeria kusceri. The sequence goes on from CM051035.1 coordinate 21,421,096, forward strand.
AAAACTCTCTTAAGAAGTACAATGCTTTTCCACAATTCTTATGCATACGTTAGAAACAATATCAGTCGTCAATCGAGTGGTTACGATTGCTCCACTATATGTACTGAGTCAATACACTGTTGTTAAACTTACGCAATATGATGTAATACGTACGCAGTTAACCAGTAAACAGCACAAAAAGATACTCTATCATACCTATGTGAAAGACAAAACATGAATTCACGTGTAAATGTGGACTAAATGAATACTTATTATTGTTTTTAGAGTTTTAAGTCGGATCTATTTCTTGTCATCTATTCATAGAAAGTAGCATCCATAGCAAAGGCTTACTGCTCAGCGAGCGAACCGCAGTAATTTATCGATTTACTGACTCGTAGCCTGAAAAGTTAGAAGTAGTTTCCTCAAGACCGATTTCTGAATATAACTACTAAATCCTGTTGGCTTGCGCCAACAGTCTAAAAATGAGATCTCGCAAGCAGTTCTCTCCTCCAATTCTAATCTCCCAAAGTAATCAGCACTAATAGAAAACCCTGATTTCATTTCAGTAATTTCATTGAAATAGCTCGGTTTCTCCCCCAATGCGGCATGCTCGCAAGCTTCAAGATCCCCAGCAATATGCGACCCAACAGCGATCGGATCAACGGTTCACGGCAACACCGATCTTATGTCAACAGATTGCCATTATGTTTTTTTCGTAAGCTATTTACAGTTACGCGGATGAAAGGGACACCACAATATAATTTCTGTGTTGATGGTTTCTGAATATATTCATTTGGTGTTACGTATGATTTTTAGTCTTCTTGTCTGTGTCATTTACATGTATTACGAACGAATAGTGTTTGTTTTTGATATGCTGCTGATGACAATGATGAGGACAGAAATAAAAATGATGACAAAACTGATGATGACGAGACTAATGATTATGATAATGATGATGATGCTGATGGCCACGAAGATGATGTTAATTATGAAGACGATTATGATTACCTTACAAGACCATGACGATTATCTGAAAACAGTTATAGATGTTTAACAAATATTTAAAACTCCCATGACAAAACACCAGAAAACTATTACAACGCAGTAATAAAATTGCTTTCTTGTACAACTGCAATCACTCGAAACATGACTGTCGTTTTCCATTTTCTCCTAGAACTCAGAGAAAATGCATCAATGCCTGAACCTGTTATTAGAAAAAAATAGCGTTCTAAATTTAAAAACAAAGCTAGTTTCTTGAAAATATAGCCTCCCTGAAACTTATTTATCCAATAAAGCTGCCAATTAACGTAATTGTTCTTTTTGTATTGCTCCCATGTGCTGACATTCATTGGAAGCACAGACAGGAATAAATGCGCAATACAAGCGAATTTTGTTTCCAAGCAGAAACTCCAGTAGTATATTTGATTACGTATAAGATCCAATTATGCACATTCTCTTGAATTTGTGCCTGCTACTAATTGCCTCAAACAGTTTTCTTTTTTTTCACTTTAATTCTTTAAATGTCACCGAGTACGTCTTTTATTTCGCCAAAACTGTGAAAGGAATTTTTTACTACTTTCTATACAAGAAGAAGAGGTTTTACTTACATGGACATAATTAAAGTTTTAGAACTAAAATGAAATTATCTCGACATTTTAATGGCTGCATTTCCACGACACTGTTGTTTGCATTTTATCATTTCCATTTTCTCATTTCAAGTCAAATTGGACATAAGTATCTTTAAAAAACACCTGAGACTAAAAGACGTTCTTATGCAGCTATTTATATTGCCCCAGAAACAATTTACGCTCAATGTTATAAATACTGATATATTGTAATAATAAACAATCAACATATTGACATAAGATTTACACATAGCATTGACACTTACATACAACATTCTTATTTCAAACGTCATATGTTTTTATAAGAAACAATTTATACCAGTTTGTAACTTATATGTTGTAAATAAGGTGATACAATATACATTCACATATTAATGTATCTTTAAAAAATTATCAACATGAAAAACTAACTATTGCGTAATTATTTTCATCCACTCAAATGTGTATATATAAATACAGTACATATGTAAACACATATAAAACAAATTTCTAAAACTTTTAAACTAATAAAACGATTAACATATTAAATAAATTTCTATTAAAGCTCAAATGTTGCTTTTGTTTAAAAAGATTCTAAACAAATACATATTCGTTCGTTCATAAAAACGCATCGTTTGCAAATGCGTATACGTTTTCTAAAATGGCTCCCCGCGGAAAATAGCTCTTCATTATGAACCCATCGACAATAATGTTTTAATAGACCGTGGCGCAATACCAATACATAATCGCATTGGCAATAATTGTATAATGCTAGATCGGTAACATTATCAAGAACAATAATAGCTCTGATTTAGTTGCAAATATCCGACAATAGACTGTTCATATCATTTTCCCGTACAAATTATAACAGACTACGCGAAAATCGATACCGTTTTGTGCGCTTCCAGAACAGAAACAAAGTTTGACTATGGGCTACGCCAATGATGTAACAACGTGGTGGCTTGTTTCATGTTATTATGTTAAGTTGTTTTTCACCGTTGAGATATTCTGTATACAGTTATTACCGCGAAAAGATGCCTTTATAAAGATATTTGGTCGATACTGTTAGATATCCCAAACAGCCATTAAACCGGCTGCAAGTATGGACGCATTAGCAAATTGCATTTAATAGCTCAGTTTTAATTCACATTAAAGGTTAAACGTAATCAGTAATTTTACAGTATAATGAGATTATGTTCGAATTACTTTAATTACAAGTTTCAGCATCTGAAAATTTTTCCATGAGTATAGATTAGCAGTAAGTAAATCGAGACTTTCAGTAAGAAACGTTGGACAGTAAGCAATGCAAATGATCTAATAACGATATTTTCATGTTATTTTATGTAAAGTTGTTTTTTTCACCGTTGAGGCATTCTTTATACAGTTAATCCCGCAAAAAGTTGCCTTTAAGAAAATATGTTGCCGATACTGTTAAATATCACAAACAACCATTAAAGCGACTACAAGCATAGATGCATTAACAAATTTTATAGCTCAGTTTTAATTAACAGTAAAGGTTAAACGTAATCAGTAATTATACGCTATAATGAGTGTATTTTCGAATGTCTTAAATTACAAAGTGATTTGGAGCCGTTTTCCATGAGTATAGATTAGCGGGAAGTAAATCGAGACTTTCAGTAAGAAAAGTTTGAATGTGGACAATGCCAATGATCTAAGAACGATATTTTAATGTTTTTATGTGGAAAGTTGTTTTCACCGTTGAAATATTATTTATACTGTTATAACCGCGAACATTTGCCTTTATAAAAATATTTGGCCGTTGCTTTTAAATATCCTAAACAACATTAAAGCGGCTGCAATCATGGATGCATTAGCAAACAGATGAGCATTAATTAATCGCTTTTTTAAAAATCAAGTGTCCAAATAGGATTCGACAATAAGTCAAGGTTATTAGACTGTTAACAAACCACGACAAACACAAACATTATCTAAAATAACATATTAACTTTTTTGCTAATTGATACACACTTTTTGTGCCGTGTTAAATTGTAAATGCACAATAGTTCAAAGATCTAAACAACATAAAAACAATTAGCTCATCTCAATAAAAATGCATGAAGATACAATAAACTGCAACGAAAGATGTGTCGCTTTATAACATAACACAAAATACATTTCCCAAAATAATTTACCCAAAAGTACTGGCAAATGCAATTTCAATACCAATTACATACTTTGCAACTGTTTGCATCGCGTTTTCCCCGACAGGGACGACACGTTACAAAAAATTGCTTAAGCCAGGTAGCTGCATGCGCCACATAGGGGGTCTGGCATTTCTTTCCTAGTGTCTGGAGTTTCGCTTACAATTATTGAGAGAGTTCCGGAATTTACGTCATTCAGTAAGTCTTGTAGATCTAGCCTATATATTGTAGATCTAGCCTATATATTGTAGATCTAGCCTATATATTGTAACCAGTTCACAGTCATAAGGAGTAAAAGCTTTTATTGACAACATCTTAAAAACATCAAAACGCTGACCGCGTAGAAAGACTGTTGGCGACAAAAGAAACTAAAGCATGTGAATCATGAGTGCATTTTTGCTAAGAAGGAAACATTTGTTTGAATGAAGTTCAATTTCCCACCTTTAAACATTAAAATGTGGCTTCTTATTCTTTAGTATACGACATCATAATAAACACTAATTTGTAAGTAACGAAAAAATATTATTTCCGAGCTTATTATCTTATGCAAACGGAATAATATAGATGCCTGTTAACAAGTCAATCTACAACGGGCCAGAATAACCAATGAAGCGTAATAGTTAGGCACACCGATTGTTAGTGCTTCGTAGCCAAAGATCTATAAATAAACATGTTTATTTATAGATATTTGTTCGTAGCTTACTTAGTCAAAAGTAGGTCTTACGATGCAAGCTCTCGAATTTCCATAGTACTCTTTAAAATTGATAAATTGCGGTAATTTGTTGTCAAAATATTCAGAATGAGAATTAGTAACAAGAAAAAACCCTTTCGCAGCGAGTCAAAAATAACCGATGTAGCGCATAAATTTGGTGGTCTTTTTCCAGGACACTATGGTGAATATTTCGGTTACATACAAGTAAATAGCAAAAGTAGGGGTGGCATTAGTTTAAAGTTACTTTTTTTTATAAATTGACTTTTTTATAAAGTGTAATTGTAATAAATCACATGATATATACATTATAATACATATTACATACATTATCTTTAAATAATTCAAATGTAAGAAAACGGGTGTAAAATTTTGCTGTTTTGAAGAAGGACCCTTTCTGGTTTCGATTTACTGACTAATAGCCTGCAAAGAAAAGAAGTAGATTTCCGCGATATCTGTTTTGGAAATTACCCTCTCAAAAGACCGATGGCGTCCGCCAACAGTTTAATAAACCTGTTTCTATTTGATTTGAAGACACACATGTATACTACTGTAAATACTACAGAACTGCAATGTATTTGTTATTCAGTCGCTAAGTTCTTACTTACTTTCTTCATGTCATTTCCTTTTTTTTTTGTCTAACGAAGTATATATTTGCTCAAAGAAAAGTACATCCTCTTACTCAATGATAAATGTTTCCACGGCCAATATAGACAAGACTATGCTCAAAGTAAAGTTAGTCCAACCCAATGTCTTACCTTGTTTATGTCGTTTTTGTTGTTGTTGCTGTTCTTTGTTAAAAGTCTATATTTGCTTTAAAAAATGGTACACTCTTACTCAAAGAAAATTTCTTACTTAAGGAATAATATATCTCCAACCAATACACATAAGAACAACTTCAAAGAAACGTTAATGGGCGTCCTTAGAACGCCCTTGTTGTAAACATATCGACATGTATCTACATCAAAAGCTTTTTTCCAAGGACAGTCTTAAGCCATTCACTGGTTTTAAGAAATCACATGTATGTCTAATAGTGTTTCGTTGTTTCTAAATGGATTCAAACAAATTGATAACTTCAAAGAAACAAACAACTAACTGGCTGTGACTAGCAAGAACAGTAATGTCCCATTAAACACTGTTATTCATGTTATAGTTGTTTATGAACTGGTACTATATGCAAACAATGTAATAAAGAACGTTATGGGGCAGAATTTCGATACTTAAGACAGTGGTGGTGAAATAAGTTATTGTTTTATAACCATAAAAAACGTTCGTCTCTAACAATTGCCATTTGGGCTGTATCCACTCTGGACGCAAAAGGCTTTGAACGTTTTTGTTTTCGCTATACCAATCTAAAATCTATCTGTCTCTGTTATTTCTCTCTATTATTCCCGAAATGGAAATGCCATCTGTAGATATATTATTTCTGAATACCGTCTGTGGTTGAACTTTTCATAGCTCATATCTGGTCTATTTCTTTATGTGACAAACAATTAGTTATATCCAAAATAAGCCTAACTGTACAAGGACGCACATAAATAAACAAAGGAAATACCATGTACCAATAAAAAAAACAGATGAAGTGACAAATGAAAATAAATTGTCTTTGAAGACAACTTTTTACTGCTTTTTGTATCATTACCTTTTATTTACAAAATGAATATTTGAACAACAAAGCGAACAATATGACGCCTTCTAAAAGCAAGACAGTACATTTGCCGTCCACGTTTGATAAATGCCAAACTGCACATCCTATGCTTTGAAACAGCTTCAACATCAAAAACATTGTTTTTTGCCAATGACAGATCTCGTACATCTGTTGTCTTAAACGTTATGACATTCAGGAAATGAGTTTCGTCATGAACGGCAAGACAAACGAAGAGAAAGGTCATAAATCATGACTTCAAAGATGAATCATCTTAAATGATGACTTTTTTTGGAAAACACTGCGAACATTTCCGTTGACTCTTCTAAACAATTTCTCTCTGAGACCTGATCCCTATTTCATACAAATGACCAATGTTTTTCAAGGCCGTCAACCATTACTGATATATATGTAAAAGTTATAGTGTTTAATAATTCAACGGCGAACACCAGTTCATTTGTGGAAATCAATCACTTGAATGCAGGGTTGAGAATATTGCCAAAGGACTCAAGAATGTAAACACAGTACGTATCGTCCACGATATTGGACGGGCATGAAAATGAAAATATATTTGGCTTGGAAAATGAAAATAAATATATAATAAGATAGTAAAGAAGTTATTTATAGTCCATGTATGCCATGCTGAAAACAGGATAAATAAATGTATGATTTCCACGTAAACCCAACCCTTGCTGGTGTTTCGGGTTGTAGAAACACAACAAAATGCAATATGTCTAAACCACATAGCAGTTTATTGCAAGACATAAATTAGGAATATATGCATTATAACTTTAGACTTTTGGATATTGCCATATGGACTTTAGTAGAGATAATAAAGAGAATGCTCAACCGGCTGAAACCATGATTTCACACTAAGGAAAATGACCACGTCCACTTTAAACAAGTCTATGCTACAGACCACTTTTATGTAACAAATGCAATTAAAACTTGCTATGATCAATTTCAAACAGATTATAATAATATTAAAAGTGACCTGGATTGATATAATTGATATGGATCCTCTGGCTATATACTGCTATGACAAAGTTAATATTGCTATACAATGTAGAAAACACTGCAAAACAAACCAATGCACTGGTATTTTGTTGCAACAGAAATTGTTGTCATCCTGGGACGAAACTTTGGCTTAGGGACGAGTATCCTTCTAAAACTAGAAACAACAAACATGTTCACGTGAATGCAAATATTGCAGCTGTTATCATGACACACTTTTCCGTTCAACATTTATATTTTGCAAAAAATGTATAGTATATGGTTACTAAACGTTTTAGTTTTGTATGTTATTTTTCGAATACTTGTTTTAATTGACCAATTGTAGTATTAATAAAATTATTTTAGTCAGTACTACTGTAAATTGAAAGTTGTAGTATCTGTTAAAGTGTAAGTTGCTTAAAGTCATGTTTAACAAATGAAGGATCAAATTTTACATATATTCACAAGTTATACTACCTTTAATTCACAGCGACTATCATAAGACAAAAGCATTTCTTAAGAAGCAAAAGCTAATTATTTTATCTGTAACTTTCCCTACGAAAGATAATTAAAAAGTTACATTACGAGATCAGACGAACGTATCTCTCGCTTGGCATATATGACGTCTGCTGCAGCAAACGATCAATTCCCATAACAACGCGTATGATCGCATTCTCCGCGAAGACCGGATTTCTGTGTCTGCCAAATGTAAATGGGGGTTATGACAGAGCATAACAGGCGGGGCGTTCGGTGTTTACATAGTGGATTCGATCTCCGCAGAAATCGGGCAGTATTAGACGATTGTGTCGGCACAAATGTCCCGAAACATCGTAAATCAATAGGAAATGCCCCGATGATATCTCTCTTGCCATCGTCTTTGCAAATAATTAACTGTATTGGAGTGTATTTCCACTGAGCTTATTAGTTTGTAGTTGCTTTTATTGACGTTTGTTGTAAGTTTTTTTTATTGACAGAAAGAGGAAGATGGCATTGATGTGGACATATCAAAACCAAATTACGTTTTCCAAAACCGAGACACTGACTGCTCTAAAACGTTTCATGCAGATGTTTTCATATGTTTTCATATGACATAAAATATAAGATATTGAAATACATGTAATCCACATATTCATATTCAGTATTGTATTAATCATATGTTAAGTAATTAAATATATTTATAATCTTTTTTTCGATATGCATATTATATGCGCACTATCTGTAGCGGGATTCATCCATAAAAAAGCTAATAACATACTGTATTTGAAACCTCTTTGGTGACCTTGCATTCTAATTAATGTTTTCCGATACACATACATGTTTATCAAATTATATTAAATTATCACACATACTTATAAAAGAATACCATTGGAATTATTAGAACAAAATCCTGACATCAAAATATCAGACACAACGATTTCAAAAGACGGATACATTATGTAGTGCGACTGCCGTATCAATAAATAAAGAGCTAGAATTCAAAGAAAAATGATTTTTTTTTCAAAGAGCCTGTAAATAACCGAGCACTATTATTCGTAGACATGCGGAGAAAAATATCATGTTCCAACATACATTGAACCAAGTGTTTTCACTTGACAGTTACATCGCCAAAAACAACATCGGTTTGTCATTTCTTGCAATGGTGGATGTCCTCAATTTCAATGGCCGACCACCAACACAAAACGGTAATGACTCGAAGCGAAAGAAAAGCAGCCTAAAATATTCTATTTACGTAATACAGCCTCCGATGTCTGTTACAAATGCTACTAATGTAATGAAACAGAAATCAGAAGTAATTACATCGTCTCGCTCGAAGCCCACCATTGCCCAGGAACTGAACTAAGAGGAGGCAAGATTACCCAAGGAATCGGCGCAATAACCGATCAACATAGGTAACGCTTATTACAGCCGACACATTCCGTGTATACAGACCTGTAAGCTATCCAACACATGCAGTTGTGCATTCTCATTGCCAAAGGACTCGTTCATAAAAGTTGATTGGTTGGTCTACAATTATGCATGTACAAAGATGGCGTAGAAAACGCTGATGATCACTAAGAATTGACAACAGTAACACTGTTGTTTTGACATTGTAGTGATGTGTTTGCTTATTCTGTATATTTAATTATTATAGTCAAGACAGCTCTTTGACCGTAAATAGTATAAAAACTAAATGTTATAATCTGTGGGTTATGTCAAACGCCCATAAGTTACGGTATCGGTTTATGTTAAAAAAAACTTTTCACAATACATTGGTTTACACGAAAGTTGTGTGGGCAAGTGCTCGAATACGGTATGCATTATTTATTTTAAGACAACGGATATTTAAAAACGAATACTAGTTTTAACTCAAACGCATTTTGTCTGTATTATTGATAAGTATATGTTTCATCTATGATGAGTTGATTAAATTCTAGTTCGTCGCGCCTTAAATTAGGGTTTAACCACCGATTCTTTGCGGTGACCGTTGCAAAGCGGTGACCCCAGATTTAATATGTGTGTGTGATTTGTATCTGTTTCGTGCGTGTATACTGGTTTGTATATGCAATGATTAATCGACTTTACAATATTACTCACAATATTAGTAAAAATGCACGTCTTATATCAGTAACCATGAGTAAATAAAACGATCAACTGTTCCTGTATCAATTCAACTGTTCCTGCATGGGATCAAAGCAATATGATAGGCTAAAACCAGTGCCTGTATGAGATTTAGCGCTTTTGATTGGTCAGTTGAACTGTTCCTATATGACATTGGAAACATGAAAGTGTTTAGAAACAAAATGACGCCATCTTGAAATAAATACAATACAAGAGCGCCCTGAGGGCCATAGGACGCTCACCTGAGACCTTCTAATCCAATTGGAATGTGCATCCCCGAGGCGTGGCTTATTTTTTATCCCAGGGGCATAAGTTGAACAACCTTAAACAAACCTCTGGGCCTTGCGGTTTCATGTAAAGATTTTTAAAGTCATTTTGCTATTTAAGTCTATATAAACCATGTGACCACAATGGGGGTGGCCAGATTTGACCCCAGGGAAATAATTTGAACAATCTTTGAAGAGGACCATTATGCAATGTTATGTACCAAATTTAGGAAAGCTTCTGGCCTTGCCGTTTCAAAGGAGAAGATTTTTAAAGTCATTTTGCTATTTAAGTCTATATAAACCATGTGACCCCCCCCCCGGGCGTGACCAGTTTTGACCCCAGGGGCATACTTTGAACAATATTTGTAGAGGACCACTATACAATGTTACATACCAAATATGAAACCTCTAGGCCTTGCGGTTTCAGAGGAGAATAATATTAAAGTCATTTTGCTATTTAAGTCTATATTAACCATGTGACCAATGGGGTGTGGTCTGTTTTGACCCATGAGGCATAATTTGAACAATCTTTGTAGAGGACCACTATAGGATGTTAAATACCAAATACGAAACCTCTGGGCCTTGCGGTTTCAGAAGAAAATATTATTTAAGACATTTTGCTATTTAAGTTTATATAAACCATGTGACCCCTGAGGCGTGGCCAGTTTTGACCCCAGGGGCATAATTTGAACAATCTTTGTAGAGGACCACTATACAATGTTACATACCAAATAACAAACATCTAGATCTTTCGGTTTCTGAGGAGAATATTTTTAAGGTCATTTTGCTATTCAAATCTATATAAATCATTTGACCCCCGGGGCGTGGCCAGTTTTGACCCCAGGGGCATAAATTGAACAATATTTGTAGAGGACCACTATAGGATGTTACATACCAAATATGAAACCTCTGGGCCTTGCGGCTTCAGAGAAGAAGATTTTTAAAGACATTTTGCTATTTAAGTTTATATAAACCATGTGACCCAGGGGCGTGGCCAGTTTTGACCCCAGGGGCATAATTTGAACAATATTAGTAGAGGACCATTATAGGATGTTACATACCAAATATGAAACCTCTGGGCCTTGTGGTTTCAGGAGAAGATTTTTGGAGTCATTTTGCTATATATTCTATATAAACCATGTGAATCCCAGGGCGTGGCCCATTTTGACCCCAGGGGCATAATTTGAACAATCTTTGTAAAGGAAAACTTAAGGATGTTGCATACCAAATATGAATACTCTGGGCCTTGCAGTTTCAGAGGAGAAGATTTTTAAAGTAATTTTGCTATATATTCTATATAAAACATGTGACCCCCAGGGCGTGGCCAGTTCTGACCCCATGGGCATAATTCGAACAATCTTTGTAGAGGACCACTATAGGATGTTACATACCAAATATGAAACCTCTGGACCTCGTGGTTTCAGAGAAGATTTTAAAAGTAATTTTGCTATATATTCTATATAAACCATGTGACCCCCAGGGCGTGGCCCGTTTTGACCCCAGGGGCATAATTTGAACAATCTTTGTTGAGGACCACTATAGGATGTTACATATCAAATATGAAAACTCTGGAACTTTCAGAGAAGAAGATTTTTAAAGTTTAGACTTTTAAAATCTATTTTTAGCCCTGGTGACCTACATATGCAGCGGACCGGAAAGATTTGAACAACTTTAAAAGAAGTTCACCTAAGGATCATTCCTGTGAAGGTTGGTGAAAATCCGCCAAGCGGTTTAGGAGGAGATGTTGTTTGAATGAAAAATTGACAACGCACACACGCACGCACGCACGCACGCACTGAGGCACGCACGCACTCACGATGGACAACGGGCGATCACAAAAGCTCACCATGAGCACTTTGTGCTCAGGTGAGCTAAAAACACAAAAAATTGGATTTGTAAAATGTTCAGTGTTATATTTTTCAAATAATTTAAGTTCTTATTATCCTTCATAATAACCTTTAAGAGGTTAGGAATTTTAGTCAATAATGTCCTGCGGGCTCATGCCAATACAGCAGACCTCGGACAAATAACAGTGCCTGTATGAAATCACTTATTTAATAACATTATATTAGTCAATAGCCTTGTAACATTAATACCTTGAGTGGTTAAAGGGACTAGGTCAACGAAAAGGGCTTCGAGGGGGTAATTTCGTTTAAAAACCGAAAATAAGATATTAATAATGCAAATAATAACGGTTAAAATAAAGTTTAAATAATGGGACAAACGTTTTCGCATTCTGAGATAATAAAAAAAATCATTTTATAATATGGGTCGTGATTGTTTGGCCCTTTTAATGTTTACATTTTGATGTTAGAATTGTGAGTATTTGTATAACCATAGTTTACACATGTTTCATTACAAAGCAGAATGGCGCAGTTGGTTAAAGCGCTGCAGTCTACTGTCATTTCGTCGTATGACGCTTAAGTCGTGCGTTCGATACGAGTTTGGGGTTTCAATTTTCACACACATTTTTTCTATTTGTTTATATCAAACATCTCATTATGTATTATATTATTTATCCTTTATTTATTGTACATGTTTTAGCATAGCGCATTCTTATAATCTAATATCATTTGTAACAGGAGTTGCGCCATTGCTGTTGCAGTTGGAGTTTCCGAATGTTGTACATTTAAATAATGGAACTCTATATTTAAACATTGTAATTAATACCATCGATACTTGAGTTGCCAATAAAAATGATTTGGCCTAGTTATACTGGGACTAGCATCGTTACTCACGGTACACAAAGCAGTCGTAATACTACCGTTTTCCCACTCGCAACAGTTAACCTTATTTTACGAACTGTAAAATTAGTCCACTCATCCAACGCCTGGTCAAAATACCGATAATTATTACGGCACCATCGACAGGCGGTAATTTTTCCGGTAAATTAATAATGGCGGGTAAAATTTGAAAGATGAACTGACAGCCGAGAAGCGTGGTTTACAATTGTCTACCATAACTCGTTTGCTGTAGAACTATTAACGCTTCGCGGAACGGATATCATATGGTGATATATTACTTTCATTTAAAAGCATTTCCAAGCAGCATTCCTTCCGTCGGCAATGTTGGATCGTATAGCAGACGGTCAAAGTGTTTTACGACATCTATTTGCGACATCGATTTCAGAGGGTCTTTAAATATGTTATGGCGTTTTCCAAGTTTTGTCCACATATGTTAGTGCCGACATGATAAAATCGATATTGTTAAGGTCATCGGCCTTGTGCTATTATCATTATGGCTTTAACCAAGTCACCAAAAAGTAGCCGTTTAGCAAAAGTGTTCTATCTTTAAAACAATGTATGTACGTTGTTGTTGTTGTTGTTGTTGTTGTTGTATTGCATTTAATAATTTAAAACGCTCACTATCAAGACTCTAATACAATATCGAAATATAAAATTAAATAAATAAACAAATAAATAAATAACCAATACAATAGATAAAAAAATAAAAAAATAAACAAATACATAAATAAACAAACAAATAAATAAATAAATACAATGTTTACAATTTTCAGCATTGCTCACGTCTGGGAACTTAACGACGTAACAATTCGCTCGATCTTACAACACATGTGTTGTTTATATATATAATCATTCATTACGTATTCGAGATGTCTGCTTCGGAATTGTCGTCTGCAACGCTTCATTGGGTACCATAGGGTCACTGAGTATCAATAATAATGAATGTTCAAGTTGGCATTTTGTTATGCAATTAGAACTATTTGTTATATACAAGTATAGGTCATTGCGTGATAAAAACAAATATATGTAATAATATGAAGTTGTTTTAGAATCATTTTCCATAAATGATTGTAGACTTATTTGGTGCATGTGAGATCAAATTACAATACATTTCATTAAATAAATAAATTCTAATAAATCGAACGAAAACACAGGGCATTGTGACGTTGATACAAAATACAAACATACGCACCTTTAGAGGAAGTTTTGCTGCTGTTTTTTGTTTTTGTTATATTTCTTTTTGTTACATAATAATGCTGTGTTGATACATAATACCTGTATGGCAACAATATCATATGACCGGAACAAGTCGACTGACAGCATCGATTCTCTACGAAAATTCTTACCATCAAAGGATGATTCATGCGTTACCGTGATCGGAATCTGTCCGAGTTAGCATCAATAGTAATTACAGGACAAATGTTAAGTGTTGGAGCACACCTGTTGTATAAACACGATTATGTTTGCGTTCGAAGATGAAGTCAGACTTTGCTCTAACCGATCGATGCGCTTTCTGCTCTACGGTAATCAATGACGTCCTACGATGCCGCTTTCAGGGAACGCTGCATTGTATTGTATGAGTTGATGCATTACTTTATGATTGTTAGCATGATTTATTAGGCACGGAAAAGTGTAGTTATGCGATCGCGATTATACATTTGAAACTGCTCCGTTTTCAGAGTTAAACTGTCTGATTGTCCGAAGTGATTTATGTTATCCGAATGTATATATACTGTCCGAATTTGCGGACGTAAAGTGGATGTATGATTTTCAAAATAAATTATATTGCGTAATTGTGCATGGTAGTTAAGCTGAAAAGAATTAACAAGTCGAATGTTTGAAGTAACAATACATATCCGAATACTTTTATCTGAATTAACAGAACACCTACGGAAATGCCGATGATGTCAGAATATAAACCGTACAATTGACCAATGAGATTCCAGAAAACGTTTAAGTGAATGCTCCAGCAAAAAAAAGATTGTCATGACACATTCACTTACAAGATATCCATTGTCCGATTTTAATTGCTTATACCATCTATTAATACGCATTTCAGAAATTACAGAGACGACCCCTTTAAACTAGCGAATTCCGTTGTATTTCCAAATAAAATTATTTGAATGACAACCTTTGTTGTTAAAGCGTTTGCAAATAATTGTTCAGTTCGCTAAGTAAATTTACATATACCCATTACTTACTCAGAATGAGAGTACACATTTACTATGAAAATGTCCTAGAAGCCGTTGATGTCTTCATCCTGAAAACGCTGACATTTTCATAGGCACGGCCCGTTACCGGCCATGCATTAATCATTACCACATGAAATGCTATAGCTATGTTGTGGAACTTAACGCAATATGCTACATATAGATCATGCTACATGTTCCTGTGTAAACCCCTTTTTTAAAGAAATAATGCAATTGGTATTTTTTATGAACAAAACTTCCGAAAGGAAATCTGCAGTTTTTAAATCACCCAAACGTATTACAAAGCTGTCATAAAGAAAGCGATGTCCAGAACCCACAGTATGTCCTCGTACCCAATTTGCAAGCGCCGGACAGTGAGTCGATTCCAGGTTACCGAAAGGCGAGTGCACCAACCCTTGGGCAAATGTAACAATCCGTATTCACAATCATGCAACCGACCAGTTATTGTAACATGCACATGTACCTATAGATACTCTCGGACACGTTTTTTGTGCAAATGACATTGGCATCATCCATCTACCCCCCCCCACCCCCCACCCCACCCCCACCCACCCACCCAAAAAAAGGAATGTCGTTTGACCTTCTGAGAATGTTACCAATATTTGCAATAAATATTCCATCTTATATGATAATACTAGTACCTGATAAACTCGTGAGGAACCTATGTGCCACCCATAAACATCAAGAAAACAACATCATCACGACTGCAGCAACAAGTGACAAATCATAAGGGAATAAAACGCAAAAATATACTAAGTACTGGCACGGAATGCTTATTAATAACCTAAATACCCACAGGAACCACTTGTATAGATGTACACTGCACGTCCTTGGGTGGGGGAGGGTGGCACTAAATCTGCTATAGCCAGTGCGTGTACATATCTACTAGGCTTGTTATTACTAACAGCAAGCGAGATGTAGAGTACAAACACGTGTTCCGCTCATTAATCAGGGATATAATGCAGGTATTTCGCTGCCATGTATACACACGGTGTATTGTCTTAATTGTACTAATTATGTGGAATGCTAGTTGGAAGTATATTACTTTCTGCGTTGTTACTTACATGTGAGAGTAATAATCTACTTACATTGATCGATCAGACAAGACGCCAAAGGTAAAGGATTGGCCAATATCAGAGTATGCAGTCAAACATTAGGTTCAAACAGTTTTTAATAATTCGTGCATGTTTTATGTTTGATTATGCGTAATTTCTGGTATTTCTGCGTGACAATTTTATAGACAATCGGTTTAATACTTGCCTTGAATAACAGGCCATGCGTTGTCAAATAAGAGTTTCGCTACTTCAGTTTCACAATAGTTATTCTTGAATGGTGTGAGCTGCATATACAAACAACAGACAACGGCGCTGAACAAACGTATGTACTAACTGAGCTAAAAATACATGTATATTACATCCTTTGTTGATAGTTGAAACTTATGTCAGAAAGCTAATAAAAGTTTGACATTTATGACCAGAAATTCCACGACAAAATTAACAAAATTAAGGGAACTGAATTGCACTGTCATTCGGTGTCGATCAGCTTTCTGCATCTCGGTAAATGTTTGTTTGAAACACATACAAAACCCTGAATATGTATAACTGGCCTATGGTGAAGTAGTGCGCAAAACACTGGGGTCAAACATTTTGGTGAAGTAGTGCGCAAAACATTGGGGTCAAACATTTTGGTGAAGTAGTGCGCAAAACACTGGGGTCAAACATTTTGGAACGGAACGTGATTCGAATACCCATACTATCACTTATTCATTCAAAGTAAGTCATGAATAGGCTGCATAACCCAATCCTAGTTTCACCTATATATTAATGCATACGTGTAAAAATGTATTGATTTGATGAAAATTATCATGCCACAGAATGTCTGTTCGGTGACTCGAAAGGCATGTGCATGCCGGAGAGTGCACTATATATGCAATAATATACATGTATACATCTAATGTATGTATCAATTATTTATTGTGTGTACAATGTGCTAGTAACACAATATGAAACTGCTACTAAACGTTTGCTAGTAAAAATAGTATTCATAAAAATATTCGGCTAAATAATATGTATTTAAGTCTGCAATTGACTTGATAATTATACTTAGGTGCATTCATACAAGTACAAATATCTTCCAAATAATAAAAGCATTTATTCCAAAAATATTTGTGTCTATTGTCTTTTGATTTTATTATATACGATTTTCATACAACATTTATTATTAATAACTTGACACCTAAATGTATCGATTGCACGGAAAACAATCACTAGTGTACTTGTATATATGACCAAAATAATATCCAATATGCATGCACTCAGTGTATAAACACACTACAATTCATCCATAACATTTTTGAAGGTATGTGTAGCTGGTCATAATACGTGTGCTTAAAGCCTCAGTCCATTGAATATAATTAATTGCATCCTAAATTGGCATTAGTTCTAATGAACGTTAATGCCGTTTATTCGACTGAAAACTGTTTTCTATTTCAGAAATGCATTTAATAATGTCTATGTTCGAACACGCTCAGTACGAACTGAATATACACTAATGTACGTGCCGATTTACTCCACAGGCGTCACCAGCTGTCGCAAACAGAAACTATACGATAAAAAAGTTACCAAAACGTTATTATTGTACCGATCTCAATGCGTTTTATTTGTATTTAGATCGGTAAGATGTCCATTAGAAATTAATTCTGCAAACTTTCATTGTATTAACATATTTATGGACTGCTTCTTTAAGCTAGTTTGCATACAATGACAAATGTAAACCAACAATACAAACAGCTGTCTTTGTCCACGTATATACACAAACGACAAGGTGCACACCTTACTTTCTTCTTGTAAACATTCATCATCAACGTGTATTTACCATTAAAATTATTGCACATTAATATGTATTCAATCTAGTGGGTTTTTTTTTCGCAAATCAATAACTGCAGTTTAGTTTACGCACTCAAGTAATTATTGCAAGTAAATTAAACAGAGTTGATAGTAAATTGTAAAACTATACCAACGACGATGTTTTCGTCGATATAGACACAATTGTGGGTTTAAAAATACATATATGCGAGTATACATTTGAGACATCAGTGATTAATGTTTTACCACGGCAATGGGTATAACCAACGCATGTACCAAACTCACGAATAAGACAGAAGTACTTTGAGAGTTCACTACATACATGCCGAAATCATACCTTTGGAAAGTAAGTGTCTAATATCACTTAACAAGTATTATCGGTTTGTACAAAATGACGAAAACAAGTCACACAAAATATGCTCTGGAGTTCTTGAAATACTATAAGAATGTTTAAAAGTAGAATAAAACCGAAACCTCACCGCATTGTCCATTAATTATATGACACCATCAATAAACGAAATGGAATGAAGCGCATCCTTGCTGTGGCATTTGCGTATAAAACATCTATTGGGTTGGCAGTAACACGGTTTTAATATAGATTAACTAGATATACTTTAAAACTTATTTTAAAATACTTACATATAACATTTGTAGAAAAAAACACACATGGGTGCATAATGGAAACATTGATTGACCACCCATAGAGAAGCGGAAAACTGTGGTTAGTTTGAGATACCATATTATTGCACCCGGTCAGCGTCTTTAAGGTCACGTACAAAAGGTCAGCATTAACGTCGTTTGTTTTACAGCGCTCGCGTGGCCCGTGCACAGAGGCCAATAAATACTATATATATGTTCTCATCGATAATCGAACAATCTTCACGGGATTTCTATTACTCGGTCCGTACGCAGTCCCTTGGGAACCACGTTAGCACATCGAATTGACACCACTAAGCACATGTTGGCCGTGCAGCGTTGTTTTAAGAGACATTAATGTCCGGTCCAAGTTTTGCAATAGGAATTTGATCAAGAAACTTAAACAGAAATGTATGTCCGGTCCAAGTTTTGCAATAGGAATTTGATCAAGAAACTTAAACAGAAATGTAGGTCCGGTCCAAGTTTTGCAATAGGAATTTGATCAAGAAACTTAAACAGAAATGTATGTCCGGTCCAAGTTTTGCAATAGGAATTTGATCAAGAAACTTAAACAGAAATGTATGTCCGGTCCAAGTTTTGCAATAGGAATTTGATCAAGAAACTTAAACAGAAATGTATGTCTGGTCCAAGTTGTGCAATAGGAATTTGATCAAGAAACTTAAACAGAAATGTATGTCCGGTCCAAGTTTTGCAATAGGAATTTGATCAAGAAACTTAAAAAGAAATGTATGTCCGGTCCAAGTTTTGAAATGAGAATTTCATCAAGAAACTTACAGAGAAATGTATGTCCGATCTGCAGTTTTGGAGAGGAATTTTATCGAAAACCTTCAAGAGAAATGTTTGGCAATTTAGTATTTTTGTCAAGATAAAAGCAATCTCAATGATAGGGATAAAACTACAAAATAATACGTATACATAAATAATAATGTATACTTAAATATACTAGTAACGTATACATTGCATTCTGAATCAATTTGTAAAATGTTTTGTGGATATGCCAGGGATCTAACGTAGATCTATGCCATGTGAATCAAACAGATCTAACGTAAAAGCCACGATAATCGGATATGGATCTTATTTAGATCTAATGAGAATCTTATATGGATCTGACGTGGGACAAATTTTATGCGGATCTGTTGTGGGTCATTTTGTTTATAAGCGAATTAATGAAATATCGTGTATCTTAATTGCAGTTATGCGCTTGAAAAGATGCTAAACTAGTTCATTGTATATACTGGTAAATACAACTACGATCAAAAGGTATTGTGGTGTATACAGTATGTGTATATAGTACACGTATACTTCAGGACAAGTCTGCACGTTCAACAACCATCAGACCATATCGAGTGCTCTCTCTCAGTTTTGGCACAGATTAACGGTGTTTGCTTTATTACGTATGAATTATTCAAAGAAAAGCGGCCCATTCGTCATTGTAAAAGAACTCGATCAAGCACATGTATTCGTTGCCATCACAATTTTCAATACATGAAATTCATATTTTCAACAAATAAATTATGCATCCGAATTAGCGAACACTCGGGGTCTGTCGAGCGTATTTCGCTACAAATACGGTGGGGGCTTCGAATAAATTATTTCGCGCAGCATTTAGCGAAATAAAATCTAAAAGCCGTATGAATATTTTAGCCCACTGACGTCATATATTTGCATTGTGAATATCGTCAGGTAGCTTAAATTAGAACTTGTGTTCTGCCTGTATAGCCGTGAGCAACAAATGTACACAGCTCTTCCCGTTAAGTTTAATGGTACTATGTCTTTTGAATAATGTATGGCCGTTCACATAAAAAGGAAACGTTGAGCATGCGATTAGTGAATGGTAATTTTAACAATGAGGCTGGTCCTTTATAAATTGATGTTTGGCGTAACCCTATCTACTCACGAACATGGCCCCTGCCCAATAAAACATAGCAATAAGCAAAACGTGAAAGAGATTGTTATGTTTGTGTCCTTTCTTAAGTTTGATGGCAAGACTTTATATTGCCTTGAATATGTTGAAATGTTCTTGTTAAAACTTGTTTCAATAACAAAATATGAGACATTGTTGTTAAATTGTAACCCATTTATAAATCAATTAAACGTCGGTATTGCAAGTACATTTAGGTACAACGGTCACGTAGTAAGCGTGAACTATATATTCAATTTACAAAATTGAAAGAAAAAAAACCCTACCTACCTACCCATCCCTAAAATTCTGGGTAGGGTTACACAAACCAACAGCACTATATTACGGACGACCTGAGCAAAAAAAAAATACAAATGCCATGGACTGTGTAAAATATGCTACAAGTATTCAAAATACATTGTATATAAAAAATATACCTACAAACTCAGGTTAAGCGTTCACATATTTTATGTAAATCTGTGAGCAGTTGTTCATTTATATTGTTTGTCTTTTTCTAAATATGTACTATATAATTATATGCTTCCACATAATTTGAACCGACCTGTGAGCGGTTGTATTAATTGCAATTATGTTAAAATCTAACACATGTAACTGTGTGTATTGTAATACGCAACTATGTTTCTCACTTCACTAAAAGTTCACTGTCTTAACGCTGAAACGAAGCCGTATGCGTTAGATTTTTATTGCAGTTTCGACAATTGGCGTTAAATGTGATAGCTGCATTTTTATCAACTAGAGCTAAACACAAAAAATATTGTGTTTAAGTGTTCCACTTTCGGAAATCTTTTTAAGCAATATTTTTCTGCCACTAAACAAAATTTCGGAAACCTTTACAATCAATATTTTTCTGCCACTAAACAAAATTTTGGAAACCTTTACAATCAATATTTTTCTGCCACTAAACAAAATTTCGACAACCTTTACAATCAATATTTTTCTGCCACTAAACAACATTTCGGAAACCTTTACAAGCAATATTTTTTTGGCCACTAAACAAAATTTCGGAAAATTGTCCAATCAATATTTTTCTGCCACTAAACAACATTTCGGAAACCTTTCCAATCAATATTTTTCTGCCACTAAACAAAATTTCGGAAACCTTTACAATCACTATTTTTCTGCCACTTAACAAAATTTCGGAAACCTTTACAATCAATATTTTTTTCTGCCACTAAACACAATTTCGAAAACCTTTACAATCAATATTTCTCTGCCACTAAACAACATTTCGGAAACCTTAACAATCAATATTTTTCTGCCACTAAACACAATTTCGAAAACCTTTACAATCAATATTTCTCTGCCACTAAACAACATTTCGGAAACCTTAACAATCAATATTTCTCTGCCACTAAACACAATTTCGAAAACCTTTACAATCAATATTTCTCTGCCACTAAACAACATTTCGGAAACCTTAACAATCAATATTTTTCTGCCACTAAACATTCTGACAATCAAAACACAAGTGTCCGACAACATTGGTAAAATAGCAAAAATATGTTTAATAAGCACTTTTAATGCGGGGGACTAACCTAACAGAGAACTATTTTTTATCGCGGAAAGGGCTGAAAGTACTAAATCTTACAAATGTGCATTGCACCAGAATTTAGCTACAAACGAGCTACGCAACGCGCAATTTACAGACACGAAGTGTGAACGGCATTCGTACGAGGCCTATAATTTAACAGAATTAAATTACACGTCTCAGTGATGTAGTTTTACTCAATTTGAGATAGTTACGAACTCTAGATTTGATGGTTTACATGATGTGCCTCCAGTGTTTTCAAAATTTTCCTCAAAAGATTTGAAGTGTATTTTTGCAAGCTCATCAATTTGAAATTCAAGTCTATATATAGAACATAAAATACTTGATTAGAAATGACATTTTACCTACTTATGTTAGTAAACAAAATTCTAATATTTTAGAAATTACTATTTTGTATAATATGTTAAGACGCTTCAACGTTATTTGGTTTTCTGTTAATATTTTCATAGACATAGCAATCAGATTATGTTGTATTGAGTATAGTAAATGTGGTCCTTTCGCATGGTGTAGGGACGCTCGGAGTGTTTAAAACTATACCTAATTATTTTTCGGACACGGCGTATTAGAGCACGAGACCACTAGCACAGTTTAAAAGACACATATATGATACAGATCCTTCAATAGTACTTCATACACACGTCGCTAATGCTTACTGTAGGAACATACATGTATACATTTAAAACGTATTTATAAAACTCGGAAGTCCTCTCTGGTTTTTCTCGCCATTTTATACCTAAAAACTCATCTTGTTTAATACATTTCCTAGGGTAAACAACTAAACTCATTTACTGTAGGTTTAAAGTTCAATACAATGATAACTGCATCAAATAACCCATATCTGAGCACCTCTTTCTACTGCACTACAAACGCTGCGGGATACACCCACAAGCCCATTGTGGGTGCCCCGATTTAGCCTGATAATCAATTGCTCTTACCTTTTACGCCGAATTTCGAGAGTTCGAATGACGTCAATCCATCGAAAGAAATGCGGGAAAAAAACAAGAAAGACTGCACTGAACGCACTTTCTAAACTTTCAAAAATATTTGAAAACTAAATAACTGTTTGATTGAGCTATATAGATGCATTTGACACTGCATTTTACTGGTTTCTTTATACATTGATGAAATATCCTTGTAGCAGGTAAAAGAGTTGAATGTGATGGTTGTTGTTTTTTTGTTGTTGATCCCAACAAGAACAATAATAATGACGGTATTGATGATGATGATATTAATGATGATGATACCGCTGAAGAAGAAGAAGATGATAATGATGATGATAATGATGATGATAATGATGATGTTGATTTTAAACAAACAAAACGTCTTTGAATTAAGAATTTAAACAGTTCCATTAAAATCGTGTCTTTCTTACGCAGAGAATATCAATTAAAACATTAAGGCCACCGACTATAAATGGAAAAGACAGTCAGAAGAAAGCCTGGACAGCATGTCACCCGTCATGTAGTACCGCCATAAACGAATTAAGTGTAACATTCTTTTAAGAGCATCTTGGTTCCAGAGACAAATGGATTTCATCGGTGCGGGCAATAAAATTTCCGGACAGGACCGTTGTTCGGCTGCAGCTGTCTTGATTATTTTTTTAACCTACTTGTTTGATAGAAGTATAAACAATATTTATGCACAATAATTAATTCCAAAATTGCCAAACAATGAATATAAATTAAAAGACAATCATTAATTCCGCGAAGAAGGTTATGTTTTTGCCAGCGTTGGATTGTCTGTCTGTCTATCTGTTAGTTCGCAACTTTACCCCAAAGTTATGAACATGAAATGTTCAGGTATGGTTGAAAATGGGCCAATGAACACATAATTAGTGTTTTGGTGTCTTGTTCATCATCATCATCATCATTATCATCATCATCATCACCACCATGTATCATGATCGTCACCTGGATGATCAAGACCAATTAGATAATAATAGGATTTAGAAGGAGGACAAAACTGAAAACAACCATGACGTCAAAACCGTGGAAGAGCAAACAATAAAGAAAAGTTATGAGAGTAATCGATACTGTCAACCAAGTTCAAGCAATAAAATGTCAATGCAAATACTATGGATCTCTCTTGTAAATAGTTATGCCAGAGCAAAAACGTCACACCATGTCAAAGAGTAGGTCATATTTCAAAGCAAATATCTAAATAACCGAGACGTTTACTCGTGTACTAGTCTTCCGCATAAGTTGTCACATCGCGTATTAATTTCTAATTAGTGAACACACAGCCAGTTGAATAGGCCTGAAAAGTGTAACAATGGTGGACCTGTCGTTATATCCAGCCGTAATAGATGGTTTTTAGATACATTCTATTGCAGTATTGACGTTATTGGTCGACGATTCGAGGAAACTTGGTCAATGTATGGCGTACTTTTACTACCTTTAATTAACCTTGGGAATAAGACTTTGTAGTGGCGGTATTAGTCAGTTTGTTAAATAGCTCGTCCAGGCGGTGGAATAATGTTTAGAATAAAAAATACACGCTTGAGGGAGTCATCCTTTACGAGTGATACTATATTGAGACTATAAATGAAGGTCTGTGATATAATCAAAACGTATTCACTATTGAAAGCGCAATGCTTTGCATGTCACATGTGACGTCATTAATGACGTCATTAACGGTACGCAATTGACAAAGAGCTAAAACACTACATTTTTCAAATGACACCCCAAATTCAAAAGACAAACAACACACTCAACAAAATAAAGATAACAGTTAATACAGTGACAAAACCGTTTTATCATCGAAATTAGAGTTTTAACATCTCAATGTTAGATAACCAATGGAACACTTTGAAATTTTGCGGTGACGAAATGATCTGAAACAGACTTTTCGACGTCACACGTCCAAACAAATATCATTTGATTAGTGTATTAAACCAGAAATACCATATATATATATATATATAATTATCTAATATAACCATTAAATCAATTGCATTTTACCTTCATTACAGTGCTAGTTATGATGTAATAATTAGAAACTTGGAATGCGCCAAGTTTTAACTTTGCATACCAAAACATGTGTGGAACTCAAATATGCATAGATAGAACGTTGAGCATACAAACCTGGGGATGTTATTTTTATACAACAATACGCTGTTTTCGTGTTTTGTGGCTATTTTACTTCAGGTGCAATTACTCAACTTGTAAAACTAATTACGTTTTAAAAAAAAAAACACCTGCAACTCAGTACAAACCTATCTGCGTCAGAAAATTGCAATAAATGTACCCCAAATTTACGAAAGCAACGAGGAAACAGTTGCCTTTCCTGTGATTTTCTTCGATTGGGTTCCTTTGTATCTCGTGGCTATGATTATAACAGAGGCTGATTTACGGCATGTGCAGAATGGTAAAAACATATGTTCGTAAATGATTATAAAACTGCATACACCAACAGGGCGTTTGTGCTAGAAACGAAGGTACTTGTTAGACGCTCGTTCATAACAATTAACCAGTTGCACACCAATACAATTCTTATTTCGTACCTGTTTTATTTAACTGCTTCTGTCAAGTAAAGGATGATGTACTACTCTGTTTACGTTTGCAAGCTAATGCGAAACGTTTGAAATCAAAGAACACGTAATAAGATCAAGAACGAAAGGAACATGCTCTTTGCAACATTATTTTTTTGCTAAGATCACCCGAATTGCAATCTAAAGTATATAAAAATGAAAGAGTTAACATGTAAATAATTTAATACATAATAGTGAATGAAGATAATACTCCGTTTGCAATTTTGAATTTATAATATTCATCGCGTAATTACATTATACTTTAAAATTTCATAAATAATTTCATTAAGCATAGATATATCTACTATTCCTATGAACACACAAACACTTCATCTACTATGCGTTTTGTGTGCATGCCGGTAATCGATACATGAACAAATTTCTAACATTAATGAAATATACAGAACACTGCAAAGGCACAATATGTTTCCTTATAACCAACCAATCGCATTAAAGTTTCCATTTCTCCAATTGTTAATAGTAATAGAGACTTAGGAATCACGCATACTATTGGAAAAAAATGACACTGATTGAGGAAACTCGACCTTTTCTGTTTTAGTGCTGCTTGGTTACTTATTATACAAAGCGGTTAGTTCTGGCCAACATCATACCGATTACTCAGTATTTACTCTTAATACACTACTTAAACGTATGTAATAGTATATTATATAATTACAAATGTATATATTTGATATTAAATATTATTTCAAAAGGAATAATTTTATTGTATTTATCTTATTCTACAAAACAATGACAAATAAGTTAACACCGAATACCCAAGAAAGAAGTCAAAATTGCATTACAATATATCAAACAGGTTAACCAGGTCACGGTCACCCGTTGAAGAACGTTGATTTTAAAAGTATGTTTATTTACTATTTTCGCAACTATAGTTCACCCTTAGGCGAGAGTTTTTTTGATTTGTTAGTTCTCGGATCCGCCGACACGATTTTTTTCCCAAAAAGCAAGAAAATTAAATTCGTAGAATGTAACCGGTATCATAAAAATGACCTTGTGAAAGAGTTTCAACCTGTAACACGGAACGCAAAAAAAAATATTAATGTCATGGCTGTCATGTAGTAATTAAGTTTATGTTGTGTAATATGATTTTTGTAAGTAATAATGCATTAAGGTTTTAATATTAATGTCCATTTGCATTTGTGAAATTCTAGTCATTAATTTACTCAATTCTGTGTTGTAGTTGTTTTGTTTTTTTCCCTCCTCCAACTGGACACTTTTATAAAAATGTCCGAGAACCAAGAGATAAAAACCTCTGGCCTTATACCACCAAGCAAAGACCCAAATTCGCCAGTGACCCGTTTGTAGGGTACAGATATGTGCATGTTTTAGAATAAGAGATGACCCTGTAGCGCCGCTGCATTGCGTCACTCTCGCCCTGGCAAAAGGTGATCGCTTCCGATGAATCAATAGTTATTATTGGGGAATTCGCACCTCACCCCGAAAACAATGCCTTCGTCATGATAGCATATAATATTAACTACTAATGGTATTGATTATAGGAATCGATGTGCAAGCAGTAAACACGCGGGCTGCACGTGTGCTACCTATATAATTATTATGGGCGCTGTATACCTAGAACATACGGAGGGCAGGCTTGCATTAATTTGAACGGCGATTCCTTGGCTGTCATACATGAGAGCTTATGTGAAACTTAAGACGAATAAATACATGAAGAAAACATGTCAATCTTGTACAAAAATAGCGCATAATGAGAGAAAAAAATGTCCAAGTTTCTAGAACTGCTGCATTATGAATATTTAAAGTCCGACTACTCAAATATTCATATATATCATAACATGCTTCAATGAAGTCTCTTCTAGACATAAGTATATTATATTAAAACCCTATGAAACAATCTGTATAATGTCTTCTTTCATATACCTACCAATGTATATTTGGGAATTACTAATAATAGACCTACTTATGCGGGGACGTTATATACAAAAGTTATGTCATATGTGGATGATTATGCAAATCGTTGATGTGGGACTGTCCGAAATGATGACTGCAAAGATGGTGCGCATATTTCAGGCAAACATTGGCAGCAATTAGCCGCGATGATAATGATGGTGGTGGTGATGGAAGAAGAAGAAGAACACGAAGGAGAAGAAGAAGAAGAGAGGAAGAAGAAAAGAAGAAAAGTTTGTGGTGGTGGTGGTGCTGCTGGTGATAATTATTTGGATTAATACATGTAGTACAAAATGTATTTATTATATAAACATCGCTTGAACGGTGATGAGAATAATCATCAAGTGTTAATTTGCCATACTATCGCATAGTTTTGAAACCGGGCCAAATCACAACAGATTGAACAGGAGAAAGTGAAGCCATCATGCACTACCTAGGGACGTAGCTTTGTCGGATCATATTTTTCACAATTCATATTTTTCACACAGCTGTGAAAAATAGGATCTCATTTGTCACATTTTTAAGTGTGAAGAATGCGATTGGCCAAAAACGGGGTATGCGTGAGGATCACAGAAAAATATGATTTTATTGCGTATCAAAAACTGGATGCGATCACAGACGTCATAGAAAATGTGAAGAATAAGACGGTGATGTGCGAAGGATAAGATCTCAATTTTCACACCTGTGAAGAATGAGATCCTAATTTGTTTAAGATATGTGAAAAATATGGTCCTACATAGCTTGGACAAATAAAAGCATATGGGAGCACATTAAAATAGGCATTGTTACAGATCAACAAATCACTGATGATAATGAACACTGCCAATAAAAAAGATCGAGTAACATCACAACTCAGTGACTGCTGTAGTGCACATATATTTCTGTTAAGAGTTAATGACTCACAACTCGGTGACTGCTGTAGTGCACATATATTTCTGCTAAGAGTTAATGACTCGCAACTCAGGGACTGCTGAAGTGCACATATATTTCTGCTAAGAGTTAATGACTCACAACTCAGTGACTGCTGTAGTGCACATATATTTCTGCTAAGAGTTAGTGACTCACAACTCAGTGACTGCTGTAGTGCACATATATTTCTGCTAAGAGTTAATGACTCACAACCAGTGAAACTTGAGAAATTGCTTTCACATTTGTTTCTGCAATACGCGGCTTTATGCTTTAAGAATTTAAGAAAATACAAAATCCACCTTCCGGCAGCGGTTGTTAGAAGCTATGCCATGCCCTGTATCAAATCGTAGAGCATACATATATGCCAGCAGATGGATCACAATGAGTAAAACATGAGATATTATTATAACAAATGCTTTCAAACATACGTTGCTTTTTGCTTATTAAAATGTAAAATCATGTGTACAGTGCACGTTAGTAGCTATGTCACGTCGTCTTGTATTGAATAGTAGAGCACGTGTAATTTTTATACCAGGACATGGCTCACAATAAGTTAAATATAACATATTACTTTCACAAATGCTTCAAAATACGTTTTTTTATGCATGTTCAAATAAAAAATCACATTACTACCGTACCTGTTAGAATCTACACCAGTACTTGTCACACCATGTAGAGAGCAAATGCATTTTTACTAACAGTATATGACTCACAAGTCCAACATGAGATAACTATTAAAAAGTTCCTAAAATACGTTACTTAATGCTTATTTAAATACAAAGTCAAATTACAACCGTATGTGTTAGGAGTTACACCCCTAGTTGTCACACAACGCAGAAAGTACCTGCATTTTGCTAACAGTGTATGACTTACACTCATTTTGCTAACAGTGTATGACTTACACTCAGTCACACAACGCAGAAAGTACCTGCATTTTGCTAACAGTGTATGACTTACACTCATTTTGCTAACAGTGTATGACTTACACTCAGTCACACAACGCAGAAAGTACCTGCATTTTGCTAACAGTGTATGACTTACACTCATTTTGCTAACAGTGTATGACTTACACTCAGTCACACAACGCAGAAAGTACCTGCATTTTGCTAACAGTGTATGACTTACACTTAGCACAACTTGTGAGCCAACTGTTTTTAATGTTCCTACAAATTCATTGCTTTATGCTTATTAAAATGCAGAAGAGTGTGACAACTATGTCGCGTTTAGAAGCTACACCATTGCAATCACAAGAGCGAAGCATCAAGATCGCAGCAGGCGTGCTTCAAAGTGGTACAAACCTATCAGAAAGAAATGTAATAGGACTTGCAAATGGAAAATACCTGCAAACAAAATAGATTTCCGCATAATGTCGACAGCCAAATTCTTTTGGTGAAGAAGGAATCAAAACAAATTTGCAGAAATTCGTGTAATTCTCTTGTAAAGTTGAGTGCCCTGACAGAAATTTTTGGAAGTACCAATAATTTGTATATCAACTGTGAAAACTTAATACATAGATACATTTATATGTATTAAGTTATTTTGTTGTGCCAGTACATATGCACGCATTTTTGATATGTCTTATTTTCACTATGTTCTAGATATATAAATGAACCATGTCCTTTAAAAGATAACAATTACAATTGCATGTATTTCACTGCGTTACAGATATAGCATTTCATTTTCTAATTTAATGTAATTAGAAAAGAACTATATGGCCGCCTGTCATGTTAGACTAATCTTCTAATAGATAACCTTATGGTATTTCTATGTAATTAAGTGGAAATACAACTTCCTAATATCTTAAACATTATTTCTTTAAATAAGTCACATTATGCGTGTTTAAAACTATCCCTATCAGTCCCAAGAGATGCGTTTGTGACTAGATGTCTATTTGCAATGAACGGTCAAGACCCTTTACATGCGCACATCATGTATATGAATGACGAGCACATCCATTGGCGAATTGTCACAGAACAAATTACGACGTCAACATGCAATTAAGAAATTACTTTTACTGGATGGTAACAGGCGTATACAGCAATTTTGCAAGTTTGGAAAGGCATTTGTACGTAATAAAAAAGTATTTTCGGTAAAACTTAATTAAACTACCGATTTCAAGCAGCAGCAATACAATTTCGGGTTTATTTTAATATATGATATCGGCAAAAAATCTTCTCGGTAAAATCATTTAAAATATCGGTTTTGGTAACAAAGCAATTATATCTGTACATCATTATAATGTATGTCTGTAACCACGGTCATTATTATACCGTTTTCGCTGAACATTGGCGCATTTGCTGATCAAGAGCCGGTACTACGTTGTGATCCTAGTCAGCGTTCAAATAACCACTGACATTGTTCATCTTGCGGGGTGGGGCAGTTGGGGAACTATTATCAATACCCTCATATTTGCAAAGTTTAGCTAAACGATATCCTTAATACACAAAATCTTCCACTTCAGTATCAAAATCATCATCTACGAGCGTAGTTTTGCATTCGGTTGAATATTTTAACCGTTGAGAGCTCTGCATGCATGTACAGTGCAATTTTCCGAAACGTATCGAATTCGTCAAACAAAATACACATAATTATATATACGCGTATATACGTGTTGTTGCTTTTGTTTTTGTCATTGCAACATTGGAAGAGTACAGGTACTCTGTGAGTTTCAAGAACCAGCTTCCAATGTACTACTATATTATAATTTGTCTACAACCGATCAGTTATTCAAAAGTAACACTTCATAAAAGTTATATGAAGTGTTCATATTAAATCAATACTCGACATGCAATTTTAAAGAGGAATACTCCTATATTCCATGATCAATTGTTAATAAACTTATAGGAAAAGTCCAATAACTGAATCACAAAAGCAGTTAAATAAAAAAAACTAGGGATGGCAACGAATAATCGAATATTCGAATACTTAAATGAATATTCGAATGGCAACATTTTTTTTATAAAAACTCTCCGTAATAAACTAGTTTAATTATATAATCCGCGATCATTATGTTTTCACAATTACCTAATTTGACACGTTGACATGTTATTTAACGTCAACGGACCCGTAGAAGAGACCGATATTTGCGCAGTTTGTACGTAACATTATTTAGGTGCTAATCTGAAGCTAATTGGAGACCGATGTTTTTACACTGACGCTAATTGGAGACCAATGTTTGAACAATGTATGGTGCAATATGTGGTTTAGGTGTTACTATTAATTTCATTTCATTCCTTTAATTGGCAGTGCATTAACAACATTTTCATTCCGACTTTAGGGCATTTATTAGCTCAATATAACAAACATGAGTCAAACAGCACAGGTATATATTCTATGTGTTTCCCGATTAATCTCAGTCTTCTCGTTCATTAAAGTGTTTATTAAATTGTCAAGTTTAGAAAATAACGAGTTGTGTTGCTTGATCTGCTCGCACCTGTGTGATATGTGACTGTCAGCAAATAGACTGGTCTATATTTAGTAATGTAATGTGTGCATACAACCATAAGTACAGTTGTGGAATGATTGGATGTTTTTTTTATGTTTTGTACGATGAAATGAGGTCATGTCTTACAATACAAGATGCTGCTAAAATCTACTTTGTGTATTGGGTTTCTGTTTTGCGATATTTGAAGTGTATAGATCTGTTTTACTATTAATACATGTATGACAAAGTAAATGATTCGAAATAAAATCTAAGAACTGTTTTCTATGTTGTTTTATTATGAAATCAATGAATCGGATGATGATGATTATGCTGGTGATGGACAAAATCGTATTAAATTCATAGAGTCGACAGCGGTAAGAACGATTTTTTACGACACATTAATTCGTTTACATATTATACATTCTGGATAAATAAACAAATACTTTGACATTTAAAAAAACGAACGAATATTCGAATATTATTCGAATATTGAATTCGAATAGCGTTTTGGTATTCGTTGCCATCCCTAAAAAAAAAACGTAACATATTGAATACAGACACTGTTACTAATGCAATAACTTCTAGAAACGCATTTGCTGTATCATTATAACTAGTACATGCGTATGCTAAGGCGTTGCTGTAGTTGGTACAGGCCAGTCTTTATACGGTAAAACATGCTAAATCATACCACGTAGATCTGCTGAGTACTGACCATGCACACATTCTTGATTCATTTATAAAACGTGCCAGTGCTGGCAGGTATTAATGTCTGGAATCATGGTCTGCGTGTTGTTACGCTCGATGCTCACTAATTACTTGCACGGTAACAATTAACACATCAATGACTACGCAGGATAATAATAATTGCATCAACAGTAACTTACCGAATGTACCAACATGCGTAAACTCGCGCAATAGTGACATAGATAAAACAGTGTTGCACTAACTACGTGTA
This sequence comes from Congeria kusceri, assembly GCA_027627225.1. NCBI lineage: Eukaryota > Metazoa > Mollusca > Bivalvia > Myida > Dreissenidae > Congeria > Congeria kusceri. The sequence goes on from CM051035.1 coordinate 21,453,743, forward strand.
CGAAATGTGTTTCTACTTACCCAAGTGTTGTCATAGTGACGATTGTATACCAAGAAGCTGCTGGAATACTAATAAACTTCGTCCTCGGGACATTTTTCTCTGCATAAAACATAATTGTAGCAAATATTATGATAGCCATCGTTAGCGAGAACAAGAGGAACCCAAGCTCGCTCGCGCAACTCTTCAATGTGTAGCCGAGAATTCGAAGCCCCGCCGAATGTCTGGAGAACTTGAAAATCCTAAACACACGAAACACTCGGAGCGTCACAAACGCCCCGCTGACGTCATCATTCTCTGGTATTAACAGGCCGATATAATACGGCATAATAGCAACGACGTCGATGACGCACATGACGCTGCGCATAAATTTTAAACGTTCCGGCGCAGCGTAAAAACGTAGCAGGTATTCCGCCGTGAAAATCATTACACAGGCCGTGTCGAGACAGAAGAAAGGTACAGAGTACTTGTCCCCGCACGAGAGCCGCTTTAGGGTTCCCGGGACCCGTCCGCACGGTATAGTTTCAACGACGTTCGCCAGTACAGAAACGGCGATAAAGAACCCAGTAACGTAGTAAAATACAAGCGCCGCCGTGCCAATATGGGGGTTTTCAAATGCGCGCCACATTTCTTCCCTGATCGACTCAAGGGGCTCGGTGTCCCCGGCGTCGGAGGCCTTGTCGTCAAGCAGACGTTCGCTGTTCTCCCTTTTGCGATCCCGGTAGTCTTCGTAGCAGCAGTCGCCGATAAGGTCCGGCATGATTCCGAAAAACGCCAACTCCTCATCGTACGATGATATACATTCATGTTTTGGGTAGTGTAGTTTGCCTGTTCGGTAATAATTTAGAATATGTCTAAAGATCTCCGGGTCTCGATCAAAGAAATACTCCTTGTACTTTTCATCGTAAAAGAAATCCCTCTCATTCGAACCTAGAAGCGTTTCCGGGTATTTGCCCAGCGTGTTGTCCCAGGTCTCGAACCTCCGACCGCTAACGTTGATACAGAGCTTGTCATCCGTCCTCTCCTCCTCCTCCTTCTTTACCCGGGTGTTCGGCAAGGGCTTTTGGGCCAATGGCACCCAGCCGATGGCCGACGCGCGCGCAAAGGGTAACCACGCCGCTACGGAAGCCATTTGGGTCGACGGCGACTTGGAGGGCGACAGATCGAGTTGCTCAAGCGCAACAATGGTGGAAGGTGGGTCTGTCCGTGCGGGGTTCCGAGCCTATATCTCTGAGTGTCCACTCGCTCCCGACGCGCAGCCTGTGTTCGGTACTTCGTGAGAAACCATAAGTTAGGTTTTCGCTGATTCCTTTATGGGTGATTAAAATCCTTTTGAATCTGTTTCTCTATTTCTCTACATATAACCGATAAAAATGAAATACACAACCGCCAAAACTGCAAAATTGCAAACTTACACAAGAAAATTAATGTAGTTACACAACTGACAGCTGTTTTTATTAACGATGACAGCGTTTACTATTACAGTTTTAAGGAAAGTCCATACATCTGCACTAAACTATATCTAAAAGTCTCCAAGCGAACAGACATTCTACGATCGTATCACTAACCAATCCAAATTCCAATACCAGCGTTTGACAAAATGACACTTGGTCACGTCTGCTACAATACGCCGGAATAATGCCACAAAATGATCTACACCATTAGAAACCAGCACTCTTCTTCAAAAATACCATGCATTAATAGATCCAGAATCACAATCCTTATTGTTTTCACTTAGACGCCATTTTTGCTAATGTTTATTTTCCCGATAATACCCAAGAAGCGCTCATATATAACCGATTCTCTCTGCTAGTGCATTCCGGAATGCTAGAAGCACGGACGAGTATGGAAGGCCTGTGTAACCACCAATTATCGATGGGTAACTGTTACACGCCACACGTTTTTTAGCATTAGTAAATCGCTGTTTCAGCTAAATTAGCTAAACAATCTCACGATTTCAGTTCTATAGCAAAAAAAAAGACTGAAACAAAAACAAAACACCAGAAATGTTAATACTGACAAACTCACGAAAAGGTATATGATTTAAATAACAAAAAATTGTACATGTGGACATTTACATTGTTTAACTAATTTCTCTATCTGTGTTTTTTTTTCTATCATTTTCTGTGTTAATACTCTCTTTGAAAATTTGTCTTACAAATAAATAATTCCTTCGGATGAATAAGCTATTAAACTTAACGTGCTTTATTTTAGCAAAGATTATACCGTAGCACAATAATCCAACGTCCTCACCATTTACTATGAAAACGACAAAACTTATTACGGTTATTTTACACATTTTGCATTTCACATCTTACGGCACCGCCGGGCTACCATTCATGGCCGATCTCGCAACATGACTTGGAGACGAAGGCAGAAAATCAATTGCGGCCGACTATTGCGGTATAGATTGTCGATATATATACAACAGCAACTTCGCCAGAGTCTTGCATAATTAGCTTTTTTCTCATTCAAAATTCATCAGCTTCCCGAGTTAAATTTATTTCCAGCGGTTTTCTGCATTTACTTATACAGTCCTAATGCCCTGCACAACTGTAAACTGCCATCGCGCGCGCTAGACTCGCCTAATTTACGGTCGGTCTAGGGTCGTAGAAAAGTAAATTGGACAGATGTGGAACTTCTATCACGACCAATGCCTTCGTTGAACGTCTTTATATGCGGAAGATATTTATAGGCAAACAATAATTAATAATAGTTAATAATAGTTTCTTGTTTATATTTGTTTGTTGGTATTTTTACTTGCCTATTTTGAATGCGAAGACGTAATACTCACAAGAAGCATCTACACTGATTGTAACAAGGCATAATAAGCATAAAGGACACGTTTGTTGTATAGATTGGTTAAGTGGTATAAACATCCTGTTCCGACAATGACGTCATAACATTGAAAAAGGAACATTTCTATTCCTAGAAAAAGGCATATCATATTAAATTAGCAACAATAACATGTTCATTAGTAGTATATTGTTTTCCTTGTATGAACTCTGAAGTAATACAATCTCAAACAGAAACATTGTTTTTGCTAGTATCTAATTACTTATTAATTAATTTGCAAAATAAGCAAAAACTAATGATATATGTTTTGTTTACTGTAAAACAAACACACTTTTCTTGCGATGAAACAAACCGGGCAAAGCTATTACTGCTATATAATATTTATAGGTGAACTGGTAAGAACTTACATTTATGACTCTGTAAAAACATAATGTTCAAGCAAAAATATAACAACATTGTCTAGGACAGCATAGTTGTGGTGCAAAAACAACGTACTGTTGGAGTATGGAAGAATAACAGGCACAACTCATTGTCAAAGCTTATAATGGGGTTCTGGTATAGATGTGTACGTTAATGATCATTACAAAGACGCAACAAGCAAACACAAAAGAATACATGTCAGTGTATCATTGCTAATATTAGTCTACTTGTATGACCGTGCTTAAAAATGCAAGAACATTTAAATAAATCGAATGAAGAGCCATGTATCATTGCTAATTTGGGGATTACTTCAACTGGGGCATTTGAAGGCTTAAAGAATGGTGGCATACTTCTGCTGCATAAGACAACCCTGTTAACTTTCATGAAAGTTTAACACATTTTTAGGAAAACTTGAACGAAACGTATTGGAAATTTTAGCGAAAACATTATCAAGAAAAAACGTCAATTAGTGCTACTGCATTTATAAAAACACTGTTTTTGTTTTCGCCGAATACATAAATTGTTACTTATCGTGAAAAATTAAGATTTTTATTTAAAAAAAAAACTATTCCGGCAAGATTTTTTTATCAAGCTTTTTGAAGAAAATATTAAGCATTTCGCGAAAAATATTAATCATCTTAAAAAAGTTATCGCATGCAGTTCAATGCACTTCAGTGAAATCCTCAATTTAATATGGTGACCGGAAGTGAAACAAGATTATGTGTTTGATAAACACACATGCCCCCGGTTGGTGCTTGGTAGCCAATTTCTTAGTCCAAATAAGGTCACGGTCAAGGTCAAAGTGAGGTTGGGTGATATGGATGGATTGGGAACGGCCATAAGTAAAAACTGTGTAAATATCCAAGTGTCGTAGTAAGCGGTGTTGGTGCTAGACGAAACGGTAAAATCTAGTTAACCAACAAAAGGCGCTTTTGAATTATTCTAAGTCCAAATTAGGTCAAGGTCAAGGTCAATGTGAGGTTGTGTGATATGGGTGGATAGGGAATGGTCATAAGCAACAACTGTTTAAGTATCAAAGTGTTGTAGTAAGAGGTATATCGTCGTCGCGTCACCTATTTTCGTCGTTCTCCTAGTTTCGCCAATAACATTTGGTGCAATGTAACATATGAATCGTCTCGCGAGATTTCACAGTTGACCTGCGCCGAGAGTAAACAATGTAGTAAACACTGTAGAACGCTGCGTTTGTTTTGAAAATGGAAATTCGAACGGTAAGAAATAGATTGATGAAAATTGACTGCAAAAAGTGCGTAAAAAACATAAGCCATTTTTTCTACTCTTTTTCATACTATTTTAAGTATTAAATATTGTGACATTATTCATTGTTTTACATGTATAATGTGCAGCAGACACAGTGTGACGTCACATTCTCGCTGTCTGTCAAATTTTATGTTCGTTTGAGAGAACGCCGATTAAAAATGTACCATGTGTCTCTTTATCATTTCTTACGTTTTAGACAGTCTATTTTCAGGCTCCTACTTCGGCAAGAGGCAGTTACAGAACCAGTTATTCACATGATGATTTACAAAATGTGTCTTGAACAGGGGCTTCCGGTCGAGAGGGTTGCCAAAAAGTTTGACATTCCCATAAACACTCTAAAAGACAGAGTTTGCGGCAAAATTGATATTGACACTGTCAAATCTGGCCCTTCACCATGCTTTACTATTGAACAGGAAGCTTGCCTATGTAACCATATTAAAACTATGGCTGAAATTGGTTTTGGATATTCTCGGCAAGAGACAATTAACTTGGCCACAGAATATGCCATTCAGTTGGGACTTAAACAACAAGGGGACACATTTAGTTTGAAGTGGCTACATGGATTTTTAGGTAGATGGCCTGAGTTAAAATTGAAAAAGCCACAGTCACTAGAAATAGCAAGAGCCAAGAGTGCTACTAGAACAACTATTGACAGTTATTTTAAAGAACTTAACACTATTTTAACTAAGTATCATTTGACAGACAAGCCTAGTAGAATTTACAACATTGATGAAAAGGGCTTTAGCATAAAACACAAACCCCCTAAAATTGTAACTGGTAAATTATACAAAGCGCAAACTGTAACAGCTGGTAAGTCTCAAACAGTAACACTCATTGGTGGAGGTAACGCTTTAGGGCAAGAAATTCCATCGTATTTTATATTTCCTGGCACCATAATGCAAGCTACCCTTTTAGAAGGATCAACTCCAGGAACATCAGGGACAGTGTCTGAATCCGGCTGGTCCAATACCGACATGTTTTCAAATTACATCAAATACCATGTAGAACCAGTGTTACCAACACGTGACGCTAACAACCCAGTTCTCATTTTATATGATGGACATAAAAGTCATGTTTCAATCGGTTTAATTGAGTGGGCAAAAGCAAACCATATTATTCTCTTTGTTCTCCCGCCGCATTGCAGCCACCTACTCCAACCCATGGATGTGTCCTGTTTTGGGCCGTTTTAAAATGCATGGAATGGTGGTAATGTTGTGACAAAAAATGATGTTTGTAGTATTGCGTGTAAAGTTTAAACTGCCACACTCGTACCAGTTAACATTCAATGTGCATTCCGGCGTTGTGGAATATATCCATTCAATGACACTGTAGTGAGTGACATTGCCATTGCAACCACACTATCTTTTACAAACATTGACCCAAACAAGTCGGTTGAACAGTCCTTTGACACATCTGTTGAAACCTCAGTTGAATTTTTTTGGCAAAACATGTGCGCCAATTGTGAACAATGTCCGTGCTGCAAAAGTGAGAAAAACACTTAGCAAAAATGTACCTGGTAAACCTATTACTAAAGATATTGTGTAAAATAAAGTAAAAGAACACTTGAGTAAAAATAAACCAGCAAAGTGTGTAAAATTGTTGTCAACGGAAAACAAAAATAAATCATCAAAATCATCAACATGTACAAACCTTAAACCTGGTACTTCTACAAAGAACAAATCAAATGTCTTGCATGACACCTACACTGACTCGGAGACTTCTGAGGATGATGTTCCAGAATCTGAAAAATGCTGTGTTTGTAAATTGTTCACACCAACAGAGTTAAAGTACTGCATAAATCTTACAATTGTGAAATGGGCACAATGTGATGTTTGTGACAAATGGGTTCACCTTAAATTTTGCACCCCAGTTAAAGTGCTTAGAAGTGGAGATCAATTCCTTAGCCCAAATTGTGCAAGCAAAGAAGAATAAATAGTTCACCAAGTGTACATATAAAACATAAACATAATGGTTTAACAGTTAATTCAGTTCACTTTATTATTTAAGGTAAGTGGTTTATTTTTAACAAAGTTATTTAGTTTTTCTTAAGTTTTGCATGCATTGTCAAACATCATGGAACTGTGTCTATTTCATGACAAGTAGACAAATTTTCTTTCAAATAGCCAAAATTTTGCGCATACTATGGGTTGTTCCTGTTAATAGTGTGGCCGGTGTTTGACCGTCCCAACGTGATTTCCATATTTATAAAATTAATGTTTCAATACCAATTTCGCAGTCTGTCATCCTGTATCAAGTGCGAAAGCTGCATATATACACTCTTTACATATCAAAATAGGAGAGATAATTCAATTAGAAATCATAAGGTCACATAAATAATTCAGGCGCGTGGCTTTTGTCAAATGATCGAAGTATGTCCAAGAAATGATACATGTCGGCTATTGTGTTGAAACCTATTCATGTATATATATATATGCGATTCTTATCGATAATGTAATATACATTTTTATTGCATTAAAACGTGACAAAATTTATAGCCAAAATATTTCTTCTGGGATCGAATTCAAGCCCATTCTTGATAGTATAAAGTACACTTTGTTTGATAAAAAAAACCCGAAATGTTTCAAACTTATAGATCTGCCGTTTTTAAAAATTAAACAATTTAATAAGCGATAAATAATAAATTTAACTGATTTACTTAATTAAAAAGATTAAGAAAAACGTCCATAAATACCGTAGATATCGAAAAAGACACTACCATGAGAACGGTCGTTATACATAATGTCTTCCATATAGATGTTTAGTAATTTGCTTCGGTAGATACATGATCTCGATGCCACTGCTAAATAAAAATTGCTCCATTAGTGTGTAATGGAATAAATTTTAGATTTTTGAAGCCGAAATATTTTACTTCCATATTACATAAGGAAATCATAATATTGCCAAATGATGATGTGATGATGATGACGACGACGACGACGATGATGATGATGATGATGAAAATAAGAGGGTCCTGAGGGCCCTAGGGCGCTCACCTGAGACCTTGTAACCCAATAAGAATTTGCATCTCCGAGGTGTGGCTTATTTTTATCCCAGGGGCATAATTTGAACAATCTGAACAAACCTCTGGTCCTTGCGGTTTCAGGTAAAGCGTTTTAAAGTCATTCTGCTATTTAAGTCTATATAAACCATGTGACCCCTTGGGGTGTGGCCAGATTTGACCAAAGGGGCACAATTTGAACAATCTTTGGAGAGGACCACTATGCAATGTTACGTTATACATATAGGAAAGCTGTGGCCTTGCCGTTTTAGAGGAGAGGATTTTAAAAGTCATTTTGATAGTTTGATAGTTTATTTCTAATACTTTAGGCATTATGCCCATGGATATACATTGATACGCATCTATCAAATAAATACAATGCGGTCAATAGCATACAGGTTCACATACATAAACATATATTTATAATGTCAATAAAACGTGTATAAATTCACAGGGCAATATTTTCTATGCATATTAAATAATGTCATACATAACTTTTCTGCAAATACTTACACATAATATAAAAATTCGTTTTGGCAATACAATTAATACGTAAATCTTTACATGATATTTATAATTGTTTTGGAGAGACACTTCAATCGTAATATAATTGTGTTTTTAATTGAAAGGCCTTAAAAATATAAGTTGCAAGCCTTCTAACAGTTGATTCGTTTGTCGATCTCATTAGTTCAATATATTTGATCATACTGGCATTTTGCCAGAAATATTTATCTATATATTGTTTACGAAAATCTATAAATACTGGGCATTCTAATAAAAAATGGAATTCGTCCTCTAGTACATTACAGTCTTTACATTTTCTTTCATTGTATGGTATTTTGTTCGGCTTATGCCATCTGCCTGACTCAACTTCTAATCTATGGGCTGAAACTCTCAAACGTGTTAAGGCAATTCTGAACTTTGGTAAGTTTACAGATTTGAAATATTACTGTAATTCGAAATTTCCGAATAAACTATAATATGTAACTCTAGTTGTATTTAAAAGTTCCGCAGACCAATTTTGTTTATAAATATCTGAAAGTCTTCGTTTAACATTTGACATAAAGACATTAACATCACCAACACCCTGAAAATACCATACTTCGCTAAAACCTAGACTGTCTAATACATTTTTTAACATATTTACCCAAGACACTTTTCCTGGGTACATTTCAAAATCATTTAATAATATCTTATATACAACTTTGACATATTTAACATCAATGCATTGTAGACTTTGTATCCAATAGTTTATAACTTTAACATATCGATAGTAACTTAGCGGTTTTCGTCCGAGCTCCCCGTATATAACATTATTTTGTGTCTGTTGTCTTACTCCTAACAAAGTTTTGCAAAAACGCAAGTGTATTCTTTCTATGCATTTACTGTTATTTAAGCCCCATACATCACTTCCATAATTTAGAATTGGTTCAATAAGTTTGTCAAATAAATGTAAACAGTGACTAACTGAAATCTCCCGAAACTGTATTAGATTTGCTTTAGGCTTATAAATTGCCTTAAGGGCCTGACCTGCTAGTGCTTCATATGTAGCTGAAAAAGATCCGCATGTGGTAAAAACTATCCCGAGGTATGTACATTTCTTTACAATTTCAACTTCCTTTCCCTGATATAAATTCGTTAGATTTCGTTTATTTTGCCCACCTTTTGTTAAATATCATTACTTTTGTTTTATTTACATTGACTGACAGTTTCCATGTATTGCAAAAATCTTGAAGTTAATTTAAACCATTTTGAAGTCCAGTCTCCGACTCTGCAAAAATAACAATATCGTCAGCATATAATAACAAAACCAATTTAAGCATTCCATTTCGACGCCTTCATAGTTATTCAGCATAAAATGCTCTTCAATGTCATTTAAATACATCGAACATAAAAATGGCGACAAGGATTCGCCCTGTCTATCTCCTAACATACATGTAAAATATTCATTACTTACTTCGTTGTTTAATTTTATTTTCGATTTAACATTATTATACATCGAATTAATTATATTCAAAATCTTTCCTCTTACCCCTAATTTAATTAGCTTGTACCAAATATTTTCTCTCACAACAAAATCAAAAGCCTTTGTAGAATCGATAATTTGTAAAATAATTTCCTGTGTCATCTAAATTACCCTTTTTGTGTAGTGGAACAATATAACCTTCCCCCCAAGAATCTGGAAAATATCCGATGGTAAACACTTTATTAAAAAGTGCATGTAATGCTTTTAGGAAGTTTTCATTATTAATACCATGTTTAAGAAATTCGTTTATGATAAAATCCGGGCCTGCAGATTTACCACTTTTTAATGAGCTGCACGCTTTAGTAATTTCTGGAAAAGAAATTTCTATATTTAGTTCCTCAAACATTACATGTAATTCACCATCCAAATACCGTTTGTTAAAGTATAGGACATCCTCGTCAGGCTGAACAAAGTGTGAATCTGGATCATTGACTGATTTAAAATACAATAGAAAATCGTTTGCCTTTAAGACCTTAGATTTGTGCTGCCTCACTGAATTATTTAACAAGTTCCAGTATGATTTAGCATTTAAGTATCTATGTTGCTCTAATTTTGTTGTCTGTTCTCTATAATAATCGTATTTCTTTCTTCTTATCAATGATTTATATTTACTTCTAGCAGCTATCATCGTATTTCTATTTTCCTCGGACTTATCGTGCCTATAGTTACTTAAATATTTATAGAAATCAGACTTTGTTTGTTTACACTCTTCGTTTAACCAATTATGAGAATCACGTTTATTACCTTTAATATCATGGTTTATTCTACAATTCTTTTTAAATAAAGGCGAACATACACTCTCAATCACATCACAGAAACTTTTTAACCAATTGTCTATATCTAATTCCAATCGGCACTACGTATATCAGTACAAATATTTTGTAACATTTCTTTAGTGTCATTTTCTGCAAGTGATTGTAAATATGCATCTTTTTAGTTGGAGTCCCATTTAAAAATAAACGGCACACGAGTGAAATTTAAGTCAATATAAACCATGTGACCCCCAGGGCGTGACCAGTTTTGACCCCTGGGACATAATTTGAACAATATTTGTAGAAGACATATATACATACCAAATATGAAACCTCTAGGCCTTGCGGTTTCACAGGATAAGAATTTTAAAGTCATTTTGCTATATAAGTTTATATAAACCATGTGACCCCTGAGGTGTGGTCAGTTGTGACCCATGGGGCATAATTTGAACAATCGTTGTAGAGGACCACTATAGGATGTTACATACCAAATACGAAAGTTCTGGGCCTTGCAGTTTCAAGAGAAGATTTTTAAAGACATTTTGCTATTTACGTCTATATAAACCATGTGACCCCCAGGGCGTGGCCAGTTTTGACCTCAGGGGCATAATTTGAACAATCTTTGTAGAAGGCCACTATACGATGTTAAATACCAAATAAGAAACCTCTGGGCCTTGCGGTTAAGAGGAGAAGATTTTTAAAGGCATTTTGCTATTTAAGTGTATATAAATCATGTGACCCCCAGGGCGTGGCTAGTTTTGACCCTAGGGGCATACATTGAATAATATTTGTAAAGGACCACTATAGGATGTTACATTCCAAATATGAAACCTCTGGGCCTTGCGGTTTCAGAGAAGATTTAAAAATACATTTTGCTATTTAAGTCTATATAAACCATGTGACCCCCAGGGCGTGGCCAGTTTTGACCCCAGGGACATAATTTGAACAATCTTTGTAGAGGACCACTATAGGATGTTACATACCAAATATGAAACCTCTGGGCCTTGCGGTTTCAGAGAAGATTTTAAAATACATTTTGCTATTTAAGTCTATATAAACCATGTGACCCCCCAGGGCGTGGCCAGCTTTGACCCCAGGGGCATAATTTGAACAATCTTTCTAGAGGACCACTATAGGATGTTACATACCAAATATGAAACCTCTGGGCCTTGTGGTTTCAGAGGAGAAGATTTTTAAGGTCATATTGCTATATATTTTAGATAAACAATGTGACCCCCGGGCGTGGCCCGTTTTGACTCCAGGGGCATAATTTGAACAATCTTTGTAAAGGACCACTAAAGGATGTTACAAACCAAATATGAAACCTCTGGGCCTTGCGGTTTCAGAGGAGAAGATATTAAAAGTCATTTTGCTGTATATTCTATATCAACCATGTGACCCCTGGGGCGTGGCCAGTTTTGACCCAGGGGCATAATTTGAACAATCTTTGTAGAAAGCCACTATAGGATGTTACATACCAAATATGAAACCTCTGGGCATTGTGGTTTCAGAGGAGAAGATTTTTAAAGTCATTTAGCTTTATATTCTATGTAAACCATGTGACCCCCGGGGCGTGGGAAGTTTTGACCCCAGGGGGGCATAATCTGTGTAGGGGACCACTATAGGATGTTACCTACCAAATAGGAAACCTCTGGGCCTTGCGGTTTCAGAGAAGAAGATTTTTTAAGTTTACACTTTTAAAATCTATTTTTAGCTCTGGTGACCTACATATGCAGCGGACCGTAACGAGTTGAACAACTTTTAAAGAGGGTCACCCAATGATCATCCTGTGAAGTTTGGTAAAAATTTGCAAAGTGGTTTAGGAAGAGATGTCGTTTGAATGAAAAGTTGACGACGGACGCACGCACACACGGACGACGGACAACGGGCGATCACAAAAGCTCACCATGAGCACTTTGTGCTCAGGTGAGCTAAAAATATATACTATAAACGAAGGAGATACCCAGCAACCACTTTTGCATACTCGAGGTTTTCGCAGAAAACTACGTATTCAATTTACAGAGAAACAAACCGAACTCAAGGTCCATTATGTAATACAAGTCATATCGATTAGTAGAAACGACAAATAAAGACAGCATTCGGTATTACCCATTTGGATCAGACTCTAGTATTATCGTACTCTGTAATGACCACTTACGAAGCGAACGGAGCCGCTTTTAAAGAGCCATTAGCGCTCAATTTTTCGCAACCAGACAGTGTGTATGTACATCAAACCGACTCTATTAATCTGCCTCGATGTTTAATATGTCCCCTTGGTGTACTTGAGAGTCCGCATTTAGTACCAGACTAATTATACTACTGACGACAGCTTTTTAGAATTAAAGTACTATAAAATGCATATGTGACATAATCCGTCACGAGTCAATTTTCTATAAAATGTTCACACACATTTATTCCAATTGCAAAGTGGTTGTAGTTGAAAGCAAACGAGATTATGCTGTCCGTCTGGTTAGAAATCAATTATATCACCACAAGGTTCCTTTTGGTTGATTATTTATTTATTATATATTTTTTTATAACGACAAAAACAAAATATACTTTTTATACACTGCACTTTTTAAACTAGTACAGACAATATATACTTAACAAAAGCATAATATCTCATTGATATGCAACACACAATCACAAGTTGAACAGAAATCCGTACATTTTTGTGATCGCAAGTCTTTTTCTTTGCAATTACCGTTTCATAACAAAAAACTGAGCGAAGGAAATCCTTAATACAAGGAAAATAATGTGCCACACGTCCCGGATATTTTGTTTAAGCCGAAAAGGGACCAATTATTCGAGTGAAAACATCGGTTCGTATAGCAACACTAATTGGATCATTTGCATATTAAATGAACTCGCATTCATTAAGTCATTATGGTATACATTTAAAATGGCGTAAGGGGGTCAAAATTATAGGACGCTGCGTTACTACGGCATCGTGTATACGTCGTTAATACATTGCTGATGATCAGGTATATACACCTCAATGAAAACATTTCTTAATAGGTCTATATACCAACATTTTATCCGTATATTTATTTCTGTTATAGTTAGTATGTGTGTACTATTTCAATTAACCAATCAGAGTTAATTATGTGTTTTCCAGCACATTCATTACTTTTATAGGAACAATACGTTCATTAAAATCGTTTATTTCAACATGTAGCTTCCAAAATTACTTTCATCAAAATCGTTTATTTCCTATGTAGCTTTTAAATTGAATTGTAAGAAACCATAAATCCACTGACTTCCACTGAGATCTGAACATGTTTACCAAACAGAAACAATCAGGTATTAGACAGTTATATTATGCGTCCCCAACACTCGCAGAAACGAACAAAGTCCGTAGTAAAACCCGGAAACTCTAAGGGAAACAACCCGCAATCGGAATAGAAGAAACGATGTATACAGCAAATGGATACTTATAGTGGATTACAACGCTCAATACCACCATTATAATATGTTTCCCCCAACAACACCAGAAACGAGCTAAATTCATAGTAAACCAGTTAAGTTCTAGCAATCAACTTGAACCCTACTCACAGACACACACTCAAGAATACATTGCTTCCAAAGTCAAGTATACGGAACGAAATCGAAGAAAGCGCAACAAAAGCTCATTCATTATCCACAGTATGATGCAAGGCAAGCAAACGTGAAGAACGTCTTAACTTGACTACCAACTCAAGTTAAAGTATACGTATGCATAACAAAATGACGATATAAGAACTGAAGATTCTGTGTAAAAAAAACTGGGGTCGCCTGTATATGCACTGCATACAAAGCAACAACTAATTAGACAAGTTATACAGTATGGAAACCTTACGCTTCAATATGTGGACTTTTGGAACAAAAATAAATTACGTTAAATAAGTAAAATATATCACCACAAAACTACCACTTACGTGTAAATGGAGCAACAGTGTCAAATCTTGTTCTTTATTTTCAACAATGAACAATAGAATTGGTCAAGATATACATGTATGAATTGCCTGCAAGATATACATGTATGAATTGCCTGCAAGATATACATGTATGAATTGCCTGCAAGATATACATGTATGAATTGCCTGCAAGATATACATGTATGAATTGCCTGCAAGATACACATGTATGAATTCCCGGCAAGATACACATGTATGAATTGCCTGCAAGATACACATGTATGAATTGCCTGCAAGATATACATGTATGAATTGCCTGCAAGATATACATGTATGAATTGCCTGCAAAAAAAAGTAAAAAACTAAAACATGTAGTGCTTCACTATAGCATTTAAAATGAGATAACATTACATGATCACTATTTTATCATGATGGCAGAATATTTTTTAGAAACTAAAATTTCCCACGGACCGCATACATTGATATGCAGACGTTGCCAGGAAGTATGCAAAAACTTTTAAAAGCAAAAAAGCGCTCGGCAGCTTTGCATGTACAACATTATAATACTTATTAAAACTAAATACACTAACGACATCAATGCTCAATGTCGCATGAAGTGTGGGCAGAAGAATATATCAAAAGTTCGAACAAAAAGTCTAAATATAAAAAATGCAAGACACCCGAGTCCACCAAACGCCTAGTTCAATACTCTCATGGAGACAAGAAGTTTCTATATCCAACTGATGTGATGCGTGCTCAGCACTATAGGTATACATGCTAATTAGTGCGCGCGGGCAACTGTTTGACGTAATGAAATTAGTCCTTCTAGATTGATTAGCGTATTGAAGAGAGTATGGCAGAAATCATTCGTGTATTTTTCTTTCTCTAAAATTGCATTTTTGTTGAGAGAATGATAGATCGGTTTTATGATGCTACATATGCAATATGCATCCTCTCTGTCGCTTTGGGGATATAGCTGCGCTGTTGCTTTTTTGTGTCGTAGTCATTAACGCTATTTCTAAGATAATTGTATTTTTGAATCAAGAACAATTTACATTGAACGATCTTTATTATTTTACAAATAAATAAGTATAAGTATATGTAAGTAAAACTGCAGAATGTGTGTTTCTTAAACAAGTTATCTATTAGAGTATAAAAAGTGTGTTGCTTCTTTAAAATATAACATTAGATAAAGTGTAGTATATTTGGTTATATTATTTAACAGCCGTGCTATATATTCCATATAGTTTATAATGAATCATACGGCACGATATGACCATAATGTGTTGAGTTGCCGTAAAACCCAAATAAACAAACATAAACATAATGAATCACAAAATATTCAAGAATAATGTTTTAAAAAGTACACAATTATACAGAGCCACCGCAGGGGCGGTTCCAGGATTTCAGGTGGGGGGGGGGGGGGCTTAAACTTTTAATCGTGCACTTATAATTCCTTTCTGGTGTCTGTGGGTCTGCAGTGATTAGCTACAGATCCGTACAAAAGATATAAGATAAATCGTTCTCATCATCATCATCATCATCATCATCATCATCACCACCACCATCATCATTAAATGCAATTTGTTTCACTGAATAAATCAGTACTTCACCGCATAATGTTCGAAACACATGTTGGTTCATCTGTATGTCATGAACCTGTTTTGCCAGTAAATTGCCCTTGTTTAATGTGCCAGTCCACTAAATACGTATTTGACATTCAATGTTATAGATATCAGGAACATCTTTAAACATGTAAAATCCGTAGCTGACTAAATTCAATCACACACGCATCGAGAATTATTTGGATTATTTTATTTACCTATTCAATTTCCTCTTTTCGAAGTGAATGTCATTTAAATAACTCACACGTTCACAGTCATGCTCATTAATTGTCTTCAAATGTGCTATGTAGGACCTTATTTGTCACAAATCATATTTTTCACACGTGTGAAAAATAGGATCTCATTTTTCACACGTGTGAAAAATAGGATCTCATTCTTCACACATCGCAATCTCATTCTTTACATTTTCTGTGAATTTTATGATGGTGTCAAGTTTTTTATATGCACTCAGATCATATTCTTCACACATGAAAAGAAAGTGTTCAAATTTTCAAAAAAGTGAACGTGTTACATCATAATCCTATTTTTCACACTGTATGTGCCCGAAAAAAACGGGGTGATTTACGGTACGGTACGGTATGCATGGTATCGTTCGATATGGTACGGCACGGTACCGGGCGGTTAAGAACGGTACGGTTTGGTATGGTAAGGCATGGCATGGCATGGCAGGGCAGGGCAGGGAAAGGCAGGGCAGGGCAGGGTATGGTTTGTAATGCTATGGTCTAGAAAGGTACAGTACGGTGCGGTACGGTGCGGTACGGTACGGTTAGGTACGGTGCGATACTGTACGGTACGCTACGATACGACACGGGAGGTACGATACGCTACGCTACTGTACTGTCCAAAAGTACGTATCAATTAGACCGTACGTATTGACTAACGATTAAGCGTATGCATACATTAGTAGCTCCTAAATAGGGCTTTGTTTCTCATAGTGATGACAATACTGATGCTGACGTGATAATGATAATAAGGGTGATTACAAGAATAATTAAGATGACGATGATGATGATTTTGATGACGATGATGATGATGATAAAGATGGTGATGATGATGATGATACTGATGATGATGATTATGATGATGATGGTGATGAAGATTATGATGATGATGATTATGACGATGATGATGATGATGATAAAGATGGTGACGATGATTACTTTTTTTTATACTTATGCTCCTAATAATGATTTCATCAATTGTCACGATACAATTTCACCATAAAATATGTGAATCCGTACTCATACCCCCTTTTTAGCCAATCACATTCTTCACACTTATAATTGTGACAAATGAGATCCTATTTTTCACATGGGTGTGAAAAAAAAAATGATTTGTGAAAAATATGATCCTACAGTGCTATGTACTCTGTGCTTTTTTTATTGAACCGAACTAACGGACAGACAGACGAGCATGTTTTTACACAAAGCATCGTGAAAGTAATCGTATGATTCCGTTGTGAAATAATACATGGCAAGTGAAGCCGACGTTGTGTCAATTTCGCTGACTTACGGTGCCGGAAAATATGAAATCGCCAGGAATTGGAGCAGCCGTTGTGGACACCCCTCTACTTAATCTGCTTTATACTCAGAATTATGTGCTTATCAAATAACCTTAATTCATGGAGCTATAGTGATGTTTTGAAACAAATCTTACATTTTAAAAAACGTTACAACACGCAAAACGCATTTAAATACTTCATTACTAAAACAGCGCCACAAACGAATATTTCGTTCAAGACCTGATGTATAAGCTAAAAGTATGTTTTAAAATTTCTGGTTTGAAACGTAATTTGTATGTCACAAAGGAAAGCAACGTTCATTAAATGACTTCTACCGCGTGTCTTTCACATGAAACTGTGTCGTTTACGACGCGATTTTTAACACATTACTACGTCGAAACAGATATCTCGTTCACGAAGCGATTTCTATGACATTACTACATCGCATCAGAAATGTCCTATTTACGACGCGATTTCTATGGCATTGCTACGTCGAAAGAGATATGTCTGGTTCACGGCGAGATTTTTAAGACAACACTACGTCGCAACAAATATGTATCGTTTACAACGAGATTTCTAAGACATTACTACGTCGAAAGAGACATGTCTCATTCACGATGCGATTTCTAAGACATTACTACATTGCATCAGAAATGTCCCATTTACGACACGATTTCTAAGTCTGTACTATGTCACATCGGAAATCTCCTCTTTACGACGCGATTTCTATGACACTTCTACTTCGAAAGAGATATGTCTCGTTTACGACGCGATTGTTAAGACAATACTACGTCACAACAAATATGTCTCGTTTACAACGCGCTTTCTAAGACAATACTACGTCACAACAAATATGTCTTGTTAACGACGCGATTTCTAATATTAAACTACGTCAAAACAAATATGTCTCGTTTACAACGCGATTTCTAAGACAATACTACGTCACAACAAATATGTCTTGTTAACGACGCGATTTCTAAGACAACACTACGTCACAACAAACATGTCTCATTGACAACGCGATTTCTAAAACAATACTACGTCACAACAAATATGTCTCGTTTACAACGCGATTTCTAAGACAATACTTCGTCATAACAAATTTGTTTCGTTAACGACGCGATTTCTAAGACAACACTACGTCAATAAAAAACCTCTAGTTCACGACGTGCTTTCTAAGACAATGTTACGTCACAAAAGTGAAGACACGATCTCCGCGTTATTTCCAAGACAATGCTACGTAACAACAGAAACGTCCCTTTTACCACGCGATGCCTCAGACAATGTTACGTCACAAACTTAAAAACACGATCTTCACGTGATTTCTACATCACCTGCAAACGTGAGTAATTTCCCTTCAACGACGCGATGTCTAACACATTCGTACGTCACAAAGAAAGGTTCCTTTTCAGACGCGATGTCTAAGACAATGTTACGTCACAAAAGAAACCTCCCTTTTATGCCTTTTACACCGAATAATACCCAAGCAAGAAACAACAACTACCATTCAAGTAAAACACTCCAAATAATATCGAAGCAACAAAGCGATTGCTATAACATTCAGGGAAACGCCATCTTGGATAATTTCAGATATTTAAACGTTGCAATGTCCGAATGGAAGCAGCTCCAAGGAAATTGAAGCAATCTTTCAGATTTAATTTTGTTTCTCGTAATTATGAATGGTTTCGGCAAACATTATTGTCGTTTCGGATTAATAGCAGGAAAAGTTACAACATTATCGAAATTATCTGTATTGTTATCATGGCAACAGAAATAATAATGTGCACATTATAATTTTAACGCTTGATCAGATGCATTTAAATTTTACAGCAAACAATGTCATACAGTAGTTCAATAGCTGCAATATAAAAAATTGCATGTTCTACTGGTTCAACCGATATGCGTGTAATAAAATACATGTACATGTATATAGAATATTGATGTAATGAAATGACACTACACTTCCCTCAAATTAGCCGACAGGACCACATTTCACCCACGAAATACCCCGAAGATATTTTTGGAATACTAATAATTCAAATAACTCATGTCGTCTTTGAAACCGTAAATACGTTAAACGCTTCCCCTACCCCCTCCCCCGCATTCGTGAGTATCAAACCACACCACCAAATCACCAGAAATCCACACCTAATTACCCAAATCAATTATAAAACACCATAAAGTGTATACAACAATACTTTAAATCTATATTTAAATTGAAAACCACTTCGGGAAACATGCATGGCTGAAAGGCACGAATCACTGGAGCCAGCAATGTATCTGCCACAGTTGTTTTGTTTTAGTGGCACATTATTTTCCAGTGTTTCATAGGTCTCATGCTGACTGAGACCCTTTCCTGGGTAGAACCAGTACACACGACCACCCAATCTCAAGGCGAACATAATGTCCATATTACGCCCGGGCTTTTGGGCTCCAGCCCCTCCTCCAGCTGAGCCCGGCGGTATCATTTTCGGGCTGGGCTTTGATCTTACACTTACACAAGTTGCAAAGGGCTGACGTGTCAATAAATATACCGTATATTGCCTAGTTTTATGACTGTCGGGATTGGGCTTTGATCTTATACCTGCAGTCAACGGCTGGAGTGTCACTTGGTGTACCGTATATTGCCTTATCTACCACTTTATCTGGACATTTAATCTGGGAGCTGGGTGGTACCCTGCTGAGCATATACCAGGTCAATCATGGTGTTCGAGTAGCTTGAAACATATAAATTGGTAGAATAATATTTGTCACGGGCTCAACGTCGTTAATTAACCACGGTCGCAGGCACCACAATTGTAATTAAGAGAGTTACTTAGGCGTAAAAAAAATATGTTTGTTTCAGGTTACCCGACCTACCCTAAACAAATGCCCCGACCCTAGAACATTTTTATTGAGTTTGTAAGATATTTATTTTGTTTTATTTACTTTTTTTCCCCATTAATTAAACGTTTTTTAATAAATAAATATTTAAAAACAATGTTTAAAGATATTACTGATATGTTTTGAATATTCATTTAGTTTTAAAATTTTAAAGTTGACCAATTACCAAACAAGAGGGTCATAAGGACCCTAGGTCGCTCACTTGATAGCTATGTATGAAGTTTCATTAAAATATCTCTATAGGTTTTCAAGTTATTGAGCGAAAACTGTTTTTCTATTTTTAGTAACAGTGACCTTGACATTGACCCCACCCACCACATATGTAAATCAAGGTCTCGAAATAAGGTATATACGTATGAAGTTTCATTAAAATATCGCAATGCGTTCTTAAGGTATTGAGCGTAAACCGTTTTTCTACTTTTAAAAACACTGACCTTGACCCCACCCACCCCATAAGCAAACCCAAGTGAGATCTCGATATAAGATATGTGTATTAAGTTTCATTAAAATATCGCAATGCTTTCTCAAGTGATTGAGCGGAAACCGTTTTTCTATTTTCAGTAACAGTGACCTTGACCCCACCCACCCCATATGCAATCCCAAGCAATGTCTTGATATAAGGTACTTCTGTATTAAGTTTCATTAAAATAGCTCAATGCGTTCTCAAAATATTTTGCGGAAACCATTTTTCTATATTTAATAACAGTGACCTTGACCCCACCCACTCCATATGCAATCTTAATCGACTTCTCAAAATAATGTATTTATGTATTAAGTTTCATTAAAATATCTCAATGCGTTCTCAAGATATAGAGCGGAAACCGTTTTTCTATTTTTAGTAACAGTGACCTTGACCTTGACCCCTCCCATCCCATATGCAATCCCATGCGAGATGTCAATATAAGGTATCTATGTATTAAGTTTCATTAAAATATCTCAATGCGTTCTAAAGTTATTGAGCGGAAACGTTTTTTCTATTTTTAGTAACAGTGACCTTGACCTTGACCCCACCCTTCCCATATGCAATCCCAATCGAGGTCTCGATATAATGTTTAAACCAACTATGAAACCTATGGGCCTTGTGGTTTCAGAGAAGAATTTTTAAATCATTTTGCCATTTACGTCTATATAAACCATATGAGCCCCGGGGTGTGCCAAGCTTTGACCCCAGAGGCATCATTTGAACAATCTTTATAGAGGACCACTACACAATGTTACATACCAAATATAAAACCTCTAGGCCTTGAACTTTCAGAGGAGAAAATGTTTAAAGTCATTTTACTATTTAAGTCTATATAAACCATGTCACCCCCGGGGTGTGGCCAGTTTTGACCCCAGGGCCATAATTTGAACAATCTTTGTAGAGGACCACTATACAATGTTACATACCAAATATTAAACCTCTGGACCTTACGGTTTCAGAGGAGAAGATTTTTAAAGTCATTTTGCTATTCAAGTCTATATAAAACATGTGACCCCCCGGGGTGTGGCCAGTTTTGACCCCAGGGGCATCATTTGAACAATCTTTGCAGAGGACCTCTATACAATGTTACATACCAAATATGAAACATATGGGCCTTGCGGTTTCAGAGAAGAAGATTTTAAAAGTCATTTTGCTATTTAAGTCTATATAAATCACGTGACCCCCGGGGTGTGGCCAGTTTTGATCCCAGGGTCATCATTTCAACAATCTTTGTAGAGGACCACTATACAATGTTACATACCAAATATGAAACCTCTAGGCTTTGCAGTTTCACAGAAAAAGATTTGTAAATTCATTTTGCTATTTAAGTCTCTATAAACCATGTGAGCCCCAGGCTGTGGCCAGTTTTGACCCCAGGGGCATCATTTGAACAATCTTTGTAGAGGACCACTATACAATGTTACACACAAAATATGAAACCTCTGGGCCTTGCGGTTTCAGAGGAGAATATTTTTAAAGTCATTTTGCTATTTAAGTCTATATAAACCATGTGACCACCGGGGTGGGACCGGTTTTGACCCCAGGGGCATCATTTGAACAATCTTTGTAGAGGACCACTATACAATGTTATATACCAAATATGAAACCTCTGGGCCTTGCGGTTTTAGAGGAGAAGATTTTTAAGTCATTCTGCTATTGAAGTCTATATAAACCATGTGACCCCCGGGGCGTGGCCAGTTTTGACCCCAGGGACATAGTTTGAATAATCTTTGTAGTGGACCACTAGTGGATGTCAGACATCAAATAGGAAAGCTCCAAGCCTTGTGGTTTTAGAGAAGAAGATTTTTAAAGTTTTCAGTTTTTAAAGTATTTTTAGCTCTTGTGACCTATATATTCAGCGGACCGGAACGATTTGAACAATTTTGAAAGAGGATCACCAAAGGATAATTCTTGTGAAGTTTGGTGAAAATCTGTCCAGCGGCTTAGGACATGTTCTTTGAATGAAAATGTTGACACACGACGCACGACGGACGACGCACGACGCACGACGGACAAAAGGCGATCCTTAAAGCTCACCATAAGCACGCTGTGCTCAGGTGAGCCAATAAAAAAGTAATTAAAAAAAATCCTACCTACCTACCTACCAACATATTTTGGGCATGTAACCTGAAACAAACAATATTGTTTACGCCTTATTCAAACTATCTGGTTTAGGTAGTGATGTGGCACATACTTCATAACAAATATATTTTATGCCCACGTCGTCTTTATGCGGGAGGCATAAAGTGATTATCCTGTCCGTCCTTCCGTCCGTCCGTGACAGGGTTAAGTAGATTTTACCGTTTCGTCTAGCACCAACACCGCTTAATACAACACACGGATATTTACACAGTTGTTACTTATGACCGTTCCCAATCCACCCATATCACGCAACCTCACTTTGACCTTGACCTTGACCTAATTTGGACTAAAAAATGGGCTATCCAGCACCAACCGGGGGCATGTGTGTTTAACAAACACAGAACCTTGTTCTTACTGTTTTTTAAGGCTGATGATGAGACTGAGTCCCAAAGATTTCGGGACAAAGGAGATACAGACATGTATCGATACATTAATGATATAATATTAACTGTACTTTATACAATGAAATAATAAGCACATGTTTTGAGGATGTGCTAACAAATGATATTTTTGTAAACCTATCTGACATAGAACAAAAAGCATTTCTTGTGAGCAATTACACAAGGCAATTAGCAAAATACATTCTGAAAGTCTTCACCAAAAGACGAAACATTTTGTTTTCATAAAGCATCAGCTTAACATTTAAATACGTGACATATTTTTTAATATATTTTTAATTAATTATTTTATATTCACGATCTCATAATAGCTAACACGTCCATCGTCCACCTTTCGATTGATGTATATAAATTTAATGCATTTAGTCTGTTATATAATCATTTTAGAATGCTAATCTTATTATACGAATTTAATTTTGTATTGACAGCGAGGTGACTTACAGGCCCAGTGGGCCTTGTGTATTTATGTATCATGTTTTGATGTTTATATTTCGTTACTTGTACACATGTCACTATACAAAACAACTTACTTACTTACTATTAATAATGTTATATAATACGAATACCCCCGGAGATACGGAAACAATCCATGTGAAAGTCAATTTAGGGTGAAAAGCTCGTGATTTAAAATTTGCAAAAATATGGCAACATATGGTCCCTGTTATATAGTATATGGTATATACCCTATTTTGTTATATGGTATAATAAATCACTAATTTATAGCTTGCGGTCTATTTGGTCGAAAACTATGTACTTTGTCGACAGCTGAAATAGTCGTATTAACATAAAATGAAAAAACAACGAACACAACTATTTAAAGCCATCACAAATGACCATTCCCAATATATTAATATATTATAAACTGGTAGCCAAAACAGTTGCAAGGTCTTTCAATGTCCATACTTGTGAAAGTTTCCTACTACACCTCAACTACTGCTGCTGCTAATTCTACTACTGCAGCAGCAGCTGCTGCTGCTGCTACTACTACTACTACTACTACTATTACTACTACTATTATTACTACTACTACTACTACTACTGCTGCTGCTGTTATTGCTACTACTGGTGCTGTTGCTACCTTGACTACTACAACAACTGCTGCTGTTGTTGCAACTGCTGCTAACATTACTGTCACTACCAATTCTACATCATCTTAGTCCAGCCCCCCCCCCCCCGGCCAAGCCTGGTCTGTGCCGGCCCTGCCTCTAGGAGACTTCAGAATGGCGTATCTTTACAGAAGACGATACAAGCGGTTTGGAAAGTGAGAGAAATTCTACGATAATGGCCCACTCAAGACTTTGGGGTTTCATATATTTTGATATAACATAACCTATACATAGGCAACCCATGATCAATTGAAATTTAGATCTCTACCTAGCGGATATAATAAATGGTCAAAACATAACATATTTTACCAAGTTATTCTCGTTTTTTTATTATTCTAAATTATCTCAAACAATGCCAAGCAAAGTAAAACTAGCTTAAACTCCCTTGACGTCTTTGAAATTTTAGCTTTAAAATAAGTGTTTAAAGCACGAATGTACTTTGATATGGCAACATAGTTGAACCGTTTATGAAGGTCCTTTTGTGAACTGTGAACGTAAAATGAAAGGATTACACATTAAATTCCCCTCGGAGTTTCATGGTTGCTGGACGTCACATTAAAATCTTCAGACAACTAACGTCACTCTTAAGAACTACTGTATCGTCAAAATATCGTTAATGATGTCATATGCATGTTGGTACTATAAACATTGCATTGAAGTTGCGGTTGTATACTGATTATCACTTTTTTTCTACCTAATGTAATCTTCGTGTTAAAGTATAAATATCTTCTAACTATAAATCGCGATGTAACATTATTACATTTTAGCAAGGCGTTTCTAATTTTGCTCATAAATGGGCCAAACTACAAAATACGAGGCAATGTTTTGTGTCTACGACATAAATAGCACAACTAAAGCATTTCTAAATCGTGTGTTGTATGTCATTGAGCGACTACAAGACAATATCACTGCTTTCTACACTTATTTAGTCAAAGCTTTGAGTTTGAACAACTAAGTTCTAATTTACATCAGAAGCGTGTCACTGCTACCGAAATTTACTGCGTCAGTGGTTGACTTATTTGGCCTAGTAACAACTGACATCGGCGGGTTACTGGTTTCAACTATTTCTACCGACTACGACAGTTTATAGGTCTCTAATCGTATTTGAAACGCTAAATATGAAATGATGGAACGTACGTTGTAGCGTCACACAGAGCTCACAGAGGTATTCAAATTTGTTTGAAGAGCTTCAAACGTTAGAGGACAAAATATACAATGTAAGTTATCTTACCGGTTGGTATTGCACACTAATACTCGGTACATAGTACACGTATCGTCTCATAGGACAATGGTGTCAAGTAATTTACTGTGGAAGAAGAGTTACAGAGGTGAAGAAAAATATTTTTCTTCTTTAACCTATACGTATGACCTTAATCCGAGCTGACCGAAATCTCAACTTTGTATAACGACTCCGTACAATGAATGTACATGTGTGCTATTTAAAGTCATTTATAGTTCTTTCAAGCGGGTTCCGTGTCAAAGAGTATTAACTAGTATAACATTGACCTTAAATCTAGCTGTCCTAAAATTTAGATTTTTTGCGAGGTACACGGCTTCAACTAGCCTTATTTTTTTGGCTTCGTTCCAGATATTTGCACAGTCAGTGACCATTTTCTTATCTACACACAATCTCAATAGTGTGGGAAAATGTTATTTCAAACTCCTTAAGTCGGATTAGGACTGAAAAGAATGGACAAGTATAACAGTCACACGAATATATAAAGTTCAATAATTTCCAAAATTGTTAGTTCTGTCAAGGTGAAAGATCCATTCCAAAACAAACACGTACAGTTGCGCAAATATATCTCAGGATTATTAACGTTTGTAGTTATACACTACATGTATATGCGATGGTATACACCAAAGGTCTAAATAATGCCACAGCGCGACATTGACCACAATTCAAGTCCTGACAGCTTATTGCGATAAGACGTAGAAACAATCTACACGAAACTGTCTTCCTAGCAAAAAAATGAAAATAAATGTCTTCGCGGTAAAGAATGCCGTTTGCGAAACAATGTATTATCGGCCGCTTTAAATCTGCATCAGTTATATACGTCATTAGTGAGTCGTATATTTTGCCTTCGCTGCAATAAACGATACATATGTTAAATAATGGCAAAAACTGCGTCTTAACTACTCTTATTCGTGGCCTAAGATCCATGCTTACGTGCCAATATCCTTTAAGTTGCTAACGAACTCTATTTTGCGTCACGGCATATGTTACCTTGATAACGCAACGACAGCCACCACGAAAAACAACAACAGAATTATCAGTTATTTTGTAATAAAAAAAACACAAAAAGGCAATGTTCTACAAGCGGACTTCGTATAATTTGTCTTTGAATGTCTGTTTATGAATGTTTATGACAAATGGGTGTAGTTTTAAATGTAGTCAAATGAACACGCATATCAAAACAATGTTATCTGTTGATATCAATAAATTGTAGAAACCTTTTACTGCTTGCAACATGGTAATAAATACATGCAAATTAAATATGATTTATTGAAATGATGAAAACATTAAAAGCATTAAAAGCAGATGAAAGTCAAATAGGTATGTGTATGCATGGTTAAACATTCTATTTCTGTAACACGTACATACAGGCTTGTTATTGCAATTCCTTTACATACCTGTTGTAAACCGCGTGTTATATACGTATGATACACTGCAAATCTGAGATTAGGTTAGTTTCACTGCAATATGCGATGCCACTGCACAAGTACTGAAAGCGCCCGGAATAAAAAACACAATGTTATATAATAAGGACAAACTTAGTTTATTTAGAATTGCGTTTGTTAAAAACTGACACTAGACAGGTGTCTGTTAAATCTAATACAAGAGGACACGTTAGATACTTTTAAAGATAAGACACGTGTAAATGCGTTTGAAATATTAGGTACAACGTTTACATCGTGTAATTTTCATAAAATGTAAAGTTCATCAAGAAGTGAAATCGTGAATTTCAAATCAGATTCTATCAAAATCGACAATAATGCATATGGGCTTATTAATGTAAAATAAGAATGTTATGAAAACAAAAGATGTTTGTAAAACATGTATGCCCCCCCCCCCCGACTTGCAGCCAAGTTGTGAATATGTGCAATTATGAAGAAATTTTTTTAAAATTGTATGTGAACATTAACACATGGAGAGGAAATTAAAGTTGATGCTTTAGAAAGTAAATATAAAGCTGAAAGAGAGAAAGAGTATAATTATGGATTTATTTTTACAGTCTATTATATAAGGATACATGTTTTCTGTTTGATTGAAACATCCTCTAGGCCGAAACATCTCGTGATATCCTGCGGAAACAAAATGGTCTACGGAGAAAACAGTTTTCATGTTACAAGCCCCTGTGACCTTGACCTTTGACCTGTTGACCTCAACTTGGATGATCGTAGGTCAAAGCGTATTCTGCATATCATGCGGAAACGAAATGGTCTACAGAGGAAACAGTTTTCATGTTACAAGCCTCTGTCACCTTGACCGTTGACCTGTTGACCTCAAAATTGACATGCGTCTTCCTGTCCTCCCAAGTAACCAGCATACCTACTTAAATGATCGTAGGTCAAAGCGTTCTCTAGATATCGTGCGGAAACAAATTTCATGTTACAAGCCCCTGTGACCTTGACCTTTGACCTCAAAATCAATAGGCATCTTCCTTTCTTGCCAAGTAACAAGCATACCAACTTAAATGATCGTAGGTCAAAGCGTTCTCTAAATATCGTGCGGAAACGAAATGGCCTACGCATAGACCATCCGACCGACCGACCGACAGGTGCAAAGCAATATACTCCCACTTCTTCGAAGGCGGGCATAATTATGATGCAGAAACCATTTTTGTATTTTTAGTAACAATGACCTTGATCTCACCCACCCCATATGCAGTCCCAAGCGTGGACTAGATACAAGGTATCTATGTATGAAGTTTCATTCAAATATCTTGATGCAATCTAAGTTCTTGAGCGGAAACCATTTTTCTATTTTTAGTAATGGAGACCTTCACCTCACCTACCCTATATCTATATATTCAATCCCAAGCGAGGTCTCGATATATGGTATCTATGTATGAAGTTTCATTAAAATATCTCGATGCGTTCCTTATTGAGCGGAAAACGTGTTTCTATTTTAGTAATAGTGACCTTGACCTTGACCCCACCCACCCCATATTAAATCCCAAGAGAGGTCTCAATATAAGGTATTTATGTATGAAGTTTCATAAAAAATATCTCGATGCGTTCTCAAGTTATTGAGCGCAAACCGTTTTTTTTCTATTTTTAGCAACGGTGACCTTGACTCCACCCATCCCATATGCAATCCCAAGCGAGGTCTCGATATAAAGTATTATGTATGAAGTTTCATTGAAATATTTCAATGCTTGTCAAGTTATTGAGCGAAAACCGTGTTTCTATGTTTTGTAACGGTGACCTTGACCTTGACCCCACCTACCACATATGCAATCCCAAGAGAGGTTTCAATAAAAGATATCTATGTATGAAGTTTCATTACAATATCTTGATACGTTCTCAAGTTATTAAGCGGAAACCATTTTCAATTTTTAGTAACTGTCATATTGACCTTGACCACACCCACCCCATATGCAATCTCAAACAAGGCTTCGGTATAAGGTATATATGTATGAAGTTTCATCAATATATCTCGATGAGTTCTCAAGTTATTGAGCGGAAACCGTTTTTCTAAATTTAGTTATGGTGATCTTGATCTTGACCCCACCCACCCCATATGCAATCCCAATCGAGGTCTCGATATACGGTATCTACATATGAAGTTTCATTAATATATCTTTATGGATTCTAAAGTTATTCAGCGGAAACATTTTTTTTATTTTTAGTAACGGTGACCTTGACCCCACTCACCCCATATGCAATCCCAAGCGAGGTCTCGATATAAGGTACATATCTATGAAATTTCATTAAATATCTTGATGCGTTCTCAATTTATTGAGCGGAGACCGTTTTTCTATTTTTAGGAACAGTGACCTTGACCCTGACCCCACCCACCCAATATGCACTCCCACGCGAGGTCTCAATATAAGGTATCTATGTATGAAGTTTCATTAAAATATCTCGATGAGTTTTCAAGTTATTGAGCGGAAACCGTTTTTCTGTTTTTAGTAATGCTGACTTTGACCTTGACCCCACCCACCCCAAAAGCAAACCCTAGGGAGGTCTCGATATAAGGTATCAATGTATGAAGTTTCATTAAAATATCTCGATGCATGCTCAAGTTATTGAGCGGAAACCGTTTTGTTATTTTTAGCAACGGTGACCTTGACCTTTGACCTGTCAACCTCAAAATTTACAGTGTTCTTATTTTCCTCCCAAGTAACCAGTGTACCAACTTTCATGATTGTAGATCAAAGCGTTCTTAAGATATCGTGCGGAAATGAAATGGTTTACGGACAGACCGACCATCCGACCGACCGACCGACCGAACGACCGACCGACCGACGGACAGGTGCAAAGCAATATACCCCCACTTCTTCGAAGGGGGGCATAATTATTATATAACGTAACAAGTGATACGTGGGTCCCAGATGCCACTCTCAAAAATCTACTACCAGTCTGACAATTAAGCCAGACATATTTCCAGGATTATCAACTACTAAACCTTTTGCCCTATCCAGCAAATAGCAGGATTTTATGTTTACACAATAAAAGCACGAATAATTTAAAATGACACATAGCGCCTATATTGTACAAAATATAAAATGTAATAGGTGTTTCCATTTTCTAAACAGCAAAATAAGTACCTTTTATGTATTAGGATGACATTTTATGGATGAGATGTTTCACGCCGAAATGCTGAACTTTAGATGCTTAATCCACGTCAGCAACGTATCTCGGTTTCGGTAAGTTCTCGCCACTTAAGACAAAACCACTCGGGAGCGATACAATTTATGGGACATGCGACTGATCCCGATCTGTCCATGTTGTTGAGTTATTGCCTAAAAGTGATGACACAGAATGCACTTCGAATGAATAGCGGTCTCGATACTCTTACCTGACCCTTTTTCATTTAGTCATTGACAATTCTGGAACATGCAGAAACAGTTGATTTTGATGTCTTTTTCACACACGGTTTTGGAGAACTAGTTGCAATGCGATAATTGCAATGGCTGTGCTATAAGGTAAAGTTTTGCTTTTTCTTTGATAATTTTCTGTCCAATGATGATAAATGATGTTAACGCTGGCTCGGAAGACATCAATATTGCATGTAAAAATAACTGCATGCAAGTCTTGCAACTGTTGGAAATCAAATTTTATCAATCAATGTTTATGGTCATGCACAAACTGTGTAATTTTGGTCAACATTGAATCAAAAAGTGTGTGTGCAAGCCAATCATTGATAACTTGTTGATGTTTTTTTCCAAACACAAGGGGCAATATCTCTGTTTTTTCTTGCCCGATCACACTTATATTCGACTTCACCTGTAGTCTCACGTTCATAGACAAACTGGACACGATTGGTGACGATTGGATTACAAATGAAGGCTCTATCCTGAATAATGTCCATTTTTGCATATTGTTTTCACAAACAAACGGCAATAAATCTGGTGTTTCTGGTCTGATCTTGCTTATATTCGACTTCACCTTTAATCTTATGGTCATTGACAAACTGTGCAAGATTGGTGAAGATTGGATGAAAAACGAAGTCTCTGTCCTGAATAATGTCCATTTTTGCTTATTTTTTTCACAAACAAAGGGTAATAACTCTGGTGTTTCTGTTCCGATCTTGTTCATATGCGACTTCAACTGTAATCTCAAGATAATAGACAAACTGTGCAAGATGGGTGAAGATTGGATGAAAAATGAAGTCTCTATCTTGAATGATGTCCATTTTTGTATATTTTGTTAATAAACAAAGGGCAATAATTCTGGTGTTTGAAACACGATCTGGCCCAAGTGAAAGTTTGGTTAAGATTGGATCGAAAATAAAGTCTATATGCTCGAGAATGGCATTTTTGCACTTTTTTTGCATAAAAAGGGGGCAATAACTCTGGTGTTACTGGTGTGATCTGACCCAATAACAATCCCATGGTCATACACAAACTGTGCAAGTTAGGTCAAGACTGAATATTTAGGTCAAGACTGAATAAAAAATGTTGTCTTTATCGCGATAACGGACCAAATTGTTGACGGCATACGGGCGACGGACGATTGACGCCGGACGACGCTGGAGAGGTCCCCTATACCACTTAGTGCTCATGTGAGCTAAAAATATTGGTAAAATGACATGAGTAGCAATTGTCGAAATTTTTTATTAATAAGAAATGACGAATCAAAGTTCGCTGGTTTGTTCCGTACCAAAAAATGTATAAGGAACATAACCCATTCAAGCAAGAACAACTATTTGTAAACAAGACCTGAAGAGCGTTTGGTATCAATCAATTTTGTTGCATGTCATTAAATTCTAAATATGGATATTTGATAGATGATGATCGGTATTATAATTACTAAATTGATCGTGGAGAATTGGGGTTTTGCTTCAGTTCATTTCGATCATTGTTTGTATTGTTAATACTGTGTGTTTGTATTATTTAACTCATATTATGTTTATTTTCATGTTACAATAATGTTATATTGCTGTTGCAGATCGATTACTATTTAGTCTGTAATAGCATTAATAGCATTTATTTCAATTTACAACTTTGGCGCATGTTTGCCAACCAACGAAGGATGAGTATGCCGTCGACATTTACTAAATTCAAGATATATGAAATGCCAAAAACAGCTTTTAAAATTAAAACAAAATGATATGGATTAGTTTAAGGCATATTAAAAGAATTTGATTCTAAGAGTCAACGGGAGTTGTAAAGGGCGCGGTAAAGTGCCAGTGACGATGTACGGCATAATGGGAACCCGTCATGAAACTGGATACATAATAATATAATTAACGTTCCAATTTCCAGCTATTCTCTTTTATTGAAAGTGTTGATTTGAATGGCGGTGAAGTCCTGTTTTATCGGGCGAAAAATCGTTAAGGCCAACCATATTTAAGACACGAAAACAAATTTCGATTTCTATTCTTTTATTAAGAAACTATGCAAAGTGTGTTGTTTCACTGCTTTCATATGAGTAATACATTTTAAAATGCTAATCGACAATGAAGATTCTAAACTGAATTGTAAGTAAACAAATACACTGTTGCCAATGGGTTGCCATTTACATGTAGGTCTGAAAAATGTTTACTCAAGGAAGAACAATGTTTTCTTGATCAAAAAGACTGGGCTCAATGACTGATCTCAATGAAGACAGTGGTGTCGCTTTTTATGTGGCATCCGCATAAAGCCACGGTGCATGGAAATGTTTGGCATTAATGATAATAACTTTTAAGCAAAACTTAAAAATGTGTTTCATTAAAAGACACATGCCACCGCTGAGGTATCACTTACCTTTGCTTGCTGCAACAATGTCATTGTCTGTTTATGTCAACAGTTTCAACACTTTACATACGGTGGACATGAGGAATGACGTGCCTGCAAAAAACGTAAGATTAGATGATAGTAGATGTTATCAAGAAAGATGAATGATGTTTTAAAAAGATCTTTTTTCAATTTTACAGATAATTTGTTACAACATAAAATTATCGCCATACAACATAAGTTATATGTACAGAAACCAGTAAAGCTATTGCAAAAATAGAAATTAACACATGAATAACACAATAATTTGATGCGCACAAACTACAAAACATATTGCAAACAAACAACTGTATATATTAATTGCAACACTGTTCAATGTCAGATAAAGTGTGGGCAGAAGAATAAATAAGAAGTTCAAACAGAAGTGTGAATGTAAGAAATGGAAGGCATTTACCAAACACACTTTCAATACACTCAGAGACACAAGAAGTTTGTATATATCCAATGGGAGGGGTGCGTGTTAACCACTCAATGAATACATGCTAATTAGTGCGAGCGGGCAACTGTTTGACGTAATGACATTATTCCTTCTAGATGGATTAACGTATTAAGAAGAGTATGGCAGAAATCAGTCATGCTTTTTTTCTTTCTCTAAAATTGCATTTTGTTAAGAGAATGATGTATCGGTTTTGTTATGATGCTAAATGAATATGCATCCTCTCTGTCGCTTAGGGAATATTGCTGCGCTGTTGCTTTTTATTGTTATAGTCATTAACGCTATTTCTAAAATAATTGCGTTTGGATTAACGACGATTTACATTGTACGATTTATATCATACATGATATAAAGTTACCATGTAAAATATTATAAATTGCGTGTCTTTTTTAAGTGACCCATCAAACAAAAATTAATCTTTAAATTCTGACATTAGATATTATGTAGCATGTTTGATGATAGAAAAACATATTTCATATAGTTCATAATGGCTCACAAAACAATCAAAAATACGGTTAAGAAACGTGTTCAATTATACTGTGCACCATGCGCAAAACATAAAATAACTTAATGGTTTATTGTTCTTACCCAAATATATGTTTTATTTATATAATATGCTTGCTTTCCATTACATTGCATATTATATTTATAAAAATACAACGGTGCCACAAAGTTCATAAGTTAATTTACAAAGTATTTCGATTTAGATTTTAGACATAAACAGCTTGTCTTCCGGAATTCAACGGTTTTGCTGTACATGAACTTAAGAGCTACGTTGATCCAAAACCCAAGCATTATGGCAAGAAAAACTATTCCTGCGGAATTCGACAGTTTGCTAGACATTTCTTGCCATGGATTGATTCGCTCAATTTTCCGTCATGTCCCCACCGGTCGGATACTCGATGCGTCAGCCGCGTATCCACAGGGACACTTAATTTGGGAAGCAGCCGATCCGAGGATAATTTAATAATACAACATGCGCATACATCTTGATATTGGTCTGCAAGCGAGCATTGACTGCGCCAGAAACAGTTGGCGAAAGGCGAATTAACTGCTGGTGCTTGTGCTGTTTTTTTTTCAGTACAATAATTCATAACGCTCCTTAAAATGCTTTTTAAATCATACAAATTCTTATGTAGTTGGCTGTTTAACTTATATTTACAATGAAAGATCGTATTGTCGAAAAGATTATATGTTTCATATTTTAATCAATCTTTATTTGCCCCCACCCCCCAAACAAAATAAAAAATCTGGGGTATTGTACCCCTGTGTATTGGCACCCTGCTGAGGTCATAGTGTGGACACAGTGTGGCAACCCTTATCAGCTGATATCAATACACTGCTGCAGAGGAAACAGTGCACTTAGCCATTGCTCAGTCAGCTATAAGAAAAGATTGCAGATAATGATAAGAGATTTTATGGTGGACCAATACACAGAGTGGAATACCCCATGGAGTGGCCAGACATTCCTTAAACTAGGCCTTTAATTAAACATATTTAACGTATTTTCATATTTTCGATTTATGAAACAAAATCTATTTGCAATTTACTTTGTGATGCTCTATCAACGACATTATTTGCTTCTATAACATCTCACATAAACTGGATTTCACTGTTTGAACTAACGTATTCATATACAGTCCAAACGCTATACTGCGAATCGCGATACTACGAAATGACGGGATACTACGAATAAGACTGTCGGTCCCGTCCGCTTTCCTCATATGTTTAACTACAAAAAGATGCGATACTACGATTTCGCGATACCACGAAAGATGCGGTACTACGAACAAATTTTCCGGTTCCATCATATGTTTGTATTGAAATTTTAACGCGATACTACGAATCATATTGTCAAGGACACTTTTCACAGCTACTCCACGAAGAATTCACACCTCTGCCCAGTCTGACACCTAGCCTGTTTGTTTGCCTCACGAACAAAAATAGTTGTTAACACGTTTATTTATCATTTTAAGCCACTTTAAATAATGGCAGTGTGTGGGATTGGCGTTTGACTAAAAACTTTATTATTTGCCGATACTATTTAATTGCGAATTTGATAACTGTCTGTGGATTTTATTGTTTTTTATTTATAATGCAATACATACACAAGAGTATAGTCAAATGCAATTACTTTAATACTTGTGCTCATGTTCGTACATGTAAACGCTACATGACGCAAACTATATGTAACACTAAACATAAGAATATTACGTTACTATCGTAATTTCCGAAAGATGCGATACTACGAACAAATCAATGACTCCCGTGACTATTCGTAGTATCGCGTTTCCACTGTAAAATATTGCAACTTTATATCGAAAATAGCGCGAAAGAGTAACATTCCATTTGGCAAATGACGGTGATGCCACAATCGGCGTAACGTAGGTCGCCGATTGTGTACATGATGACTATGTGTTCCATAGAGGTAGTGATTTGCAAATAAAATTACCATGAGAAAAAAACTACAAGTGCTATAAATATCAATCACAGGCGTCTGATATGTCAGGCGTTCGTTCAACTGATTAATATGAGCAGCGCTCTTATGCGCTTTTTACATCGAACTTATCTTCTTAATCTACTTCATATTCTGAATTATGTGCATATAAAATAACATTATTTCACGAAGCTATAGAGTTGTTTCGAAGCAAATACTACATACTACTAATATACCTGTTAAATACGTTACAAAACGCATTGACATACTTATGGTCATATTAATCACGAGACGTTACTACATTACCGTCGACGTAATAATTATTTCTAAAACAGCATGACACAGAATGTTATAAATCAATTATTAGACAAAAATACGCCATATAAATGACGTTTACGACCGGATTTATTAGCTAAAATATGTCGTAAAATGTATGGTTTAAAACGTGAGTTGTAACACTAAGTTACGTCCAAAGGAAAGGAACGTTCATTACTAAAGGAAAGTTAACCACGTGAAGCAATTTTATTTCTAAGAAAATGTTACAAAACATAAGTAATGACTCGATCACTACGTTATTGCTAATGAACTTTTACGACACAAAATATGTGTCTCGCTCACGACATGAATTCTAAGACAATACTACTTCACAAAATACGTCCCGTTTACAATGCGATTTCTTAGATAATGTTACGTTACACAAAAATGTCTCGTTCACAACCTGATCTCTACGATAATGTTACGTGACATAAGTAAATGACCCGTTCACGACCTCATTTCAAAGACAATGTTACGTCACACACAAAATGTCTCGTTCATGAGGAGATTTTTTACAAATGTTTAGCAACATATAGAATGTTTTATTAACGAAGTGATATCTAAGATAATTTTACGTCCAAAAAGAAAGGTCCCGTGTACGACGGGGGTTTCTAGAACAATGTTACTTCAGAAAAGAAAGTTCACGAGTACGAATTCATGTCTAAAACAAAATTATGTCACAAAAGAAAGGTCCCGTTCACGAAGTGATTCTAAGACAATAATAGAACGTCACAAAATAAACATCCCGTGTACGATGTGATGTCTATGACTATCGGTATGTCACAAAAGAAAGGTCCCGTTTAGGACGCGAGTTCTATGGCAACGTTACGTCATAAAAGAAAGGGCCAATTTACGACGCGATGTTTAAGGCAATGTTACGTCATAAAAGATATGTCTCGTTCACGAAGTGATATCCAAGACAATGTTACGTTGCATAAGAAATATCTTGTTCACGACGTGGTTTCTTGGCCAGCGCATCGTCACATTTGAAGTGTCACATGTAAGACGTTATTTCTAGGACAACACTAAGTCAAAAAGAAAGATCCCGTTAACGACGGATTTCTAAGACAATTTTACGTCGAGACGTCGAAGACAAATGTGTTTCCAAACAATAAAAGACGATTGAAAATCAATTATTTAAAAAAAAAAAGGGACAATATTTACGTCCAACTTGAACAACCCTTTAAGTAATGTTAGTAGATAATTCTTTTGTTATTTTTGTATTTCCAATATTTATTCGAATAAGTTTGTTGGTTTACCGGTTAAATAAACGTGTTAAATTTTGTTGATATAAATGATGCTACTTTAAACTACCGGTAAAGTAAAATAACTAAATTGAACACACCAAATAACCGAAGCAAGAAAGCGATAAATAACAACAATGCTATAAAAAATTGAAGGCAACGCCATCTCCGATTATTTCTGATATTTAAACGTTGCAATGTCCCAATGGAAGCAGTTCCGAGGCAATTGAAGCATTCTTTCAGATTTAATTTTGTTTCTCGTAATTATGAATGGTTTTGGCAAACATTATTGTCGTTTCCGATTAATAACAAGAAACGTTACTAAATTATAGTAATTATCGTGTGTTGTTTCAATGACACCAGAAATAATCATGTGCAAATAATATAACATGTGATCAGATGCATTTAAATTTTACAGCAAACGTTGTCCTAAACTAGTACAATAACTGCAATATACATGACTTATGTTCTACTGGTTCAACGGATATGCATGTAATTAAATATATGTATGTGGCGTGTCGCGGGAAAACCGGGCTGAATGCATGTGCGGAAAGTGTCGTCCCGGATCAGCCTGTCCAGTCCGCAAAGACTAATCCAGAATGGCACTTTCCGCCTACACTAGATTTATGTTAAGAAGAGAGTTCATTAAAACAGAAACAAAGACAAATTAATTTTAGATTTTCTAATAAAGGAGTTACTTTCGTTGTAAATGTCTACAGGACAACCGAATAACACGTTGGCTTGTATTTAATAAGTAACTCGCATGTACATGTACATTCGACAGTTGTCCTGAAAAAAAGATGTGATATATAGTAAAAAAATAACATACAGAGCAACACATTTTCTACTAAAATGAACCGACCCAAAAACTACGCATGTCAACATATGGGGTACCCTATCGTAATCTTACTTAAAACTATGTCAATTTGTATAAAAGGTTCAGTATGAATATTAATTAATTTACACGTCAACAGCAAAATCCTCTAGGGGGCTTCAAAATTCATTGTTCAGAATGGCGTATCTCAAATTTCATAGTTCTAAGAGGATATAAGGGATTTGGAGAGTATGAGAACTTCTAAAATAATGGCACACTCGAGACTTTAGTGTTTTACATATTTGCATATAACAGTTCGTACACAGAGGCAAAAACGGTTATTACCCTCTACGTTTTAATCGCATTTTTTTAAAAATAAATCTATCTCAAACGAGCAAATTAAATATAGCTTGAAATCTCTTAACGTCTTAGCAACTCTTGCTTAGACATACGTGTTTGAAGCAAAAACTGTGAAATGGTAACAATGAACTGTTAAGTACGAGCTGTAAACGTAAGTGTCAGTAGTAAATGAACTGCAACGTAGGCAGCGAGAACATTGTTTGAATGTCGAATAGTGAAATATTTAAATCAACGAAAGCTTAAAAGTGAGCTGCAAACTCGTAAATAACGTCAGTTGTTAATGTTGTCAATGTCCAAGTATTCAGTGATGTTACTAGTGTGAGTCAACGCCGTAAATAGCACAGCTGAAGAGTTTCTGGAAAATAAATATGAATATGTTCCACGTTGTATTTCATGCGGAGACGTTACGAGACAATGTCACTGCTTTCGACACTTATTATTTAAAAGCTTTGAGTTTGTACAACTAAGTTCTAATTAACACTAGGAGCGTGTCACTGCTACAGAAATTTACGGCGTCAATGTTTGACTTAGTAGGCCTAGTAACAGCTGACATTTGCGGGTTACTAGTTCATGGTTCATACTCAAGTCTTGCATACAAATACAAGGACTTTTAAAGGGTAGAATTGTGATTTTCAAGGCAAATATTTCTACATTTAGGTAGAATTGTGATTTTCAAGGCAAATATTTCTACATTTATAAAAAATAATTTTTATTTGTACGTCCTAGTGATAGGTTTGTATGCTAAATACAGCTAACCAGTTACTTACTACGACTGTTCGAACGTCCTTGAAACGCTAAATATGAGAATGATGTAAAGGCCCTGTCACACTGCGAGCGTACAGAGTGAGCGAATGAAAAAAATAAATAAAAATAAAATATAAACGTAAACGCTGTCATTCGCTCCAAAAATTCCATGATTTTGAGAGCGAATGAAACAATCTTTTCGAGTTGAAACATGCATCGCGTTTGAAAGCGATTGAATAGCGAATAAGAAGCATTTAAGTAGCGTACGAAACCTTATCAGAAGCGAATGCAGTGCGTTGGCATTTGGATAACGATCAAGGTTGTAGCGAATAAGGAATTGATGCGAATGCCGAACGAGTGGGGAGCGATAAGTGCGAACGAGTAGTGATAACAAAATATTTTGGTCATTTTTCATACGTTTCGCATTCGCAATGGCTTATTCGCTGCAGTGTGACAGGGCCTTAACGTACGTTGTAGCGTCGCACACAGTTACTGAGAATTGTTTGAGGTGTTTCAAACATAAGAGTGGCATTAATTTACAATGAGATGATATACACCAAAGGTCTAACTAATGCCACAGCGCGACATTGACCACAATTCAAGTCCTGACAGCTTATTGCAATAAGACGTAGAAACAATCTACACGAAACTGTCTTCCTAGCAAAAAATGAAAATATAATGTCTTCGCGGTAAAGAATGCCGTCTGCAAAACAATATACATTATTTAAATCTGCATCGGTTTGATATATACATTATTGGTTATATACGTCATTGGTGAGTCGTGTATTTTGCCTACGCTGCAATAAATGATACATGTATACGTATTAAATGCAAAAACTGCGTCAGAGCAATCTGATTTAAGGTCGTAGTTCCAAGCGACAATGTCCTTTAGGCTGCTAACGAACTCCATTGTGCGTCACGGTATAGGTTATGTGCAAAACACAATGACAGATATTGAAAAACACCAGAAAATGTTATGCAAAATTAAAAGCAGGGATATTGTTCAAAATGCGAAATTCGTGGAATTATTCTTTATTGTTTTGTTTATTGCGTGTGAAGGACATAGGGTTTAGTTTTACATGTTGTTAAAAGGACATGCAGATTAAAACGAAGTAATTTGTTTATATCAATAAATTGTAGAAACATTTTACTGCTTGCCATTAGTTATAAATTCATGCAAAGCAAGTATGATAATAATAATATATAGAATAAAAATAATAATTGTCGATATTTTCCTGCTTCTTTATTGAGATAAATGATTGGAAAAGTACTTTCAATCTAACAGAATTATATTTGCCCACATGAAAAACAGAACCAGCATTAAAAGCATCCGAGTAATGTAGGTATCTATATGGATTGTTTAATATTATATTTGGGTAACGTCGTATAGGCGTTGGATCGTTTAACATTCTATTTGCGTAACGTCGTATAGGCGTGTTCTTGCGAGGCTTGCATTTCATTTACCGTCTAGTTGTGAACTATGTATTTATAAACTTCGTGTGTGAACTTCAAATTTGCGTTTTGGTCAGCTTGACTGTTACGGTTGAATTTTGCAATATGCGTATGTACAAGTACTGAAAGCGTCCGGAGACACCCAGTGTTCTAAAATATTGACGCATTAGGGTAATGTGGAATTGTGTCTGAAATGAGAAATGTGTCTGTTAAAAACTGACAGAACGCTTGAGATATTTTAAAAAATAAGACCTGTGGTAGATGTGTACTCGCACATGCGTTTATAATATTTGGAACATGGTTAACATCTTATTTTCATTAATGTAACGTTGATGAATGCATAAAATGAATTTCAAAATTAATAACATTTTAATAAAATCGACTAATATGTATGGGCTCATTAATGTGAAGTAAGCTTTTTTTATTTATGAAAATCATTACAGAATGTAAAAAGTGATAGGTGGGTCCCAGACCACTCTCGCAAATCTGCTACCAGTCTGACAATTCAGCCACTAGCGACATTATACTACTGACAGCAAGACAAATTTCCAGGATTATCAACTACTAAATATTTCACCCAATCCAGCAAATAGCAGGATTTCGTGTTAACACAATAAAAGCACGAACAAGTTTTAATGGCCCAAAGCGCCTATAGTGTGCAATATATAGTGTAAATATGTGCCTCAATTTTCTAAACAGAAATATAAGTATGTTTTATGTATGATGATGACATTTGATTGATTAAAGATTTCACGCAGAAGTATGGAACTTAAGAGGTTTAATCAACGTAAAAGACGTATCTCGGTTTCCTTAAGTTCTCGCCACTAAAGATAAAACCCCTCTCGAGTGCAACAATTAAAATTTAATTGGACATTCGATTGAACCACCCCGCCTATCCACGTTGTTGAACGAATGCCCAGCATAAACTTTGACGACACGCCGCTGTGGGGCACACATTAGTTTCTTGGCATTCCCATGTTAGATCAGATTGTTCGCTTGAAATAACCAGTTAATTGATCTAATTAATCTATGTGTGGACTTTATACATTGACTAGAATTTTTTTTACAAGAAGGATTCTTGCATACATCTGGTGAATCCATTGGTTCTTTCACAAGTATGGAGACTGCCTTTGCTCAGCAGACGATTTAACTTACAGCTTAGACAACAAAGACACCACAGAATTTACATATAATGTAAGAATGCACATCCATTCCTAGCGTGTGTATACTGGAACAGGTATTATACCCAATTATCAACAATAAGAAACTCATTAATCAATGAATAATAACATAATACAAGACGCTTTGGTGAAATGAACATTGCAGCAAATTTTCAAATTGCGCCAATCATTTTGTGAGTGTTGCGTAGGTGGTTAACGAGGGACCGATGTCCGTAGGTTATCTAAGTACTTTCAAATAAACAGCCAAAGTCACCGGCTTAAATTAGACAGTTGCGTGTGGCTCATTAGTAACACGTGACAAGCAAACATTACACAGCTGTCTCACATACGGCGAGAACTAACTGCGAGAACTATCTTATTTTAGTTATTCATGTAAAATGCATCCAATGCTGACTTTGACTTGTTTATACATGATGCGGGTTCAGTGTTCGCTGATTTATTCACGCCATATTGAGGAAAAGCTCTAAGGGAAAAAAACTCCGTCACATAACAACACAATATTTGCGAGCAAGAGTTCTTGTTGTTAATTACTTTTGTTGAATTTCATTTAATTCTGAATATGGATCGAGTCAACTTCACCAAATTAGCCAATGGTTAAAAATTTGGCTTAAAAAAGCTTTAGAAATATAATAACATGCATTTTGATAGACAATTAAAATGAGTGAGATAACTGGTGCATAATGTTGTACAACATAAACAACTGAGAAGTTTAATAAATATTATCTTGTTCGTCACCAGGGATTTCAGTAGCTTTTGAAAACCAGAATACAAATGAATTTCAAGGCGACAAAATGAAATTTCAGGGGTCAAGATTTTGAAGTCTAAGAGGTTTTGTTTCTGCATATTTGTTAAATGCTCTGCAAATGGTAATTTGTGTTAATAAAAGTAAGGAAC
Source organism: Congeria kusceri (assembly GCA_027627225.1). Taxonomy (NCBI): domain Eukaryota; kingdom Metazoa; phylum Mollusca; class Bivalvia; order Myida; family Dreissenidae; genus Congeria; species Congeria kusceri. The sequence continues at coordinate 21,496,351 of CM051035.1, forward strand.
TTGACAAACAACACATTTATAGTATGATAAAAATATTATTATATAGTTCGTTTAAAGATGGAAAATGGAAACAAATTTGCTCGAGTCAAACATGAGTAAATTGCATTTTGCTTGCTTCAAAAAGCAGGATTCTGCACTGCACTCACTGAAATCACTGGGGACTGAGGCATCTTTGACGTTGGAACCAAGTGCCATATCAATAGAGCTCCTTAAGAAAAACTTGGGTTATATGTATGAAAAAAGTTATTTAAAAAATACAATTTCATAGTTGAAATATGGTAAAGAAGCATCCGTTGATTCTTTGCCAGAATAAAATCATTAAAGACAAACGAAAACTTAAAACCAACCAGACACACATGTAGGCAATTAAACTTCTTACAGAATTTAGTATACTAAAGTTGCTTTTTTAATAAGGCACTTTTTGGATACGGGCCCTAGTTCTCCGGATCAAAACTGCTTTAGAAACAAATTGTACTCATTATATACTGCCATAAAGGCGAAACCTTTGGGCATTTCCATACATGCAAAGAAACACCTCTGTTTTCCCATTTTATCTTACAATCTTATTGTAACTAACAAATATTAATATTCCACAAATTCAATTTAAATTGTTTTTGGCATCAGTAGCATTATTCTTATCTTTTCTTGTTTTAGTTCTAAAGTTTAAGCATGTTTTTATGTTCAACCCCCTAACACAATGCATGTTTGGTTTGATATACCAACATTTGCCTTAAAGGGATGACAATTTGGAAGACTCTCAAGTACTTATTTATGTGGAAAAGAAACACACAGACTATTTTATACCATGCTGAATTTTCAGTACAACATGACTTCATAGTCGTTCAGCAAAACAAGATCAGTTGTTCTTTTAAGATTTCTGACATTAATGTGGAAAGATTGAACATTATTTTGTGAACATACACTTTCAATGACAGGTCCTGTATCAAACAGAATAATTTGTATACAAAAATACATGAATGTGCAGTTTAAGTCATAAAACTGACTTGCACTGTATTTTTAAAATTGCTTAAATATACATTTTTACCATACATAAGAGAATTGTTACCATGTTGCATATTACTGTACAGATTTCAAATTCAAGCAAAAGTGAATGTCTGTTTTCATAAAATACTTTGATTGTTTTCAAGAACTATCCGCAATTTCATTTTTACAATTGAATAAATTTTCACAATAGACATTGTAAATTTCAATAAATATCCCTCAAATAACATAAAAGCTATTTTTAACTGACCATAGTTGGGTGGATGTAAACTACCAAAATAGTCTAACTAGAGTTTGTTTTTGAAAAAACAAACATGTCTCCCCCGACGCACTGCCATAACTCCGCCAAAATCCACCTACCATGACATCCCGAAGATATGCACAACCTCTCTTGGTACTGATCAATGCTTTGAAGTTTTGTCAAATACCAGCCAGTGGTTACGGAAAAGGGCCATAACTCCGACAAAATTCTGCCGGTGACGATATGCACAACTACAATTGGTACTGATCATAGTGTGAGTTTCGTAAAAATCCAAACAGGAGAACAAGCTCAGACAAGGTCTGTTATGTGAAAAACTTAAGGACCGTAACTCCACCAAAAATCTGCAGACGACGACATGCCGACGATGTGCAGAACAAGACTTGGTACTGATAAATCCTGTGAAGTTTCGTCAAAATCCGACCAGGGGTTACGGAGAACAAGCGCAGACATGTTTTTCGATTGGTGCAGACATCCATCCATATATACATTCAGACATAAATCTTTCCAGCACAATGTGGGGGGAGACATAATGACTTTCAAGTCATATAAAATTTCATATAGTACCTGTGTATCTTGGGTGGTATTCACAAAGCATCTCAAGTTCAATTTTATCTTCATATTTGGAAACTTCATTGAATGTACCATTCCTTATTGAAACAGAGAAGCACTAAGTAACATTTTAAAATGACACCAGTATTATAATATTTATATTGTGGAATATCTAGAAAGGTATAAGTTTTTAGTAAACAAATTCAATGTATTGGAATTTTACACTCAAGTTAAAATATTTGAGAAATAACTTAAGATGCTTTGTGTTTACTGCCCTTAGTAAACAAGCAAAAAACACCTTGATTAGGCAATTTTGATGATTCAGAATTAACTTGGTAGTGTAATAGGTACACTTGTATCAAAAACAAATGATTTAACACATTTTAACGTTTAATAACCAAAATATGGATATATATTTACAATTCTGTTAAATAAACAACTTGGTGAGGCAGTAATTATTCATTTACATGAATGGTAACAAAATCATCCCCTTCATATTGTCTCTATGATTTATTGAAACAATAAGACTGAAACAACATCCTATTCACTTGAAATGAGCAAAACAACAATAGTGTGATAAACAGGTTACAGTGACTAGTATCAATAGTCTTCTGCTTCAATGGTCAAATTGAATAAAAAATCATTGTGTAAACTAAAATTCATCTAAAGATACATGTATAACAATGTTTTATACATTACTTTTTTTTTTAATATGGTGCTGAAGTGATCAAAGGGTTTGTAAATAACATTTCAGAATTCAGGACCATGCAAGAAACAAGGAAATTCCACAAAACCCAAATTTTTCGAACAAAAATGCATTAGTCAGCACAAAAATAAAATAGTAATGGTGAACTTGACCCCGCCCACCCGATATGCAATCCCAAGCGAGGTCTCAATATAAGGTATTTATGTATTAACTTTCATTAAAATATCACAATGCGTTCTCAAGTTATTGAGTGGAAAAAGTTTATCTATTTTTAGTAACAGTGACCTTGACCCCCACCCACCCCATATGCAATCCCAAGTGAGGTCTCGATATAAGGTATCTATGTATCAAGTTTCATTAAAATACCTCAATGCGTTCTATAGTTATTGAGCGGAAACTGTTTTTCTATTTTTAGTAACAGTGACCTTGACCCCACCCACCCCATATGCAATCCCAAGCAAGGTCTCGCTATAAAGTATCTATGTATAAAGTTTCATTACAAGAGATCAATCCATTCTCAAGTTAGAGAGCAGAAACGAAAAGTGCTACGCCCGCCCGCCCAACGACATGCCAATTTAATAACCAAAATTTTTCTTCAAAATGTAGTGCAATGAAGCGTTTAATATAATTACAATAAATAACAAGACATGTCAGAGGAAAGCGCGCTCAACTATTCAAAGTATTTCAGTTGGTACATAGCCAGTTCGGGACTAGGCATACGAGTGGAATGAGCTGCGCGTACTATCCTGGAACGTGCATGGGTTTACTGCTATGAGACAGTGCAGACTTTTTAAACATTGTAAAAAAATATGACATGGTTTTTCTTTATGAAACATGGACTACCGATTTCAGTAATGTTGAGCTAAGCGGATATAATCATTTACCGGTAGTATTTTTAGAAAATTTAACATCGCATCGTTTACGATCAAGTGGAGGAACTGTTATTTATGTAAAAGATACCATTTTTAATGGTACTGAAATAATTCAGAACTATCTGGACTCTATTATTTGGATTAGGTTGGATAAAAATCACTTTAATTTTGACTAAGATGCTAACATATGTGGTGTTTACGTATGGGGCGAGGATTCGCCAGCTTACAATATTTTTTATGTAGATATATTTGAAGTTTTAAAAACAGATGTAAATATGTATTCCACGTTGGGATCTGTATATATTGTTGCATATATTTGTTGAAGGTTTTGGCGCTATTCGTCCAGAACATAACCATTTCTAGGTTGGCGTGAAGAAATATGAATTAGTAGCCAAAACTATTGATTTTGCCAAGATACCTCTTATTTAGATTTTTTCCTCAGAAAGTATGCGCATGAGCAACTTTTTTCAAATATTTCAGAAATTTTAGTAGCCAATAAGATATTTTAGTAGCCAGTGTTTTTTCCTGGCTACTGGCAGTGCTAACAGAGAATGAATTTCCTAAAACCCATTAGCCATTGATGTCATATGTGTTTTGAATGCAAGTAAGTGAAACCAGTGATATAATCCAAGCCTCGAGTCTTTAGCTAATCTTCTAATTTCTAAACTGTCCAATGGGTCCTGCCAACCTTCACCCAATGGCTGACAAAAACACAGCATTATGCTTGAAAATTTACAAGATCTTCTAATTCATCAAACTGTGTATTAAACATTTTAAATTTAAGGAGGAATACAAATAACTGCACCGTCAAACTGGTCGTAATTCTAAATAAATTTCAGAATTCATAATAGCAAAAAAATGATCAAATTTTGAAATATCACAAGTACATTGCAGATAACATTGAGACAAACGAATAGTTTTTTAAATAATTTTTTTTTAAATAATTTTTTTAAAATTAAGAGTTTTTAGAATTGTTGTATAATTTGTTGTAATTTCTTCATACGGTACCAGGTGTTCTTGGCAAGTAAATCATAGGCAACAACATTAGGTTGAATAGATGAAAAACTCCAGAAAATAAGTGAAGCCAAACAAACTAACAGAAGAAAATTAGACTGCTTCAAAAACAAATCGAGAAATGTCATCCTACGTTTAATTCCTAGCAGAATACACTCGTTCAGTTTGACAGCATGGAAAGTTCAAATAAACGCATGAACAAACAACCAGATCACTTAATTTTGTCCAAAAGTTCATATATTTTCATTGATCTACTCTACAGAGACGTCCCACGCCCACTAAGAGGTGTCTGTTTCAAATTTAACATTGTTCACACATATAACCCGCAGGTTGTTGTGATTGTCTCGGTGAGCCACCTCCATCATCTGCTGCTGCTGTTGCTGCTGATAAGACTGCTGTTGCACATGCTGCTGCTGATAATGTTGCTGAAGCTGTTCTACTGATGTGTGGGGCAGTCCTTGGGAAGTGGCAAGAATCACTTGGGTATTTCCGAGATCAACTGAGTTTGCCTGAGAACTGTTTACTAACGATTGGTAGATGGAAGCTGGTATAGTCATAAGGCCGGCTGAAAAGAATGGAACTGGTGATGGATTTGATATTCATGTTAGTACAAATAGTTTAATTAACATTCTAACATATACTACAGCAATATAATAACACATTAGATTTAATTTTGTACATAACATTACATGAACACAGATTAAAAGCATATACATGTACATAAAGATGCAATGTAATTTAACAAACACTGATTGTTGATACCACATTCTTCCTAATGAAACTAGAATAGTCACATGAGTGACGGATATACCCCCACAATATGGCCTTGTCACAAAACTGGCATCCATGAGAAAGGAATGGACAGAGAGAGAATGCTTAAATGTGTGAATGATCAACAGTGTATTTGGAAAATTTTGATTTCAATAGGAGCCATATCTCTGTAAACATTTAGTGGTTTGTAACCAAAGTTGAACTTGATCTGCATTGTATAACCTTACACCTATGTACCAAATATAATTGAAATATGTGAAGCCTTTCATGAATAATTGTCAATGATTTTCGGTAATTTAAGTCAAAAATGGGCCATACCTGTGTCAAAATTTAGTGGTTTGTAACCTAAGTCGAACTTGACCTGTATTTTATGATGCTACACATCATGTGTACCAATAATCATTTAAATATGTCAGGCATTGTTGAGTTATCGTCAGGAAACCATGTTTTGGGGGAATTTAAGTCAAATAATGGGCCATAACTGTCAAAATTTAGTGGATTGTAACCAAAGTCGAACCTGACCCGTATTTTATGATGCTACACATGTATACCAAGAATTATTTGAATATGTCAAGCCATTCTTGAGTTGTCATCCAGAAATCATGTTTTTAGGGAATTTTAAGTCGAAAAGGGGCCATAACTCTGTCAAAATTTAGTGGTTTATAACCAACATCGAACGTGACCTGTATTCTATGATGTTACACATGTGTACCACAAATTATTTGAATATGTCAAGCCTTTCTTGAGTTATCATCCGGAAACCAAAAACCAACAGACAGACCGACGGACCGACAAGCTCACTCCTACATGTATATACCCCCCCCCAAACTTCGTTTGTGGGGGTATAACTAATATTTTTCAAACATACAACTAAAGATTAAAGTGACAACAAACGATTTTCTTAAAAATAAGGATTCTTCTCTAATTATGATGGCATTTAGTTTTATTCTATATAAAACTGCCTGGCATAGAAATGAAAATAATTCAGTTATTAATAAGACAGTTTCAAATAAATATTTATATCTTCTCATCTATCTTCTGATCATTAACAATTTAATGTCCTATATGAGTAACATACATAACAATAATGTAAATCAATATTCTAAAACCATCTAACATGTACAGAAGGTCAGATAATGATAGTTTGAATGCAGCATACCATGTGTGTTCACAAAATTATGCCCTATGCAACAGTCCAATGTACACAGCACAAAATGTAGGTATTTCTTTCCATAACTGATTGTGTAAGTTAAAATTAAACGTAGTATCCTATTTTATGCTTTTAATCATATGTGTGTTCAAAGAACAATACAATGCAATTTGTGTGACTACTAATATATGAATTATCATTAATCTGACAAGAATTGTTTTCAATGGAAACAAAACAATTTTGTAAAGAGACATTTGAAAACGTACTAATTTGTTTTAATGACATGTTTGAGGAAATATTTTAATATTAATTAGGAAATAATTTTCGTTTTATCGTTGTTTATTGGCCAATAAACAATAATTTGGAGTTCTGATACATAGGAATTAAACCAAGAGGGCGTTAAAATTATTTAGATTCGAACATGATTTGACAAATATTTCTGCAGCTGTAATGCAAACTACATTTAACTATGCTCAACTCAGAATCGGGACTTCTTTTTGCGTTGTTTATTTGGTTGCATAACAAGGATAAATTTGTTCTTGTTTAAAGAGAAAGCAAGTATTATGCTAGAATAATTAATAAAACATCTTATAGATATAACAGAGAATCACATTAACCGTTGTGTATTTATTTTGATTGTTTACTGCTTAATTTTAATGACTTATAATTTACTGTGTGACTCTGTTTGAAGTAGTGTTCATTATGGATTGACTGCCTTTTATGTTTAATACATACATGCCATATTTTTTTGGATCATTTCCGGGACTCGGTCCGTGAATTTCCCGGATTTTTACTGATTTTCCGGGACATGTACGTGTGTGAATTATTTGTCCAGTTTAAAATAAGTATTTATTCCAATCGAATTCAGTGTACTTTTATGACGTTTTATTGTTACATTAAATAAGTACTCGTAGCAATAAAATTATTCATTAAAATGCTATAGATCGCAAATTTATTGCACTACAAAAGTTTTATACAAAAATGTAAAGATTTATTTCACTACAAAGTTTTTATTGCCAGTTGACACGTCTATATTTAGCAAAGCACATGGTCGGTACATGCACTCTTTCCATGCGTGGAACATGACGTCGTTGGTTCCAGCAGACATTTTGCGTTCTTTTATAGCAAAACATGGGTTTTACATAAAATACAAAGACTATCAAAACAATTGTGTTTACAACACTTGAACAGTAACATTGAATTTGTATGTTGGTTATACCAAAATTTATGTGCGAATTCAAAGTCAGAATTTTCTATGTTCTAATTTTGAAACAAATAATTATTTTACCAGAAATTTCAGGGGAAGTAATTAAAAACAATGACTTATTCAGGAAGTAAAGTAAATGTGGATATTATGAACAACGGAAGCGGGTGATGAAATTGCTTTTATTTACTGTCGGGATTATGGGTACTCTTTCGTTATCAACTGACGCATATATACACTTACTAATGTGTGTATACATGTGTATTACGCCGATTGGTTTATCGTTCATGTCATTGGCAAACTGAAGTAAAGCTGTGATTTAATTGGTAAATATAGATTTTTCTGTGGGGATGAAGCTCCGCCTTCAGTGTGGAGATACTCGGTGACTGATTGCAGCATAAGAATGCAGTCCATTACAGTGAAGGTGTGACAACCGCTGTTAATTGCTAATTTATGACACGTTGCGTAATGTGGTATGCATTGCCTTGCAGACAACTTAGGCGATTAGTGGTCTGTCAAAAATTCAACTAATATTGGTATACATGTTTTTAATGATTTCCGAGACATCTGAAAGAATTCCGGGATTGCGGGACAGGCACTGCATTTCCGGGACAATCCCTGACAATCCGGGACGTATGTCATGTATGTTTAATATGTTGAATTAAACGACACGCACCCCTTTGGTATTTCCTACTACAATATTGCAGCTGGAGTCATAGTTCAAAATGAATTTCCAAATTTTTTATTTCCAATTTTTTCACTAACATTTTTAAAACCTGCTTTTTGCATAATTATGTACATTTTATGATTTATCGGTACTTCATTCATTGTAATAGCCATATATGATTTTACCTAATTGCACGTTTCTGGAATATACTGTTACACTAAAACCCCGCTTACAGACCACCTCGATTTTACGACCACCCCGCTAAAGCGGACACTTTTTAAAAGACCAGACTGTTTTCCTATTCATTTCAATGGTGGCAAACCCCAATTATACGGGCACCCGCTATTCAGTATTACGACCACAAATCTCAGACCGAAAGTACCAAATATTACCTCGTTATTGCGACTAGTGTCATTTGGTCATTGACACTTTACATCATCAATTAACAACATATGCCGTGGCGATTACATACTGCTTTGTGGTAATAAAAGGAATGTGTGAAAAACCATGATAAGGATGATTTGATAAGGGATTAGCACATTGACTGTATATCAAATTACGTTAATTGACAGTTAGGGGGTAACAGTGATGCTGAACTAAAAATGGGCTTAGTTAATCAAATTTTTAATTTAATTTCCGAATTAATGTAGAGTTTATATCCATTTTTGACTAGAAGTTTCAAAATCTGTATTTAATTTAAATACTTTATAGAAAAAAGTGAAAATTTTGTTATTTATTAATTATTTTCATTAACTTTATACAACACAGACAAATGCATGTACTGACTTGGTGATCTGCCGTACCTCGATAAAACCACCACCCCGGTATTAAGACCACTTTTATTAAGACCCCAAATGGTGGCATTAGCGGGGTTTTACTGTAGTTTAGTTAGCACAGTTGTGTAACAAAAAACTAAGCAACTTAAAAGTGAATGTTAGTAACGCAGCTTGCTGAGATTAATGATATATAAGACTGTGATTTATATAACATGTTTTTCGTCACATGCAAAGAACTTTCTGAAAATATTTTAAAAATTTGCATTAGCACTTACTGTCTGGATCTGTAGCAATCTGCACTGTTTCACCGGAGGGCAGAACAAATCTTCCAGCACTTATAGTTCCAGCTACTTCCACACCCATTTGATGCATGCCTATATTATGATCGCCCATTCCAGACTGTGATGTTTCCACGACAACTGTGTTCTGAGAAGACAGGTCAGAGGTCAACTGATTCAAATTCTCCTGGGGCATCTGAAACACAATAATGAACACATGAAAAGTCAATATAGTCTATCCATATAAAATAACTCACGTCCTAGGAAATATAACATCCAAAATAATGCTAAAACTGTGTAAGGCAGTCAGAATAACACAACAAACTTCAAACTGTTAAATATTTAACTTTTGTTTGCTAGTTTTAAAGAAATATGGTGTTATGAATAGCATCAATTCTGGTAAGTTTGTGTCCTCCTACTATGACATCATTTTCGATTCAATGACGCAAAGTCCAAATTCTACACAAATTTGGCACGAAGAATATCCTGACACATAAGAGCAAATGCATGCGTAAATTCTAAGCTTACATTATAACTACTTGCAGCAATATTATTTTAGTGAACTGCATTTATTATGCACTGTTTTCAACTTATTCAACTTTTATAAATAGTTGGTAACATAGATGTGGTTTAAAACATTCCAATATCTTTCAATCTGTGTAGTGCAAACATATATGAGCAGGCAATAAAACAAGATCATCTCTTGATATGCTAACATACAATTCAATGACAGGGTCTTTCCTTAGACGTCATCTGAAGTTGCACACAGACTTGTAGGATGTTGAAAAAGGTCAAAACTTTGTTGGGTCACGTTTATTTTTAAGCAAAATTACCGATTTTTCATAGCGTTTTTACTGTTTTGTTACTTTAAATAGCGAGTTTAGATTTATTTCTGTCAGATGCATATTTTTTTTAATGCGTTCATGTCTGTTGTGAATTCGAGTATGCGCATGCAAACTCGAATTCACAACAGACATGAACTTGCAGGTGTTGAGGCTAATAAAATGCTTTACTAGTTGGAATGATCTTAAAGACCAACATCATCACTCAAGTTTATTAATAGTATCTAGTACACAGGTATGTGTCTTTTATAATGATATAGATATTATTAAAAAAAGGCAGTCCAAAGGACAGCTATATCCCCCGCCGTGATCCTTCATTAGATTTTAAAGGTGACTTTGAAGTATCACACTGACCTTAATCTGGCACAGTTGGACCAGATATGAAAGTACAGTTTCAGAAATTTAGATATGGAGCTGACACAAAAATGGAGGCTCAAACATTTGACCTTTAAGTGTGGCCTTGACCTTGAGGTGGCAAGACTGCTCCATGCCTTCTGCACATCGCCTCAATGTGATAAAGATTTGTCAAAATCCTTCAAAGGGCATAGGAGATATGGAGCAGACACAAACATGGAGGCTCAAACATTTGACCTTCAAGTGTGACCTTGACCTTGAGGTGGCGTGACTGCCTCATGCCTTCTGCACACTGCCTCAATGTGATAAACATTTGAGGCAAGTTTCATGAAAATCCTTTAAAGGGCACAGAAGACATAGAACGGACATGAAAATACAGGCTCAAACATTCAACCTTCAAGTGTGACCTTGACCTTGAGTTGGCGTGACTGGCTTATGCCTTCTGCACATGGTCTCAATGAGCAAAACATTTGAGCCAAGTTTCATGAAAATCCTTCAAAAGGCATAGGAGATATGGAGCGGACACGAAATGGAGGCTTGAATATTTGACCTTAAAGTGTGACCTTGACCTTGAACCGGCATGACTGACTTATGCCTTCTGCACATCGTCTCAATGACCTAAACATTTGAGCCAAGTTTCATGAAAATCCTTCAAAAGGCATAGGAGATATGGAGCGGACACCAAATGGAGGCTCGAATATTTGACCTTCAAGTGTGACCTTGACCTTGAGCCGGCGTGACTGACTCATGCCTTTTGCACATCGTCTCAATGACCTAAACATTTGAGCCAAGTTTCATGAAAATCCTTCAAAGGGTATAGGAAATATGGAGCGGGCACGAAAATGTTACGGACGGATGGACGGGGGGATTAAAAAAGAGCTGTCCTCTGACAGCGCCTTCGACTATTCGAAGTATTTCAGTTGGTACATATTTTGGATAGTGGAAGAGGCATAAATTTGTTAAAATACCAAACTTTTATGTGGAGCCTGGCATAGTTTATAAATTTTTGGAACAAATACTTTGAACCACAAAGTCAATGTAAAAAAAATGTGCTAACTCTGTCAAAATACCAAACAGAGTTATGGGTAATGTTGCCCCTGATACTAGATTTGATGACAAAGGTTAGTTCCAAGTGAAAAGGGGGCATTACTCTGTCCAAATACAAAAAATAGTTATGGGTAATGTTGCCCCTGATACTAGAGTTGATGACAAAGGTTAGTTCCAAGTTTCAAGCGAATAACTTATGTAGTTTTGAAGTTACAAAACTTTTGAATATAAACTTTAACCAGAAAATGTATGTGAGAAAGGGGCATAACTCTGTCCAAATACAAAATAGAGTTATGGGGAATGTTCACCCTGATACTAGAGTTGATGACAAAGGTTAGTTCCAAGTTTCAAGTGAATAACATGTAGTTTTGAAGTTACAAAACTTTTGAATATAAACTTTAACCAGAAAATGTATGTGAAAAAGGGGCATTACTCTGTCAAAATACCAAATAGAGTTATGGGGAATGTTCACCCTGATACTAGAGTTGATGACAAAGGTTAGTTCCAAGTTTCAAGTGAATAACTTATGTAGTTTAGAAGTAACAAAACTTTTGAAGATAAACCTTAACCAGAAAATTTATGTGAAAAAGGGGCATAACTCTGTCAAAACACATAACAGAGTTATATGGAATTTTGCCCTTGATACTGGAGTTGATGACAAAGGTTAGTTTGAAGTTACAAGTGAATAACTTATGTAGTTTTGAAGTTACAAAACTTTTGAATATAAACTTTAATAAGAAAATCTAAGTGAAAAAGGGGCATAACTCTGTCAAAATACAAAACAGAGTTATAGGGAATGTTGCCCCTCACACTGGAGTTTATGACAAAGGCATATTCCAAGTTTCAAGTGTATAACTTATGTAGTTTTGAAGTTATAAGACTTTTGAATAAAAACTTGAACCAAATTCAGACGCAGACGCCGACGGTAGTAGGAAAACTCACCTATCCTTCGAATAGTCGAGCTAAAAATAGAAATTAGATCAAAATAATATACAAAATGTTACACGATAACAAAACTTATCAAGTCATTATTGTATACTCACTGCCGTCATGGAATGTACAACAGTTGCTTGGGAGCCATCAGGGAGGGTAACCACACTGTTAGGGCCAGTGTCTATCTGGATTATAGAAACCGTGCCATCTGGGTTGTTGATGGTTTGTATCATGGTGCCAATGTAGCTGGATGGAGACACACTAGATATTTCCCCGAAGATGTTCAACAAATCCTCCCTGCCATGGTGTTTGTAGCAGTTCTTTACGATAGTTCTCAGAGCATCTGTCCAGGAAACCTTGCAAAGAATGTTAAATGAACGTGGTGAAATCTGCGTTGGTTTTTATAAAACATAATCACTTCACAAAAATACATGTAGCTTGCAAGGAAATGCACTATGTGTCATTGTTGAGTAGTTATAAATATCAAAAACAGGGCTTAAACAATTAAATGCCAGTATAATAGCCATAAGCAGAATACAAGCATTGAGTGACATAATTTCATTTTATATGATGTAATTATCCATCACCAGATAAGCAGTGACTTATACTTAATGAAACGTGATTAAAGGACCCTAACTATTCTGAGATAAAATACTTCATTCTTAATTTCAAGTTGCCAAACAGTAGTAAATTTTTTCAAAGACTTTTTCATTTGGCAGGAATCTTTTCATTCTTACTCGTTTCTTCTGTTCCTCTATGCGTACATCACTCCGCACATTTGCCCAGGGGACATCACTGGGCCACCAGATGGGTCTGCATTCCATCTTACCCCACCCAGGCTTGCTTCTACAGGTGGAATATTTCAACATTTCAGGGATAAAATTTCGCAGCTGGGCCTGCAATTTAATGGCATGCGACAGTTAGCTAATGATGCTTTATTGTTCTTTGTAGACATGTATTTACAAGCGATGGCAACATTTGCCAATATTTTGCTTATTTGCAAGATTTCTATATCCAATAGAAAGTCAAAACATTTGTAAATAACACTTCTTAATTAATCTAACATTTAATTTAAACTTAAGGACTACATGACCATTAAAATACTGAACAATTCCAAGCATGGCCAATGACAAGACAGATGTGTACAATCTAACAGTTAATATGTTCACAACTTGTTAAGGGTGTAAATTTTTTAAAGGCATTTCAAAAGTTGTACAAGCAATGCAGTAACATCATTGCTATACCTGTGTCATTTTGTCCAGTGGAGTTAGAATACCATCTAGTGTGAGAGGGGGAAGTTCATACACTCCAGCATCAGTGTTATTATCTGGAGCTTGTTCTGCCAGAGCTGCGTCCAGCTCCTGCATGATCGTATTCTTAACACTTTTAATCTGAAAGCAAGGATAATTAAACTTTTATTCTTTAATGTAGGTAATGATCAGAAAAATCATATTAGACCATGAACACATAAAGCAAACACATTACTAACTGAATTATGTATTGTATTGGAACAACAAAACTGTACTACCTACAATAGTGTTTTATCCAGACCTAATCAGCGCGGCGCTGTGCCACGCCCCTTTATTGATCCGGGCACATGCTTAACAAGCATAACAACTTCTGAGATCAGTACATAAGTTAAGTGACTAACCACTTGTTCTAGCGGCTGTGAACCGAACACCTTGTATGTGTTCTGGTGATTGAGATTCTTGCTTGGAGTGCAGCACAGTACAACTGCCTGCTGCCCAACCCGAGTGGTGTACTCCTCTATGCAGGACTTGAGTTTCCTACAAAAAATACTTAGTATAAAACACAAAATGCTGATAAAAACGTTTCTTTAACATGTTTAATGTCAAAAGGATTACCAAGTGAAGTCACATATCTTGAAAACTTGATTTCTTACATGTAATAAACTTCTGAAAAAAAAAGCATTTTATACATGCCTCTTAAGTAAAACATTCCAAAACCTTTCACGTATATTAATGATGTCATACTGCTTTCAATCTGAATTTTTTTCTCTGAACTGAATTGTACTGTTCCATAACGAAAAAGATTCAATAACAAAAGCCAAGTCAACAATATACCAAATTATTCAACAATAAGCTCACCTTAGTAATCTGGTCTGCTGTCTTTTCCTTATAGCAGGATTCGTTTCAAACAGGTGTGGTCGACGCCTTCTTCCAGAATTAATTGCTGCTGCTGCTGCCATGCCAACTGGACCTAAAATGAAACACTTGACTAAAGCCACTAGTCTTCATTTAATGCAGTGATCAAAGTTAGCACACGTAAATGTTCAACTGGGCTTGCTCGATTCTTGGTTATTATATATAGGCGGGCTTGTATCCTTTTCTTGCTTTCAAGTAATAATATAAGAGTTATGGCTTGCTTAGCCAAACTGCTAATTTTGATAACTGTCAATGATGTTGATATTCCTCTATACAAGATGTACAATAACAGAACACGTATATCTGTGGTTAATTTAACTAAGCAGTATCTGAAACTGTAAGAAAATGTACTGCATGTAAACTTGAGATGTCCTTTAAAAAATTGTCAAATAAGATTAGAAATGAAAATGGATCATTCTAAAGACACCAAGTAATACTTCTAACCATGAATCAGGCTAAAATATGTCTCAATAAACTTCCGACTTTCGATACAATCATGCTAAAACTAAGAATTACCAGACGCAGCAAGCTGGGATGTTATATCATCCGCTGATATATTGTGTCCGCCCATCAGTTCAGAGGCATCAAAAGAGCTGTCAGGTGAGCTGGGCTCGCTGTCGTCAGTCATCATCTCATTGTTCAGTTGCGAGCTGTTGATCGTAATGGTGTTGGCTATGGAGCTGTGAATACCCGAACTGTTCATAATGCTTTAAACTGCTTAAACAAGATCTTTGTAATTGTCTTGCCTCCCACCTGCAATAGAAAACATACTGAAATTAAGATAAAAACACAGAATACATTTTTTTTACAACAAGCGCTGTTGGCCACAAGTACATAAAGTTGTGTCTCAATGTTTGTTTGCTATCTTGCATAATAATTTGAAGAAAACTATAATACTATTAATATATTTTGTCAAATGGCAAAAGCAGTCAGTCCAGGCCCAAATCTAAGACCTTTTACTTGCAGCGCAGTGATTCTGTTGAAATTCCTTCTTTTTCCATGACCCATGATTATGAATCATGTTAAAGGCATAATTATTTTTTCCATTTTGTACCGGGCCGGCTAGCTCAATTGTTTCAGCACTGGACTACAAATCCGAGGATCGCGGGTTCGATACCCAGCCCGGCCACATAACTTGTGTGGGGATTGGTAATGACATTATTTCTACAGCCATTCTCCCCCTACCTCTGATTCAAGTATGGCAGTTGTCAGTTACTGGCATAAGTATGTGCACTTAGTACTGGTAAACCAGCTTACCCAGGAAAACTGTGGCTAGGTTAACTGACCGCCATTATATGACTGAAATACTGTTGAATACGGCGAAAAATCCAAACAAACAAGGGGGGTGGGGGGGCAAGAAAATTGTGCATCCAGAATGGGGGACTCATATCAGAAACCTCTCATGTCCAGGGCAAGCGCTAAGCCGACTAAGCAATGATTTAAGAATCCAATGCACACTAAGCACTGCGATGATATAATAATCTAATGCACTAAGCAAAATGATAGAATAATCCAATGCACTAAGCAATGATATAATAATCCAATGCGCTAACTTATGTTATAAAACTTAGAAAACAAGAATAGACTTTAGGATAATGCTATGTTCCTATGAATTTGTGGTTTTTATTGTCCAAATATGCGCATATGCACTAAGTGTTTGATAATTTAATTTTTAAAATAATGTACATCAATTTTAAAAGCAATTTAACACAAGCAACACATGTTTAGTGAATTAAACTAACGAAAAAATCCATTGTTTACAAATCAGCTGACCTTTAATATGATGACCGTTGTAAGTTAACATAAAAATCGCCCAGATGGTTTCCTATCGATTTCATGGCTAATACAGGGGTTTCGCTGTCGATAGCCAGTCACCAAATGCGACAAAATTGTGAAAGTGGCGACATTTTTTTCAAAGTGGCGAATTTAATTGGTGACGACGTAATTTTTGACAGTGGTAACAAAACTGGGGCACATTAAGTTACCACAGAGCCCCCAAATATGGCCTTAAGGCATTGTTTGTTATCAGATCATTAATTAACCTGTTTTTGGGAAGAGCGTGTCATGGTGTGAATGCTTATCTCTGGCGTCACAGCATCAATTTTCTGCTTGGTTAGGCACAGTCACACTCAGTTGAAATCCAAATCAGCACTATTGAATTTTAGTCTTCTGACTAGTTACTATTGTGTAATGAATTTATCTGCAATTAGGGGAAATTATTTCTGAACATTAACAAACTGTTTGTCCACAATCATGATGAATTTTAACGTGAATTATGGACAGAAAGTTGTTATATCAACAAATGAAGATGTTAATTAGAAGGAGGGTTTACCAATCTGCAAGTAAAGGGTTATTTTGATATTGTCATATATTTTCGCGACCCTACAAAACTATCAACATTACTAAATCTGTACAAATGAAGTGTTGTAAAATCTTAATGTTCTACAAGTAATGATTATACTGCTAAGTTTTAATTAGAATAATGTAGGTATTAATGCTATTTCATAGTGACAGTTACTGTTCATTAGATTCTGAAGCATGTGACTGACAAATAAAATTGGCTCAAACTTTTTAAAAGTGGCAAATGTTAGTGGCGACTACTTTTTTTGAGCCAGCGGAACGAACCCCTGCTAATAATAAGCCGTTCTAAAAATAGCTTCACTGGTTTTCCCCAACACAAACTCCACTCTATTAGCATGTGTCGGGCAGTCAGTTGAACTGTCATGGTAGTTTGGATTGCATACG
This sequence comes from Congeria kusceri, assembly GCA_027627225.1. NCBI lineage: Eukaryota > Metazoa > Mollusca > Bivalvia > Myida > Dreissenidae > Congeria > Congeria kusceri. The sequence goes on from CM051035.1 coordinate 21,513,688, forward strand.
TACTTCATACGTATAAAATGCAGAACTGTACTGTAGGCACACTGTAATTTAGTTAAACATTTTGATTTATGATTTCATGTGTACTTTTATTTGTATTGACTCTGACTGCATAAAGTTCATAAAAGAACAAAACGTTATTTGGGCTTTGTATACAAATCATAAATGTCAGTTTCACGTAACCTGTTTACATGTTCTTTATGGGGTATACAGTCTTTGAAATTAACTTTGACAAATTACTTGCCATTTGGGCAAGTAACTTTAGAAATCTGTACAAATGAAGTGTTGTAAAATCTTAATGTTCTACAAGTAATGATTATACTGCTAAGTTTTAATTAGAATAATGTAGGTATTAATGCTATTTCATAGTGACAGTTACTGTTCATTAGATTCTGAAGCATGTGACTGACAAATAAAATTGGCTCAAACTTTTTAAAAGTGGCAAATGTTAGTGGCGACTACTTTTTTTGAGCCAGCGGAACGAACCCCTGCTAATAATAAGCCGTTCTAAAAATAGCTTCACTGGTTTTCCCCAACACAAACTCCACTCTATTAGCATGTGTCGGGCAGTCAGTTGAACTGGCATGGTAGTTTGGATTGCATACGTACTTCATACGTATAAAATGCAGAACTGTACTGTAGGCACACTGTAATTTAGTTAAACATTTTGATTTATGATTTCATGTGTACTTTAATTTGTATTGACTCTGACTGCATAAAGTTCATAAAAGAACAAAACGTTATTTGGGCTTTGTATACAAATCATAAATGTCAGTTTCACGTAACCTGTTTACATGTTCTTTATGGGGTATACAGTCTTTGAAATTAACTTTGACAAATTACTTGCCATTTGGGCAAGTAACTTTAGAATTTTTACTTGCCCGCAACATTTTTTACTGGCCCGAACTGTTTTTATTAAAAACTGCAGTCGACTATGTTGACAGTGACGAAAGTACAGAAGCAGACACGAGGTACTCAATTAAATTAACATTGAGGCTAAACAGAGAAATGTATCTGGATCACTAGACTGGAATCAGATGTTTCAACGGGCGAGTGCTAATTTCGAAGACTGTGTGTAGTTAATTACTTCCAGAAAAACTTCGGCGCATGCATTTATTTGATTTCTAAGAAATTGACAAGAAACCACAATTAGATAGGAAAGTGCAATATTTAATTTCAATGGGCATCATGGGCATTGGCAGCAATTTGACCATAATTTATCATAAAAGGCCCTAATTCCGAATGGGGTCAATATTCTTATGATCCATTGTTCTAAATAATCAGTGTACTTTGGGGTATGATTGTTTATTTATTTTGTTGGAATTGAATAAGACATGCGAGACCGAAGGAATATTCAAACAATGTTCATTTACAGTTCTTCATGAAATACCGGGTATATAAAACAGCCACATTTTCTGTTATTTTTAACACGGTGTCTGCAATTGTGCCTAAGTTTCTGGAAAAATACATTCTGGAAAGCCCTTGTTAATTTTGTCTACAATGTTGACAAAACATGCCATAGGTCCCAGTCTCGCCGAGATTGTCCCGCTTTCGCGAGGTTTGTCCCCGCGTCCCGCTCAGATGCATTTTGTCCCGGTCAACCACAAAAATCGATGTTAGTGTGCTTTATTGGGTCAACAATTAACTTCACATCGTTAATCTCTTAATTGGTCCCTATGACAACAATGCCCGTCAGCCACGTGTCAAAGAGGAGCAGTAATTATTGTCCGGTTTGGTCCGGATTTTCGCTCCTACAATGCTAGTCATTGACACCTGTATTTTGCGAAAAACAATCACCCGACCCGCGCAACATCAGAGTGTAACAGTTTGACGTCATCAGCTAATATCGCGCATGCCATCCATGGCAATGTCTTTTCTCAGCTGTTGCTCTGATTAGCAGCCGAATTACAGCACTGGGTCGTGAAAAAACGTGCTACACGTGGAGGTCGTTTACAGTAACTGTATGTCATAAATCAATACTAACTTAGGATTAGGATTACCAAGTAGTTTTAATTATTGCTAGCAAATTTAATTATGGTGTTGCTTAGAATTTATGTTATACAAAAACAACACACGAGACAATCAGTGAAATAATATATTGGTAATATCAGTAATAAACATCTTTAAACAACAATATAAAAAGTCTTTAGCATAATCACTGCTCCATGTTGGCGAGTAGCAGGTCTGGTATTTTTGCAAACTTGTTCAGACAGACTGTGGCTGTCTTCACCATCTCTATCTGGCACTGCAGGGCCTCCATTTGTGCATCTTTCAGAGTCCTAAAAGAACAATGTTTAACAATTATTTGCTTCTATCACTATTATTGAAATATGTATACATGTATATACAACATGTGTATGCACTTAGCCCAACACTAAAGAATATACACAAATGTACCACACAAATTAAGCTCTCTTTCTGGCATAATTATGTACAGCAAATGGTGTTGATATTTTTTACAAATTAATACCTTTTATGTCCACTGCCACTAGGTACTGTCCTTGCACTTTGACCGTTTTTTGCTGATGTACCAATTGTTGCTGAAATAATAATATTATAATTATTATATATATTATAATTATATCCATTATTAATATTCATTATTATTTATTACTATTATTATTAGTATTAGTAGTAGTATCTTTTATTATTATTATAATTATTGTAGTTGATGTTATTCTCATTAACATCCCAAAAACTCATATCATTATTGCATGATTTTCCATCAAACATCATCTTCATTATCATCACATCACCATAAATTATTTTTTTCTAGTTCTTAATCTGAAGTTGTTTTTTATATATAACTTCATTTGACTGACACTAATACTTACAAGTAGAGCTCTCCCTTGCTGTGCCTCTCAATGAATCTGAAAATGTGCAAATCAGAAATTCAAAAAATCAATAATTATCCCTTTTTGGGCCTCTTGTATATTCGAAGCGAGGGTGCAATCAAGGACATTCAATGGACTAGCACATTATTTTAACGGGTTGATTCGCGTAGCATTCAAACACACATAATCGTAATTGTATGAAATAGTTCAACAAATAATGTACCATCAATTTATTTTGATTTTAAAAATTCATTAGTAATTTTGCTCGTTTCTTTACGGTACTGTAAACAGTCGTATTGATTTTTATAATCATTCCTGAAAATTTACTAAATCTACAGTGGACTTGGCATAATCCATGTGTAAAGTAATCGTCATTAGCCTAACTTGTAATGATTAGGTCCACGGATGTTGAAGCGATCGGTTGATGATTGTTTTCGGAAGTTACAGTATGGATTGCTTGATTCATGGATACTTACTCTCTCTTGAAGGCCCTTCCACGCCGAAGAGCTCCAAGCTGACCATAGTCATCAAGTCCATGATGGGCAGCTCGAGGAGCCCCGGGGATGGAGGTCTGCCGCTAAAACGTGATAAAGAAGACAATGAATGAGTTTATGTTTACACTGTGCGGATTTAAACGATTTAATTTCTACAACTTACAATGATTAAACTTAATTGTGTCAATGGATAACGTTTAAAAAGGTAAGAGAAATGTTTGTGTTGTAAATGTGAATTCCTGTCATACCTGTAATTATAATATTATCGCATATGTCACGCAGTAATGGCTTCTGGCAATTCGCATACATAATATTTGCTAATGTTTTGGGTAGTCGTATATAGATAAGTACCAATTAATGTGTCCGCATCGTCCACAATTCCATGAAAGGAGGCGGAATTCAGGCTCGCCACTGCCTGAGAAGTTTGAGACATCTCGGGAAGTGGCGGGCCACCCCCCGTCGTTGCAGCGTGGTTTCTATGACCGACGCGCCTCCCTTGGCACCTTTCATCTATAAATTAAAATATATTTTCAAGATCTACATAAATGTTGAATAAATATCATGGCTGGCATTGATGTTTTTGGCATTGTAAAACTGTTTTGCTAAATCATTTACAATAATTTATTTATTAAAACATATTTCATGGATAGAACATATAAAAATACATTGCAATTACCATATTTCGCCACTTTTCTTTGATTTGTTTGGTGGTGCGAGGCCCATTTCCACAAGCATTCACCTGCTCGGTGAGGTCCGTCCAGATTTTATGGACCTTGATCACCATTCCTGGACCTCCCGAGCAGTGACTAGTCCGTAACCGATGTAAGTTTTCTTTCATAAAATCGGTGATACATCGATCTCACAATCTGAGAAAGACTTGGCCCGTTTTTCTTGTTTTTCTGTCATGGCGATTGCTACTAACAGTGCTTACCGTCTGACAAGTTTATGACAAACTTCGCGAAAATGACGTCATTTTCGTGTTGCATTGTTGTTAATATAACTGTGGTTAATGCGCAAATTAGCGTGGTTAGGTAACCGCGCTGTAACCATGCTTTATACAAATGAAAAATTACGGCGGTAACCTAACCACAAAATTTACTGCGGTAAGTAAATAACTGCAGTTAAATCTAACCACCGTTTATACAATTGGCTGCTGAACGACAATCAAATTATCGATACTGTGTAACTGCTTGTTATTGTAAAGGAAATGTTTATGGTGACAAAAGACCGAGTAACAATATGTACTGGCCATCATTCAGGATACTGATACCCAATTTTGTTTTTTCCCGCTACGAAAGTTGTATACAAAAGTAAAGATTTCACAATTCTTTGCGCTACAAAATTTTTATATCGCTGGCAGTACACCCACTCTTTCCATGCGGATGACGTGGCGTTGTACATATCGGCATAATTTTTGCGCGCTTTTCTAGCAGAACACAGAGTTTACATGCAATGCATGTGCACATCTTAACTATGAATAGAACTTGTGTTTACGTCGCGTGAACAGTAAAATTCAGATAGGCGTTTCGGATTACGATTTTATTATATATTTTATTATACACATTTTCATAGTAAATTACGTTAACTTTTTTAAGTCGTGAAAATAGGCTATACTTAGGTGTACCGCTCAAATGTCAAATGTCCCAGCGATTTTTTGTCAATGTCCCGTTTTGGCCTGAAAAATTTATGGCATGTATGATGTTGACAATTCATGAATGGATAATAATAATAATCTGACATACTATTAAAATAAGGCTAAACAAATATGTTTCATTCTGTTAAAAAGTGTGTCATTGAGAAATTGGAACAAATTCAAAATGTTTAAATGACCACAGTGCAAATAAATTATTGAAGTTGATAAATATTAAAACGATTATTTTTTCAATATGAGTAGATATGTTGAAAGTCCACTGAATATCATTGACTTGATCAGTTTCTTGTGCTATTGGCATATGGACACTCCATGATATCTGTTGATTGTAGTCTAATTCATGAGACGTGCAGCGAATTTTGTGTTACTTTTTATATACGGCTGAATTCGCTGGAAAGTCTCATTGCCAAAAGACCATTTATGTGGTGGAAACCCAAGTTTAATTTTTCATAAATTTCCATTATTTGCGACAATTAAGTTATATATCAACGTATTTTACTTAAACAACACCTATTTAAACTGATTAACATGTGCCAAAGTTTACCTAGGACACGTCAAATGTATTCAACTACTACATTTATGTATTGATCAACATTCTTTCGACTTGTTTACACCTTCAGTGATTTTTTTACCTCTGCGTCCTGCGTCCAGGACGCAGTAATATTGCCATAGACGCAAAGTTTCAGTGTATGTGCGTTTGCGCGACGCATGCATTTTGTAAATGGTAAGTCCTGTCCGGCAGTTTCGAAGCATTTTGTGTACGAGTACTGTCATAATAAAGGTTAAATTTACCATCACACCGTTCCATCTATTTTTATGGTGTGAAGGTAAAATAATATTTATTTTTTTGGGAAAGTTTTTTTGAAGTTTGTCTGCAACATGGGTCCGAAAAGAAAAACACATGACTAAACGCAATACTCCTGAAGTTAATTTTGGTCACCTTCTTCCAAAATTCATCCGAAAAAAATATGTAAATAAAATAAAGATTGGGAGTTGTTTAGTTGGCTAGCATATACAATGGCACTACACAATTTAATAACATGTACTGCACTTTGTGTACGGTCACTAAAAGGTGCAATGGTATGGAAATAAATGCACAATGCACACATTTTCAACATTCTACTTACTCTAGCTAGACATGCTTCTCAAAAAACACAAAGTTAAAATTACTTGTGTTATTATATATAATAAAGAGTTAATTGCATTATTGCCTTATCCATCTTATTAACTAACTGCTTATATTCCAATTTGAATATTTGAATACTTGAAAATTTTTGAACTCACACATTTTACTTTGGGACTCTTCGATTTTTAGTCCACTGAGTCCTAGGACTCATGGCCTTGAAATTGTAAAAAAATCACTGCACCTTCATCAAAAGCTTCAACCAATCGGATGATGAATGTATTTTATTAACAAAGACCAATTGAAATTATGCAATCCATCCAGAGAAGCAGAATATCGATTAAAGTTAACACAGTGGAGGACAGCGAGATTATTCAAAAATGCAATAGTGTGCAGGTTTAAATGGCTCAGGCAAGCAAGATGAAAGTGTTATCATACAAATATTTATGAACATTAATTAGGAATAGTTTCTCTGTCCAGGTGTGTAAGTTTTATTGCAATATGTTCTGAATAACTATGTAATTTTGGGATGTGCAAGTAGGGATCAAAATCCAGTCACTACTCTATAGTCATACAGGGAGAAATTTCCACCACAGAATTTGTCTTTCCCTGGTTAGGCCCTCCAGCCAATAAAAAGGCAATATTGCCCATATAAAAAATTGCTCAATATTGGCACAGGGGCTAACTTGTTAAGCTACATGGTTTTCCAGTTCAACTACCATGTCCCCAAAACTTTAAAAAGTTGGCACCGAACCTTGAAAATTGAAAGTAAAAGTACAAACATTCTCACCGATGAAATTGGGCACAATAACAGATTTCTGAAACTAAAAGCATGGCGACAACGGTTGGAATGACGAAAATTTCATTATCACAAAATCCCGCCATTTTTTGTGTTCAAACAAGAGAAGTGGGTGTAATAGTCTATAGTTATTTTAAAAGTATTTAAACCCCTAAAGGAATTCTGTGAAAGGCTTATGTTCGTCTGCAGAAAACAAATATGCGCAATGGTGTTCAAAATGAGATGCGCCAGATTCTGCGCAAAACAACCGGCGAAAAACGCACTAGTAGTTCAGTTATTTCTGTTGTAAACAACATCTATTATATGATTTCGATGCCGAAATCAAATACGGAATTCACAAATCTAAATACATTAACTTATTGTAAGAAACAAACATTTATGATTGAAAAATACTCAACCTTTTCACTAAAATCGGTTGCACAAATATTTTTATGCGCAGAGGCTCTACTGCGCAATTTCCGGTACGTGCAAAATGCGGATAAGCAAAAACTATCTAAGACAAAAGTGGGCCGCACGAAAACTACATCTTGATGCAGTTTGCAATTTAGTCCATTGATTTATTATATAAACAACCGTTTATACATATATTTCTAGTCTGATATATTTCCGTACCTTATGGTTTCTTATCTTTTAAAGTAAGATTTAAGATATATGTATTTTATATCTTAATTATTTGTCAATGTATCAATGTATTTTCTAATATGAATTAAGACACTGCCAAACATTTTGGAAAACGATTATATAATAATATAATATGCATGCGGGTTAAGTATTCAGAATTAGTGATTTGAAAGACTGATACTTAATGGACTTATAAGCTATCTGGCAACCACTGAGCACCAGAACGAAAAACATGGGGAATTAAATGAATTCATCAAGAGTCATCACAAAATACTTATACTAAGGGCATATACTAAAAGGGCCTTTTGTATATTTACATTGGCATGCACAATTTTAGATGTAGATCTGTTTGTTTTCTATTCTGTATAGTGAATAAAGTACTATATAGTATTGTTGACTAAACAGTTAGGAAATTGGAGAATTAACGAACAACAAATACCTTGATCTTACTAGCATTTATTGCTTTGTCACAGATAATGAGCCAAATATGTAATTATTATCAACAACATACTTTAACAGATCTTTAATCTCACCACATATGTGAATAATTCTTTACACCGTTATACCATATTAACAAGAAAATCAAAATGTATCACTTTTCTAAATAAAAAAACCTTTAAACACATTTTTAAACAGTCTTGCACTACGTAACATAAACCAATATTTTTCGAAACCCATATTAGTCCCATATTGTGAAAAAATTAAATTATTGTACACTTTTGGTTAAGATGGCCTATTCTGTCTTAAAAGGGATATATAAACAGTATTCACTTTCTTACAATGAAAACATTTCAAAATGTCAAAATAATTACAGGTATCTTGTTATATTAGGCTACATTCGCTTTAACGTCTAACCACTCAAAAAGTATTTTAGTGCTGGAAAACTGAAAGGTTAAATGAGAGCTGCAACGATTCAGCCGTCGCTTGATTTGCTTCGATTTCAAACATCATTTAGTTTAATATTTTGATTTGATTGAGGCATGTCATGGGAAAACCGGGCTTAATGCATGTGCGTAGTGTTGTCCCGGATTAGCCTGTGCAGTCCGCACAGGCTAATCCAGGACGGCACTTTCTGCTTTTATGGTATTTTCTGCTTTAAGGAAGTCTCTTCTAAAGATAAATCCACTGTAGGCGGAGTACTGCACAGGCTAATCCGGGACGACACTTTACGCACATGCATTAAGCCTGGTTTTCCCACAACACGCCTCTGATTCATGTTTGCTTTTTACATGCTTGTTTTTGCCTATTCACGAGTCATGACTTGCAATCTAGTAGATATTTATTTGTTACTATAAATGCCAGTGTATTGGTTAATGTCATCATGTGCGCATTGAATTATCAATATAAAATATTACAAAAATTAATAAATCAATGGAAAAAATGGTGATAATGTTTAACAACTAGTTTCAATTTAACAGCAACCATGATGTCATGATCAGTTAACATGATTGTTCTGCATTAACACAGTTATGTTAACTAACAGTTTTAAGACAAATCATCCATAAATATATAAGAGTATCAAATCGAAATTAATTGGTTTAGTATCGAAAATCTAATTGGGTAATTTACAATCAAGTTATCGATGCATTGAAAGAATCGTTGCAGGTCTAGTTTAAATGTTCATAAATTTCCGTTATTTGCAATAAAAAAGTTATCAATGTACCGATAGTTTACGTTAACAACGCCTTAACTGCTTTGTATGTGCCGAAATTTACCTACAACATGCAGTTAATATCTATTTAAACATGTGTATCAATCTAATACATTCATCTACAGATCGCCATATTTATAGCCTTGTTTAACCAACCTGAATGACAAATCTAGAATTGTTCTAGGCAACTAACCGAGCGTAGTGCACTGGTTATAAAATTGTACACAGCAATGGTTATTGAGATTGATTTAAAAAAGCAATTGGTGTATAGGTTTAAATTGCTAATACAGTGAAACCTGTCCAAACCGAACCCTGTGAAAACCGAATCCTTGTCAAAAACGAACGGCTGTGTCGGTCCCAAATTTTTTCCTTCTTATTTTATATATGAAAAAACCTTAATAAACCGAACCCTGTCCAAACCAAATACCGAACGATTTTATCGCTCATTTGATCTCATTCAGCCTTAAATAACCTGTATAAACCGAACGGTGTATCATGCCAGGTGTCACTTAGCGATACCGCAGTGGCGTGAACCCGATAAATAGTGACACAATAACACAAAAATGGCATAATCGCCATGGTGATAAGGGACCAATAGTGCAATTAGTGATTAGCTAGTCGGTGCATACAACAATAGGCAAAGTGAAAAACAGATTAATTGGTCGTGTTTTATGTTGAAATATTATTACAGTGAAACATTTTAAATGTTTCACAACAGTTTAATTTATATTAAAATAGGCCAGTTGGCAGAAAATAGTCTTGTAAGGTGTTACAAACTGTTAATACATGACTAAACATTCTCTACATCACTGATAATTCGGATGTTGTTTTATATAAATAAGTTGTTCTTTGAATACATGAACTTGTTTCACTGATAATTTGAGTGTCGTTTTATGTACACAATAAACATTTTTTGACATGCAAATAATAAAAATAATATACAATAATACAATAGTAAACATTACCATGTTGTTGTCTTATTATATACTCGAATTAACATATAAAATAGAGTGTATATTTTTAAGGAAAATGACATTTAATAAAAACCTGGGTAAACTGATCACCTCTGAAACCCGAACAATCGGCCCGGTCCCGACGCCATTCGGTTTAGACAGGTTCTACTGTACATACAAATGGAGGTGTCCTTATACAAATATTTATGAAACACTGTTGAGGAATAATTTTTTGTACAGGTATGAACCTTTATTACAAAATATTAATCCTTATCATGTTATTTAAGCGCATAATAAAAAAAGCAACACAAATTTGGTCACTGCCATGAGTGTTGTACAGGCGAACTATCCACCGTGTTAAGGCTCGGCTCAATGTTTGCCTCGGGCTTTACAAGTAATACTAATAACAAGTCTGGTAGAACTGGTATCCCAGATTAAACATGAACAAGACTGCATGGCCTGCCCTATATTTCAGTTTGAATATGTAGTCCAATGTGTCAAGCTTGCCTAAAATCACTGAGCAGTCTGGAGAAGTGGACTGTTGAGCATTTGGAACATGAAATCAGCCATATTCAAGTTCACCCATCTTCGAGGTTTCAGGTGTACCCCGGACAGTGTAGAAAGGTTTCACCATATGAGTAATGTTTCACAAATAAGGTTCCAGGCATAGACTGTGTAACCATGCAGCATAGCCAGGTATATTTGTCCAGACTGGTTTTCACCATACATTACACTGTCCGATGTGGACTGGTTTCACTTCACGAACAATGCTCAAGTCATAGATTGTGTAGATATAACTATCCAGTACAGACTGGTTTCCCCACACAAACAAGGTCTATAGACTATGTATCTATCCAGTACAGAATGGTTTTGCCACACAAATAGTTTCAGGCCTAGACTGTGTAACCATGCAGTGTAGACTGGTTTCACCACACAAATGGTGCCCTCTCTCGCAGCATCCTCACGTCAAACTGGCTCCACTCCTTCTGTTTGATCCAAAGCTCCTGTGTCGTGTCTAGACATGCCAAGATGGCCGCTCCCTTCCAGCAGACAACCTCTGGCTCCATTTCCTGTAGGACATAAAACAGTCATCAACATGAGCCTTTAAGCCATGCCAGTCCAAATTCCTATATTATTACTTGGGCTCGTAAAATCATACAAAAACACATATACATAACCGAGAATCTGGGAAACCCAACTCCAAATTTACAAGTAAACTAGTCTGTTTTAAAAAAAAACATATGTCTCCCCCTAAGCACCACCATAGCTCCGCCATGACATTTCGAAGATATGCACAACCACACTTGGTACTGATCAAACCTGTTAAGTTTTGTCAAATTCCAGCCAGTGGTTACAGAAAAGAGCAGAGACAAGGTCTGTTATGTCAACAACTTAAAAGGGCCATAACTCTGCCAAAATTCTACCGCCAACGATATGTACAATTATACATAGTACTGATAAATCCTTTGAAGTTTCGTCAAAATATGACCAGAGGTTACAGAGAACAAGAGCAGACTAGGTCTGTTATGTGAAAAACTTCAAAGGGCAATAACTCCACCAAAAATCTGCTGCTGACGACATGCCAACGACCTGCACAACTAGATATGGTACTGGTCAATCCTGTGAAGTTTCGTCACAATTAGACCAGGGGTTACGGAGAACAAGCGCAGACAAGGTCTGTTATGCGCAAAACTTCAAAGGGCCGTAACTCTGCCAAAAATCCACCAACGATGACATGCCGATAATATGCACAACTAGACTTGGTATTGATCAATCCTGTGAAGTTTCGTCAAAATCCGACCAGGGGTTATGGAGAACAAACGCAGACAAGGTCTGTTATAAGGAAAACTTCAAAGGGCTGTAACTCCGCCAAAAATCCGCCGATGATGACATGCCCATAATATGCACAACTAGACTTGTTACTGATCAATCCTGAGAAGTTTCGTCAAAATCCGACCAGGGGTTACAGAGAACAAGCACAGACAAAAATGTTTTCAGGAGTCCAGACATCCATACATCCAGACATATAACTTTTTAGTACAAAATCAATATGTCTCCTACCCACTACATGGGGAGGAGACATAATTTACCACCGAGAATTTAAATTGGTTTCACTATTGACTTTAAAAATGTTTGTTTTTTGTTCTGAAAGGTTTTGCACAGCAAAGATCACTGAACTTCACTTTGAAATTTTGTAATTTTTCTGAACGCACGTTTGTTGTTCAGCTTCTGTTGTTTATTATTTCTATTAATTTTCTGGCAGAACATTTCCTATTAACTTCTGCTATTTTTTCTGCTATCAAGTTCTCAGCTTTAAATAATCATATTACTGAATTTCAGAATGGGAACATAGTGAAAAGCAAGGTTACATCAGAGGGATGTCGCCTTTGCTAAACATTGGTGCATTCGCAGACCAGGAGCCAGTACTATGGTGCGATAGGAATACTTCCTGCTTACTTTTGGCCTGGTTATCACATCCATAGTCTCCAGCATAGGTCGGATATGGGCAGGCATTATCTTCCAGATGCTGTACTGTAACCACGGCTGCAGACACTCAAATTTCAACCCCCCACCCACCACGATGATACAGCTATACATCTTCTTCTTCACTTCATCAGAGGCTGCAAACAACGGGTTCCAAATAAAAATATTTGTCTTTACTGCTTATCTATTAATACTGTGCATATTAACCCCAATAATTTACAGTTACAATTGTACAAATTGTCAATGCTAGCAATAACAAACTTTAACAATTAACACTGTATTTATAAAGAATAAAATATTATGATTTGCCAGTTCTTTCAAGTGATGCAAGTTGCTATCACATGTCTTGTTTTATGCACAAAAATACAATCAGACATACTTATACAACAGCAAAGTTACTGATTTGGATTTTAAGCTAACACCGATGAAAAAAAACCTACGAATTCTTCTAGTTTGCATGTCTTACATTCACCATTCAATTCTTTCAGATATCACTGGCACACTGACCGCTTTTTTAAATGCTAAATAGTATAGCCTCACTCGACCCAAAATAATAGGTTTAAACAAAACTACATATCTCTGACCATATTTCACTGGACCACTTACAGCACTTTTCAATGCTGTACAGTATAGCCTCGTCCAGACCCATGAGGGGCGGAGCCACGGTTATCTCCTCCTCTTCAGCCTCTTCCTCCACCTCTCGCACCCGAGACTTGGCAGTCCCGTCTGCCATCACCATGGATTCTGGGATATCGTTGGAGTCCTCGTCATTCAGAATGTTCAAGCCGGATTCATCCATTGTTAGGTCTGGACCCTCCCTCGTTAAATCTGCATTGTCTTTTTTCTTGGACTTCTTAGCATCCTGCAAAAGATTTTTAAAACATTTTATGCAAGTGTAGCTATCTCTTTTTTGGACTTGTATTACATTCTGAATTGATTAATTAACCATTTCTATACCTGAATTTCATGTTCACCAAATAAAATTTCCACAAACAGAATAAAAACATTTGTGTTAAAATTTTATAAATAGCAATACAAAAAGAATTTCATTTTTTTATTAAACAATACCTGTAAGTGATAAAATAATCGATAGGGATCCTCTTATAGTCATGACCAACCTACCTACCAAGTTTGAAGATGCTAGGCCTAAGCGTTCTGTAGTTATTGCCCAGACAAGGTTTGGTCTACCAACAGACAGACGGTCTGTATTTAACTAGTGTACCATGAGGGAAGATTGACAGAAAATTAGTAAGCCCAAATCTACCTAAAAAATATTCCATTATATTTGAGAAAATAATAAAAGTAATACATACTGGATCCTGCCTGGTTTGGACTTGCTTCAAGTAGAAGTCATCGTGTGGATCAGCAGGGTCCCCTTCATTGCGTTTCTGTATTCGAGTCAGGTTCTCACCTGGTGTTAACATAGCAACAAAATCCTGATAAACCCAAGTCATGCTCCTGGACTTATTTACATGTAATGGCAGTGGCACATATTGAATCCACGCAGAAAATATATGTATTACTAACATACAGTTTGCCACAACTTTTCATGCAGTTGATAGCAATGACATACACACATTCAGGTACCAAATAAATATTATGTAATGTTTGTGCACTAAAAGAAAATATTTCAGTTTTACTGGTTATATGAGGGTGATATTAAGGCAAATGTTTACCAGCTGAGCTGTACAATTAAAACAATATATTTCTGGGGTTAATTCTAAGTTATAATAATAAACTACTACCGTAAAAGATCGTGTATTAAGCGCACCCATGTATAACGAGCACCTAATTTTTGAAGCAAAATTTGAGAGAAACAAATTCTGTCCATGTGTTTGTTGTTGTTCTGGAATATTGTACTAAATTTAATTTCATAAAAAACATAATAAATATACATTTCAGATACGCATACATAATTACCTTGTTCATAATTTTACCATAATTTTACTTCTTCACAAATATAAACCTTAACATTACAAGAAATATGTTGCCCCGAGCTACCTTGCAGTCCCAACATGTCTGGAAAGAACAAGCTGATAGGGGCCAGCACTAGCTCATCTCCGATCTGGATGAAGTACTTGGTGATGTACTCCCCCGAGCGCTTGATTGGCACTGATTCCTCCAGGTAACCATAGCGATTCTGTTGACAAGAATAAGGCAATTATGTAACATGAAGGTTAAAGTGGCCCAGAGTCGCTCACCTGATTAGTTCAAACCTATTTATTTTAGCTCAATTGCATCGAAAGCCTTAGGCTTATAGCGACACTATTGAGTCCTTTTCCTGGGTAGAACCAGTACTTGGTGTCTTACTTGGCTCACCTGATTGTAAGCACTTTCTCAGACACATCCCATGTATGGAAAGGTAAGCCCCCTCATATTATTGAATACAAAATATTTTCTACACACAACCTAAAACAAAAGTACCCTTAACTTGGTAAAATGGTACTAAAGATACTTATACTCAGTATAATTCTGGTCCTTAATGATTTTCTTTGGAACTAAACTTTTAATTTGTCATGAGAAAGCATTATATGTGAACATCTTACATGGTCAAAATGGCAGAGTTTCTCTTTCAGTTCTTGACACTGCATAGCATCTGGACACAAAGCCAGATTTATGCCTGGATTGAACCCCAGGGTAGCCAGTAGCTCCATAAACATCCTGGTGATGTCACTACCCCCTATTTCCATTGTCATCCTAAGTGCAGACATGATTTCAAACAAGTAAATACCTTGTACCTTGCTAACCATAAATGAGAAAATAAATACGGAAAACATGAATTGTTCCGAGGTGAAGAAAGTTTATCCAGTAAGGTATGGAAAGGAAACAAGAGGGCCCTGAGGGCCCTAGGACGCTCACCTGAGACCTTGTAACCCAATTGGAATTTGCATCCCCGAGGCATGGCTTATTTTTATCCCAGGGGCATAAGTTGAACAACCTTGAACAAACCTCTGGGCCTTGCGGTTTCAGGTAAAGAGTTTTTAAGTCATTTTGCTATTTAAGTCTATATAAACCATGTGACCCCTCAGGGGGTGGCCAGATTTAACCCCAGGGGCATAATTTGAACAATCTTTGGAGAGGACCACTATGCAATGTTACATACCAAATATAGGAAAGCTGTGGGCCTTGCGGTTTCAGGTTAAGATTTTCTAAGTCATTTTGCTATTTAAGTCTATATAAACCATGTGACCCCTCGGGGGGGGGGGGCCCACATATGACCCCAGGGGCATAATTTGAACAATCTTTGGAGAGGACCACTATGCAATGTTACGTTACAAATATAGGAAAGCTGTGGGCCTTGCCGTTTCAGAGGAGAAGATTTTTAAAGTCATTTTGCTATTTAAGTCTATATAAACCATTTGACCCCCCCCCCCCTGGGCGTGACCAGTTTTGACCCCAGGGGCATAATTTGAACACTCTTTGTAGAGGATCACTATACAATGTTACATACCAAATATGAAACCTCTAGGCCTTGCGGTTTCAGAGGAGAAGAATTTTAAAGTCATTTTGCTATTTAAGTCTATATTAACCATGTGACGAATGGGGTGTGGTCTGTTTTGACCCATGGGGCATAATTTGAACAATCTTTGTAGAGTACCACTAAAGGATGTTAAATACCAAATACAAAACCTCTGGGCCTTGCGGTTTTGCTATATAAGTTTATATAAACCATGTAACCCCCTGGACGTGGCCAGTTTTGACCCCAGGGGCATAATTTGAACAATCTTTGTAGAGGACCACTATAGGATGTTACATACCAAATATGAAACCTCTGGGCCTTGTGGTTTCAGAGGAGATTTTAAAAGCCATTTTGCTATATATTCTATATAAACCATGTGGCCCCCGGGGTGTGGCCTGTTTGACCCTAGGGGCATAATTTGAACAAACTTTGTAAAGGACCACTAAAGGATGTTACATACCAAATATGAAACCTCTGGGCCTTGCAATTTCAGAGGAGAAGATTTTAAAAGTCATTTTGCTATATATTCTATATAAACCATGAGACCCCGGGGCGTGGCCAGTTTTGACCCCAGGGGCATAATTTGAACAATCTTTGTAGAGGACCACTATTGGGTGTTACATACCAAATATGAAACCTCTGGGCCTTGTGGTTTCAGAGGAGAAGAGTTTTAAAGTCATTTTGCTATATATTTTATATAAACCATGTGACCCCCGGGGCGTGGCCCATTTTGACTCCAGGGGCATAATTTGAACAAACTTTGTATAGGACCACTAAAGGATGTTACATACCAAATATGAAACCTCTGGGCCTTGCAGTTTCAGAAGAGAAGATTTTTAAAGTCATTTTGCTATATATCCTGTATAAACCATGAGACCCCCGGGGCGTGGCCCGTTTTGACCCCAGGGGCATAATTTGAACAATCTTTGTAGATGACCACTATAGGATGTTACATGCCAAATATGAAACCTCTGGCCTTGTGGTTTCAGAGGAGAAGGTTTTTAAAGTCATTTTGCTATATATTCTATATAAACCATGTGACCCCCGGGGCGTGGCCCATTTTGACCCCAGGGGTATAATTTGAATAATCTTTGTAGAGGACCTGTAGAGGATGTCACATATCAAATATGAAAGGTCTGAGCCTTGCGGTTTCATAGAAAAAGATTTTTAAAGTTTTCACTTTTTAAATCTATTTTTAGCTCTGGTGACCTACATATTCAGCGGACCGGAAAGATTTGAACAAATTTGAAAGAGGTCCACCCAAGGATCATTCCTGTGAAGTTTGGTGAAAATCTGCCAAGCGGTTTAGGAGGAGATGTTGTTTGAATGAAAAGTTGACGACGCGCACATGCACGCACGCACGCACATACGCACGACAGACAACGGGCGATCACAAAAGCTCACCATGAGCACTTTGTGCTCAGGTGAGCTAAAAAGGTTTAGCTCTAGCCTCTAGTTTAACTTCCATTATTAGACAACAGTATAACTTTAATTTCAAGCCAACATTGCATACAACACAATACTACAATGGAATAATGCCCAAACAACATTTGTTCATTAAGTGCCGACACGAAGCATGTGTGTTCATTTAATGCAATTAATCAATTCTGGTAATGTAGGACTATACAGTATGTAGCATCAAAGTAATACATAAAGACTCAACACCAACACGATAAAATTCAAACAATAAAATATTGTTCAACAAGTGTTTGTCACAGGATGTGACCGCAGTCCCCTACTGGTGGCTTGTTACAGGAAAAAGTTATGACGGACAGACTGACCAACCTACAACTGCAATGACAACTGGAAAACCTTTTTTTTTAAGAGGGGGGTCATATTTGTTAAAGACAAACATATTAATTTGCATGTATTAAGGATGGATAGTTATAATGAAGGAAAACAAGAGAATAAATTCAATGATGTACAGAATAAAACACACAATTCATATTCATTATAGGTAGATTTATAGAACAAAATAACGGAATAAAAAATACAACCATATATATCGTCTCATGACGGTGAACATTTCCGCAAAGTAATTTCAAAATCTATCCAGAAATGACCGAGTTATTGACCAGACAAGAAAAAACAGATCCCATTTTTTAACTCTGACCTCTAAGTGTGACCTTGACCTTGGAGATACGGATCTAGATCTAGATCATCTCATGATGGTGAACAATTCTGGCAAGTAATTTCAAAATCAATCAAGAAATGACATAGTTATAGAGCAGACACGAAAAACAGACCCCATTTTTTAACTCTGACCTCTAAGTGTTACCTTGACCTTGGAGGTATGAACCTGGATCTTGCGAGCGCAACATCGCCACATGATGGTGAACGTTTCTGGCAAGTAATTTCAAAACCAATCAAGAAATGACACAAATATAGAGCAGACACAAAAAACAGACCCCATTTTTTACCTTTAACCGCGAAGTGTGACCTTGACCTTATAGGTACGGACCTGGATCTTGCGCGCGACACATCGTCTCATGATGGTGTACATTTCTGCCAAGTAAGTTCAAAATCCATCCAGAAATAACAGAGTTATAGAGGACACAAAAAACAGAGCCCATTATTGACCTTTGACCTCTAAGTATGACCTCGACATTGGAGGTACGGACCATGATAATTTGCGCGACACATCGTCTCATGATGGTGAACATTTCTGCCAAGTTACCGGTATTTCAAAATCCACCCAGAAATGACAGAGTTATAGAGAGAACACGAAATGGATAGGACAGAAGGACGGACGAAGTGACGGATAGATGGACGGAAGGACACGCGCAAACCTTTAGTCCCCAACGGATTTCACCAGTAGGGGACTAGTAATACTATCCTGAAGCATGACAATAGGAATCTTCTGGAAGCTACCTGGTATTTCTGTGTGAGATGCCGTCTTCTACACAGCACACACTGGTTTTCTGGTCGCCCACGTCCACCACACAGGCACTTTGCACTCCCGATCCAAAAGCACCACACACTGACTCCTGAGTAACATTGTAATATTATGTTTAATAATAGTGTTTTTTTATTACATGCTGTGACAGTAACATATAAAGGTAACTTAAACAGCTTTTAAAAATGACACGAGCATAAAAGTCTCCCAATTTAACAACTGACACCTTTTAATAAGGACACCAACATAAAAGTATCACCATTTAACATTTAAATAAGGACACCAACATAGAATTGAATGTCAAGTTTTTAAATGCATGTATTTTTGGTTAGAAAAGCTTGAGAAAGTAAACTGCTCTGCCACTACAAAATATTCTTTTAAACCCATCACTTTCAAGGAGATTTGATAAATGTTTGAAGAACTCTTCTGAAAATTAGCTTCAAATATCGTATTTTGATTAAACAGAGGTAGAATCACAGACATGCCATCCTTGAATAAGCATTGCATACAGGTTTGTTTTAAAGCAAAATAACACGCAAAGTACCATAATCTTATGCATATACAATGTATTCATGTATAATTAACACAAACCCACTTCTTTTTAGAAATTTTTTAATCTTAATATAATATTAATCTTTCCATTCATAATGCAGTTGACCAATTTCCTTGGTTTTGGTGTCGTACATTGGCTGTGACAACTGCC
The DNA here is from genome assembly GCA_027627225.1 of Congeria kusceri. Lineage (NCBI taxonomy): Eukaryota > Metazoa > Mollusca > Bivalvia > Myida > Dreissenidae > Congeria > Congeria kusceri. The sequence continues at coordinate 21,533,354 of CM051035.1, forward strand.
TATACCTTTGTCTTTGTTTTCAAACAGATATGGTTTTCAACACTAAAACCACTACAATCGGACACATTAAGAAGTCAATGTAGGCTGCTAAATGCTAGCCGGTACTGCTAAATGCTAGCCGGTACTGCTAAATGCTAGCCGGTACTGCTAAATGCTAGCCAGTACTGCTAAATGCTAGCCGGTACTGCTAAATGCTAAATCATACCTGATGTACAATGGCAGCCCCGAAGCCCAGCTTGTTAAGTAGCATCTCCACCATTTCCCGCACATGCATGTGAGTGAAAACATCGGGTATCAGCAGCAAGGCTTTGTAATGCTGGAACAGGGATGAAAACTACCAGTATGTACTACACTACAGAAACAAGACGCTGTGTTTGATCAACACACATGCCCCCAGTTGGTGCTGGACAGCCCATTTAAATTACTCTAAGTCCAAATTAGGTCAAGGTAAAGGTCAAAGTGAGGATGGGTGATATGGTAATTGAGTAAGTATACAAGTGTAGTAGCAAGCTGTGTTGCTGGTAGGCTACTAGACAAAACGGTAAAATCTAGTTAAACAAGAATTAACCCATTTGAATTTTTACAAATTAGATCAAGGTCAATGTGAGTTTGGGTGATATGGGCGGATTGGTAATGGTCGTAAGCAACAACCCTGTAAGTATCCAAGTGTTGTAGTTAACGGTGTTGGTGCTAGACAAAACGGTAAAATCTAGTTAACCTCATACGGACGGGCAGACAGGACAATCACTATGTGCCTCCCGCATCAAAATGCTGGGGGCATAAAAACGATTTCAAATCAAACTGGGTATTAGTTATTTCTAATAGTTATTTAAGGAGAGCAAGTCTACTACAACTTAGAATACAGCTTGACACCATTGCACTGTTGGGATTTCAATAAATGAGGATACAATATAAATGGAGACAAAATAGAATATGATCTATATTTTTTTTTATTTAATGAAATGTTAGATTATAAATATTTAAATCTGATGTAAAACAGCATTTAAAATGCTCCAATGTTTAACTGAAATGTGAAGATTGTTTTGAATAAGATTCATTCACCAATGCATGAAATACAAACAATAGTAACTGTACATCTTTTTTAACTACTGGCAAATGCCAAAATGCAAGAATATAAACAACAACACCACATACTTTGAGATCTTTGAGGGGAATATCCAGCATGTTCTGTATCACCCAGCCCCATATGGTCTCCATGTCCGCTTTAACAGAAGACAGGGTTCCACCCGGACCAGAATGCAGGTTCAGACGCCCCCTCGTTATCGGCCATTGGACTGTGTATCCGGAACCTGGCTTAATGTATAGAGCCTGAAAAAAGGGAATTCTATAATTAATCACCTGTCTCGGTTTTTCAGGTTTTCTTTTATATAGGAAAATATTAATTTCATAAAAGCTGGGTGCTGCACCTATTTGTGTTTTGTTCCCTCAAGCTGCTCCTATAGGTTGACGTAAACCGACAACATTTAATAGCTTATTAAATTCACGTATGTCTGCATTAATGCATAAAATATGATGTAAATTTCTATTTACCTTCAAGTACACAAAAAAAGAAAAGCATGCAATTATTGCATTAAAACTGTCAAAAGTTATCCGGCTCTGATGCCTGAAAACATGTTATTTTCAACAGCTCTGCGTACCTTTCGTTTAAACTTTTCCAAGACCCTACCATAACTGTATACATGCAAGGTAATTAACAATTAAAGTCAACAAAGAACTGTTAACATAGTAACACATTGTAAAGCTTGTGAAGCACTTGCCAAAGTGATGAATGGTAATTACCAGTAATCCTTTTACCAAGGCTGGGAGGAATTTAAAACATTAGAGGCAAAATTGGGAAAGTACGGAATCCCTTTTCCACCAGCAAAATTTTGCCCTGTACTTGACCGAGACTATGCTAAATTTTAACTTGTATAATCTGCAGATCTTGCACTGAGAAATTTTATAGACACACGAAATTTGGACGATAATTATCGGCCAAATTACGTTTGCGCGTCTATGAAATTGTACACATTGATAATTATCACCTAATTCTCGCATCGTCGCGGTCTAACACACGGTGCAACGTTGCAAAATTTGGGTGATAACTGCGAAAGACCGTGACTATGCGACATTTGGGCAATATTATCGCTGTGTATAAGACTGCGAGGAAACGAGATTTGAGCGATAATTATTGTCAATATTTTGTGTGGCCCCATTTTCCAAATTGCAAGATATGCAATACATAAAGATTAAACTGTTACCTTGTTGCCGTCTTGTAACACAGTAAAATTTTAACTGGCGGAATCAGGATTCGGTAGGTAAGGGCTATTACTTTCAAACCTTACATCATTTCCTACAATAAACGGAGGCTGAGTATCTGTGTTGGTCCAGTGTATGGGGCACATTACATCTGTCCTCTCTCCCTTCAACCTCACATTGTGTGAATACAGCTGAAATATATAGTACAAACATTTTCATCATTTCACTGAAATGTCATACCAATATTTATAAGTCATTGATACTAATTTTTTATAATTATAGATAAAAAATTGAGGCGTGTCGTAGGAAACCCGGCCTCATGCATGTGCATAAAGTGTCGTCCAAGATTAGCCTGTTCAGTCTGCACAGGCTAATCCAGGACGACACTTTACGCTTTTATGGTATTTTCTGTTTCAAGGAAGTCTAAACATAAATCCACTGTAGGCGGAAAGTGTCGTCCTGGATTAGCTTGTGCGGACTACACAGGCTAATCCATGACGACACTTTACGCACATGCATTAAGCCCGGCTTTCCCCAGACAGGCTTCATTTCTTTTTTTTTAACACTGACTTCTCATTAGGTATATACTTAAGCCCCTGTGTGCTCCCAAAGTAATACAAGTACGTTTTGTTATCCTTGAATGTTTTTAAAATTATCTTAAGATATTAATATAGTACGGGTGTTTTTTTTCCTTATATGGATTATGCTGGAAGCTTCACAAAGGTGTCTTGTCCAAACAAAATTTCTTCAGAAACATGCATTTTTCAGCAAAACATCACTTTACATATGCATATTAAAAAACCCCTTCTCTAACTATTGTGACAAAGTACCCCTCTTCTTAAGGCCTGGGCCAAGCTCAGAAAAAAAGTCCTGTAACAAATTAGCAGTTTTAGCCCAGCAAGCCCAAATTTTTATACTAATGCTTCACAACAAAACAATGCTACAAGTCCACTTATATTTAACGAGAATCTGTGCAAGCCCAGATCAAAATTGACCAGTACAGGGCTTGTGATCATTTCGACCATTGCTGTAGATCTGCAACGGTTAAGCTATAGCTCGATTCGATTCGATTTTGATTTCAAATGATTATTATTTAGTAGAATGTTTCCATTCGATTCATGTTTCCTTTTTACACGCTTTTTTTTGCGTACTATGAACGACGAGATGATTCGTAGACTGTGATAAAAACAGCATTATAGACAATACCGGTAAATAAAATATTTGCGGCATATAACGTGATGCACATATTATGATTACTATCCATAGGTTACAATGTTTCACAACTAGCTCAATATTACAGCAACCATGATTGTATTATGAATTTACAATTTTACAATATAAATCGACACAAAAAACTTAATTTTAAATTACAATTTTATGACAAATAATATGTAAAAAAAAAGATTCTGTGTTTGATAAACACACATGCCCCCGGTTGGTGCTGGGTAGCCCATTTCTTAGTCCAAATTAGGTAACGGTCAAGGTCAAAGTGAGGTTGGGTGACAAGGGTGGACTGGCAACGGTCATAAGAAAAAACTGTGTAAATATCTTAGTGCTGTAGTAAGCGGTGTTGGTGCTAGACGAAATGGTAAAATCTAGTTAACCACGAAATGGCACTTTTGAATTATTATTAAGTCCAAATTAGTTCAAGGTCAAGGTCAAAGTAAAGTTGGGTGATATGGGTGGATTGGTGATGGTCATAAGCAACAAATGTTTAAGTATCCAAGTGTTGTAGCAAGCAGTGTTGGTGCTAGACGAAATGGTAAAATCTAGTTAACCAAGAAAATGCCCATTTGAATTATTCGAAGTGCAAATTAGGTCAAGGTTAAGGTAAGGTTGGGTGATATGGGTGGATTGAAAACGATCATAAGTAACAACTGTTTAAATATCTAAGTGTTGTAGTAAGCGGTGTTGGTGCTAGACGAAACGGTAAAATCTAGTTAACCAAGAAATGGCACTTTTGAATTATTTAAGTCCAAATTAGGTCAAGGTCAAGGTCAAAGTAAGGTTGGGTGATATGGGTGGATAGGGAATAGTCATAAGCAACAACTGTGTAAGTGGTGTTGGTGATAGAAGAAACGGTAAAATCTACTTAACCTTGTCACGGACGGAAGGACGATCACTATATGCCTCCTGCATCAAGATGCTGGGGGCATAAAAAGATATTCAAAGCGAAACTTATTGGTTAAGTATCTGAAATCGAATCGGTTAATTAACAATAGATTTCTCCATCAAAAGAAGCTCTACACTGCTGTAGTTTCATTTTGTAAAATGTTGTGAAGTTTCTACCTGATTGACAGAGGAGGCTGGCCTGACCTCCCCAGAGTCCATGGGCTTCATCTCCAGGCACTCATTGGCCACCCTTAAACCCTTGTCCTTCTGGTACTTGTGACCCTGATGCTGCAGAGTAAAGCAAAACATAAACAACAACGATACCAGTAACCTGTATGTGCATCTGGAATCATGTTTAAATTTACGGCTGTAAAATTGCAGAAATTTGGACCTTTCTCTGTGTATAAAACAGACTATCATGATAATAAAATACATTTTTACTTAGTAGTGTTGGGTTATTTTTGAAAGGTTTTGTTCATGAAAAAACCAGTTTATAGACTGGAGTTATGCACTTATCAATATTTTTCCCCACGGGGGAAGAAATGGGTTGAACCAGGGGAATTTGACTAATTTCATTTTTTGGGGTCTAATTCCCCACCATAGAGCCAAGCTTTTCTGTCTAAGGCCTCACAGTGGGAGATGCTTGGTGTATTTTTTTGGCCCAGGGAATGCCCAATATGACCGGGATCTAAAATGCGACCAAAGTCTATTTCCTGGGACCCGAATTCATTTGGCGTGTCGAATTCCCGCCTGTCAGGAATCGCATTCAGTCTAAAGTCCCATATAGTCCAAAATATATGCATTATTAATGAACAAATGTATTCATCATCCCAAATAATTGAAAACGCACCTACATGTCTTACCTTATTAATACAAAATTAACAGGCAGTGAAACAATATAGTGGGGATTGATCTGTTAACTAAAACATGAATGTAAAATAAGTATTTGAGGCATGTCATGGGAAAACCGGCCATAATGCATGTGCGTAAAGTGTTGTCCCGGATCAGCCTGTGCAGTCTGCACAGGCTAATCCAGGACGGCACTTTCCGCCTACAGTGGATTTATGTTTAGAAGAGACTTCCTGGAAACAGAAAATACCATAAAAGCAGAAAGTGCCGTCCCGGATTAGCCTGTGCGGACTGCATGATCGGGATGACACTTTACGCACGTGCATAAAGCCCGGTTTTCCCACAACATGCCTCATTTTTCTGTTTCAAAATCATCACCAGTACCTGTCTTTCTTTTCTCATCATCCATTGTGACGGGGCTTCTTTCACATTTGGTTTTAATTTTCTAGCAATGCAGTGAGGAACCGTAACTGGAAATGTGTCAGAAGCTCTACCAATACGTAGATTGAGTGAACCCGGATGTATAACCACCACTGTGTTCACTTGTACTGGCTGAAAATAAAATTTTCATAAAAAATAAATACAACTATTAATGTAATACTATGTGTTTATCTAAGTGAGCTGTTAGAAAATACTAACCTTAAATATTTCAGGTTGCAAAAGTAAAATAAAACATCTACAACAAACACATACAAGGACAAGCAAATTAAACATCATCTGACTTTTACAATAACAAAGAAACGAAAATGACTGGTATTCAACACTGTATTATGTGAAGTTAGAATTAAACATCAAACATAGAATGGACATGATTTTTGTTCTTTTTTCACATAAAACTGAGCATTTCATGTTGTTGATGTATGTTTGTTATATTCTGGCAATACTTCTGGTTTAATTAGCATTTTTACATGACGTTTTAATTAAAACTGATTGTGTCTTTGATCATTTTTATTGTATTTAGAAATTGTGTTCATGCACGCATGGACACAGTTCAATTTTTTGTAAATTTTTTGTAAATGCATACAAGCATACAGTTTTGTGGCAAAATCAATTTAACTGATGCAGTTATATATGCAGGTGTCCATTTCACTAATTACTCTGCAGAATTCTTAAATTGCATATGGTACACTGCACAGAAAACATAGCTGTAATAAAACAGTTTACTCTACGTTTGACGTCTTATTCCAACTTCACATAACAGTGTGTTAATTATAATATTTTAGCCCAATATAACCCCAAATGTATTAATTCTAGTCCACAGTATACTGGTCTTATTACTAAGCCATGCAATGAATTTAGTGTTACTTTTGTTTAGGGCTTAATGAGCAAATGTCTTATCATGCAAAGACCATTTAGTGATGGAAAACTGACAGTTTACATTTTCATAATTTCAGATAACATTTCATAATTAATGTACATAATCACTTCGGATCTCTTGACATGTACCTCAAAAATAACAAACAATTATGTCCCAGCATTTCCCGCAGGATTTCTTGAAGGCATGTCGGCACGCCCGACACCCCACCCGGGACAAAACCGGCTCGACCCCCCCTCCCGAGATCATACCAATCCGACCCCCTTACCCCCCCTGAAATTGGCCGCACCGCCGGACCCCAGCTCCCCAAAATCGGCTGCAACATTCAACCCCACCTCCCCAAAATCGGCTGACCACTTGATCCCACCTCCCCAAAATAGGTATCGCGCGACCCAACCTTTCCGAAAACGGCTGCGACTTTCGAAATGCCGGCGGCATCAAATCGGCATTATCGCTTTAACTACCGCCCTTTATCGCTAGCCTAGCCTTTTGCCTGGCCTTTTGCTCGACCAGCACCTCTCTTTGCATTATCTTTAATTTGGAAATTCTTACTTTTATACAACTATTACAATAATTACTCCTACTAAAATCGCAATAACCGCGGTTTTCTTATTTGAATAAAAAATCCTTTGGAGGCAGTGTACATCACAATACTAGGCTGCATTTCTTATGGAATTAATTTTCAATCATACATGGTATTCAGATTCGTTGAAAAGCCTAGCTGTTTTTCCGCCTTGAAATTCTGTCATGACCGCTAGTTTTTTCAAACATTTTTTTATGTCATTAATTGTTTTCAGATGCGAAAGAAATCAATTGTTAATATCAGTTATACTAAATGCGGACATTTAAATCAGAATAAATCATATTTGTTTTTAAATACTGGAATATGCGGTTCCTAATCAACATAAAATACGGTCCTGTTTTTGCATGTAAAGAGCGTTTTTCAACAAAAGCGCGCGAAAATATGTTGCCATGCACAAGGTCACGGACGCCTCATGAAAAACGTGTGTGTACTGATCACGTGCTTAATTGCTGTGTTCATGTGAACAAAATTAAGTTTGACGACGTTAAATTCTGTTGTTTTAAAATAAGGCTCTATATTACACCATTCATTTGCATATTTTGGATTGTCAATTTGTTAAATGGATAAGAAAATTACTGGGATAAAATAAAATGTTAAATATAATAATAAAATGATTTTAAATGCCTGTTCACTTTTCCCGGCAACGCTAGTATTTGTTGTCAAACACTTTTTAGGTTGTTAGTAAGGTATAAACTCCGCCCTAAAAATTGCCGTATTTGATTGGCTAATGAGATCGTTGTGGGCGGAACTACATAGTTCAGTCCATGTCAATAACACTGTTGGAAGTTAGGCGTTATCGATCAATACGGCGTTCATTTATGGCCCTGTGGTTTAAGATCGGTGTTATAGATAAAGGGATTACGGGTTGTCGCTTTGAAAATTAAAGCATGTCGGCATTATTTAAGCATGTCTGCAAATGATTAACTGCTCTGAAGGCATGTCGGGCCCAACAAGCGAAACAGGCCTGCAGGAAACCCAATGATGCTCCCCAGTTTTTGCTTTGACCTATAACTGTGGCCTTGACCTTAAACTTAAGGGCCTGATTCATACGGCTGTCATGTTGAGGCAAAAACTGTGTAAAGTGAATCAAAATGCATTCAACAAGTTATAAGTCCAGACAAGCAAAAAGCCAATTTTGACTATTGACCATCTAGTATGACCTTGACCTTTAACCCACAGTTCTGGTTCATGTGCGTGACATGCTGTCTCATTTAGGCAAACATTTGTGCCAAGTAATTTGAAAATCCTTCAATCCATGGCCATGCCATTGTCCGGACCTCTAAGTGTGAACTTGACCTTTGACCTACGGACCTGGTTCATGTGCACTTCATCTTGTCTCATTGCAGTTAACATTTGTGCCAGCTAGTTTTAAAATCCATGGCAAGTTAAAGCACATACAAGCAAAGTGCCAATTTTGACCTTTGACCTCTAGGTGTGACCTTGACCTTTGACCTGGTGACGTGATCCATGAGGGGTACACACCAGTTCAATTTTAAAATCCCTCCGACCATGGCCAAGTTATAATGTGGACAAGCACAACAGCCAATTTATAATCAAACAATGAAATGAAAATTTCCTATTAAAACGTCTTATTTATAATCAAAGGACAATAACTCCCTGAAAAACCATCAGACTGGAACAACCTGACAATATGTGCATGTCAACCCTATAGGGATGCTGCATATGAAGTTTCATTGAATTCGAGTCATTAGTTCCTTAGATCAAGCGCGGAAACTAAGTACCGGCGAGATGGAAGAATAGCATAAAATGTTAGCGCTGGACGATTACTGAGCTACGTTTTATATGGGCAATATTCGCTGCAGCGCATAACCAGGGAAGGACCATTTCTGTGGTGGAACTGGAAGTTTTCCTTCTTTGTCTATATTGTTCCGAAGGATTTTGATTGCAACTTTCATGCCCCGAAATAATAAGTTATTGTGGATGGATTGCAATAAAAGTTGCATACCTGGACAGATATACCATTCCTAATTAATGTTCCATAAATATTTGTATGATAACACTTTAATTTTGTATGCCTGAACAATTTAACCCTACACACTATTGCATTTTTAAACTAATCTCGCTGTACTCCACTGTGTAAACTTTAATCGATATTCTGCTACGCTGTAGAAGTGTTACGTCATTCTATTGGTCAGTATCAGCATAGCCTCACTCTGATTGGTTTAAGTGCTAAACGAGGCTGCAATTTTGGGAATTTGTACATGCATGTGATAGATTTATACACAATTTTAAGTAGGATTTAAATGCATATATTAGGTAAATTTCAGCACATGTTACGCAGTATAACTGTTCTGTTTGACACCCCTAGTAATTTATATGTACTAATCAATTATATATAAATTAGTTTTCATTCTAAATATGAAGCATAATACATGGTTTAATTTAATATTTTTGTAATACAGCATACTATCATATTTTTCTGTACAATTATTTTTTATTTTTTTTTCAGAAAATTCAAATGTATCTGTATCTTAAAATATCTGTAAGAATAACCCCCAAATACAAGCAATGGCATTTGAATCTAACAGTTTTAACTATAGTCTATGGCTAGCATAAGTATAATCAAATGCATTGTGTTGTATTTGCTATATGTAAACATGCGTCCGAAATGTAACGTACGAAAATATGTACATTTCACAAAATAATCAAACTGTTCTATTCCTTGGTATTTCAATAGAAACTTAAATATGTGACCGAAAACTTATTTAATACTTGTAAATGAATGGAAAACATTTATATTTATTACAAAATACAGCATTTGACTGTTCAAGTTAGTTATTAAACGCTATTAAGTGTGAAACTGAAGAAAAGATAGCTACAATAAATGAAGTTTTAATTTATCAAATTACGAGAAGCATGTTTAATATACTTGATTATAATTTGGATAGGTCTTAACAGATTAATTTTAATACATTTTGGTCAAACGAACTCACGGGTATGCTGCGCGAACCGCTGTTACGTAAAAATAGCTTAAATTTATATTGGCATTACAGCAAACTGACAGTTTTTAACACGATCTTTTTACATGACACGGCTGTGAAAAAATATACATGTATCATTGCATTTAACAGTAGCAGTACACGCACGCTTTCCATGGGTGTTTTGTGTTGTTGATGGAGGTAAGAAATAATTAGCGTTTTTCTAACATACCACGATTTTGTCATGGAGATATGTACCGGTAATTACTATTAATAATTATGTGCAACTTAATAATTTTTGGAAAAATTAACTTGCTGTCACGCTTTGGCTATCAACGTGAGAACCCAAATTTCAAAATGGCTTTTTACAGCATATAAAATAATTAAATCCAACTGTTAAAACATTCAATGTTAATACATTTCACACTTCTGCAATTACTCGCCGACTTGCTGGCGACCCATTCTTTGTAATACTAAAATCTCTTTGCCACGATTTTAATTAAGCTGCATGTGATTTGAGCATCAAAGTGCAAAGCACTCCTTTGATGCGAAGCCGACATCCGTTTGAAGAGTAACTGCTCAAACATGTAAAATATGTCGTCAGCAACCACGAAATTTCATTAAAAACTTTCATTGTTCGTGTGCCGTAAATGGGAAAGTGCAGCAGTTTGATGCCAATTGTTGTGTTTCATATTCAAATACTCGTGATTTTCTACGTATGGATAATTTAAATAGGATTGATATATATATATAATAGGTAAGTGTTACACTTACTTTTATTCACGTACGAGCGATATTTGGGTTTGATACACTTTATTCGTAAATGACGTCTTAACAACTCACAGTCAATTTTAGCAATGCTTTCTAATTACACACAAAATTTGTGACATGTGTACCATATTTGTGACGTGTATTTCCATGATAAAAACGTGCTTTTCTAGAAATTCATACCAAATTCTGCATGGTCACGGACACCTCATGAAAAACGTGTGTGTATTCATATTACATCGGCAAAATCTGCGAGTTCTTTACTTTGATTGTGATGTAATATACATGTATCCGTGGGTTTTGTCGGTCGATGTCTACTCGGGAGATTAAGTATCCATTTGGGTCTATTGCGTAGTACATGTATATAGACATGAAGGTCAGTTTAACTAGTATTAGGCTGAATATACTGCATGATTAAAGAGGCAGGGCAGGATCAAAGGCGGCAGGGCGGGAGAGGCAGGGCGCCGCGCCCTGCCATTTAGGCCTAGCTGGAGCACTGTAGATGTATAAATATCCAATGTAATAATTTCCCTGTCAATTCTATAAATGTTTTCGCCATTTTCTGCAACAGCGCATTACAAATTACTTTTAAAATAACTACCCAGTTGCAGCCACTCTCATCCACTCGCAAAAATGGACAAAGTCGCATACAGTACATGAAGCAATCTGAATATGTCACAACCGTGAATACGTCATAAAAGTGTGTAGATTTTAATCTCAATGAGTCATTATTGTATAAGTTTCATTGCCTCTTTAAAGCAGCTTAGTCTGATAACTTAAAGTAGTGGTTAAATACACTTTGTAAAGTATTTATTATACAATTTAAATAACCGGCTGTTATACGTACCTTACCAGAGAAAATACCAGTGTTACAACATTTAACCAAAATAACAAATATACCACCAGTGTTAAACAATTTGGCTGGTGCAAATTTTGATATAACTCACTGATCAAACTACTTAAGTACATGTGTTAGTCACTGATCCAATTAAATGTCCATGAAAAGTATACACAATAAAATGTCTACCTGCATTGTGGCCATTTATTGTATAAGCATTATGCATACATGCCATATGTCCCGGATCATCCGGGATTGTCCCGGAAATGCAGTGCCCATCCCGCGATCCCGGATTTCATTCAGATGTCCCGGAAATCATTAAAACCGTGTATACCTATATTAGTAAAATTTTTGACAGATCACTAATCCCCTAATTTGTCTCCAAGGCAATGCATGTCCCATTAGGCAACGTGTCATAAATAAGCAATTAACAGCCTTGTCACACTTTCACTCTAATCGACTGCATTCTTAAGCTGCAATCAGTCACCGAGTAGCTCCGTCCTGAAGGCGGAGTTTCATCACACAGAAAAATCTATATTAACTAATTAAATCGCAGATTTACTTCAGTTCGCCAATGACGTAAACGATAGAACAATCAGCGTAATACACATTTAAACACACATTACAAAGTGTTTACATGCGCCCAGTGTTCTGGCGAGGTATCTCGAAAGGTGAGACATTTGCCTCACAGCTCATGAAAAATTGGGGACATTTCCAATTTTTTGGAGACACAAACAAAATACACCTACAATTTCATACAAATGATAAAATCAATAAAAATATTTATTTACCTTGACTAGTTGTGTCTTGTATAAGCGTCAGTGGTTGGTATGAGTTTAACCAACAGCAGTTAACATTAGAAACACAGTTAATGTTTTTTTTTAAATTATAAACTGTTCAACACAAATAACTGATATAACTAATAAACCTAAAATTAGTGACTTTCAATGGAAAACGTTATTCTTTTTGTACTTAATAAAAAGTGAACGCATCATAAAATTTTCTTCAACATTATAGGCAAGCCCACTGTGCTTTTAAACCAAGAATTTTGGAATTTTCGTTCAGGTGTTTACGTCAAATTCGTGACACTGTCACTTTGAGTTTCTGTAAAAGAAACTTCTAGACAGTCACCGGCTTTATTGATAGGGTTGCAGGCAGCTTGCGAAGCAACGGTCAGACTTGTATCGTTACCAACGAACTCTTATGTTTTGATGTTTTGCGAGGAGAAATTACCCAATATAACGTTCGAGGCTTTTTTTCTTAGGCGTCGCAGCAGACAACTACATCTTGGACAACAAAGCGAATACTCTTCAATATGGAGATAAAGCTCAAACGCATTATGTTATCGATTGGCTAAGATTGTAGCGCCATATTTAATTAAACCAATCAGAAAGCAGACCTCAATCGGATGTTTGATTCGTACTCGGTACACTTCGAGAGATTTGATATTCGTCCCCATATTGTTTCGCATTTTCGACGATTCGTGCCAGGAAATTTTTTATGCAACAAAAATCGCTACTGGACCAATTTTATTGCGACATTGGTGAAAAATAGGCAATAAAATCGCAATTTTGCGGCCTCGCCAGAACACTGTGCGCCAATTGATAACAAATTAGTACCTATAAACCCGACCATAAGCAAAAGAAATTTACTAGCCCGTTTCCGTTGTTCATAATACACTGCAGAACCGTTATTTCGCGATATCCAATATATCGCGGATCGGCCATAGATCACGATTTTTTTTCATGTACTTCAATATTTTACTATTACACGACGTTCATAAATAAATCCAGTTTGGTCAGGATTTTCGCGCCTACATCGCTACTCTTTCATTCACACACTTGAAGTGCGACAAACAATAATCCGACCCGCTCAACATAAAATTTTAACAGTTTGACGTCATCAGCTTACATAGCGCGTGCCACCCATGACAACGTCTTTCACTGCTGTCGCTTTAATTAGCAGGCGAATTACACGCCGTCCACATGGAGGGTGTATACAGTAAGTGTACGTCATAGAGATCAATAGTATACTGACCTATCTGAATGACAATAACGTTACCAATACGGCGCAACTGTTTCTTTTTTGTTCAGGAGGAAATGCTAACTGCACATCGTTCGCGATATAGATACCCAATTTTGTTTTCATGCGCTACGAAACTTTTATACAAAAGTAAAGATCTCCATGTTCTCTGCGCTTTTTTTATGACAATCAATACACCCACGCTTTCCATGTGGATGACGTGACATTGTACATGTCAACATAATTTTTGCGCGCTTTTCTAGCAGAACAAAGGATTTACACGAAATACATGTGCAGTTTAATTTTAAATAGAAATCGTGTTTGTGTCATGTGAACAGTAAAATTCCGAAAGGCGTTTGGGATTCCGAATTTATTATACGCAATTTGAAATTAATTATAAGGAATAATACTATAGTTTTATATACAAATGGAATATTTTACATATGGATATAACACATCGTGGATGATAAAAACAATGAAAAAGGTGCATTTATTACGTTTATGTTTTGAGATCGTGAACATATGCCAGTGTATACATGTATATCTATATGTACATGAATGACCTACCAAGTTATATCGGGATCCGGCTATATCGCGATCGCGATCCGTGGACCCCGCAAATCGTGATATAATGGATCTGCAGTGTATCCACATTTAGTTTACTTCATTAATAAGTCATAGTTTTTAAATACTTTCCTTGAATTTTCGGGTAAAATAATTATTTGTTTCGAAATTAGAAAATCAAAAATTCAGACTTTGAATTTGCACATAAATTTTTTATAGTGTATGTGAAGTAAAACCCGTGTTTTGCTAGAAGAGCGCTAAAAGTCTGCTGGCACCAACGACATCATGTTCTACGCATGGAAAGCGTGCATGTACCGACCATGTGCTTTGCTAAATATTGACGAGAGAACTGGGAATAAAAACTTTGTAGTGAAAGAACTTTGAAATCTTTACATTTTGTATAAAACTTTCTTAGTGCAATAACTTTGCGATCTTTAGCATGTTAATGAATTTTTTTATTGCTACGAGTTCTTATACAATATAACTGCATTTGATTTACTCCTATATACACCAACCTCATATCGGTAAGTGCTATTTTCCTGTAGCATCGTTCCGACATGGAAGCTTTAAAAGCTGCAAGTTCATATTTTTATTATTCATTTCACAATGATTCAACATTAAGTATAAACATTAATTTACCAATTGCATGCCAAAAAGTCAACATAAAATTTATTTTAACACTTAATCCTTATCCTTAAACAAATGCACTGTTCAAATTCTATGTAAAGTCCTCCATATTGCACTGAGTAATGTGAAACTTGCATACTGCTTTTTCATTGGTCAGTAAAAATACGGATCGCATATGGCAACAGAATCAAATCTATAGACAAAATATTTAACCATGTGCGCGGTAGAAAGCTGTGTCCACTATTAATAGATTTCGTTTAAAACCGAAATTGGTTTGATCACTTTCATCACAGAAATGTGTATAGGCGGGTGTAGTAGTTTATTTGATAACATTACGATGTTTTATTGATAATTGCTTGATTTATGTGCTGTTTTCTTATACAATATGGATTAATCATTATATGCATGATACTATTAATATTTTGAGGTTTAAGCAGAAAAATCTTAAGTTCACGTGAAATTGCTTTGCTACAGGAAATTAGTATAAACTGCTTAGACGTAGTGTGGATTCTGCCCATACAAAAAATAGCTCAGAATCCACCGATTACGTCTCATTATTTGGACTACATTCGATTGGAATAAATACATATTTTAAACCTGGACAAATAATTCATACACGTACATATCCTGGAAGATCAGTAAAAATCCCGGAAATGTGCGGGCCGAGTCCCGAAAATGATCCAAAAAAATATAGCATGTATGGCATTGTTTTGCAAACCAATGCATCGCGAAAACATATTGCTACAATATAAAAACCAAATGCAAACGTTGATGTTATAGGTGACAGTCCATGAAATACAACAATATAATATACCTCATTAATACAGTCGCTTGCAACCTGTGTGTAAAGCCTTTTAGATGAATTAACTGGCATTTTCCTATTGTGCTATGATTGTTTTGAGTTTGAATGATGTATTACGTCATCAAAACTTGCGTTTTAACACGTCTAAAGTGCGGCTCTGTAATTGGAGCATCCGGCGCTCATGACACAATCCTGTAATCGTAATCTTATATATCATACGCTTCTAAAAGTATTGTTTTTATTTTTAATATTTGCGTAATGGATGTGTTATGCATAAAACTATATAAATCAAGAGGGCCACAACGGCACTGGGTCACTCAGATGTTTGAAGTAAAATGTTGACAACAGATGGCGGAGCGCTAACAGCCATATTTTTTAACGAATCGAAGTAATTTGAAGGAATTTGGTATATAGTCGCCCCAGGAACATTTCTGTGAAATTATTAAAAGTTTTAATACAGCCAACAAGGAAAACTGTCACGCCCCCTGGTGGCTTTGTTTTAAAATGGATCAAATGATTTGAAGGAATTTGGTAGACGGTCACCCAGAAAACATTTCAGTAAAATTATTTAGACATTTATTTTAAATCCAGGAAATGGTTTCAGACAAGAAAATGTGTAATGTTTTAAATATAGCCATTTATGGAAAATCTGCCCCGCCCCTGGCGGACATGTTTTCTAACGATTCAAAATTATCTGGAGGTCTTTGGTAGAGGGTCACCCAAGGAACATTTCTGCGAAATTATTTTAAATCCAACTAGTGGTTTATGAGAAGAAGATTTTGAAATTGTTCAGTAGAGCCTTATAAGGAAAACTGCTCAACCCACTGGCGGCTATGTTTTTAACGGATGAAAATTAGTTAAGGAATTTGGCAGAGGGTCACCCAAGAAACATTTCTGTGACATTATTTTGAAATTCAACCAGTGGTTTCTATGAAGTTTTCAATATAGCCATGTAAGGAAACACTGCCCTGCCCCCGGCGGCCATGTGTTTAATAAATCAAAATAGCTTGAAGAAATTTTATAAAGGACCACCCAAGGAATATTCATACCAAGTTTGGTTAATTTCCACAAAGCGATTTCAGCGGAGATTTTTTAAAGTAAATTGTTGACGACGGACGACGAAGACGACGGACAACTACTGGCCACAAAAGATTAAGGTCTAAAAAATAAAAAATAATAATTAAAATGTCACTACTCGGAGATTTTTCAATCTTTTCCGATTACTAATAAAAGGATAAGTAATTTACGCATCAAATATATCTATAAATTGATATATACGCATCTGCGCATCATAACTTTGGTTTGATTTAAAGATGTGAACTATTCAATTTTCATATTCTCATCAAATAAATACACATTCCATTGAAATAAGCTCCTTGTTCTTTTGTACTACGTGATGAATATCTTAACTCGTACTTGACAAAAGGCAAACGGTGAATGTTAATGTTTATATTAGTATATTACGTGAATTGGGCCAAAATATTTCTAGTACAAATGGCAGATAAATGGAAATTGTTGTAAAGTTAACAAACTGAAATGCTTTTAACTGAAATGACAAAGATGAATATTGTGATAATGCAATTCGGAAAATGGATTTAAAAAATCACCAAAATAGTTCGGGTTTGTATTTGAACATCGCGTGGTACGGAATAGATTCAATACCTTCTTTAGTAAGGGTTATAATTGTATTTGATTTCTATTGTGCAATATTTGCACAAATAAATGAATGTAAGATCTAAAATGACGGCGCTTAGTCATTCGTATAAAAAAAAGATACAAACCAAAACTTGAAAACTGGAAAGCACTAGTATTCAGATTTCAACAGTTGGAGAAAATGTACCTGTTTATTTTAAATGTTTTGTGCTTTTTAATTAACTCGGTGGATTGTGCCCGTAAGTAATATTGTTTACGTTTTTGACGTGATTCACGTGTGACTACATATTATTATATGTTTTCCACATACATTCAAGTATAACAAGAGCAGTCAGACGACAGCGCGCTCGACTATTCGAAGTTTTTCAGTTGGTACATATTTTGGAAAGTGGAACCGGGCATAAATATGTTGAAATACAAAACTGAGTTATGGCAATTATTTCATCAAATTATTCCAAGTTTCAAGTGAAAGCCTTATTTACTAGTAGTTAATAACTTGTGTAGTTTTGAAGCAATAGATGTTTTGAATATAAACGTTACCAGAAAATCTACTTGAAAGGGGGGCAAAAAACTCTAGATCTGTCAAAATGCAAAACAGAGTAATAGGGAGGTTGCCCCAGATGCTGGAGTTGGTGACAAAAGTATGTTCCTGTTTTCAAGTGAATAACTCATGTAGTTCTGAAGTTACAAAAGTTTGGAATATAAACCAGAAAATCTATGTGCAAAAAGGGGATAACTCTGACAAAATACAAAACAGTTATGTTATATGGAATGTTGCCCCTGACAATGGAGTTGATGACAAAGACATATTCCAAGTTTCAAGTGAATAACTTATGTAGTTCTGCAGTTGCAAAACTTTAGAATATAAACTTGAACCAGAAAATCTATGTGAAAAAGGGGCATAACTCTGTCAAAATACATACCTTAACAGACTTATAGGGAATATTGCCCCTCACACTGGAGTTTTAATGAAAACGATATATTCTAAGTTTCAAGTGAATAATTTTTTTGAAGTTACAAAACTTTTGAATATAAACTTTAACCAAAAAATCTATGTGAAAAAATGCGCATAACTATGTCACAATACAAAACAGAGTTATGGGGAATGCTGTCCCTGATACTGGAGTTGATGAACAAGTATATTCCAAGTTTCAAGTGAATAACGTATGTAGTTTTGAAGTTACAAGACTTTTGAATAAACACTTTTACCAAATTCAGACGCGGACACCGACGCCAGGGGTAGTAGGATAGAGCACCTATTCTTCGAATAGTCGAGCTAAAATCAATATAAAGTCATGAATATGGCATAAGGTACACATTTTTGCTATCATGTGTGTGTGTGACCAGTCGCACGTTAATGACGTCCGTTTGAAAATACGCCTATCGGACTATCTTTAAAACTTCATAAAAACGCGAAATATTTAAAGAATTTGCTATAAATTATACCAAATTATTCCACATAAAATTTGCTTTATTTTGATTAGTCTCATAACATACATTATTTTGTAAATTTATTGCAAGAAAAGCATACGTCATCGTCAAACGTCAAATTCTGCAATGTCCCGCGTAACAGTTAATTTCTGTTTGAAACGAAATGTCGTCTGTATTTCCCCGGCGCTAAAAGATACACGTCTATTTTTTCCATGTGAGACCGAGACCTCATTTCCGTTTTCAACTGCGAAAAAAACAGGTGATTAGTAAAATCTATATAAGGTAAAATTTGCAAAAAAAGAAAGTCCGTTGATTGTCCCGGCCAACATAGGGGACATTAGGGTGTTCACAAATGCTTTTATAATAAAGTGAAGATGTAGACTAAAGGTACGGAATTTTGGTCAAAATGTTGAATGTGTATTCTTTTAAAAATACGGTGAATTTGCAATTATTCAGATTATAATTAGATACCTTTTACACCATG
The DNA here is from genome assembly GCA_027627225.1 of Congeria kusceri. Classification (NCBI taxonomy): domain Eukaryota; kingdom Metazoa; phylum Mollusca; class Bivalvia; order Myida; family Dreissenidae; genus Congeria; species Congeria kusceri. Next base: position 21,552,600 of record CM051035.1, read on the forward strand.
CGTGTATTTCCTTTAACGATGTCCGAAACGTCATTTTATTGTAAATTGCAAGAACACGGCGGAGATCAAATTCGTGTTATTATTTTTTGATGTTATTTATTTTTAAACTTAAACATATAATTCACAACAAGACATGTCAGGGTTAACGATTTCAAAATATTGCCACAATCGTTTCATTATATACATTATTACAGTTTTACTAAAAATCTAAACAATGTCCGCCCGATTTATCTGATACGTTTTTAATTCCTCTGTTATCGAAATATATACAAACATGTTTCAGAAATGCTTTAGAAGATATACATTCCACAAGTAAAAATTATTGGAAAAACGTAATGCGCGACAATAAAAATGATGTTTTGGTGTTTTTCGGCGTAGCTGTCTAATATCACTTTTGACCCAGATTTTCTTGCGATAATTATGCAGCGGGAAAATTGAATGCCAATAGAATTGGGCAACTTTTCTAATTCTAGGGAATGCAAACTTCAAACAATTGTTTAACGTATACCAATAAGTGTTGCATACTTTTGGGAATTAAAAATTTACATAATTGTTTACATAAGCGGTTAAAATGAAGTTATATACATATCTTCAACATATGCTCTAGAACTGAGGCTAATTATGAACGTATTTTCTTATTGTATGCCATAAACAGAATGCTATATTCATTCACGTAACGAAATAACTATTTTGTTTAGCCTACATTTTTATATAAGCGATACGCTCTATAAATAGCAATTGTGCAATGTTCCCATTTATAAATCACATTCACAGCATTGCCGTTCCATGTAGCCCATTGATTGTAGCGAATTCATCACAGTCCAGAAACAGCAGTGTCATGCTAAAAATAGCGCGCGTAGCTAGCAACCGTTGTATAGCTGTGTTAATATACTCGTACATGCATCAATAATAGCGTTCAGAGAATCATAAACCTAAAAATTTCAATAAATGGGGAATTTATATTTATAAACTTACTGTTAATTTGAATTAAAATTGTGGTTACGATTTATTAACGATTATTTATAATTGCAGCTTTCTATCAACTTCTCCAGTAGATGTTATGTAATCTATAAAAAAAGATGATACATTTTCTATGGATAAAATGTTGTGAAAGAAGATTCGGAATACGTCGAATTGTTATTCGCGTAGCATGAATACACATTTTGCAATACTAATTATACACAGGAACCCCTGATATATCATATTTCTACTGATATAATTTGAAATCGTCATAGTCTAATGAATTGTTATGGTTGTTTTATCAAAAATAAAGTCTTAACATTTCAAAAACCGCTGAATGTTCCCTGACTATTGCTTTTTATTGGGATACACAGTATAAATGCTTATTTGACTTCAGATCGTTATTATATTAGATAACTAACATGAATGGTATATTACCGGTACTATAAATAACTATATAGACTCGTCTGATACATAATAATTTTAATTCATTCCCGAAATTATTTTCTTACATTGTTAATTTGTTAAATTGGCTTGACAAATTCAGATAACAATTATGTTAACCTAAATTATTTTGGTTATTCATATATTTATGGTGGAAACATGGAGCTGTATGATTGGTTTATTCACAGCATATATATTAATGATAATTTTATTTAATTTTTAAATTAATAAATTTATCTCAAATTAACTTTTGGGTCCGAGAAGTTTTCTTATAGAGTCCGAAATCTGGGGTCCAATAAGTCTCCTAATATTGGTGGGGACCAAAAAATCTGGGGTCTGAGAAGTCACGTAACCGATCATTTTGGCCGTCTGTTTAGGTAATTTTTTAATGACATCTCAATATTAATTTCAACGCCGATTGTCTTTTTTTTTAAACATTTCTTGTTTAACGTTCTTAAGAATGTCCCCTGTTCTTGAAAAGTATGCTTGTTTTTTAATAATCATATATATATATATATTTGTAATAATTGCTTCTTTTTTTTCCTATCACCTTTTAATTTTTAAATCTTATAATGAAACAGTAAACAGTGTTTTTAGTAATGTGTGTAAATTTCATTAAATTATGATTTGGATTTCTTCATGTATTGCGCCTTTATAAATGTCCCCTATACAGAATATAAACGTTATGTTGGGTAGACGTCATTCAGGCGTTTCTTCCGCTAGGAACGGTTGTTTTTTTTAGTTGCATTTATAATACGAATGCGCTGAACTATGTAATGCTCAACAACTACGGATATTATTTTAAACATATTTATGGATATTATTTTAATGTTGTTATAAAGAACTTTTTTGGGTGGGGGTGGGGGGGGAGGGGGTTTCCGACAAAAATGGACAAATTATGTGTTATTCTGATCGCACATAATAGCATGCTAAAATATAAAAAAAGATAAACAGAAGTATAAATGAAAAATGGGAAATACTTATTAATATGAATCATCAATTTTGAGCGAGAATACAAAGTCAAATTTACAAAAGTGTCGGGAGATGGGATAACGCGCTAAGGCTACTTAATATGCAATATGAAAGGGACCGGAAACGGAAGTGGCGTGCTCGGAACAAACTAACCACGACAGTTGACTTGCCGTATGTATTATCATATGCTCTGACATGAATATATGACGAGTAAGTCGTATCCACTGGCAACTATTCATGAATACACAGGCGGGTTTGCTGCTCAGTATATGAGCCGATATTTATTGATGATACGTTTTCGACAGTAGGAAATTGAATTTAAGATTTTGTCTTCTTAAGTTTAATAAATACTTAAAATATGGTTTATTCCTAATTGATTTAAGCCTCCGAAGTAATATATAAATTTGTTCGTACATAAGACAATAAACTTAAAACGTTTCTTATTAAAACGGTAATAGGCAGCTTGACATATTGACGCAACGTCGTGTTACGCTACCAGGAACGAATAACGTGCGACTGGTCATGTACGTACGTATACGAGAAAATACAATGGTGTACTGAAAAACAAAACAACACAATATAATGTCAAAAGGAATACAATTTCAAATGATTATGACTCACATGTTTAAAATGATTTCAAACATATCTATTTAATTACAAAATACCGTATCTTAAAGTAAACATTAATAGGAAATTTGATACGGGAATAATTTGTGTAATAAGGCCTGATTTTTCTAAACCTACCAACCAGGCAGGAAAAAACAAACGAGTCGATAAAAAAACATGTTCCTTTCACAACTTGTTCATGGCAGTTGTACAAGCTAAAGCACATGTTTACTATCAAGATTATAATAGATCATCTTCGTAGTGGGAACCTAATTTAACAGAGAATGTTAACTGTGTAAATTGATTAGTTGCGCACTTGTTTGATATATTGGTAAGGCGTAAAAAATACGTTTATTCAGGTTACCCGACCTACCCTAAAACAATGTCCCGACCCTTGAACATTTTATTGGGGTTGTCAGATATTTTTATTTATGTTTTTTAAATAAGTAAATGTTGTTGTTGTTTTTGTTGTTAAATAAGTGTTTAGTTTTGATAGAATCCACTTTAAAACAATGTTTAAAGATATTACAGATCTGTTTTGAATATTAATTCAGTTTTAGAATCTTGAAGGTGACCATTTACTTTAAAAAAAAATCCCTACCTACCTACCCTAATTTTTGGGGTCATGTAACCTGAAACAAGTATATTATTTTACGCCAAAATATACATTAAGTCATTGTTTTCCCAATATCAGTCTGAAGATCATAATTATTATATAGGTATTAACAAACGCTGAATTTTACCCCAAAGAATATAATATGAGACGCGTCGTGGGAAACCCGGTCTTCATGTGCGTAAAGTGTCGTCCCGGATTAGCCTGTGCAGTCCGCACAGGCTAATCCAGGACGGCACTTTCTGCCTACAGTGGATATATGTTTAGAAAAGACTTCCTTGAAACAGAAAATACCATAAAGCGGAAAGTGCCGCCCTGGATTAGCCTGTGCGGACTGCACAGGCTAATCCGGGACGCCACTTTACGCACATGCATTAAGACCGGTTTTCCCACAACGCGCCACATATTATATAGTTGCAAACATCTTCATAATCATAGACAAATGTTTTAACATAAATTAAATTGGATGGATACACATTTGAAAATATGTCCTTAAAAGGACAATACAAAATAGTAATAAGACAAAACATACCAATTCAAAGTGTTTTAGATATATGTTCGTTAAGTTACTGATTTTCATTGTACTGCAGCATGCTCTGGACTGTTTGGATCAGGCCCAGTTAGTAGTGGTAGCGGCGGCAACAGCGACACCGTATCAGGTACAGTAGCGGATCCAGCCCCCACCCCCACCCCTAAAACTTCGCTTCGCTCGATCAACTTCGTAAAAACATACACATTTACTTCAGTAAAATATACCCGACCTATCCCACCCACCCCTACGAATTCTTAACGGCCTTGTTTAAGGAATCTCTGACCTTTCCATGGGATAATCCACTCTAGGGCCTAAAATAAAATATTGTTTGTTTCCCCTCCCTCGACCGAACCAGCAAAATCGCCGCGACCCAAAAAATGCTATAGACGAAAGAAAACAATATTTTATTTTATTTGTGTGTGAAAATGCGGGGTGCAAATCCTTACAAGAATCCAATAGCGTGTACAAATCTTACTTTCAAAAGACGCTTATAAAATGACTTTAAACGGACAGTTCTCGGTAACGCGTAATTACCGTTAATTGGTGAAAGGAACCGTGTACTATGAATATGAACTAAATACTATGAACTAAACCATCATTTCTATGCGGACGATTCCCAGCTATACCTATCATTTGAACCTGTAGATGTTATTTCATAAATTGAAGTTATAAAGCGCGTAGAAGCCTGCCTCAATGATATTGTCTCCTGGATGCTCCACAATATGCTAAAACTTAATGCAGACAAAACGGAACTTATACTGTTCAGCTCAAAGCGCAATGCGGAGCATATATCGGAAGTGACTATTAAAGTGGGAGATTCTGAGATAAAATCATCTTCATGCGTTCGAAATCTGTGGGCCTTTCTCGATTCCAAGATGAACATGGAACAACATGTGAATTCTGTGTGCAGGTCTTGTTATGCCGAGTTGCGACAAATAGATCATATAAGAGAATATCTTACAATCAATGCAGCCAAAACTCTTGTTAATTCCCTTGTAACATCCAGACTTGACTACTGTAATGCCTTGCTTAGTGGTCTACCAAAGACAACATTAAACAAACTACAAACGGTCCAAAATACTGCAGCCCGTATCATTACGAGGACTTCTCGTTTCAACCACATTACACCTGTGTTAAAGGAGCTTCACTGGCTCCAAGTACAACACCGGATTGAATTTAAAATACTGACGAACACTTATAAAGCCTTAAATGATCAGTCTCCATGCTAGGTCAAAGACATGTTAAAGGTGTATAAACCACAGCGTGTCTTACGGTCTCAATGTGACTTTCTGACTCTCGTGGTTCCAAGATCCCGTACAGTCGCATACGGTGACCGTAGCTTTGCAACAACAGCTCCTAAGTTGTGGAATGCGCTTCCGATGGGAATCCGGAACTCCTATACTCTTGACGCTTTTAAAAGACCTCTGAAAACCCATTTCTTTTGAAAGATATATTTTTCCTGGTGTTTATTTTAAAATTGAAGATTACCTGTGTAATATCTTACAGTTTGTTTCCCTCTTTTATTTGATTGTATAAGGCACGTGAATTTTAGCTTTAGTCCTCATGATAATAATATGTCTTATTTTTTCCTTTACTTTAAATTAAATTTAATTGTTGTTTTATCTTTTAACACTTTATATTTCAATGTTGATACATATATTGTTCCTTTAAGATGTGTATATGTTGTTGTTTTTTATATACTTGTAAAGCACTTTTGAACGTATTTTAAATATGAAAAGAGTGCTATATAAATTTGGTATAATAATAATAATAATAATAACTCGCGTCAGACGTCTTATTTTGTTTAAAAAAAAAACAATTACTAGATCTAGTAATAATTAACAAATGTGCTATTCAAACACATCAATGCACACGGATTAGAATTATGCAAAAAACTTTGGCTGAGGCAACATCTGAATGAAAGTTAGCGGAACTAAAGTCCTTGTCAAAAATGAAAGTAAATAAACTTCTGCGCCTTTTATTTTTATTTTAATTTATCAAAAATGTTCTGTTGCTTTCTTTTTATTAATGAACAAAGTCCTATTTGTTTTCATTTACATAGAATGCTAATTCATTTATGCTCTAGCATTTGCGTTGTTCAGATACAGTATTACAGATTGATACTTTTAAACACTATCCACGTGCTAAGCGTGTAACACGCTTTTCAGCTACAAACTGCTAGCCGCAGTTTGACAGTCACCGTTGATATAGTTGTTGCCAACAGCGTTCTTCTTTGGATGCCCGGCAAATTGCAACGTCACGCTATTACTCCTTAGTTTTAACAGGTTTTTATTATTAACGCTCTCGTTTTCAACGTATGTTATTATTTGTTCAATTTTGATAACATTATTGTAAGGTAATTAGAACGCAATATTACGGAAATAAGCAGAACGTTATTAATCTACTACAACGAAAATATTAAGAATTTATACTATTACGTAACATTTCGAACAGAAGGAAAACATGAATGAAAATGACTTATTGTGTATAAAAATAACATATTTGTCCGACCTACCGACTCACCCTTTATAAGCATGGGTCGCGGGAGGGGAAACAAACAATATTGTATTTTCTGCCTAGTGTATTGGTCAAACATAAAATCTCTTATCAGTATCTGCAATATTTTCTCTCAGTTGACTGAGCAATTGCAGAGTTCATTTCAATTGCAGCAGTGTATTGCTGTCAGCTGATAAGGGTTGCCACACTGTGTCCACACTGTGACCACATTTTTTTATATAAACTAGCAGGGCTCACCACTTTTCTTAGTGGTAACTACTTTGCGGTAGATAAGGGTAATCTATAGTACTTTGCGGTTAAGTCGGGTCATTTAGACTACTTTGCGGTAGAGACTGGTAATCTATGGTACTTAGCGGTAGTGGCGGGCAATCTAGAGTATTGTGCGGTAGAGGCGGGTAATCTAGAGTTTAAATTGTAGAAGATGCGGGTAAGTTAGACTACTATGCGGCAAAGGCGGGTAATCTAGACTACTTTGAGGAAGATGCGGGTACTCTAGAGTACTTTGCCGTAGAGGTGGGTAATCGAGACTATTTTTCGGTAGAGGCGGCTACTCTAGACCACGGGGTTGTAGAGACGGGTAATTTAGAATACGTGGTGGTTGCAGCGGGTCATCTAGACTACATGGTGATTTTTGCAGCGGGTAATCTAGACTACGTGGTGATTGCAGTGGGCAATCTAGAGTACGTGTTGATTGCAGCGGGTAATCTATAATACTCTGCGGTATAGGCGGATAATCTAGGCTACATTGCGAGAGAATAGGGTAATCTAGAACCCGTGGTTGTAGAGGCGGGTAGTCTAGACTACGCGGCGATTGAAGAGGGTGATCTAGACCACGTGGTAGTAGAGGCGGGTAGTCTAGACTACGTGCATGGTGATTGAAGCGGGTGATCTAGACCACGTGGTAGTAGAGGCGGGTAGTCTAGACTATGTAGTGATTAAGGCGGGCAATCAAGACTAAGTGATGGTAAAGGCGTGTAGTCTCGAGTATGTGGGTATTAAGGCGGGTAATCTGGACCACATATAGGGGTTACTTTTGGCGGCATTGACAGTTTGCGCAGATAATATCTTGAGAAGTTTTTGTGATATTATTATTAAACTTTATGGAAGTGTTAGTATGCGTAAAAGGAAGGCTAAATTCGATTTTCGGCGTGCCCCTTTAAAAAAAATAGTTCAAATAAGACTTGTGCATACAATAACTTTTCTGTTCAATTTTTATGAAACTTAATGGAAGTGTTAGTAGGCATAACAGGAGGTCAAGTTCGGGTTTTGGCATAATTGCTCATATCATACTCGAGTTATGCCCCGACAGGCGACACGCGGGGTTCTAGTTGGTGGTATAGAGGCGTGTAATCTAAGGTACTTAGTGGTATAGCGGTGGGTTATTCAGACTACGCGGCGGTATAAATGTTACATAGACATGGTGGTATATCCGGTCAGCTAGACAACATGGTGGTATATCCGGTCAGCAAGACAACATGGTGGTGTATCCGGTCAGTAAGACAACATGGTGGTATATCCGGTCAGCAAGACAACATGGTGATATATCCGGGTTTATATTTAGACTACGTGAGTAGAGTCAGGAAAACAGTTTTCTCGACTACCGGTATATAGTAGTAGACGTAGACGTAGAAGTAGTAGTAGTAGAAGTAATAGTAGTAGTAGATGTAGTAGTAGAAGCAGTAGTAGTAGTAGTAGACGTATTATTATTATTATTATTAGTAGTAGTAGTAGTAGTAGTAGTAGTAGTAGCAGTAGTAGTAGTAGTAGTAGTAGTAGTAGTAGTAGTAGTAGTATAGTAATAGTAGAAGTAGTAGTAGTAGTAGGAGGAGGAGGAGTAGGAGTAAGAGTAGTAGTATAGTAGTAGTAGTAGTTGTAATAGTAATAGTAGAAGTAGTAGTATCAGCAGCAGCAGCAGTACTACTGGTAATAACATTTTGTCTGTACAGGTAACCAGTATGTGGCGCTAGGCCATATGTTCAACTGCTGCGGTGTGGTCACACAGTGGGAATTCAACGCGATAGCTGCCAATCAGACAATCTACTTTCAAATATGGCAACCCCTGGGGAACTCAGTGTACAAACTGGTTGGTGAAAATATATACTATGCAGGTAAGTGCTCAGGGTACGATCTCAACGGAAATCACAGTATTACCTGTGATAATAGATATTGGCCACCATTTTATTACAGGGTGAGTGAACAATTTGAGATTATAACCTATACTGTACACGTTACAGGGTGAGTGAACAATTTGAGATTATAACCTATACTGTACACGTTACAGGGTGAGTGAACAATCTGAGATTATAACCTATACTGTACACGTTACAGGGTGAGTGAACATTCTGAGATTATAACCTATACTGTACACGTTACAAGGTGAGTGAGCAATTTGAGATTATAACCTATACTGTACACGTTACAGGGTGAGTGAACAATTTGAGATTATAACCTATACTGTACACGTTACAGGGTGAGTGAACAATCTGAGATTATAACCTATACTGTACACGTTACAGGGTGAGTGAACAATTTGAGATTATAACCTATACTGTACACGTTACAGGGCGAGTGAACAATTTGAGATTATAACCTATACTGTACACGTTACAGGGCGAGTGAACAATTTGAGATTATAACCTATACTGTACACGTTACAGGGTGAGTGAACAATCTGAGATTATAACCTATACTGTACACGTTACAGGGCGAGTGAACAATTTGAGATTATAACCTATACTGTACACGTTACAGGGTGAGTGAACAATTTGAGATTATAACCTATACTGTACACGTTACAGGGCGAGTGAACAATTTGAGATTATAACCTATACTGTACACGTTACAGGGTGAGTGAACAATCTGAGATTATAACCTATACTGTACACGTTACAGGGTGAGTGAACAATCTGAGATTATAACCTATACTGTACACGTTACAGGGCGAGTGAACAATCTGAGATTATAACCTATACTGTACACGTTACAGGGTGAGTGAACAATCTGAGATTATAACCTATACTGTACACGTTACAGGGTGAGTGAACAATCTGAGATTATAACCTATACTGTACACGTTACAGGGTGAGTGAACAATTTGAGATTATAACCTATACTGTACACGTAACGTTCAGTGCATGACAACTGAACTGTAAACAATTTCAGACTACGCAGGATATTATTTTGGGATAAATTAATATGTTCTTGTACTTCAAAAATAAAACCACCACAACGTAAAGCACTCTTTAAATAGCTGTTAACAGTAATGTTTTCCGATATTTCTGTTAACCAATGCTTCCTTGTACGAGGATAACAAAGGTATTACCCCGAAAATTAATATACAGTCTGTCTAACTCGAAAATAAGCCCAACATAGAGTTAATGACAATCATACAATATTTTATCGTTTTTAGAAACTCCAATGTATATTTTTATCCAGAAAGAAAAAAAATGTTTGTTGCACTTATTTTGAGATTTTTTATGTCCAATGAGTGTTTGCAGGACTCGTGAAGTGCTGCTAGCACGACCTATGTATGTGCGTACTTGCCCATTAAATTTAAATGATATTTATATTGTTATCTTAAAATGTATATGTAAGCTTACATATTAGTATAACATGATTTTGACATGGTATTGCCTGTTATAACAATGGGACCATAATTATCCTATATATTGTTCACCTGCATGGTCCAATCTAACAACGCTCTACTAATAATATAAAATACTACACTTACATCACTGTTATAAACAACACCCTAGATTAATTAGCTTCTTTTTATATTCTTTTTAAACGAACTTATACCTCATATTTTACAGTCGACATACCGTCGATATGTCCCTTTATATGTGTTCGCGACTACAGTTGGTAATTTCCTTTTTATAGGCTCCACCGGTAAACAGACCGTCATTTTCAGCACTGGAGATCGGATTGCAGTGAACAATAACTATGCATTCGGATGGTATATACTGAATACTTATTATGCCGGTTAAATTTCGCTGTTACAAGACGGCGACGATGCGACAATGCGATAATTTACTTTTTACTTTCTGCAGATCTCGCAATTTGAAAAACGTGGACACACGAAATTTGGACGATATTTATCGTCCAAATTGTATCGTCCAAATTTCGCGAGTTTATGAAACTCCATACAGCGATAATTATCGCCCAAATCTCGAATCGTCAAAGTCTTGTACACAGCCATTATAATTATCGCCCAAATGTCGCATTGTCGCACCGTGTGCTAGACCGCGACCATGCGAGTAGTGGGCGATAGTTATCGCCGCGTACAATTTGATGGACATGCGAAATTTGGACAATACTTTAATATCTTCCAAATTTCGTAAGTCTATATAATTTCTCAGTGCGAGATGTGCAGAAAAACTAGTAATGAGGCGCGTCGTGGGAAAACAGGACTGAAATGCATGTGCGTAAAGTGTCGTCCCGGATGAGCCTGTGCAGTCCGCACAGGCTGATCCGGGACGGCACTTTCCGCTTTTATGGTATTTTCTGTTTCAAGAAAGTCTCTTCTAAACATAAATCAACTGTAGGCGGAAAGTGCCGTCCTAGATTAGCCTGTGCGGACTGCACAGGCTAATCCGGGACGACACTTTACGCACATGTATTAAGACCGGTTTTCTCACGACGCGCCAAAAATGTGTCCACAGACACGGATGCCCCCACCTATGCATCCATTTCAACATGGCGCCGGTTTGTCTGTATGCCTACATATTATTTTGCAAAAGGAAAAGTGTTCATTTATATTGTACTTTCTGCTAATGTATTCTCTTATTATGTGAAGTAAGATGACGTATCACAAAATAGTGTTAATCCTGACAAACAATCAATAAAGGGTAGTAATTAAAACTTTTATGCAGTTATGAGTTATGGTTCTTGTATGCTTCACATACTCTTGCTGATTATTTACAGAATCAACAAAAAGCCTTTATCATGTTAAGACTGTTGGCGGAAGCCAACGGTCTTATGAGGGTACTTTCCAAAACAGGCATCGCGGAAAACTACTTCTTTTCTTTGCAGGCTATTAGTCAGTAAATAGAAACCAGAAAGGTTCCTTCTTCAAATCAGCAAAATTTCACACCTGTTTCCTTACAGTTTTATTATTTAAAATAATATATTTAATATGTGTTATAATGTATATAAAACAATATATTTAATATGTGTTATAATGTATATATCATGTGATTTATTACAATAACAGTTTCTAAAAATGTAAATTTATAAAAAAAAATGTAACTTTAAACTAATGACACCCCTACTTTCGCTATTTACTTGTATGTAACCGAAATATTCACCAAGTGTCCTGGAATAAGACCACCAAATTAATGCGCTACATCGGTTATTTTTGACTCGTTGCGAATGTGTTTTTTCTTGTTACCTACTCTCATTCTGAATATTTTGACAACAACTTACTGCAAATTATTAATTTAAACTGTAGTATCGAAAATCAAGAGCTTGCATCTTATGACCTACTTTTGACTCAGAAGGCTCCGAAGCACTAACATTCGGTGCTCCTAACTACAACGCTTCATCGTTTATTTTGGCCCGTCGCAGATTGACTTGTTAACTGGCATGTATATAATTCCGTTTACATAAGATAATTAGTCGAAAAGAATATTTGTTCGTTACTTACAAACTAGTTTTTATTATGATGTCGTATACTATTGAAAAAGAAGCCACATTATAAAGTTTAATGGCGGGAAATTTTTAGCAAAAAAAAATGAACTCATAATTCACACGCTTTTAGTTTCATTTGCCGCCAACAGTCTTTCTACGCTGTCAGCGTTTTGACTGAATTACGGAATCCGGTTAGTGCCATATGGAATATCGTGCCTCTTACGGCGAGGGCGAGACACGAGAATTGCGCGAAACACGATATTCCCGCAGACACGAAGCGAGACACGATATTGTAACACGAGATCTCGCACTGTCACAGTAGCCCATACCACGATATCTCGCGGCAAAATATCGTGTCTCGCTTCGTGTTTCGCGCAATTCTCGTTTCTCGCTTCGTGTCTCGCGGTAAAATATCGTGCCTCGCTTCGTGTCTCGCTCATTTCTCGTGCCTCGCGTTCAAAGGTCGAGACACGAGATGCGAAGCGAGACACGAAGCGATACACGATATTCAGGCGAAACGCGAAGCGAGGCACGATATTATATCGTTCAAATATCGCCCGAATCTCGAGTATCGCGGTAAATTTCCAAACCACGATACAGGAAACACGAAGCGAGACGCGAGAATCCGGCGACATGCGAAGCGAGGCACGATATTGTATCGTTCAAATATCGCTTGAGTCTCGCGTCTACCGGTGCACCAGAAATTTATCACGTTGTAGTCGTTTGATATTATTTTGTAAAAATATGATGATGATGTTGTTGTTGTTGTTGTCGTTGATGATGATAATGATAATGATGATAAGTAACACCGAAGTTGAGTTTACACCAAAATGCGTTGCTATATAGGACAATAGGGCAATGCACCTATCTGCTTTAGTGCATGATGCAACTCCACGTCGTGTTGATCTACTTTCAGTGTGTGAAAGTTAATTTGAAGAAGGCCTTTAGTACACAACTATTTAACAACGCAACAGAAGTAATTTCAGCCGCAGTTTCCTCACGACGGATGGGCGGACGGACGGGCAGACAGACAAAGAGACAGTCTGACAGAGAGACAGACCGTTACTTCTACAGAACAGAACAGAACACGACATTTATTTCACCCAAGTATACAGCATATACAATAAAGGCAATATAACAAAGCAAAATATTTAGTAAATTTTAACGTTCGACAAAATATAATAAACGATATACGGGGGGTACTTCCAATGATAGGATATATACAAGGATAATAAGGATAATAATAATATTAATAATAATAATAATAATAATAATAATAGTAATAATCATCATCATCATCATCATGATCATAATCATAATCATCATCGTAATCATAATCATAATCATCATGTAATCAACGTCATTATCATAGCTATAAAGAAACAAACAATAATACAATTCGATATGAGCAATTTTTAGCCAGCACTGTAAGAATACTTTTTTAGTGGTTTGTGACCTTAGTTGTGCGGTGCTTTCTTTCCTTTAGCGCGCGGCGTTATAGATTGGAAATGAAACACACACAAAAAACACACAAAAAACGTGCATTACAAGTTTTACATTTGCTTCAAAAAATTAATTAGTTCTTTTTACTTAAATCAAGGGGAAGAGACAGTGTGCATTAGCCTTAATACATTGGAGCTATCTTCGTAGCGGTTTCAAACAATAAGAGTTATTTTAATCTTAGTTTACCCTTGAGTTCACCAGCAAACGAGGGCGATATGTTGACAACAAACGCAAGATGGAGGCAAATAAAAACTATGATTTGTATGCTAAGTAAATTTAGATAAATTTTGTCAACAATTATTCCTATTGCACAGTTGATATATACATATATCAAATTTAATTACGGAGTAAGTATAATTATTATATCTATGACCTGAAAATATAAACATTTGCTTCAAATGTTTTTGTTTTTTTTTATAAATAATTTCCTATTATTAATTACAAATATCTAGGCGCTGACAAGTATTGCAATAAACACAAGATTTGTTGTGACAGTAAAAAAAACCCACAACAACAACAACAAACAAACTGCAAAATACAAATCTTATGATTATATTGACACATAATAGTACCAAACGTACAAAGCAACAATAATTTACATTGCTCGGCTGATATATGCATAATTTATATTGAAATTATGGTATAGAATGCGATTAGTATATAGCCAGTAAAAGAAATACATTTGTGACGAATCAAATGTTTGGAATTATTGGATACACAGATGCAAATAGTGACTAAAGTCACTTAAATTAGTATAACCAGTATATATGTCAGTACATCAATAGAACATTATTAATTGTTTCAAGAAAACATTTGTAGCTGGTGGCATTGGTGAATTCAAGTAGTTATGCAGGAAAATAACTACCGCTTAAACTTGCTAAATATGAAGCGAATAAATTTGCTTGTATTTTTTAATTGTTGTAGGGAATCAGATGATAAGATTGTGTTAAGAGTAGCGTCATGAAGATCATGCCCTAGGAATTGTTCTCTTTCAGATTTAAAGAAATCACAGTTAAGTAGATAGTGATGTTCAGAGCCAACTTGACCAGCGTTACAAAGTCTACATGTTCTTTCATCAACAGGCTTTTCATAAAAATAAACAATAAGCATAAATAAAACGTAGTCATCATTATAGTTCAAACAGAAACAGTTATCAAATCGAGTAGAAATAGCCACAAAGCAGCAGTATCATCCAGGCGAATGGGTGGACTGACGGACAAAGAGGCTGACAAACAAACAAACAGGCAGGCAGACAGACAGACAGTGGGCCGTCATGGTCTGGGCCGTCAACGACTTGGGCCGTCCTGACCCGCATTCGTTCGTTAGGAAAGAGTGTTTCCCTGCTTTGCTTCCCTGCTTTCAAACCGCGAGACTCGATATTCGGGCGATATTTGAACGATACAATATCGTGCCTCGCTTCGTGTGTCGCCCGATTCTCGTGTCTCGCTTCGCGTTTCGAGTATCGTGGTTTGAAAATCTACCGCGGTACTCGAGATTCGGGCGATATTTGAACGATATAATATCGTGCCTCGCCTGCATATAGTGTATCGCTTCGTGTCGTACCGCGAGACACGAGAATTGCGCGAAACACGAAGCGAGGCACGATATTTTGCCGCGATAATTCGTGGTATGGGATACTGCGACAGTGCGAGATCTCCTGTTACAATATCGTGCTTCGCTTCGTGTCTCGCGGGAATATCGTGTCTCGCTATGTGTTTCGCGCAATTCTCGTGTCTCGCCCTCGTCGTAAGAGGCACGATATTTCATATGGCACTAACCGGATTACGTACTGAATAGACGAGTTTCACATTCCCGTTTTTAGCAATTATCACGACACAATAATTAATCGGCGAATCGAAAACGAGGCTCGCGATGTATTGATAGTGGTTAATACTGGTTGCATAGCGGTCATTTACAGTTTATTACTTTCCAAATGTTGTAAATATTCAGAAATGGCATGGTACACAATATAATTATGATATATGATAAGAGAGTGTCAGTTTAATTAGTATATCGTCGCTAAAAATGGAAAATAAAATGCAATTTAGACTTAGGTACTTTCTCTGAGACTGACCGACTTCGTATTTTTCAAACCTGGTCTTATCAATTATAAGATCATAATCTTGTATAAACACATGACCATTATTATGTAACCAGAATGTGTGTATATATAGGTCCTATTTTTTAAATAACATGCGGCACAATAACCGGTACGTGATTAAAGTGCATACCAATTAGTGAAGTAATACACGTGTCATTGTCTCGGCAGCTATGCCACTGACTTCATAAATCTACTTGATAACAAGTGAAATAACTATCATTTAAAATAAAAAAATAACTTTAATTTTATTGGCAATTATTCTGATCATTTGCTCGAACTCATGACAGTTTATAAATGGAATGTACATGTGTTTGTAATTAACAATGCTTTTTAACGTTTTGATATTAAATAATGGTGTTTTATTTCTCAGTCATATATGTTGTTTGTTTTTGTTCTCTATCATTTGAGAGTACAAAGAAAGAACGTCTTTGATAAATTCTGGTTAACTCGGTATAATTCTTACTCTATTTCACTGAAATGAACAAAAAAGCATACTCCGGGATGTCACTTTCTTGCTCATACTGTATAATAATAATAACAATAATGATAATAATAATAACAACAAAAATGTTATTTGTAACTGTCAAGCTGTTATATAATTACTCCAGCCGACACTGAATCCGCTATAAACGAGCTGCTTCTGTTAATTAAATATTAATTAATTAATTAATTATTTAATATGCAAAATGCAATAAATTCAGCAATTATAGACTTATTTAAATCATAAAAAAATTCAGATCTGAGTATGAAGTAACATAATCATGACGTCAAACATAGTTTTGGCTATGTTGTGAGTGTTACATTATTTGCATTATAATTTAAGTATTTGAAACATATCCACGTATACATTATTTAGTGAATAAAACAGACAAGTTTAATGAAAAAAACAACACACAAAACATTTTATAAGTTTATTCGACATTTTCTCCACTGAAAATTATTTTCTTTATGGACAATTACAGCCAATACATCGTCAGCCTCGTTCTCTATTCGCTTTATCAAGGGAGACAAATCCTACAGTACTCGATAACGGGAACGTGAAAAGGGTCTATTATGCTTTGCACACGCATGAATAAAGGGAAGTAATTCACTAACTGTACAAGTCAGGCTCTTGCATGCGACACACCATCTGGTGATCATTTCTGCCAATGTATCTGAAAATCCCTGAATACATGACAATATGATGCTCTTGAAAATTATTTGACCTTTGACCTTGATGAGTGATCTTGACCTTTCAGTTACAGACCTGGTTCTTGAACGTCACATGCCGTCTCATAATGCTTATCGCTTCTGCCAAGTAAATTGAAAATTATTCCATACCAGACAAAATTATTGTTTGGTCAAAGTCAATGTCTTACACTCTTATATTTGACCTTTTAAGTGTGACCTTGACCTTAGACCAAAGGAACTGGTTGTTGCATGCCACATGCCGTCTCATAATGTTCATCACTTCTGTCCAGTAATTTGAATATTCTTCCATGCCGGACAAAATTATGCTCCAGACTGAGTCCATGGTTCTTGCATGCGACACACCGCTGCATAGTGCTTATCACTTATGGCAATTTGTTTGAAAATCCTTTCCTGCTGGACAACATTATGCTCCGGATAGGGTGTATGGCTTAAGTTCTTATATTTGACATTTGGCCGTTAAGTGTGATCTTGATCTTGGACCAAGGGACCTGGATCTTCCGCCCAACACACCGACTCACTATGCTTAGCACTTATGCCAAATTATTTTAAAGTCCTTCCCTGCTGGACAAAATTATGCTCCGGATAGTATATACGGCTTCAATTCTTATCTTTGACCTTTAAGTGTGACATTGACCTTGGACCTAGAGATCTGGTTCTTGTGCGCAACACACCGTCTCGCTATGTTCAACACTTGTGCCATGCTTCTATGCTGGACAAAATTATGCTCCGGACAGGGTCTATGGCTTAAATTCATATATTTGACTTTTGACCTTGAAGTGTGACCTTGATCTTGGACCTAGGGACCTGATTCTTGCGCGCGACACAACGTCTCACCATGCTCAACACTTGTGCCAAGTTATTTGAAATTCCAACCATGCTGGACACAATTATGCTCCGGACAGTGTCTATGACTTCAATTCTTATATTTGACCTTTGACCTTGAAGTGTGACCTTGACCTTATACCTAGGGACCTGGTTCTTAGGCGCGACACAACGTCTCACCATACTCAACACTTGTGCCAACTTATAAAAAACTCCTTCCATGCTGGACAAAATTATGCTCCGGACAGCGTCTGTGGCTTAAATTCTTATATTTGACCTTTGACCTTTAAGTGTGACATTGACCTTTGACCTGGTTATTCGGCGCTACACACCGTCTCATTATGCTAAACATTTCTGCCAAGTTGTTTTAAAATCCTTTACTGCTGGACAAAATTATGCTCCATATAGTATATATGGCTTAAATTCTTATATTTGACATTTGACCTTTAAGTGTGACCTTGACCTTGGACCTGGTTCTTAAGCGCGACACGACCGTCGCACATGCTTAACACTTGTGCAAAGTTATTTGAAATTCCTTCCATGCTGGACAAAATTATGCTCCGGACAGGGTCTATGGCTTGAAATCGTATATTTGACATTTGACCTTTAAGTGTGACCTTGACCTTGGACATAGGGACCTGGTTCTTGCGCCTCATTATGGTTACATACGTACGTACCCACGGACCGGGTAAACTCTATATCCCCCCCCCCCCATAGTGGGGGCATAAACAGTTAAAATGTCGCATCGTCGCGGTCAAGCACAGGGCGAAATTTAACTGGCGGTAGCAGGACTCCGTAGGTATACGAGCCTAATGATTGCAGACAATTATAAATATTCGGCTTGTTTCCGATGTGTGTAACAATTTAGCAAATACAACAAACACAGTTAAATCTAATATTATTTTCTTAACATAATATTATGAACTGGAACTATGCGAGACGGATGTGTCGCCTGACGGGGCATAACTCAAATACCTCAAATATCCAAGTGTTGTAGTAAACGGTGTTGGTGCTAGACGAAACGGTAAAATCTAGTTAACCAAGAAATGGCACTTTTGAATTATTATTATTCCAAATTAGGTCAAGGTCAAAGTGAGGTAATTAGTTGATATGGGTGGATTGGGGATGGTCGTAAGTAACAACTGTGTAAGTGTCCAAGTGTTGTAGCAAGCGGTGTTGGTGCTAAACGAAACGGTAAAATCTAGTTAACCAAGGAACAGCCCATTTGAATTATTCTAAATGCAAATTAGGCCCATGTCAAAGTGAGGTTGGGTGATATGGGTGGATTGGGAACAGTCATAAGTAACAACTGTGTAAATATCCAAGTGTTGTAGTAAGCGTGTGTTATTGCTAGACGAAACTAATTTTCAATACACCGCACGATACTTTGCACGCTTATCGTGCAAATTAGGCTCTGTCCACCAGTAACAGTTCGGATATAACAGTTATTTAATACCGAAAAACAAAGCGAACTCTGAAATATGGTATAAGCCGTATTACCGGTACGTCATACCTTTAATACGCCTTATTTTGACATCCACTTGGTCACATTACTCTTTTTACACTATCAAGGTACACTCCTGGTCAAAATCTGGTTTCTACCAAAAACGCTGGGATTAGCGCAACAGTCACTTCCTACTTGAGCAACCCAAGACCGGCCATCGGGGGTTCCGTCAACCTGTCTTCGCAACCACTCACGGCCCTCTTCTACGAGATTCTAGTCACCACCGGATCAGGTGAGGCGCCCGTCCTTTTAGTCATTTTTAAGGACATGGACAAACTTCTATTTTCATCACTGTTTGCATGTTGTTACGGATATATAATGTACGTCTTAATTACTATTTTAAAGCATGTACACTAAATAAAGTAACGCGTACACTGCAAATCGGAATTAAAAAGGTGTTTTTTTTTCTATAAAATGTTTGAAAATAAAAAAAATTGTTTAATAACGCAAGAAACGGGCAACATTAAACAAGAGGACACAAAGTATTTTTTACTGAATATTTAACATGTTTAAATGCAAATATGCCTTATTTCTCCAAAATTGTGAAGGGACCTGGGCCTATTCTGTTTATGAAAAGTGGGTGCGATAGAAAAGCTAATTGTGAAAACCTTAACGTGAATATTTAAATATGAATCTATGTTAGTAACATACTACATTATATTTGACTCGATCATTACTTCTGCTCTTGCCACATATTGAATAGACATTGGGCAGTGTGTATACATAATTATACATGTTTGATCCTGCAGATTTGTGAAGTTACATGGTCATATTTGTGAATTTTTGCAGGCGCAGTTGTTTTGATTTCTGATTGTGAAGGAGCCTGTTAAAGGCCATAAGTCGTAGGATATAGACAAAAAAGCTATGCGCAAAACTATAATAAATAACAGTATACATCGCGGGTTGAAAACCAGAAGGAACCAAATACCATTGAAATACATCGCAGTTGGTACACAGGGCCGTAGTTTCCTTTAGGCACTATAGGCACGTGCCTATACATTTTTTCCGGAGATGAAAAATTTAAAATTGCCAAAAATGCAATAAAAACAAGAGGGGGATGGGGGTGAGGGGATCTTTCTTGGCTGTGTTGATACCTCATTGTTTAACGAGTCGATTACTCAATATAAAATAAATTTCATAAAACACATGCTTATTTTACAATTATTTTGTAGAATCGGGGTTTAGCTGAAGTTAGTTGTTTGTAGCCACAAACGAATATAAACACTCTTGGCCCAAGTAATCGCTTACAGCGTCAGTTTGTAGATTCCACCTATTGTGCCTATACATTTTTTTGAACCCAAGCTACGCCACTAGTACCTTCTGGTTTTCAACCACAGGTTTTTGTAACACTGATTGTTTAATGTTCCACACGTATATACACTATAATAAGAGATATATTATAGTGTATATACGTATAGAACATTAAAAAAAGATTTTTTACGAGAACCTGTGTTTTCAACCGTCGAAATGATCTTTTTGACTGGTAATTTTTATAATCGCGTGGCATAGGACTTGCATTCTACTATTAACACCGGCAGTCGCGATTAACTGTAGCAGGGTTTCCTGCAGGCCTGTTTCGCTTGTCGGGCCCGACATGCCTTCAAAGAAGTTAGCCATTTGCCGACATGCTTAAATAACGCCGACATGCTTTAATTTTCAAAGCGACAACCCTTAATCCCTCTATCAGTTACACCAATCTTTAATCAAAGGGCCATAAACCAACGCCGTATTGATCGATAAGGTCAAACTTCCAAAAGTGTTATTGACAAGTGGCTGAACTGTGTAGTCCCGCCCACGATCTCATTTAGCCATGAAATATGGTGATTTTTAGTTTATACCGTACTAACAACTAAACACGTGTTTGACAACAAATACTAACGGTGGGGGGTTAAAGTGAACAGGCATTTTAAAATATTTGACATCGTAAAACGTAATTTTTTTCATAAACACTGCAATTAAGGACGTACGTGACCAGTACACGCACGTTTTTCATGAGCCATCCGTGACCTTGTGCATGGCAATATTCGCGCGTTTTTGTAGCAAAACACGCTTTTACATGGAGATACAGGCCCGTAGTTTATGTCGATTAGGAACCGCATATTAAAGTATTTAAAAACAACGGTGATTTTTTTCGGCTTTTAATGTCCGCATGTAGTAGTATAACTGATATTAATTATTGATTTCTTTTGCATCCGAAAACACTTACTGAAATAAACAACTGTTTTGAAAAAAAGAGCGGTCATGACAGAATTGAAGGCGGAAAAAGTTAGGCTTTTCAACGAATCTGAATATATGTATGATAGAAAAATAATTTTATAAAAAATATACAGCCTAAGCGATAAAGGGCGGTTTTTAAAGCGAAACTGCCGATTTGATCGCCGCCGGGATTTCGAACATCGTAGCCGATTTCGGAAAGGTGGGGTCGCGCGATGAGATTTTGGGGAGTTGGATTCGAGCGGTGAGGTGCGGTCGATCGTTGAAGACGATTTCGGGGAGCTGTGGTCGGGCGATGCGGCGGATTTCGAAGAGGTGGGGGTCAAACGGAGCGGCGAATTTCGGGGGGGGGGGGCCAAGGGGTCGGATTGGAACGATCTTGAGGGGGGGGGGGGATCGAGCAGATTTTTGTTGCGGGTGGTGGTGTCCGGGATGCCCACATGCCTTCAAGAACTCCTGCGGGAAACCCTGTGTAGGTACATGTATATATCACACTTCCAACAAATTTTCAGCACTTTGAGTGGTTAAAATAGGTCACATGACTGCCCCGTAATTTCCCATACGGGCATCTCTAGAAAATATTAGGTCAGTAAAAAATCAAAATGGCCGCCGGTCGATTAAATTGGTTTTCTTTGGCAATTTTGTGTCAACTTTTGGCAAATGTCAATACTGACTACATTAACGTATAAGAGGGGAGTAATGAACTGGTCAAAATGTCGCTGTCAAAAATACTTGCAGATACTTCAAATGAAGAAATTGAGAAGAGGCTAAAACCCCACTCAGAACATACTTAAAATTCTAAAGAAAATATTGGGTCAGTAAAAAAATTTTTTGTTTAAATTTGGTTGTATCATCTTACTTTAAATTTTTACTAAAAGGTTGTCGGTGTTATATAAACGATACAGGGTCGACGCAAGCGTCTCGCCCAACATGAATCTCCTGACTGCCCTGGTATTTTCCCATACAGGGCATCTATTCACCCTGTATCTTGTAATACCGGTAAGTTATTTGCTTTTACTATCGACCCTATGATTTTCAGGTGCAGTACCCGTGTTCATTTCGCCTACATCCAACGCATTCGTGATATCAAACGACAAAGCAGTCGGCTACGTCATACCGGGCATCGTTGTCATAGCAACCGACGACGACTACGGGGACATACTTACGTTGACGGCGACGACGGGTTCGTTTACGTTGAACACCACAGACGGTAATTTATCAAACAGTATATTTTCGAAGATAAAACATAATTATTTTATGCTATGCGGTGAGAGAGTGGAAAATACCAGTGATTGATAACATGACCTATTTCACAGTGGGTCGAGTGAAATGATTTGTTATATATTTTTTTAGACAAAAACCCACGAAATAAAAGGAAAATTTATTGATTTCAGTGTAAGATCTTATTTTATTTCATTCGCGGTAAATGCGCCACTCGTGAAAATAATTATGTTTTCTCTAACCACTCATAAAATAAAACACGATCTTAATTAAATCAACAAATAAATCACGTCTATTATATAAGCAAATTTGTTTCGGGGAATGGTCGTTATGTTATACGAGTGTTTTAAAATACATACAATTAGATGCACAATAAAATAAAAATGCGAAACCGAATAAATGTTAAATACTCATTTCATTCGAATGAATTTCAGTTTCATACGTTGCCTACATGCACAAGCTCGACCAGACTGTTGATTTTCGTTGATGTGTCTTTTTTTAAATCCTATATATAGGAACAGTAAAGGTCGCGACGTCTCTGACGCCAGGTACAGAGATACTGACGTTTGGAGCGGAAGATCAGTGCGGAAATAAAATCAGTACTTCGATTACTATTACCACAACGAATCAGGTACAGCTTAATGTAAATTTACTTGAAAAATATTGTGTGACATGTTTGTGGTACAACCGCTTTTAATATAGAAACTAGAAAGCACTTGTACAGCGCAGACCTCCGCCAAGATTAGTAGACCTGATTTAGGCGAGTCGTGGGAAAACCGGGCTTAATGCATGTGCGTAAAGTGTCGTCCCGGATTAGCCTGTGCAGTCCGCACAGGCTGATCAAGGACGACACTTTCCGCTTTTATGGTATTTTCTGAATCAATAATGTCTCTTCTAAACATTAATCCACATTAAAGGCAAAAATCGTTCCTTGAAAGCCAGATCAGAATATTTGCAAAAAAGGCTGGTAGCCCCTTCCGGTTTTCAAGTTACAAACTTTTTTCTGTCTCACAGCCCCCCGTGATCACGGGCCTCCCGATATCGTACGAGCTGTCGGAGGACGCCGTGAACCAGATGCAACTGCACAAGATCGCCGCCACCGACACAGCCGACGATTTCACGTGCGCGTTCACGGCGAACGTCAACGCGGGCTGGCCTTTCGAGGTCAAACTGGAACCAAACGTCACCAATAGTACGCATAACTTAAAGTATTTAGTAGTAAAACCAGTTGTTCACGCATTAACACGCATGCATACTAACATACCGGTATGACAAGTTAAGCGCCCTAACCATCTGCGTTACTGTGCCTTGTGAGAATACTGTTACACAAATACAGATGACAATTAAGATACAATTCTGACGCCAAAATGTCGATAAAGTGCCAAACGAACACGACGGAAATTATACGGGCATTCTCACAGAATACGTAACCCATTTTCTAACAATATATGCCTTATTTTAAGCGTGTTATGTCAATATTAACGTATTAAATTTCCATGTATTTCATCTGATGTTTAACCACAACCCCACCCCTAGAGTGTTTCCTAGAAATAGTTCCTTCAAACTAATACGTATTAACATTTAACTCGCGGCAAATTATCGGAAGACACACATCATCACATAATGTTATTAAAGGGAATAATTACATCGTAAATGTATAAACGCGACATCAGATATAACTATTATTTTAAGACATAAATGATAAATGCCATGTCTTAATGAACATTAACTTACCAGGCTACGTCATATACTCGAAGACGTCACCTAACTTCGACTACAACACCCTGAACTCCTACACCCTCGAGGTGCAGTGTACCGACGACCACGGGAATGCATCCAGCGTGGAACAATTCTACGTGTACCTGTTGAAAAACCAGGCCCCTGTCATCACAAACTTGCAAGGTAGCATTTTTTTCATAGCACATATATTTCAACAGCACTAATACGACATGAATTACTTTACCAATAATCTCGATCAAATGAAAAGCATTAAACTTTGCATGTATTCCAAAACATAATAATTACGAAAGAGTCATTAACAATCTAATTGCATTTAAAACTGCGTAAAAATCAACGAGTTAATAATGTATACGTTTATCGTTGATTTACACAGCGGCAACGTCGGTGTCCACGTCGAGGCCATCCGGTACCAGCGTCTTTAACGTGACGGCGACCGACAACGAGAACGACAGTTTGACCTTCCAAATGAACTGTAGCCAATGTCCGTTCGCGATATATGCATGTGAGTATTCCAATCATGTTGTAACCCTTCGAAACAACAACAACACTATATAGGAGGCGAGTCGTGGGAAAACCGGGCTTTAATGCATGTGAGTCAAGTGTCGTCTCGGATCAGCCTGTGCAGTCCGCACGGGCTAATCCGGGACGACACTTTCCCCCTACAGTGGATTTATGTTTAGTAGAGACTTCCTTGAAACAGAAAATACCATAAAAGCGAAAAATGTCGTCCTGGATTAGCCTGTGCGGACTGCACAGGCTGATCCAGGACGACATTTTACGCACATGCATTAAGCCCGGTTTTCCCACGACACGCCATTTATTATTTTTATCTAATGATCTATTATTATCTAATATTATTAGATACATGTATTTCGGAATTATTTGCAATTAATATCTTTTTGAAAGGAACAAATGCAATAAATCAATTACTTGTGCATTTACTCTTTTTCCAGTTTTGTGCACAACGCCGGGAATGAAATGCTTTTCGTTTTCAATGGTTCAGTCACATTCTAAGCAGCAACGTATACACAATTATTATAATTATATCAAACGCTTTGGTGGTGAGTGTCTTAATCAATATGACATCAAGTGACCTTTCTCAGTGCACTGGCTTTACCCAGGCAACAGACTCAAATCGAGCTTTGTTAACTGAGGAACCACGGTAACTCAGTGCGCCTCAGTTTTCGACGTGATATAATTATTAAATAAACTATTACTGAATTATGTGTGTGCTTTTCAGCTGGTGGGATATACGTGAACGCTGACATATCTAACTATGCGACGGTTGGTTATGACCTCGAGGTGTGGGTATCGGACGGAAACACTAAAACTGGTCCAGAAATACTGACAGTGATCATTAAAGGTACGCATTACAAGTAATATTAACGTGAAATCCAAACCACGAAGTGTTCACGTAATGTTAGATATATGCATGTTGCATAAATGAACAAGTATTACACTTGTACATTGTCACAAATGACCTATTAGTGATTGTCATATGCAAAGTTTCTCAAAGTGTATAGATACAAACGTATATGAGAGCGCATGAAAACAGTAACATGAGCGTTTTTTTTTTACCCGGTAGACATCAACGACCCCGTGTTGTTCACCAACCTTCCAGTCGGGTCAACCGTGGCGATAACCGAGAACACGAATCTAGCCAGCTCCGTGTTCCAAGTATCTATCACAGATCAAGATACGCAGAACTGGATCTATACAATGATCTCAAGTCCGCCAGAGGGCTTGGGCTATTTCACCATCAGTCCAAGTGGTAAGCGCATACGTAGTTTGCAAATCATATTAATTGATAGCATAACGAACAGACACCTGTCAGAAACGTGTGTTACAGATGAATGCTCAGAGAATTATCTGTACTTAACACGGTTATATAATACGTCAAGTGAAAAGCTTGATATTTTCGTTTCAGTGATATTGACTTTCGTAAAGGATTGATTACACCGTTATAGAATACATGTACATGTAATAGAATATATAAATGCTCTTCTTACGTTATCTATAACAGGCGGGCTCATCACAACATCAGGATCAAAACTGAACTACGAGGCGTTAAAAGCAGACGGCACAACGTCATTCACTATGTCCATAACGGTAAATGATGGCGTCGCGTCCGATCTGTCCGCATTGGTGATCAACGTCATCGACGTCAACGAAGCCCCAGCGTTTTCGCAGACGGCGTATAGTCTGTCTGCTTCGGAAAGTACGGTAAGAATTGCAATTTGATGAGCAAATATATAGAGAACTTGCTGTCGGAGAAAGATCGCCGTCACGCTCCCTGACGGTAGAGATCGGACTTACAACCTCCTGATCGCAAGGCGGACACCATATCCAATACGCCACTTCGACTGTCATCCACTTCACAGTTTCGACTTGTAGCTTAACATACATGTATGTTTAAAGTAATACAATATTATAACAAATGTATACACTAATTTGCTAAGGCGTAAAACAATATGTTTGTTTCAGGTTACTCGACCTACCCTAAAAAAGTGCCCCGACCCTAGAACATTTTATTGGGTTTGTCAGATTGATTTTTGTTTTATTTACCTTTTTCAATAATTAAATGTGTTTTTGGATAAATAAGTGTTTTATTTTGATAGTATCCACTTATAAACAATGTTTAAGGATATTACTGACATGTTTTAAATATTTATTAAGTTTTAGAATCTTCAAGTTGACCATTTACCCAAACAAAATCCCCACCTACCTACCCTATTTTTTTTTTTTTTGGGGGGGGGGGGGATGTAACCTGAAACAAACATATTATTTACGCCTAATAACGATATATTCTATGAAGAAAGCTAGCAATGAACCAAGAGTACACACTGTCGATATATCTATTACCAGTAACCCCGACTTTATGAATTCAAGTACTTTCAATACATGTATTTACTACTATCCGACGTCAGGCCGGTACCGTGATTGGGACGCCCAGTTTTGACGTCATTGAACCAGATGAGGACGACACGCAGAGGTTCTCCCTGAACTGCGGCTACAACACCGCCTATTTCCACATGAACACCACGAGCGGACAGGTGACGTTCCAGTCCAACTATGACATAGGTGAGTTAGAACACAGAGTACACGTGACGTGTGAGTTAGAACACGGAGTACAGATGACGTTCCAGCCCAACTATGACATAGGTGAGTTAAAACACAGAGTACAGATGACATAGAAAACAGAATACAGATGATAGGTCAAACTATGACACAGGTGAGTTTGAACACGGAGTACATGTGACGTAAAACACATAATACAGATGACGTTCCAGCCCAACTATGACATAGCTGAGTTAGAACACGGAGTACAGGAGATGTACAACACAGACTACAGATGACGTTCGGGTCAAACTTTGATATAGGTGAGTTAGAACACTGGAAACGTTCCAGTCCATCTATGGCATAGGTAAGTTAGATGACTCAGTTCACAATCACTTCACTTAGTTAATGAATATAATATACGAAATAGGTGAGTTGGAACACAGAGTACGGGTGCCGTTCCAATCAATCTACAACATAGGTGAGTTAGAACAAAGAAAGTGTAGAAGTGATACTGAAAATATAAGTAAACTATGACATTGGTAAGAACACGAGTGGACAGGTGACGCCTCAGTCTAACTATGACATAGGCAAGTTAGATCCTAAAAGTAGTAGAAGTGATAGCGAAGATATAAGTAAACTATGACATAGGCAAGTTAGATCCTAGAAGTAGTAGAAGTGATAGCGAAGATATAAGTAAACTATGACATAGGCAAGTTAGATCCTAGAAGTAGAAGTGATAGTGAAGACAGATATAAGTAAACTATGACATGTGTAAGAACACGAGTGGACAGGTGACGCCTCAGGCAAATTAGATCCTAGAAGTAGTAGAAATGATAGTGAAGATAATCTATGTATAGGTTTTGTTAGAGTACATAATTTTCCATAAAATATGTCAGATATTTCGAAGAACGAGTATGAGTGATATTGACGGCGACAAAGTTCTGACAACATGAAGAGGGAGTGACATTTAAATAAACTACAACATTAGTTTAATTGTTCACACATAGAATAGGCCAGTTTAGTTCCAGAACGAGTATAATTGATATTGAAGTGATATTGAAGATACAAGTACACTATGGCATAGGTGATATGATTGATCACAGAAATGGTGGAAATGATAAACCATGACCTTAGATTGAAGAAAGAGTAGCAATTTTCTATATAAATAACAAAACACCAGCCAAAAGCTAAGTTGTTGAACTGCACTTTAACATTTCGTTGCAGACAAGGGTCTAGATACGTCGGTTTCGTGTACGGTGACTGTCACGGACGCGTCTGGTCTCACAGACACCGCGACGCTGCTAATCGATATCGGTAATTTGTGACGTCGCTTAGTCAATGATGACGTCAAATTATTTAGATACTTTTAATTGAATAATTGATTCGCTATCAACGTGCTAATGCATTTCAATTTATTAATTTCCAAAATGATTAAGGTCGAGTAAACTCTTCCATTTACTGCATTAATTTTAATTCGATAATGGGTATTCATTCATATTAATGTTTGGGATTAAAATTTTGTTTGAAACATCGACTTCGATTAATCTAGCATATCGAGGTAAAACACCTCAATCGTTTTATATTTCAAGCCGACATCAATGATAACGACCCAATATTTTCGCCCGCGCAATACTCTGCGCACGTCAGTTATTACGCTTCCGTTGGTGACGTCATAGAGACCGTCACGGCAAGCGACGCTGACGTCGGAGCCTACGGCATACTAACGTATACTCTGGATCAGGTATTGATTAGCGTTAAAATTATTGGATTGAAATAGCGTGGTGTTTAAAAAGTAATCTTATTATTAACTTAACATACGCCATAAATTTGCTGAGTACTTTACGTACAATAGTTGCGATATGACGTTCAAGGATTATCTATTAAATGCTCAATATTTATTCTAACATTAAACATAGCTTTATTTAACAGACGTACATACGACAACTTTGTTCACTCCACACAAACCTTCACATTGCATATACATGTAAAATAGAACTCTGTGTACAAGATTTACAGTGTAATTATATCATTGTTTTTACAAGACCTCGCTGCCGGCGGATTATTTCACGATTGACTCCAAAGGTCGGATATCTCTGCTGAAGTCCCTCTCGGGGCTCGGGTACGCGACCAGCGTCACCATTAGAGCCATCGCGTCCGACGGGGGCGGCAATATGGACACCGCCGACGTAACGATTGTCGTCATGGGTAGGGGACTGTACTAGTAATTAACTGCTTTTCACGCCGGTAATACAAGGGTTTATACAGACAAATTTCAAGCACTTTTCGAAATGTTGGACTGTAATTATTGCTAATATTTGAACTGTTAAAATTTACTGAGTTTTGCTAAAGACTTATTTTGAATCAGTAGAACATTACCTACCACCCTTAAGTCCTGAGTGCTGACACAGTCATTGAAACATGTGTTGCAGTCATACAAAAACACTTCATGGTTGTCATTTGTGTATCGATTTGTTTAATTTCTCAAAATATTTATAAGCGCTTTTGAAACCAAAATGAGAATTGTTCAAGCATTCCTATGTTCCCCGGGTGAAATAACGCATTTTAAATCATTCTTAGTCCCTTATCACTCTTCAAGGAGCAGCTTGAATACATGTACGTTATAATACTTTTTGCTCAAACCACTGATTATGGTCATACATGAGAAAACTAATAATTTATCAGTGTACATGTATTTTGTTTTAAGCATTAAGCTTAGTTGCAAGTAGAAATTCTCAATGCGACATAAACGACTCAGTCTTGCAACAAAAAACTGGTGTTACTTCTACACACAAAACAAACGTATGTAAAATAACGATTCTCACATGATATCTATTGTGAATTTAATATATGTTATATTGTGTAAAACTAGTTAACACGTGACCAAAATCTCGAGAGTCGTCAATAACATTAACCTTTTGTTAAGATACCACCAGCACAAGCTTCACAACGATTACCACATCATAGTAGAATTATGTATACTTGCAATTTCCTTTTGTTACGATACCACCAGCACAAGTTTCGCAACGATTACCACATCATAGTAGAATTGTGTATACTTGCAATTTTCTTTTGTTACGATACCACCCGCACAAGCTTCACAACGATTACCGGTACCACATCATAGTAGAATTGTGTATACTTGCAATTTCCTTTTGTTACGATACCACCAGCACAAGTTTCGCAACGATTACCACATCATAGTAGAATTATGTATACTTGCAATTTCCTTTTGTTACGATACCACCAGCACAAGTTTCGCAACGATTACCACATCATAGTAGAATTGTGTATACTTGCAATTTCCTTTTGTTACGATACCACCAGCACAAGTTTCGCAACGATTACCACATCATAGTAGAATTATGTATACTTGCAATTTCCTTTTGTTACGATACCACCAGCACAAGTTTCGCAACGATTACCACATCATAGTAGAATTGTGTATACTTGCAATTTCCTTTTGTTACGATACCACCAGCACAAGTTTCGCAACGATTACCACATCATAGTAGAATTATGTATACTTGCAATTTCCTTTTGTTACGATACCACCAGCACAAGTTTCGCAACGATTACCACATCATAGTAGAATTGTGTATACTTGCAATTTCCTTTTCTTAAGATACCACCAACACACGACTCAAAACGATTACCGGTACCACATCATAGTAGAATTGTGTTTACTTGCAATTTCCTTTTGTTAAGATACCACCAACACAAGCTTCACAACGATTACCACATCATAGCAGTATTGTGTATACTTGCAATTACCTTTTGTTAAGATACCATCAACACAAGCTTAACAACGATTACCACATCATAGCAGAATTGTGTATACTTGCAATCTATCATTCCACATTCCAAATAACTAGCTTATACATATATAATCTATCGTTCAATTCATTTAAAGCCGCAGTCCATAGACTATATATCAATGCATCTTTAATTGGCATTAGTTCTATTGATTGTTAATGACGTTTATTCGACTGAAGACTGTTTCTTATTTACGCAAGGCATTGTATAATGTCTATGTTCGAAAACGCATGGTACGAACGGAATATAAACCAATGTACATGCCGATTTACTCCAGGGGCATCACCAGCTATCGCATGCAGATAATTATACGATAAAAAAATTACCAAAACGTTATTATTGTACCGATTTCAATCCGTGTTTGTTTTTTTTTATCGGTAAGATATCCATTAAAAACGATTTCTGCAAAGTTTTATTTTTTTAAACATATTTCTGGACTGATGCTTTAAGATACGACCACCACAAGCTCCACCACGACCACCGATCGGTACCGGACGTTTATCGAGGACAGCCGCAACATAGCGTGGCTCGTGACGGCCTGCATCCTTCTAGCGGCCATCCTAGGGTCGGTCACGTGGGCCGTGGTCACGTGTCGGGGAGAGAATGGCTTATCTGCGTTCAAGAGGGCCTGGTTTGTAGTTGTAAAAATCTCTGGTCCCGATTTCTAAAAAATTATCATGTATGTTATAACAAGATTGGCTTAAGTTCCAATCAAGAAATAAATTTCGATTTACCATTGTTCATGGGCTAGTAAACAATGATTTGGAGAACGAGTGTTTTAATATACGCACATCAGAACGACAAATCGTTGTTTATTAGCCGATAAACAACGATAATGCTAATTTTTTCGGGTTGTTTATTGGAGATATAACACGGTCAATTGTGCTATTTGTCTATATAAAACTCTGCGCGTGTCATGTTAAAATGAAAATTATATGTACAATAATCGCATTAAATACTATTTTGTGTCGTAACATCAGTTTTAAATTAATACTGAAGAACTAGATGATGAAAGCCTGTTTTTGTTCAGAATATTTGAGAAAATGGGACCTGACTATTTAAATGCGATAATTTACCTGCAAATAGTTAGGTACTAACAAGACATTTATTTGCCGAATCTATTCACTTAAATATCAAAGACACACATGTAAAACAAGACATTCGTTGACATGATACGCGAAACCTTTAAATAAGCAGTCAGACACCAAAAAATGTTATCAACGCTACATATTCAAACAGAACAACAACTTTACATTTACTGTTCAATAAATTTATACATTATTATTATTAGTAGTAGTATTACTTATATTTATGAAGCGTTAAGTAATACAGAAAAAAGCAGTAGTTCACCTCAAGAAGGCAAATAGCACACACACGCGTAGATGCCAGCATCATGTGTAAGGCTTTGGGCGAATACTGAGTTACGTTTTATATGGGCAATACAATGTTTTTTTTTTGTATAGGCAATACAATGTTTTTTTGTATGGGCAATACAATGTTTTTTTTGTATAGGCAATACAATGTGTTTGGTATGGGCAATACAATGTTTTTTGCATGGGCAATACAATGTTTTTTTTTGTATGGGCAGTACAATGTTTTTTTTGTATACACTATATTTGTTACAGCGAAGTTAGCCCTATATAAAAAGTAACACTATATTCATTTCACGGCGTATTATGAAGACTAACATAGGTGTTTTATGCAGAAACCTATATAATATCAAGAACAAACGGGACTACTAAGACATATTTTGATCGCAATGACACATTTAGGTGAAGCACTAAACCAAGAAACTAAACCTAAACCATGTCGTATGTTTCCCAAACCAACTGTATTGCATTTGTTTTTAATCAAGCTGCAATCAGCGCCGACACATAGAGCCGAAGCGGTACCAACGGATACACGAACTGCCCACACCCAATAAGGCGGTGAAACAAGACAAGATACAGACAGGTAAGGCGTAAAAAAATATGTTTGTTTCAGGTTACATGCCCCCCAAACATTAGGGTAGGCAGGGATTTTTTTAATTTGGTAAATGGTCAACTTTAAGATTCTTAAAATAAATGAATATTCAAAACATATGGGTAATATCATTAAACATTGTTTTGAAGTGGATGCTATAGACACAAAACACTTATTTACCCCAAAAACATTTAATTATTGGAAAAAAGGTAAATAAAACAAACAAGATTCTGTGTTTGATAAACACACATGCCCCCGGTTGATGCTGGGTAGCGCATTTCTTAGTCCAAATTAGGTCAAGGTCAAAATGAGGTTGGGTGATATGGGTGGATTGGGAACGGTTATAAGTAAAAACTGTGTAAATATCTAAGTGTTGTAGTAAGCGGTGTTGGTGCTAGACGAAATGGTAAAATCTAGTTAACCAAGAAATGGCACATTTGAATTATTCTAAGAGCAAGTCAAAATTAGATCAAGGTAGAGGTCACAGTAAAGTTGGGTGACATGCGTGGATTGGGGGTGGTCATAAGCAAAAACTGTGTAAGTGTCCAAGTGTTGAAGCAAGCGGTGTTGGTGCTAGACAAAACGGTAAAATCTAGTTAACCAAGAAACAGCCCATTTGAATTATTCTAAGAGCAAATTAGGTCAAGGTCAATGTCAAAGTGAGGTTAGGTGATATGCGTTGATTGGGAACGGTCATAAGTAGAACTGTGTAAATATCTAAGTGTTGTAGTAAGCGGTGTTGGTGCTTTACGAAACGGTAAAATTTAGTTAACCAAGAAATGGCACTTTTGAATTATTATAAGTCCAAATTAGGTCAATGTCAAGGTCAAATTGAGGTTGGGTGATATGGGTGGATAGGGAATGGTCATAAGCAACAACTGTGTAAGTATCAAAGTGTTGTAGTAAGCGGTGTTGGTGCTAGACGAAACGGTAAAATCTACTTAACCTTGTCACAGACGGAAGGACGGACAGGACGATCACGATATACCTCCTGCATCAATATGCTGGAGGCATAAAAACTATATGACAAACTCCATAAAATGTTCTGGGGTCGGGACAATGTTTAGGGTAGGTCGGGTAACCTGAAACAAACATATTTTTTACGCCTAACATTAAGCGTTGTAATTGTATCTTTACATCTATTCAAAGCTATCAAAAAACGTCCACTCAAATAATAGAAGACACCGTTGAAAAAGTAAAGTGAGAAAACCAAAAAAATAGGTAGGGGCATTCTAAATGTCATTTCTTTCTGCCATTTTAATCAACATTCAGTGTTTTTGTTGCCTACTGTTTTTTTTTAACTTAAGCTATTTTAGTTTAAACATGATATACACATATATGTTCTAGTATTTTATTTATTTACTTCCAGTGCGACACCCACCCCCGCCAATTAGTAAGAAGCTTTGCTCTTATTACATGTTTTATTATTATATTATTATAATTATTATTTAAGGTTCAAATGTTTTACAAGCTTCATGTATATCATTGTGTCATGTTGTAAATACCTTTTTATTATAAAATAATTTTCGATAAGAAGCGTTCCAGCGGGAATAAAAGTGGCTTTGGTTATTATTAGTGACTTCAAATGTATAACCATAGCTATTTTTTAGCAATAGTACCATTGCTTTGACCATTATTAGTGAATTTGACAATTAACAACTAGTCAATCGTTTCAGCCCTCATTACAAAACAGTTAAATAAAACTACATATGTACAGGCATTTAACATCGCGTTCTAGCAACGCGTATCTAATACGTTTACAGATCAGCAGAGTTGGCGCACAGAGATGGCCGCCCCGACCGAGGCCCGATATACAGAGCCGGTAACCGACGTGTCCTACGAATTCTGGAATCACACGGACTTCACGAGGAACGATCAGCCCAGCCTCAAATAAAAAGAGGCGCCGAGGATTTCCTGATTAATATTCGTTTACAGACTTCAATTTTATGTTTTCTGTTGTCATCATCACACAAAGAAAACGCTTCAAACATGAAAAATCACAAGTGTTAAAAGAAACTCATGAACATATTCAGCTGTATATAGTACCACACGTACAATTTGATATGTACTGAAATTAAATAAATGACATCAGAATACTGCTGGAAATGGATATTCCTAACATGCATTCAGTAGTAACAAGAAACCAGAAAACCGTATCGGAATGACAGGAATTGACCACAACACTGACAGAATAAGAACGATGGCAATTCAAAATAAAAATGCATGTACATGTATGTGCTGGATATATTCCTCCGTGGCTTTTTTGTACTTTATGAACAAAGACATCTACTAGTATCTGATAACAGATTTCTGCACAAAGCTCTACTCTAAATTCAACATGTTCTTGTGGAAAAATAAATATAACTATGTACTACTTTCATAAAAAAAATGTTTATTGTTTATCAAAGAAATAAAAGTATGATCTTTGAATAGATTGTGAGCATTTTTTGGTTGAAGAAAAGTTAACCGTTTCAGGTTAGGTCACTCAAGAAAACTGACATGAACCCGTTTACAAATTTTCAAAGCATTATTATGTTCTGTGATTGTTTTCTTTATGTAATGGATAAATCCAGCATACCATCATGGTCTAAAACTGCATTGCAGCTTACGCAAGAACACAAAATATATTCACGAGACGAATTTGGTGTGTCCCATATGATTTAGAAATACACTGTATTATAAGCGTACAAGATCAAAGAATGTGGACCCTTACTTTAAACATGAAAATGAATGACAAAAATACAATGGAATAAAATTTGCATTTATTAGAGGGAAAATACCGCAATTCAGAGCTGAACAGTTCAATCAAATGTGTGTTTATTAAAGGGACAAAACCCGCATTCAGAGCTGAACAGTTCAATCAAATGTGCGTTTATTAAAGGGACAATACCGGCATTCAGAGCTGATTCTGTGGTGAAATGCCCAGGAGGTGAAGACTGTTCACGATGACCTGATGTACTGCCTTTAACAGGTATAGCCTTGCAAACATCTGGGGGTACAGGTGTTCACGGGATTCCTGAAATAACAAGAAATCAACTTGAAGGCTCAGCGTTAACTCCATTTTATTTCATAAGTGTTTCAACAGTTCCGTACTGAGCTATGTATGCTACTGAGTAAGTATTCACATGAAGGACACATTTCAAAATCAGCTATATGTCTATACACTTCACTGAAACTGAACTACATTTATAAAACAGGTTATCAATATAGAATACAAATGGGCATGAAACCATGCACATTTACATGTAAATTAAAAAGTCATCACAAGCTTACATTTTATCTCTATGAGTATTTCTTGAGACCTGTGTACAACAGTAAAACCACAGACTGATGAAATGTCACTATGTAAGAATACAATCAAATATGATTTCAATAAAAGGTTATTTAACTTGTTATTGCTCACCAAATTTTCTTAAATTGGTTAACCGCTTCAGTTTATAAAATGAGCAATATCATGTATATGTAAAATATATGGCTATTTGTATGTGTCAAATTACATGTATGAAATGAAATTCATTACCCCTAAGACATGGAACCTAGAATAGTAGGAGCTTAAACAGCAACACATATTTCCCAACATCTGGCACACCTGAAAAATAAAGTTTCTTATATCAATATCGACTGGATAAGAACTTTCCATTGCCATGGAATTCTGAGGTTTAAAATGTTAATAACTAACACAATTTTTTATGTGACATGTTACTGACATCAGTTAGTGTGAGAGTAAGTGTAACCCAACAAAATAAATCAAGTGATAATAGATTTAAGAAATAATTTCTGATTTAGAGTTGCTTATCATCCAATAAATAACGATTTGGAGTTCTGATGCGTAGGAATTAAACTACGAGGGTGTTAGCCCGAGTTGTTTAAAAGCCACGCATCAGAACGACAAAGAGTTGTTTATTGGCTGATAAACAACGATAATTCGAAAATGATTTTGATTCTTACATAATTTGACATATATTTTTTCAATTGAAATTGGAACTACTTTTTTTTACTATTCTCCGCTCAGAATTGGGACTTCTTTTTGCGTTTTTTATTGGGTAGTTTTACAACGATACCTTTGTTCTTTGTCTACAGAAAAATTAGCGAGTATAGGAATAGAATACCGACTGGGCAGCTGAAGAAAATGTAGTGTCAGTAATAAGACAACTTAAAGTACTGCTACATGGAATCTATTGTAAAATTTATTAATACAGGTCAAAGTGAATGATAAGATTGCTTGAAAATAATCATAGATTAAATTATTGATGTTTAAAAAGCCAACGCTGCTCAATTTCAACAATCTCTGGGTTAAGAAACTTGTGGGTATCCAGGTCAAGTATTCACAAAGCTCCTAAGGGAAATCTTAACTGAAGTTGTGAAAATTTAATGTTTAATGTTCTACATCTATGTGAAATCCAATGATTTCTGTTTACAAAAGGGTAAACTATGAAACACCTAAGCAATATTTACTTTTATCACATGCTATACCTTGTTTCCTGTGTAATACAACCATTACGAATATTTCTATCTTACACATGTGTCCTGTGTAATACAACCATTACGAATATTTCTATCTTACACATGTGTAAGATAACATTTTGAGCGTTTTCATTGGCAACATATTCTTTGACTGACCAATCGGATGACGTTATTTTGGTTAAATGACGTCTTCAACATGAAATGACGTCACGTTAGTACACGACTTTTTGGATTTATCAACATGTTTTGGTAAAATTAGAAGATTTTTGTTTCGTTTAAAAGCATGTGATAAAAAAGATCTGACACTCGTTGTCATTTTATACCATATTTTATTAAACTCGTCCAGGAAATTCGTTAGTAAGCTCGCCAAAGGCTCGCTTACTAACAAAATTCCTGAACTCGTTTAATAAAATATGGTATGAAATGACAAGGAGTGTCAGATTCTATATGTTTGAAACATTTTAATGTAAAATGACCTATACAGGAAACAGCCACAGACTAATGGAATTTTATGAATTTAAGAAAGCTTCATAGTAAACAATTCCTCAAAATAATAAAAATTCTTCAAGTCTGTAGCTGGTTCATTGATATTATATTTTGTTTTCAATACTTTGATTGTAGTACAGAATCAAAAGATGTTTTCCTATTTAACAAGATTTCAAATACAAAACATTTTTCAAGGTAAACTGTATTTGCATATTTCCCTTAAATATGACATAAGTTAAGAATTTCCTTAGGAGCTTTGTGGATAGGGCCCCTGCAGGACTGATTTAACTTATACATGTTTTGTTTATGGTTTGAAATCAAGGATCCGCTCAACCAAGCCAAAGGAAACATGCAGAAAAACATACTTTGTGAGTGTGTATAGTTGTTGTCACACTGCCAGCACAGATGAAATCTTGAACAATTTGCTTGACCAGATCAGGAAATGTAGCTACATAGGCAAACAGCAGTTCCCACTCTTGCTGAAATAAATTGTATCAAATGCAGTATTATGTTAAAATGTTTACCTTTTATATCAGTTTCATAAGTAAGTCTACTTTAAACTGTAACACAAAATTAATACAGATGATGCCCAAAATAGGTACATGTAGATTTTGCATAGGAATTAATTATAAATATATACAACAGAACTGAAAATAATACAGCTGAATATAATTGAGCACTCAGGGAAAATAATCTGACACAGTGGACATTAAAAACACTGAATAATAATAACATGTATATATTACAGTTTTCAACCTATAACAAAAGATACCCATTTTAATACCTCTTCTTTTAATGTAGAAAAATCCACCTCTTCTATATCTGGCAGGTTAGGATAGCTGCCTGAAGAATAATATGATGTACGTAAACCAAGACAAAACTCTCAAAAAGAATTATTAACCTTATTTTTCATTCTGTGGTATAGACCTACAATCACTCTCTGAATCCCATCTTGGTTGATTATTTTATAGCATACATGGAATAAATGATAGTAACAAATGAAAATATCAGTATTTGACATTATTATACCTCACTTTTGTCATCAATGATAAATTCCTATTACCCGAGAAAGAGATATCTGTCAAAAACATTTCAACCTTTTTGACGCGTGACCGCGCTGACATTTTGAATGTCATATAAGGGCTAGTAACTGCGTCAGTTTTTTGAAGGCACATCATGAAAATATTGCCTCCCTTATCGTAACATAGTCGTGACGTCACTATTCTATGTTTAAACAAGCGATTCTCTTCAAAGATAACTGTCATAAAAACAGTTTGCAAGTATTTCTGAAGATGAAAGAAGATTTAGGCATTCTTCAATCTTGATGGGCAGAATTAAGCATGTGTTTACCTTTTTTTATCCTCATTTTTTTCGGTATAATAAAATAAATATCATATGGCAGCGTGTGTGACATAGACATTGTCAACCCTTGAAACAGAATGTCACCACTCGGCATTCACCTCGGGTGACATTCTGCCCTCGGGTTGACAGTATCAATGTCACACACGCTGCCATATGATATTTATATAAAGTTACCACTGATTACTGTAACAAATGCAAGACACAGTCTATAAAGTGTCATCATACCACAGGATTTTAGTAGGCAGTCAATTTTCAGAGAACCACAGCATTTTTTAACATTTTTACATTATAAGACCACTGAAATTTCAAGCGACAACTGATAGAAAACAACAACAACAACAAATATCTTTAAATCTTTTGGTCTGCAATGAACATGTATCTATTTGACCTCACTAAAAAGAGGTTTACTATTTTAAAAGTGTACTTAAAAAGCAACAAGTAAAAAAATAAAGTTTCTGGCAAACAAAATATATATTTACCATTGTGGACGGCTTGCTGAAAGTGTTCAAACAAAGTGGCCAGGCGAGCACAGTTGTACATGACGAACGATCCAGTGGATATGCACACTCCTCCCTCACTGTGAGTGGAACATACATCCAATTTCAGCTGTAATGTGCACACAAACAGTGTTCATAAAAATAAAATCTAGGTTGACATCAAAGAAATGGGTGCGGCAAAATGGAGCAGGGCGCAGAATCCTGATATTTTGCTCTGGATCTTTACCTAATTTAATACTTTGATAATACTGATAATTATTGTGATAATAATAGTGAACTGAGGGGGCGGAGTGTGTGGGGGGGTAATATGATACTCAAATCCCTTTATCTACATGTTTCTCTAGCACTAGAATAATACTGAATTTAGTACAAAAGAAAAGTATGGCATGCTTTATATGAAAACTCACGGTAATTGAAAACGACAGATTATTGGCCTTGGCGTCTTGTTATTGACTCATAATTGCAAGACATGTACTAATGCTTTTCACACATGTTGTTTTTGTTTTTAAAACTGATGAAACAAGAACTGACAAGAAACCAATAACTGTGACACGCACACACAAATGCTTACCTGATTCCTAGGTACAGTTGACAGGAACTCAAATTTAACGCAGGTTGATGTAAGAGCTTTAATATTGGCTGCCCAAGCTTCACCTAAAATTATGTTCATCAATCCATTAACAATTATTTTG
Organism: Congeria kusceri; assembly: GCA_027627225.1. Classification (NCBI taxonomy): domain Eukaryota; kingdom Metazoa; phylum Mollusca; class Bivalvia; order Myida; family Dreissenidae; genus Congeria; species Congeria kusceri. The sequence goes on from CM051035.1 coordinate 21,593,504, forward strand.
GGGTCAGTTTTCTATTTTCTATAATAGCATTTGATACATGTATATTTGATATCAGACTAGTAATATATGAATTATCTTAGCTCTTTTGTAAATGTTCCATTTTAGTATCAGGGTCAAGGTTCTCAAAATATTAGCAGTCAATAAAACGTAAGTTAAGTTATTGTGAATACAATATTTTTGTATATGAAACAATATTGACAGAAAGATACTCTCATAAATCAAGTTTTATTCCCGTGTAAAATTAAACATGTCATTAGCATTTGAATAACATGACTAAGGTATCTACAAGTAACAGGAACTGTACTGCATCTGGTGGTATTATCTGAACACAAACATATTCTTACAAAATTATCATCTTACGCAAAAATGTTACTTAAAGTGTCTGTTTGCTTTTTAAAATCAGGCAGCACCAAACATGTCTATCCTACAGCAGTCTGGATTTATATTCAGTATTTCACTGTGGTTTGGGACAGTCAAGTGGTAGGAGACATGTCTGTCTATCGAGTTCAAAGGTATTAAACAGTACTAGACCTAAATAATTGTGTTCTACAACACAAAGGATAGATTTTATTTAGCAGAAGTAACCATTTATACAAGTATTTTGCCAACTCTGTAATAACTTAACCAATATGGCTCCTTTGGTAACATATGTACATGTATGTACATGTACTAACCTTTCACTGCATCCCCATACTTCATGACTGCTGCATGCTTTAAGTCGTTGTGCCTCTTTCTGTTGTTAAAAAAATGACAATTTTATTGGTGTTGGTTATATATATTTGAGCTTTTCATAAGGTGTAAACAAAAATATGTTTGTTTCAGGTTACCCGACCTACCCGATGTTTTAGGATAGTACTGATATATTTTGAATATATATTCAGTTTTAGAATCTTAGAGTTGACCATTTACCAAATAAAATTTTAAAAAACCCGACCTACCTACTTTAATTTTTTTGGGCATGTAACCTGAAACAAACATATATTTTTTTAAAACCTTATTTGGCTACAAGTAACATTCCACTAAAAATATTAATGAACACACATTTTCAATCCCATTCATAGTTTGTCTCAATCAACCTTGATCGGTATTACTGACAAATCTCAGATTATGTCAGTTTTGTGATTAAAACCCAGGTTTCCTTGATTAAAATCAAGAGTATCCACTCTAGGACAGATGTTCATACCTTATATACTCCAATGCCGACTTCAAGCTGGCACTCTCGGATTGTCCTTTTGGAGCCACAGGTCCATACACAATGATTTGCTGAAAATTTCACAGCAGTAGACCATATGCGTTGTACTCATGGTCACAGTCTTAAAAGCACATCATCATGTCTAAATGTAGCTATGACACAAAGTAACATACTGATAAAGTTCTGACAAGAATAAATATAAAATGCAGCGTATATATCATAAACATAATAAAGCATGTCTAACTGCAGCTATCGGTATGTCGCAGAATAGCAAATTGAGAAATGACAAACAAGGATGATTATGACACAGAACAGCAAATTGATAACTAAACATCAAGGATAATTATAAATAACACTATGTTAACGCTACCAGTAGCCAAAATAGCCATTAAACTTTCTAATTGGCTACTAAAATTTCTATTTGGCTACTAAATTTTTTGGAAAATATTTAAACATGAAGCATATTTTATGAAAATATTTCTAAATAATGGGTTTTCTTTGCAAAATCAAGTTTTTTGGCTACAATTTCAGATTTCTTAGCGCAATCCTAGTAACAGTAATAAATGTAACATAGAATTTAAATTTATAATCAAGTCAGAAGACATCTGAAAAGTCTATATGTGGTAATCAATACTGCCTTTTGTTCAGGGGTAAACTGAAAATGTTTCATTTTCCACAGTGCAAGCCATTAGAAAGTTTTCAGTCCATTAAATGTGTGTTCTAATGAGGACAATTGATACCTGTTTCACATTTTGAGATGCTTGTAGTAACATCTGATGCAGCAATAACATCATTTTCTGCTGACAAAAAGCTGAGCTCTGATCGACAATATAAATCATGGCCTCTGGCTTGAATTCCTAAATATTTTGTTAATCAAAAGGAATGTCAATTATTCTTTACAAAAGACTTGTTTAAATTTTATTTCGCTGATAATATTATAATAATAAATAACTTTTTTGTTCAATATTTGAAAATAATGCATAGTTATAATTTGCACTAAATATAAAGAAAATAGTCGTTAACTTATGGATTTGTCATTTTTATATATACAATAAAACAATTTAATAAGTGCAATTTATAAATGAATTTAATAAGAAAACGAAGTTGAACTTCTATAAATTGATATCAACAATGGCACAATATGCATATAGACAATAGGTTGTAAGCTAGAATGTCCCCCTAGAACAGTTCCCATAGCACAATATAGTAACAAACTACTAACTCAATAGAGGTCATGACAGGCTGAAAACTGTACTTACTTGAATATACGTATACATAAGAGTAGCTTCGACAAATGTATTGGTAGCTGTGCCGTCTTTCAGAACTGAAATAGAAAGACTAACATGAACACGGAAAAAATCTGAATATACAATGACTGATAATCTTTTGTTGCCTTAGGATCACTAGCCAGCTATAAAACCTCGGTTCTATGACCTTGTAAACAAATCTTATATGCAATAATCAGTAATTTATAGACAGCATTTTAACTGACTCACAGGACTAGGGAATACATGAGGTTGTTAAGAGATTTACAAAAATTATAAATATATTTTATTTCCCAAGACTATTTTAAGAACTGTGGTGAAAATGTATTTCAAAGGATGCAAAAAAGAGGCTGCATCAATGCACATTTCTGCTAAATATTTTAAAGTCAAATTATCAATACACCTGCTTTTAAGTAAAAATAAATGATTAACAAAATTTAAAAGTTGCGACACATACTTTCACACAATCCAAGATTCCGATCATAGTCAGCTTTTCCACTTTTTAGTCCATTATCCCTAATAAAACTTTTACAGTCAAACGTATGGCTGCCTCGGCTTATATCTCCACCCAATCTGGCATTGGAATGTGAGGACGTATCATCACTTGATTGGTCCTTTGCACCCTGTTCACTGCTGGTTACATGTGAGCAACATAAAATCTGTTTAACATATTCATTCTTTTGCAATTCTGCAACATCAACTGTAGGCGACCTTGTTAGAAGTTTGGGGTCAAGGTCTATGTACTCTTTTATGTCTTTCAGTCCTTTGATTTCTTGGTGTGACAGCTGACTGTTTACACTGCAACTACAAAGGTAGAATTTTAATGTGCATTTTAACATTTAAAAATACAGATACAAAGTATGGCTTAACAAAGAAAAGTTGTTGACTAGGTATGTTTGTTTTATATTCCATGTTTCAGGCTTTTGTTATGTATGAACAAATATTTTTTCCTAAATTTCTTGGGCTGAAGATCAGTTAAACACTTTATTAAACAAGACAGTGTGTTTGATAAACACAGATGCCCCCAGTTGGTGCTGGACAGCCCATTTGAATTATTTTAAGTTCAAATTAGGTCAAGGTCAAAATTAAGAGGTTGGGTGATATGGGTGGATTAGGAATGGTCATAAGCAACAACAGTGTAAGTATCAAAGTGTTGTAGAAAGCAGTGTTGGTGCTTGACGAAATGGTAAAATGTAGGTAGACAAAAAATAGCCCATTTGAATCATTATAAGTCCAAATTCGGTCACAGTCAAAGTGAGGTTGGGTGATATGGGTGGAATAGAAATGGTCATACGCAACAACTGTGTACGTATCTAAGTGTTTTTTGTAGTAAGCGCTGTTGGTGCTAGACGAAATGGTCAAATCTAGTTAACCTCGTACGGACAGAATCACGGACACACAGGACAATCACTATATGCCACCCGCATCAATAGATGCTGGGGCATAATAATGGACTTAATATTAAATGCATAGTAACAGGTTTGCATTTTGTATGGTAGGTATGCTTGTTAGTTAACACTAGCAGTGGAAGAATTAATAACTACTAACCCATTTGCTTCCAACAACTTCACGCAATGCTCCTGTACAAGAAGAGATCTCAGCACATTAAATGATTCTTCACCCGTGTTATTGCTGTCAGACAAATCACTACATTTGCCAATATTGCTAACAACAATGGATCCTGTACTGTCTTCTCCTGAACATTGTCCATACTTTTCTCCCCCAGTCAGTACCGATGTAATCACAGATTTAAAGTAAGCCGGCCGATCTAAATGAACAGCAATACAGCTGTGCTTGTTGCTGCAGAGTTTCTGGATCAGAAGCCCTTTCATAGTCAGTTGCTCTTTCCATAATGTGAAGTGTTCACATAAATCCTACAGAAAATATCATCATTTAATGTTTGTAATCTGATGAAATGTACATTGTACGTTTATGCATATGAATACAGTTTATTTCATGCTATGCGGTGAATGAGTGGAGAATACCAGTGAATGATAACCCGATCATTTCACTCTAGGTCAAGTGAAATGATAACGTTTGATAATTTCACTCTTGGTTATATGGAACTATTTTTAACTTTGTTTTTAATATGTATATTTTTTTAAAGTCTGTTAATACCCTAATCATCAGTGTAAACACTGGCAATTTGAAACAACAGAAAACACATAATAAAATTCAATACAAATAGTTGCAGTAGAGTGGCACTATTTTCCTACCACAACAGTGATCAATAATTTTGGAATCATAATGACGTCATATTCATGAATATGACGTCATAATACACAAAATGTGACGCTTCAGCATATCTCGCCCATTTTTTATTTATCGTTCAAAAGCATGAAATAAAAAGAAATTTTGTTTAATACAGTGTAATTCGTGGTCATAGAAACTAGATATTTTCTATATAATATTGTTTCTATGACCACTCATGAAATAAAATACCAGCTTACACTGCATTAAACAAATATCCTCTATTTCATATCAAAAAGAACATAGACTTGTTTGTATGTGTATTTCGAAGTTTAAGAGGTCCTTCTGCGCCTGAGGCTGCATTATGTGAGGACCTGGAGTGTGTCACAGCACTCCTACCTGACTTACTAGAGACTCACGAAAGTTGGGACGAATTTTAAATCATAGCTGCAATTTCCAGCTATTTATTTTTTACTGAAAGATATTTTAATTTTGGTGTGGTCTTGTGCCGTGGGGGGAAACTGGTATGCTGACCACCAACCAAACTCACATGCGCCGGGAGTGGGAAGCGAACCCGGGACGCCTAGATGAGAAGCGAGTGTTCCAACCTATGCGCTAGCCGGACAGCCAAATAAACTTGTGTTACAATTTAAAATAATATTAATATTGCATTCCAGTGTATTTACAAAGTATCTCATGTCTCAAAATAATGTTTTCAATGATGGATATTGATGCTCCAAACAATAACTTTCTGGTAATACATTATACAATATTAACTAGGGATGGCAGGAATACCAAAATTTATATTCAGATATTTGATTTATCAAGTATTTGAATATTCTAATATTCGATCCTCGGATGCTGTACTAAAACAAAAGGCCCTGAGGGCCCTAGGATGCTCACCTGAGACCTTGTAACACAATTGGAATTTGCATCTCCGAGACGTGGCTTACTGTTATCCCAGGGGGGTAAGTTGAACAACCTTGAACAAACCTCTGGGCCTTGCGGTTTCAGGTAAAGATTTTTAAAGTCATTTTGCTATTTAAGTCTATATAAACCATGTGACCCCTCGGGGGGTGGCCAGATTTGACCCCAGGGGCATAATTTGAACAATCTTTGGAGAGGACCATTATGCAATGTTACATACCAAATATAGGAAAGCTGTGGGCCTTGCGGTTTCAGGTAAAGAGTTTTTAAGTCATTTTGCTATTTAAGTCTATATAAACCATGTGACCCCTCGGGGGGTGGCCAGATTTGACCCCAGGGGCATAATTTGAACAATCTTTGGAGAGGACCACTATGCAATGTTACGTAACAAATATAGGAAAGCTGTGGGCCTTGCCGTTTCAGAGGAGAAGATTTTTAAAGTCATTTTACTATTTAGGTCTATATAAACCATAGACCCCCCCGGGCGTGACCAGTTTTGACCTTAGGGGCATAATTGGAACATTCTTTGTAGACTACCACTATACAATGTTACATACCAAATATGAAACCTCTAGGCCTTGCGGTTTCAGAGGAGGAGATTTTAAAAGTCATTTTGATATATATTCTATATAAACCATGTGACCCCCGGGGTGTGGCCCATTTTGGCCCCAGGGGCATAATTTGAACAAACTTTGTTAAGGACCACTAAAGGATGTTACATACCAATTATGAAACCTCTGGGCCTTGCACTTTCAGAGGAGAAGATTTTAAAAGTCATTTTGCTATATATTCTATATAAACCATGAGACCCCCGGGGAATGGCCAGTTTTGACCCCCGGGGCATAATTTGAACAATCTTTGTAGAGGACCACTATAGGATGTTACATACCAAATATGAAACCTCTGGGCCTTGTGGTTTCAGAGGAGAAGAGTTTTAAAGTCATTTTGCTATATATTCTATATAAACCATGTGAACCCCGGGGCGTGGCCCGTTTTGTCTCCAGGGGATTATTTGAACAAACTTTGTAAAGGACCACTAAAGGATGTTACATAACAAATATGAAACCTCTGGGCCTTGCGGTTTCAGAGGAGAAGATTTTTAAAGTCATTTTGCTATATATTCTATATAAACCATGAGACCCCCGGGGCGTGGACAGTTTTGACCCCAGGGGCATAATTTGAACAATCTTTGTAGAGGACCACTATAGGATGTTACATACCAAATATGAAACCTCTGGGCCTTGTGGTTTCAGAGGAGAAGATTTTTAAAGTCATTTTGCTATATATTCTATATAAACCATGTGACCCCCGGGGCGTGGCCCGTTTTCACACTAGGGGCATCATTTGAAAAATCTTTGTAGAGGACCACTATAGGATGTTGCATACCAAATATAAAACCTCTGGGTCTTGTGGTTTCAGAGGAGAAGATTTTTAAAGTCATTTTGCTATATATTCTATATAAACCATGTGACCCCCGGGGCGTGGCCCGTTTTGACCCCAGGGGCATAATTTGAACAATCTTTGTAGAGGACCTCTAGAGGATGTCACATATCAAATATGAAAGGTCTGAGCCTTGCGGTTTCATAGAAGAAGATTTTTAAAGTTTTCACTTTTTAAATATATTTTTAGCTCTGGTGACCTAAATATTTTTCAGCGGACAAGAAAGATTTGAACAATTTTGAAAGTTGTCCACCCAAGGATCATTCCTGTGAAGTTTGGTGAAAATCTGCCAAGCGGTTTAGGAGGAGATGTTGTTGAATGAAAAGTTAACCCAAACTACCGGAGGTCACCCCGTCCCGCTGCGAGGAGCCAGGCTATGGAGGCGGAGGGTAAATGCGACTGGCCAAGAAAGAACACCAAGCACTCAAGAGACCCCTCGACCGCTGAACATCCTTCAATGGAATGCGGAGGGAATATACAACAAAAAGCTTCCTTTCACTGAAAGACTGCATGCCGACAATATTGATGTAGCCTGTATCCAAGAAACCCACCTGAATTCAAACCACCGGTTCACCATCAGAGGATACCAAACCTTCAGGCTAGACAGAGAAGGAAGACACAAAGGAGGAGTTCTGATGCTCATCAAGAACAATATCCCAGCACAAGAAATTAAAGTAGTCACTAACCAACAAGCTGAAATCCAAGGAGTCAACATCACAATGGACAGGTCTGTAATTACAATATACAATCTGTACTGCCCCCAAGACAAAGAACTTTCCCTGCAGTACCTGGAAAACCTACCCACTGAGAACTGCTTGGTTGTTGGAGACTTCAACAGCCACTCAACCTGTTGGGGCTATGAAGAGACGGACAGAAGAGGAGAGGAAGTGGAGGACTGGCAGATTGATACCCAAATGGTTCTGCTGAATGATCCAGAAGACCCACCCACCTTCTTCTCACGCAGGTGGCTGTCAACTTCTACCCCAGATCTCGCCTTTGCAACTGATGATCTCTCCAAGAAGACCACCAGAGGGGTACTGAGCCAGTTAGGAGGCAGCGACCACAGACCAGTAAAGCTGGCCATCAACCTGCCGTACAGACCACAGAACTCAACAACGTTCCCAAGGTGGAACTACAAGAAGGCAGACTGGAACATGTTTGCAAGCCTCACAGACCTCTACACCAGGGGCCTAAAAACAGACGACCTTAACATCAACCGAGTCACCAGGAACTTCAATCAGGCCATTCTGAAAGCGGCTTCCGAGACAATCCCACGGGGCGCACGTAAGAACTACAGGCCCTACTGGACGGAAGAGCTTCAAGAACTTGAGGACCAAGTCAGCAGCAGCAGACAGGAAGTAGAGGAGAATCCCTCTGTTGACAACAACATCGCCCTGAAAGCAGCCACTGCCAAGTACAGAAGAGCCTACCTTCAAGCAGCAAGATCTAGCTGGAGAGAAAAAACCGAGAAGCTAAACTTAGATAGGGACGGAAACAAACTGTGGAAGCTGACCAAAACGATGAATGGTGAAGACACAAGGGCAGCGCCAATTACCATCTCACAAGGCCAAGAGATGCTGACAGGAAGAGAAGCTGCCAACCTTTTTATAGATAGTTATGAGGAAGTCAGCAACATCACTGTACCTGAAGAAAGAAAGGCCCAGGTACAGGAGGAGAGAAGAACCTCCAAGGAGTATCAGCCAGAGGAACACATGAACAAGCCGTTCAACCATCATGAACTAGCAGACGCCATGAAAGCCTTGCAAGAAAGAAAATCCCCAGGGCCAGACAAAATAACCAACGAGATGCTTCTACATTTAGGCACAAGGGCAAAAACACAGTTACTGAAAATCTTCAACAACAGCTGGAAGACTGGCCATGTTCCACAAATCTGGCGAGAGGCTGATATGGTCCCCATCCACAAGAAGGGCAAAGACCGAGCAAAGGTGGACAGCTACAGACCCATCAGTCTCACCAGCTGTGTAGGCAAACTCATGGAACGGCTAATCAACACCAGGCTCACTTGGCATTTGGAGAAGAACAACACTATTTCCCCAGAGCAGGCAGGATTCAGGCAAAATCGTTCGACTGAGGACCAGGTGACGTATATCGCCCAGAAGATTGAAGATGGCTTCCAGGACAAGAAAAACACCCTGACGATCTGGATTGACATGGAGAAGGCCTTCGATAAGGTCTGGAAGGAAGGGCTGAAGCTGAAGCTCCAGAAAAGTGGTGTGGCCGGTTGTATGTTCCAATGGATCTGCCAGTACTTGAACAGCAGGAAAGCAAGGGTCCATGTAAGTGGACAGTACAGCCGGAAGAAGACACTGAAAGACGGCGTCCCGCAAGGCGGAGTCCTCAGCCCCACCTTGTTCCTAGTCTTCATCAACGACATCGTCAAGGACCTCCCTCGAAATGTCCATGGGGCCATCTATGCGGACGATCTTGCACTCTGGTGCTCAGAAGAACACATCACAACCGCAAACTACCGGATGCAAGAGGCGCTGAAAGTTCTTGAGGACTGGACAAAGAAGTGGCTCATCACCATCAACTCCAGGAAGACCACTTACACGATCTTTAGCCTCTCCCCAAAAGAAGTGAAGGCCAACCTCAAGTTCTGCGGACAGAAGCTGCAAGCTGACAACACCCCCACGTATCTTGGCGTGACCTTCGACAGGCGACTCACTTGGAAACAGCAGACAGAGAAAGTCGAAGCTAGAGCCAAGCTGCGGTTAGCACTCATGAAAAAGCTAACCGGCACAACATGGGGGGCAGATGCAGCAATCCTCAAGAAAATGTACATGGGCAGCGTTAGACCAGTCCTTGAGTATGGGGTGACGGCATGGGGCACAGCAAGCAAGTCAAACTTTGACAGAGTCAGCAAGGTGCAGAACCAGGCGGCCAGAATCATCACTGGCGCCATGCGGTCAACCCCTATTCAAGAGCTGGAAACCATCACGGGTCTTGAGCCCATAGAAGACAGAAGGGACACCAAACTCCTCACCCAGGCAGCAAAGTTCAAAAGACTGCCAAATCATCCCATGAAAGACAGACTGTGCCAACCAACAAAAGGAAGACTGAAGAGAGGGAGCTTCATCCACCAGACGAGGGTTTTGGAAAGGAAATGCCAAGATATCCTTTATCAAGAACCCAAAGATATCCCCCCGTACCTTGAAAACCCAGGCTGGAGCGATGCTGAAAGACCCCAGATACACAGCAGTATTCCTGGCATTGGCAAGAAAGACTCCCAGAGCGATGCTGAAAAGAAGTCCATCTCCATGGAACACATCAACAACTCCTACCCACAACACAACTGGACTCATGTCTACACTGATGGGTCTGCTGACCAGGCTGTCAGAAGTGGTGGTGCCGGAATCTACATCAGGTACCCAGGAGGTAGAGAAGAACACATCTCCCTCGCTACCGGCCTGTACTCCACCAACTTCAAGGCTGAAGCAGTAGCGCTCAAGACAGGTGCAGTCCACATTGAGCACAGTCCACTCTCCTACAACAATGTTGTGTTCTTCAGCGATGCAAAGTCAGTCCTGCAGGCCCTAGACACTGCCAGAGACAAAGAACTGAACGACCTGTCATCTGCCTTGACCTCCCTGTGCAGAGCCCACACGGTCGTGCTGCAATGGGTCCCTTCTCACTGCAACATACTAGGCAATGAAGCCGCAGACACTCTGGCAAAGGAGGGCACCACAAAAGAACAGAATGACAGGTCAACCACCTTCAAAGAAGCCAAGACCATCATCAAGGCAAAGCAACACACCAAGTGGCTACAACAGCACCCACGATACAACCGAAATGACCCATACCACCTGCTCTCAAGATCTGAGCAGGTCCTCATATTCAGGCTGCGGACAGGCCACAACCGTATGAACCACCACCTTTTCACCAAGTTCAGAATTGGCCAGTCAGACCAGTGCCCCTGTCAGACAGGCAGCATGACAACAGAACACTTGCTGCAGTCCTGCCCACTACACAATGGCCTCAGGCGCCAGATCTGGGCGGAGGAGACCACGATGCAAGGGAAGCTCTATGGCAGTCTGGAGGACCTGCGGCGCACGGCGACCTTTGCGCAGAGAGCCGGCGTGTCCATCTGAGTGATCGACAAGAAGAAGAAGAAGAAGAATGAAAAGTTGACGATGCACGCACGCACGACGGACACCGGGCGATCACAAAAGCTCACCATGAACACTTTGTGCTCAGGTGAGCTAAAAAAAGGAAATATTAAAAGACTTCAATGTTCTTTGGTATATATCCACTACAACAGTACAATGAACAAAGCTGTGGCAAATACAAAGACATAGAGCTACATTATGTTAAAACTCGATTTTGCAATTTCATTTCAGTAAGACTTAAACCATCGATTTAGCTTGTGCACATTTTTATTTTGCTTACAACTTTGCTTTCGCGACTTTCAAGCATGTGTTCAGCAACCCAGTAAACCAACCTATAAACCTTGGAACATGACAAGTTATTTCATGTATGCAGCAACACCAATTAGCATCCTCAATACACTTTTATCTCCTACAACTATGTAGATACGAGACCATGGTCCACATAATTGGCTAAGGCCACAACAAATTGATCAGTTGTTCTACGGATTTTGTCCAAAAAAAATTGGAGCGAGCGAGCGAAATAAAAATAAAAATATTTTTTTTCCATTTTCGATAAAATCGGAGGCGAGCGAAAAGCGCAAAATAAAAAAAAATCCTATCATGCCCATAGTGTTTAAAAATTACTCCCAAATGCCATCATAACTTGATATCTTGTCAATAATTTCTTCTTCATCTGCTCTGTTCCATAAATTGTTGTCAAAATCAATATATATGTAATAAACTAAGCAACTAATTTCTCCATTTCCTTCTTTGACCATGTCCTGCAAAGGCTTTTGTGCAACAAGTCTTCAATAGTGATTCTGCTATTAAATTAACGACCGGCAGTAAATACTAAATAGCCATATCTTAACTATAAGAAAGTAGACCTTATACAAGGTACTTGTCATTATCAAAATATATATTTGATACACCAAGTCATTCACTACCAACAGTTTAATAACATGAATATGAAATGTCATACAATAAACACAAAACAATTTAGGAATCACTAGTATAAGATCTGTACTTTAAATGACACGACGAAACAACTGGACGCCACAATTTTTTTAAACCGTAAACCAGGACTCACACTGGCTCTTATATTTCTTGAGCCATTTTTTTTAATCGACTCGCAACATCGTTGCGTGTTTCCATGTCAGGGAATAGTTATATCTTACTGTTTTAATTGCTATAAAATTATACTTCACTGTGCTGTATTATATTAATGAATTATGGCATTAACAAAAGCATTAGTATACGTCGATTAACATTTTTCTTAATTGTTCATTGCAGTAAACTTGGATAATTATTTTTTATTTAAACATACACTCTTAAACTATCTACAAGATGTTAACAAAATATATCCATAAATAAATTAAAATTAATAACTAACATAATGACTTGGCTTGCCAAGTTAAATGTACCTTAATATATAAAGGCTGAACAAAATGTACACCAAACAGATACTTTGAATTTATAAAATGGACATGTCAGAAACAACTTTTATGCGTGGATATTAGAAGTAAGAAATCAAGGACAAACCGCTGGTCAAAACTGTCCGAAATGTAAACATACCCGATAATCAGTCCATTTGACATAATCCATACATCCAATTTCACACATCCTTTATCAACAAGATAATCCTTTAATTAACTGTTAATTAACTGCTGATATTACGAGAGCTTGCTAGCAATCATCTTTATAATTAGGCAATGAATGCTGACAAACAGCTCGTTGTGTTTTCACAAGTTTGATAAAACTTGATAAGAAATTGCTGAGTTGAAATACACATGGCAGCTGTGCCAGACTGGCTGTTGGCGATTAAAGGTCTTGGTCATAAATTGTGTGCTCTGTACATAAACCAGTCGCCGCAAAGCGCCTTATTCACGTCTATATCAGTACCAATTGCTTGTTATAATTTGGGTACACCACAAAGGCGGTGTTTAACGTAAAATGAGACTCAGTGATGAAAACTTCATTTAAAAAAATCGGATGCGGGGCAAACTTGTAGGTGCGGGCGCAAAATAAAAAGAAAAATATTTTTTTTTCGATTTACGATTTTAAGGTGCGGCAAATCCGACGAACATCTGATCAATTTGTTGTGGCCTAACATAACATAATAACATAACATAATCTTTATTTGGCATAAAATACTTATAGCCTATTATACAAAATTGGTGTGAAAAGTATGGAAAACATGGAATAATCTGAGAAGGATTAACAAATGAGATCTGCAATGTATACACGGTAGTGCAAACAACAATTACATGAAGAAATAAGATCTATAAATATATTGAGTATTTATGTTCAATTTTATAATTTTATTAAATTCTGTTTATGAGATGTTTCAAGGCAAAGTTTAGTCAAAACTTCATACTAAGACCATTAATGCAAACCTTCAATTTTGCTATTATAATGTAGATCTAGAATATAGTATTGCGTTATACCGATAATTATTTTGTGATCGGAGCTCAAAATTTATAAATTTGCGGGGCATTGCAAAATAACCTACAAAAATGTACAGAAGTTAAATTATAAATCATTCGTTTGAATAAACCATAGATCTATGTTGTTTATGTATTGCAATGAATAATACACTAAACAATAAGAAATACAAATATTGTAAATGAAGAATTGTATATTAAAATCATAATACATCATCTACTGATATTCTTGAATTCATAGATTGTTTTTCGACATACAACATACAATTGAATGAAAAATATAGTTCTTTGCTTGTATTTTAATATATAAAATACACTTTTATACAGAAATTATAATATTTAAAGATTGTATTTCAAAGTATAAAATACAAATTTACACCGATGTTCTTAAATACATGATATAGAAGAAGGAGAAATATATGTATGAAGTGGATGTGAAATAGATATCTCTGCCTTTCTTTCAAGATACATTAAACAGAACTAATAGATGTTCTTAATTTTGCTGCAAAATATAGGTATTTTGATAAATTATTTATCAATTTAGATGACTTGGATGACATGAGTGAGCGAAACTTGTTTATTGTTGGCCAATGACAGAAATATGGCTTCAAATATTGTTTTAGAATTGAAGTATAAACTGGGCATACGAGTAGAAAGTGGTATTCGCTTTCAATGACTTTCATGTTACAATAATTGCATAATCTATTTTATTTTGGAATATTTTCGTGCCGTCCTTTGAAAGGTACTTTTCAAATTCAAAATCGTGTTTGAATACGCTATATGAGGCTAGACAATTGGAGTTGTTTATATTTGAGTACCAGGATTGTTTATAAATGTCAAGTATTTGATCAGAAATAATTTTAAGCTCATATTCACTAGATACAATTTCATTCTGATTCACCCAAATATTTGCTAAACCAATTTGTTCTAATAATTATTTTATTTGGTACCGTAAGCCCAATTTTTACCCCCGTATGTAATATTTTTATCGGTATCAGACTTAAACATGTTATAGATATTCTTTGTTAACAATTTGTTGTTTGGGTTTATAATTTTTAACCAGTATTTCAGCACTATTATCTTTCGTCTAATTATCATTGGGTAACGCCCTAGCTCTCCATATAGACCATCTAAATTTGTAGATTTTCTAACTCGAAGAATTTTCCTCCAAAATTTACAATGTACTAGTTCTATTTCATTGCTTTCTTTAAACCCCCATATTTCAGCTGAGTAATTTAATTGAGATCCAACTTGACTGTCAAAAAGATTGCATTTCTCTTTCGTGTTAAGTCCTATTTGCTTAAAAACAATAAACAGGTTATGCAGCGCTGATTGCGAATGTTGTGCGATAAGCTTCTGCGTTCTATTCCAATTGCCATTTTTAAAGAGGTTCACACCCAAGTATTTGAATGAAGTTACAACTTCTAAAATAACATTGTTAAATAAAAATGTGTGGGTTGTGTGCCTTCCATTGTCAAAAATCATGATTTTAGTTTTTTTTTGTATTGACTGTAAGATTCCATTTTTTACAATAATTCTCAAGGTCTCTGAGTAATAATACTGCGTCGTCTGCAAATAGTAAAATAAGTAGTTTTTGGTATTCGAGGGTAAAAAGTCTGTCTATATTTTCATTAAGATTAGACAAAGTATAGTTTACGAAAAATAGGAAGAGCAACGTTGAACTCTTATCGCCTTGTTTTGCTACAATATTTGACTCGAAGAACGGAGAGTAATTAGAATTGGACTAACAATAACAACTAACAGCTAACTGTCATCTAAATGACAAAAGGGTGAGTTCGAATTTATCACAAGGACAAATTTGGACCTGTTTTGTAAAAGAATATAATACTTAAATAACTGAGATAATAACTTATTGTTTGTCAATTGTATTCTTTTATCAACTTTCACCAATGATCTGACTGTTTGTTCACAGTTTGTAGTGTTTTTGCCTGTCTGGTATGATTAATAATTCTGAATTATCCTTTATGTTATAAACAATGCATTGAAGTTTCAGCTTTGCTTTTCTAAGTCATAGTGAAACAAGTGTTAACATGTTAAAAACAAAGTAACTACATGTCATCACAACTCGGAATCTGACTGAATATGTGTATATATAAGAGTCCAATTTGAAAATTAGGGACGTTATAAAATTGAACTTACAGTACGGAAATCCGTATCAGGCTTATTGTACAAACTAAGAAGTTGTAAATTCATGTGTTCATTTTGAACGTTTTATTAACTAAAAGAATATTTTTAACAAGAGGGCCATGATGGCCCAAAGGGCTCACCATAGTGCTGGCAAAGATGAAGACCTTACTGTTGTGACAGGCTTGAACAAATGTGGGAAGTTTACACCATGATGTCAAATCATTGCTCTAACTGATTACTGTCTTATTCTTAGCTTCTTGGCTTGCCATTGCTTAATTATCAAAAACAAAAACAAAAATCACGGTCATAAGCAAGTAGTGACAGGTATATTTTCTCTACCCTGATATCCATCTGTTCGCAGGTAATTTCAGAGGAATACTGTTAATTCTGCAGTTCTGAAAGAAAATGGCAAAGGTCATGTTAGGCAACAGAACTGCAGAACAACCAAAGAGTGGAGTGTATTGCAGCCTTCTTATAAATAATTGAATTAGCTTTAGATCTTATGATTATTGTGCAAGTTTGGTCCAGATCAGTGAAAATTAAGTCCCTGTTTTGCATAAAGGTTAATTTTTGCATTTATTTTCACAATTAATTAAGGGGCAATAAATCCAGTGTGTGACCACTGATAGAATGTATTTATGCTCAATGTTTGTAAATTATGTCCTGTTTACTTATCTTAAATGAAACTCTTGTCTATAGATTATTAATTAGTCACTGTCATGATACATAACAAAGTTATAGCATACTAAAACTAAAACTTCAAAGGCACTATAAAAGGTCATTTTCAAAAATGTCAAAGCAGTACCTTGATCATCAAAGTAGCAAAGCTTATAAAATAAACCTACAAGTGTCAAATGCTTTTTAAAATCCAAAGTAGATAAAGAATAATTATGTTACCCTCAGTAAGAATTGTTTGACAGCTAAAATCAAACCATTATTTCAGTAAAGTTACACTTTGAAATAAATTACAGTACAAATTACCTTGGTATTGAAGGTAAGTTAACAATATGGAGATAATTATAAATGTGCATGAAAATTCATTGAAAATGTTCAGTTTAACATTAAGTTTAGGCATCTAACTATAGATTAATTTTATAAACAAATTCACTAAACATTTCAATTAATTTTCTTTCACTTATGACCTGTACTGAAAATGAATTTGTATCATAACAAGGCTACAGTATCTAACTAATTTTACATTTGTAAGAAAATTTTGGAAAATTGTCAATTGACCACTAATTACTACTTTGGGAGACTCAGAGTATTTTAACATTCAGATTTTCGCTTCTGTTTCATGCATTATTTTACAATTAAGTGAAAATTAATACTGCACACTGTTTTATTTTGAACAAAGCAAGATGTTAGTCAGAAATTAATCACAGATTTTTCATGAATATACATTGAAAAAGCTCAGTTGATAATTAATAAAGAGTATTTACCGTTTTTGGAATATTGAGTATTGTTAATTGAGATTTTCAACTCATTTTTCATGCTATTATTACTACCAGATTAAGTGGTAACTTATTTACTGTAGTAGTTGCACAAAAAAAGGTTTCAGAATGGATTTATTATTATTATTATTATTTATTATTAATATGAATCTGGCAAGAAAATCTTTTGAAAAATTATAATAAGCCACTATTGACCAGTATTGTCCACTTTGGGAGACGACGACGAGTGGGGTTATTTACCCTCGGGACTTCGGTTAAAAACCATTGCCCGAGCACACTGCTTAACATTTAAAACTCTGCGTTCACTAAAAACTATAATACAACCCTTCTTTAAAGGGTGTGACACATAAAATCTTTGCAGTGTGGGTGCGGTGCTTTATATAAAAAATCTATTCGCAAAAATATGCTTAACTGTTAAAACTGAATAGACAACCAGAAGTACATAAAAATACTGTAGTTAGATAAATCTTTGTAAATAGGGAAAGAAACGGTAATAAATGCTATAGTAAGAACTTTTCTCAATATGATGCACTACGTGAACTTTAAGAGGAATGTTGTAGCGTGGGAAACTAATTTGCATACTGAGCTAGACGCTCAAAACGGATAGTAAATGAACAAATCAAAATTCTCGTATCTAATCCGTCTGACCAATCAGCGTGAAGCTTATATAATAACGTTAGGGTTGGACGAGTATGCACTATTATGAACAACTGCAAAGAAATATTGAAAATAATAGATCTGCTAGATGGAAATATGCAGATTTTAAGATTAAAATGTTTGTAAAATTGGGGAGAACTAATTCTCTATGAAAGTGGCACAGTTATTTATGCTTTAATAAAGTATAAAGACATTTTGTTGAGTAATTTGTGTTTATTTATTGTTTTCTTTGCAGTTTAATACTTGGATAGAAAAGAAGGGAGAAGATAGCCCAACATAATAAGATTTAATGATGGAAAACATATAATTTTACATGTGTCATCATTTTTCTAGACCCATTTTCCAGCATATGCTGTAATGGGGTTGTTGGAGTCTTATTAACTTAAAGATCTGGAAGAAATATATGATTTAATAACCATATACTGATAAGCAAGTTTGGAAACAATGCAGGTACAGTAGTACCGGTTGTTTATTTAAGATAAAATAGTGAATAATTTAATGTTTTACCAGATCTCTAAGTGGTTCAACATTGTTTTAGAGAATAGTTATGATATTAGCATGTCTATGCTACACTTTAATGCTGCCGGTATATGAAAAGGCAGAAAATTACTGATAAATTACTTAGCAATGCTGTCATAATAATAGTTATACCCTGAATAAAGTGGGTATTTCAATGTAATGCAATATATAGATGATATTTAGGGTTCTAGCCCTTTTTTCTAAATGTGGAATAAGAATACTCTTGATAATTAGTCAAATGAGTCAAGAGTCACCAAATGAGTCAAGAGTCACCAAGTACTGAAGATTTAATATTATATAAATGAGAAGGGACTTGCCTAGGCAAGTATGTTAAAAGTGTAAGTAATTTTAATTAATTAGCATTAATGCGACGTGCGGTTTACTTATGTTGAACACTTGCAGACAGGGAATATAGCGAGTTGCTCCAACTTAAGACCCTGTCTGTTTTGTACCTTAAGAGAGTTGGGCTATTTTAAAATAATAGTACCCCCCCAGGGTGGCATTAAAACAATTGTAAAAACTACATTCATTTATATACATAAAATGCAGCAATATAGGCTGCTAGTTACAAAACAGTCACCTAGATAGGGCCACTTTAAGACAATATGTTAAGAAAATGAACTATATACAGTTAAGAATTAAAGGAACAAGAACATTATTTATAATATTTACAGGTTAAAAATATTTTACATGGATTAATATGATACTGCGTACCTTTAATGTAATACACAGTATTGAATTAAGTAAAAAACAAGTAGCCACCCAGGGAGGATTAAAATGATATATTAGAAGTGTAGGGTTGGGGGCCAGCGGGGGGTTTGGGTCTGTGTTGGGTTGAAAAGAAGGGGAGATAATTGGAAGAGTAAAGATGTAGTTATTGGAGTTTAGTCCCTTGGACCAGAGGGAGTGCACGGCAAGACTAGATTATTTAAAAGTAAGCAAAAAAATACAGAAAGGACATAAAATCTTAAGAAGTTGAATAATGCAGGTAGGAAATAGTACCAACTAGGTAAAAGTGAACTATAATACAGGATTATAATAATCCCTGATAAAAAACTTGCATAGGGTCATATCTAGATAATAAAATTGGATATAATTGATAAAATACAGTAGAAGACACTGTACCTATCACAGTAATACTAATAAAAACTCCAATACCTATTTGTGGTATTGGTCTTGATAAGGCCAAATGCAAATAATTGCAAGGAACACAGGTCCTTGCACCGTGCACTCCAGTCCGGCGTGGTTCTTTGAGGATGGGGGGAATGGGGGGTGTCAGAGGGGGTGGGAGGGGGTGCAATGCAGTCAACTGTATCCAGGAGAATGGACGGCCCCGTCCTTTCTAGTTATTAAAAACTGCAATAAAAAGGGGTTTATTAAGAAACTGAAAAATGTAAATGATGGACTAACGTCATACTCTCTTCTGGAAAATGTTTTTAAAATAAAGAGTACCAGGTCAATACCATTGACCTGGTTTAGAAAGGGCAGGGCATTCCATAGTTTCCCAATGAAGGTAAAACCAAACTTAAGCATTGAAAACTCATGGAGAAACAATGCATTAAGAAGTATACACAGAACTGTAATATATCACAGAATTGATAAAAATAATTACAAGAACTGTATAGAAATTGGTTGGATGTTGACTGCTCCTCCCCCCCCCCCCAAGACTTAGATCTTATCAGTTATCTCACAGTCTGTGAGAAATGTGGACAGGGCAGAGAAGACCGGGCCCCTAGCCGCTCCCTTGGGGTCTAGCACGTTGGTAAGGTTTAAAACTAGTCCATGGGAGTGCAATGCAGCCCTGAGCCGGTCCCTCTGCCCTGTATATGTGTTGCACTGCAGCAGTAGGTGGGCTGCTGTGAAGGGCTCCCGGCACCGCGGACATGCAGGGTCTAGCCCAAGGACATACTTTCCCGCGCCACCAGGTAGAAGAGTGGTTCCCATCCTCAGGCGCGTGATGGCTCTGTCAAGCACAATGCTTGCTGAGTATTTGTCAGGCGGCCTGAGGGTTTTCGCGGGTCTGAGAAAAGTATGTCGATAGGCAGACAAATTGGTGGTCTTGAGATTCCACTCACCAAGGACAAATTTCTTTGCCAGTGAGTAGATCTCGGTCGGCGCCAGGGATTCCCCAGCATCAACAGCCCCCCTCCTGAGACCCTCCTTTGCCCCCCTGTCAGCCTGTTCATTCCCACTGATGTCGACGTGTGCTGGACACCATACTAAAGTGACCTTTAAAGATTTATCTAGGCACTGTTGATGAAGTTCCAAAATATTAGATAAAATATCAGGCCTAGATCTGCTATTTCTATTTTTGATAGACTCAAGGGATGACAATGAGTCTGATAAAATAGCAGTTTTAGTAGGTTTATTAACCAAAATCCAGCACAATGCATATTTAATTGCCAAAAGTTCAGCTGAATAAATAGACAGGTGGTTGCTGAGTCGGTGAGTTTTCGTAATGTTTTTGGAAGGGATAACAAATGAATTGGCTACCAAAGTTAGGGCATTTGGAGCCATCTGTATAGATTTTTAGGTGCTCAGCATACCTATTATCAATATGAATAAGAGTTTCTGACTTAACGAGCTGCGGTAGGTCAGATTTCGTGAGGGTCTTTGATAGAGTTATGTCTACATCAACAGGTCCCAGGGTCCAGGGGGGCGTTTTGGATGGTCTCAGGTCTGCTACAGGGGTCTTGTCGAGACCGGCATCCTCCAACAGGGCCTTAATACTTGCCCCGAAGGGGAGCGCAACGTGCTTACGTTTAAGTATTTTACCCTTGATGAAGGAGCCGGTCCCGACAAGCTGATTTACGGGGTTTGAACCACGCCGGGACATGGCTCTGGCCCAAAAATTAATTGACTGCTGTTTTCAGCGCAGACTCAGAGGCAGCAAACCCGCCTCCTCCTCGAGCATGGCGCTAGGGGTACATTTCAGGGCCCTCAGAGCTATCCTAAGTGCCTTGTTTTGAATGGTATCTACCATTTTAAGGGCGTTTGGCGTTGCACATGCATAGATTTGGGCTCCATAATCTATCTTTGGACGTATAAGGGACTTGTAGAGAAGTAAGAGGCTATTTTTATCAGAACCAAAACCTGTGCCTCTCAACATTCTCATTAAATTTAAGTCCCTTTCGCACCGTTCGGCCAAATATTTAAAGTGGTGAATAAAGTTTAACTGTTTATCTAGGTACATACCTAGAAATTTCACCACTTTTTCAAAAACAATTTTGGTGCCGCCTAAATTTAAGTCCAAAGAGTGCTTAATTTGGTCGCCAAATAACATACCTACAGTTTTGGTTGGTGAAATTTTGAATCCCCATTCTATAGACCATTTCCATATGGAGTCTAGACCTGCTTGAGCCTTGTTTTGCAGGCGTGACATATTAGACCCCTTTAACCATGCGCCGGAGTCATCGGCAAACTGGGAGATAACCATTCCTGAGTCTTTGACTGTTTCAGGGAGATCATTGACGATGAGGGAGAACAGAGTTGGGGATATTACGGACCCCTGAGGGGTACCGCGGTCAGTTATGGTTTCCTCTGATAACTCCCCATCGACTTTGACCTGAATTTTCCTGCCTTCTAGGAAGGCTCTGAGGTAATGGAAGCAGTGTCCAGTGATTCCATAATCAGCTAGCTTTTTTAAGATGCCAAAAGTCCATGTTAAATCAAAGGCTGCCTGAAGGTCCAAAAATATAGCTAATACTGTTTGGCCTTTGATTTTTGGCAGAAAGAATATCGTGTTGTAGTCTTGCTAGCTGATCAAGAGTTGAACGCCCTTTCCGAAAGCCAGACTGGAAGGGGTTCAGAATATTTTTAGTTTCCAATAAGTGTTCTAATCTGTTTTTAACCATTATTTCCAGTAATTTGCCTGCATGAGAAGTGAGACTTATTGGACGATATGATTTTGGATCGCTTTTGTCCTTACCAGGTTTTGGAATAGGAATCACCGTGGCCTGCTTCCATTCGGGGGGGACCGTTCCTGATCTGTATACCCGATTGAATAGATCAAGCCAGATTTTAAGAGTTAAGGCCGGCATTTTTTTGAACATCATATATGATATTCGATCTGGGCCCATGGCAGAGTTACTCCTACCATTAATTGCAGTAGTTAATTCAATCATTGTGAAAGGTAAATTAAGAGGCGTGTTATTATCCCCAGGCTCGTTTAATATATTTTTATTCTCCGATTCAAATCGCTTTTGATAATCCAAAGTTTCTTGAGGGAGATTTGAATCACTGGAGACAGATTTAAAATGTGTGACCAAAAATTGAGCCTTTTCCCTTGGGGTCGTGGCAATTTCGCCTTTATATTTTAGTAGCGGTACAGGATAAGTGCGATTTCCTTTAATTCTGTGAATCTTTTGCCAAAAATCCCTAGTATTGCTTTTATTAACAACTGCTGATTCACAGAATTCTTTCCAATTTTGAGTTTTGGCTTCCAAAATAACCCGCTTTGCTGAGTTTTCTAGGGACCTATAGTTTTTGAGATTGTGCTCAGCGGGGTTCTTTTTGAGTATTTTTAATGCTTTTTTCCTTTCCTGTACCGCTATGGAACACGCCTCGTTCCACCAGGGCACATTCTTTCTGGCTTTTCCCTTACCGGAGGAGACGGGGATGCTACACTCTGCTATGGACAGGATCTTATTTGTTAAGTTAGTGCAAAAGGTACTGGGGTCCTGGGAGTGAACATCTGCTAGGGAGAGATCTGAACAGAGGTCCCGGAACTGATCCCAATTTGCTTTATTTAGAACAAATTTGTGCTCCCCTGAGCTGGGGATATCAGTTCCCTGTACAAGATAGTTGTACAATGTAACCAGTTGTGGGAAATGATCAGATCCAAAATTATCTTTGACGGCGTCCCAAGCAGAAGCACTGGCTATCCCGGCACTAGCTGCAGTAAGGTCGATACATGTTGTTGACCCGGAGGGGTGAAGTGTGGTTGGCGAACCGTTATTGAGCAAGACAAGGTCATGCTCATCCAACCATTCTATGACCCCGCGACCTGCTGCATCTGAGTTCTTGGAGCCCCAAGCGGGGTGATGTGCATTAAAGTCCCCTGTGATTATTACATCATAGGGTCCTTTAATGGTCCTTAAGTCTGTTAAAAGGCCATTTAAAGTCTCAAGATCACATCCTCTTGAGTAAAGGTTGACCAATATAAGGGGCCGGTTCTTATTTATGATTAATTTTATTGCTAGTGCCTCAATAGCAGTGCTACCATCAATCTTTAATTGGTTGTTCACCCCCAGTAATTCATAATTAATACAATTTTTAACATAGATGGCAAGACCGCCAGCTATGTTACTGTTTAAGCTTGTATGGTTCTTGTATTCGCAATTAAAACCCGAAATTGATTTAAATTCGTTTCTAGGAAATTTGGCTTGGGGTGATCTGATTGCCAGCTTATGGCCGGAAAAGGTCCCTTTAAGCTTAGAAGGGGTCCGAGCCGGCCGGGATGGCCTGGTTTTGTTTGATGAGGGTGGTTTGGAGGTGGGTTGAGAAGGGGGTTTCAAAAGGTTGGAGTGGTAGCCGCTGTCCGGAGAGGGGATCCCAGGGTCTGGAGGTATCGGTGGATCCCTTGTACCAGAATGGCTTTCGGTGTCTGATATAATAATTTTAGGGGTAACTTTGGGGGTAGATTCCCTGCCCATTTTGAATCGGGAATCTATTTTGCTGGTGATATAGGAGTTAACCCGACACCCAGTTGGCCTGTCACGGTCCTTTATTATCTCAGCAATTAAGTCCGTCAGCTCGCTGAGATGTATATGGCGATAACGGTGACCTGTCGCTGGCGGATCTTTAATTTTAATGAATGAGTCTCCTGAAAGCGAGTTGCGCTTACTGACATTAAAGGCAGGGGAACTCATAGGGGATGTCTGGGTGTCGACCATTCTGGGACGGTTAGGGGGCACACTAACCAAGGGCTCCTCCTCTATCTCGCAGACGTCTGAGATAGTGCGATTCTCTAGAATACTAGAGTGCACTGACACCAGAGAGTCATTCCCGGTAACATTAAATAAAGAGTTGTCGGAAATTGTAGAGCCGGAACAAGTGGTGCTACTACAATCCGACAGCGGGGAAGACCCTCTGGGATCCACAGAATGGTGTCGCTGTTTGGTTGTGACCCCCTGAATAGGTGAAACAGGGGGGGTGGTTGATAATACAAGTGTATGGTGTGCAACCGGCTCCAGGCGGGGAGTAACCTGTTTAGGTGGGAGGCTATTTACCGGTTGAGGGGGGGTAACCTTACCCACTGGCCCCTCAACTGAAGGACATGCGCACCCAGTATCGGTCATGCTACAACCGGGGGCTGCATGTGTGGGAGGGGACCTGGATCTGGAGCCGGTTGGTGATGGAGTGTGTAGGACACCATCCTTGTGGGCCGCAGTATCAAGTGCCAATAGCTTGCACTCCGCCTCCGACCAAGAAACACCATAAAAGTTGGAATAAGAGGCAATATTAAGAGCTCTCTTATAAGAAGGACAGCCATGGTATGAAGCAGAGTGCGGGCCACCGCAGTTAACACAACGGCGGATATTACGGGTGCATTGGCGTAAGCACCGGGTTCCCGAACAGCGGCAACAAATGGACGGGTTAGGACATTTACCCCCGCTGGCGGTGTGTCCGTACCCCTGGCAGCGATAACATCTGGCAGGGGGTACGGGGCAAGGTCTAACGTCCAGGGAGATGTTAGTCCCCGCAACGTAGACCTTGTGAGGGACAGGGCCAGAAGTGAGAATAGTGATCTTGACTAGCCGCGGAAAACCAGGAGGAGGTGGCCTAGATGGCTCGACCCGCTCTAATTTGATAATGGAGCCAATAGTTGCAGGGATAAAATGTAGGTATCCTTGAAGTTCTGATAATTCCTGGTTTTCCGGGATCCCTGCTATGAGACCTGAAGCTGTCCTCATGTTTGACGGTGATAAGGCCCGGACCGCGACTTCACCGAGTTTAAAGATTCCTTTAGGAAGGACACTGGTGAGCGCCTGAGCGGACTTTAATTGTAGAAGTACACAGCCAGAGGCCAGAGGCACAGTCCGCTCAATTAGCCCGGGGAGTTCCTTTGCCAGACACGAGGCCAGCTGGAAGATGGTGAAAAGTGAGGTCAATTTTCCTACACTTCTGGCTGACTGGAGGAGGCACCTAAATGGCATGGTGTTGTGGGTTAGGTGGTGAGAGTCTTGCCCAGTAAGCGCCTCCCCCAGTAAAGGGGATAGGTTTGTGCTCCGCCCCTTAACGGTCTTGATGTTCCCAGGCATGGCGGGTATAATGAATAAAAAGACGAGTATACTTAATACGTATACCTGCCCGGGACGAGACTAAAGAAAGAAGGAAGAAATTGAGGGACTAGTGCAAGTACTCGAGTATATAATATTAATAATTAAATTAATATATTTAATATTAATAACTAAATTAGTTTTCACCTATCTACCTAACTATGTATAATATATAAGAAGTTAGCACCGCACCTGTGAATAACCCAATTCGTTCAACATACGCTATAATAAAGCAGAGAAAGTCATTTGGTAATGTTACAATTATAATAGGGAAAAATTGCCAAAGAAAAATTTCGGATACCAAATGACGTCCGAAAAGGTGCAAATTTAGAATGTTACAAAAATATATAAAAAAAGAGGGACGAGCGAGGGAAGGACTATACGTGAGCCGTCGGCGAGTATGGTGGCTGTAAACCTCTGTAAACGTCTGCTGTTGCGGAGAATGTTTGCCTCTGTATTGCTTCTTTATGATATATTTTCTTTGTTTATATTTTTCTCTGTACAAGATGGCGGGCGGAAGTGATGATGATGATGACTTTGGGAGTATTAACCAGGGTAGTTTTAACCGGTTGGGTAAAACCGCCGGGTCAGTCGATTGGTTCCAACTCTGCATGGAATGTGAATTTTCAAGAGTTTGGAAATGTGAATTTTCAGGAGGTTATCTATAAAGAGCATATGCTCATGTTGAATAAATACTATATTTGTATTATGGGTTACTACTTTCAATAGTTTCAACTTAAAGTGAAATACATTTTCTTAGAAGCACACCAAAAACGTAGACAAGAATATTTACACAGAAAACAGGTTTACAACATCAGGAAAATAGGCAAGAGATGAAGAAAACTTGATGAGAGTTTGCTATGTTACTATGGACTCTAATGGAGTGTGAAACAGTCAGGGAAAACATCGCGAAAACATATGACAAACCTGGACTTCTGCATTTTCCCACTTCACACATCCTGATGGTAAATAAAAATCTCCGAATTCAAAATCAGTACTTCGCTGCACAACTGTCAATTTTCGCATATGAACTTTTAACTCAGTTAATGCTTCTTCGAAGAAATTACTGACTATTTGTTTATTTTCCACGGGCGTCGCCATCTTGTTATGTTCGGCTTCAATCGGTTTTTATCGCAGTTAAAATCCTACTTTCTCTTCCGTGTAAATCAATTGTCATAAAAGTCAGCTTAAATAATTCAAAAGGATCGCACAAACATGTAGATCGAACGGTTTATTTTTGTGATTCTGTGCCAATAAAAGTATGCTGGCGCGATTTAAAGACGCAGCAATGAATGTCCTTGCTAAAAGGTCGGTTGAAGAGAAAATGTTGGCCGATTCCCAAGAGGAAAGTGCTAGGAATAACAACTCGGCCGTCTCAGGTCATCCAAAGCCAGAGAAGTATTTCTATGGGCGGCCATATTTTCTCAGTCTGGACAAAGATGAAGTTCAGTCTGCCATAGACTTTGGGACGCGTCCAATACTCACACCGAGAAAGGTGCACGACATGCCTCTGGTGTCGGGCTATGCAGAGTAAGTTACCAATTTTGTTTCATGTTTTATGTGTTGCATCGACAATCAGTCTTATGCCTTAGGCTTAAATTAGTGGGTCGTTAATAAATTTCTCTACTGCTGTTGCATCTGTAGTCTAACTAATAAGAGTTGCAACAAATTTATTGTGAATTTTAATATAGACCTATTCGCTGTAAATTCGTAAGACAAACATTGCCCTTATAAAAGTGTCTCAATGTTTGCCCAAGGCTTGAAAGTATAGCTATTGCACGGGGTTGTCATTATCAAATGAAACAAGCGATTTTTATCAAATGTAAGCAATTTGGCCAGTGGTCCCCCTTGCGAAATTACTATCGCAATTTCAAACTTCCTGAAAAAAAGCAAGCGATTTTCTCCCCATTTTAAACAATGAATTTGATCGGCAATCTGTAAATGATGACAACACTGCATTGCATCTGGAGCTTCTGTTCCTATATACTGGTTAGCAAGTATTTGTCGGACAGTAGTATTATCCGGACATTTTTAAATATGCGTGTTTCATAACCGCTTATCGTATTTCATAATCATAATACAAATAAACGCTTATATTTTAAAGTACGTTTAGTTTTTCTTCAAAAATAGTGAGTTTATTTTTTGGTAAAACCCCAAATGTTTACGTTGATAGTCTGACAAGCATGCAACTGCCATCTGGGGAAGTAAAATGACCTGCGCATGCGCGGTAAAATCCCAATTTGGGGCCCAGACTGGGTTTGTGATTTCATAAAGTGGTATTATTTTGATATAAATTACGCATCTGATTATTTATTTGTTGTCAAGTATAGATTAAATAAAGTTATAAAGCATTTCTCCATATATTTCACTGTTAAAAAAACATCTGGAAAATACTACTGTCAACGTGAAAAAGACCGTGTTTATGTACCCCTTCAGGGCCTCTATTGTTGCGTATGCGCACAAGTGAAACTTATTTTGTTTACATACGCAACCCAGGATATTACACGCGAATTTTCATCGTTGAGTTAGTTCATGAATTAAAACTTCTCAAAATAATTGCATATTTCGTCTGACAAATACTCGCTCACCAGTATATGAGCTTAATGCATGTATTTTTTTCGATGATTTTACATTGATTTGTAATAATTTTTGTGTCTTATATTTTTCTCGATACCATCAATACAAAATTATCTCCAGTGATTTGTTTTTCAAAATTTCCTAACTGCCTGTACCCATCCAATGGGGAACTTAATCGCGACAAATTTCAAAATAGGGAAAATTTCAAACAGGAAATGTGTGGTCAGTGGGGTTTTTTAGGCCAATTTGGGGTCGAAATTCGGCCCCATTCCCCTGCTTAAAAAGTATATATTTTTTGCCTATATTAACCTTAAAATTCCCCTCAGAATGTAAGCTTTATTTTGAAAAAAAAATTTGACTAAGATAGAGGAATTTTTGTAAACAATCCCAGCATTTCTTTTATCAAACCAAGTTTTGCATAATCTAAGTTATCATTTGTAGCAAAACAACTGATTAATGTTTTATATTAAAGTAGAATATAAAAATGTTATAATGCTTTTCTACAAAAACAATTCCCCTTTTGCCATAAAATTCCCTGTCTGAAGGGCCCCGACATCTTTCCCCCAAACGTGAAAAAAAACACTGGTGGTTATCTTGCTTATTTGAGGATTAATATATTTAAATTTTTCATCTACTGGACTTCTTTTGTGACAATGGTGCAAATTAATTTCTATTTAAACACCAACCTGTTAAATAATATTACTTACTTTGGGGAAGAAAATGGACAATTTTGGAGGATATTTTTCAGGGGAAACTGCCTTTAAATGGTATTTAGTGGTTTTATCATTTGTTTGTAATGTAAATTTATATAACATACCATACCTGTCTGTTTTCATTGTGCGTTTGTAATTAACAGTGTGTACTACATCTCCCAGTGTCATTTGATCTAAGGCCGCATTTCCATGAGTCTGCATCAGTATAAAAATCTAACACATTGAAAATCATTGGGCCGGTACCATATCTCTGTATCCGAATGATTGTGTGCAACCACTGCGTCCATATAAAATCTCTTGCTGAGCATTTTTATGCAGATGCCGACAACATACCAGGACTGGAAAAATGAATTGTCTGCATTGTGGGGGTTTGTGCCAGAGAATAAACGGACAAGTGAAAAATTGACAGAATTTACTATATAATTGCTTTACGGACAAGTTGCAGAAAGCATTTTCAAAAGCAGACAAGTAAGGCAATATGAGATTTCGCCACCCCTGCATATGGGTGCCATTTAGCAAGATGACTGGCAAGTTTTTGGCTGTGAAAACTACAGAAAAAATTACAGATATATACCTATATATTGTTAATAATAGGGATTTTGTTGGATTCAGTTAAATGCTCATAAATGGTAGGGAATTTGTTGGATTGTGTTGCAGCAGCCATCATTAAAAAAATGAGTATACATGTACTTGTCTAATGCTGACATTTTGAAACCCCAATCAAAAAAGGAAGACAATACTAACTTATTACACGGATACGGATTCATGGAAGCATGCTTCTGAATTGAAATTTTGTGAATACGGATCCCGATACTGACAACATGACTCATACATGAAGTCTAGTCCTGTAATTAATACAAATTAGACTCTTTATCTTTATATTAATTCATTTTTATTTTGCATTATAAAAGTAAATAATCCTATATAATTATCCCATTATTTTAAACCAATAGAAAGGATTATGCTCAAACATTAATGGGTACACTGAGCCAGTAGTTAACCTCTTCCAAAAAACAACAACATTGTTTACATGTAACTTCAGTGATTTTTTTAATATTTCACAGCCATGAGTCCTAGGACTCGCTGGAATAAAAATCTATGAGTCCCAAAGTTAAATGTGGGAGTTCAAAAATTTTCATTTATTCAAATGGGAATATAAGCTGTCAGTTAATAAGATGAGGAAGGCAATAATGCAATTAACTCTTTATTATATATCATAACACAAGTAATTTTAACTTGGTGTTTTTTGAGAAGCATGTCTAGCTAGAGTAAGTTGAATGTTGAAAATGTGTGCAGTGTGCTTTTTTTACCATTCCATTGCACCTTTTAGCGACCGTACACAAAGTGCAGTACATGTTATTAAATTGTGTAGTTCCATTGTATATGCTGACAAACTTAACAACTTCTCCCAATCTTTATTCTATTAACATATTTTTTTCGGGCGATTTTTGGTAGAACCTGACCAGAATTAACTTCAGGAGTGTTGCGTTTAGTCATGTGTCATTTTTCTTTTCGGACCGATGTTGCAGATGAACTTTAAAACTTTAAGTATTATTTTACCTTCACACCATTACGTTTAGAAACGTGACTACTATTGCCATTGGTTATTTTCAAATCGATTATCCAATGAGAATGGTCGTAATAAAAATAGATGGAACGGTGCTATGGTAAGTTTTACCCTCTATTATGACAGTTCTCATACACAAAATGCTTCGAAACTGCCGGACAGGACTCGCCATTTACAAAATGCATGCGTCCCGCGAAAGCACATAAACTGAAACTTTGCGTATACGGCAATATTACTGCGTCCTGGACGCAGGACGCAGAGGTAAAAAAATCACTGGTACTTGTATATATACTATAATGCGTATGAGGAGTGTTGTGGGAAAACTGGGCATAATGCATGTGCCCACAGTATCGTCCTGGATCAGCCTGTGCAGTCCGCACAGGCTTATCCGGGACGACACCTTCCGCCTACAGTGAATTCAGAGACTTTTTGAAACAAAAAATACCATAAAAGCGTAAAGTGTCATCCCTGATTAGCCTGTGCAGACTGCAACAGGCTGATCCGGGACAACACTTTACGCACATGCATTAAGCCTGGTTTTCCCACGACACGCCTTATATCAGTGTTTGTGCATGTTAAGCATAACGTAAGGATTCATTTTAAAAGTGAAGTCAGTATAGTAGGTATTTACATTTTAACCACAAAATCAGATTTTAAAATAAGATTATTAGAAATCAATACAGAATTTGTGTAGATCAAATGATTATGTCATTCTAAATTGATAATGTACACATCAGCCATTGTTATAAGTTGATTTATCGACCAGAAGCTATGATATCTGTCACAAAGCTGAAGTGTATTATGTGCATGAATTGTGATTTGCTGGTAATTGTGGGTAAATGTAGATTCCCTTACATGTGAAATGTTCTCTTTTAATATTGAATACTTCAATCAAAACAATTTACCAAGTGAAATGTAAATATATTTTAAATATAAATGGTCAAATTATATGAAAAAACAATTTAGAACCCCCATAATTTTTGTTTTCTGAGAGGTTATACATGCACAACTAGGTGCAGAGCCCTTTTATGGGTTAAACATGATTAGATTAGCAATATACAGCACTTTACTTCTTATGGTACAATGAACCCTGATTACTTTTAAATTACTTTAAGTACGAGCTACAAATATGCCTTTCGAAAAGGTTCAGTTTGACTTTCATATTTAATCTTCCTGCACTTGTTATAAGTGTATGGTTATGCCTTCCTTTTGTGTTCCACTTTCAAATATGAAGAGTTTATAATTGCTAACAATTGAAAACAAACAGAAACATGCAGCAGCGTCATAAATGGTCGTGGTGTTGTCTTGGTGTCGAAGAATATTTGCCATTCAATATGTGAATGAGAATTCTGTGTTGCTTTTTAACCAAATTTTTCTAAGAAAAATGTGGGTTATTAGATTGGGGTATGTTGTTGGGCAGGCGGGCTGATGGCGGCTTCAACTTTTTTTCGCTCTCTAACTCGAGAACGCATCGAGATATTTTAATGAAACTTTATACATAGATACCTTATATCGAGACCTCGCTTGGGATTGCATAATGGGGTCTGTGAGGTCAAGGTCACCGTTATTAAAAATAGAAAAACGGTTTCCGCTCAATAAGTTGAGAACACATCAAGATATTTTAATGAAACTTCATACATAGATACCTTATATCGAGACCTCGCTTGGGATTGCATATGGGGTGGGTGGGGTCAAGGTCACCGTTACTAAAAATAGAAAAACGGTTTCCGCTCAATAACTTGAGAAGGCATCGAGATATTTTAATGAAACTTCATACATAGATTCCTTATATCAAGACCTCGCTTGGGATTGCATATGGGGTGGGTGGGGTCAAGGTCACCCTTACTAAAAATAGAAAAACAGTTTCCGCTCAATTACTGGGAACGCATCAATATATGTTAATGAAACTTCATGCATATATACCTTATATCATGACCTTGCTTGGGATTGCATATGGGGTGGGTGGGGTCAAGGTCAAGGTCGCCATTACTAAAAATAGAAAAACGGTTTCCGCTCAATAACTTGAGAATGCATCGAGATATTTTAATGAAACTTCATACATAGATAGATACCATATATTGAGACCTCGCTTGGAATTGCATATGGGTTTGGTGGGGTCAAGGTCACTGTTACTAGAAAAACGGTTTCTGCTCAATAACTTCAGAACGCATCTCGATATTTTAATGAAACTTCATACATATATACCTTATATCGAAGCCTTGCTTGAGATTGCATATGGGGTGGGTGGGGTCAAGGTCACCATTAATAAAAATAGAAAAACGGTTTCTGCTCAATAACTTTAGAATCCATAAAGATATTTTAATGAAACTTCATATATAGATACCATATATCGAGACCTCGCTTGGGATTCTGCTCAATAACTTTAGAATCCATAAAGATATTTTAATGAAACTTCATACATAGATACCATATATAGAGACCTCGCTTGGGATTGCATATGGGGTGGGTAAGGTCAAGATCAAGGTCACTGTTACTAAAAATAGAAGAACGGTTTCTGCTCAAAAACTTGAGAACGCACTGAGATTTTTTATGAAACTTCATACATATATACCTGATATCGAAGCTTTTGCTTGAGATTGCATATGGGGTGGGTGTGGTCAAGGTGACAGTTACTAAATATAGAAAATGGTTTCCGCTTAATAACTTGAGAACACATCAAGATATTTTAATGAAACTTCATACATAGATACCATATATAGAGACCTCGCTTGGGATTGCATATGGGGTGGATAAGGTCAAGATCAAGGTCACTGTTACTAAAAATAGACAAACGGTTTCTGCTCAAAAACTTGCGAACGCATTGAGATTTTTTATCAAGGTGACAGTTACTAAATATAGAAAATGGTTTCCGCTTAATAACTTGAGAACGCATCAAGATATTTTAATGAAACTTCATACATAGATACCTTATATTGAGACCTCTCTTGGGATTGCATGTGTGGTGGGTGGGGTCAAGGTCACCATTACTAAAAATAGAAAAACGGTTTTCGCTCAATAACTTCACAATGCATCGAGATATTTTAATGAAACTTCATATATAGATACCTTATATCCAGACCTTGCTTGGGATTGCATATGGGGTGGGTGGGGTCAAGGTCTCCATTACTGAAAAACTGAAAAATGGTTTCCGCTCAATAACTTTAGAATGCATCAAGATATATTTTATTGAAACTTCATACATAGATACCTTGTATCTAGACCACGCTTGGGATTGCATATGGGGTTGGTGAGATCAAGGTCAAGGTCAATGTTACTAAAAATACAAAAATGGTTTCTGCTCAATAATTTGAGACGGCATTGTGATATTTTAATGAAACTTCATACATAGATACCTTATAACGAGACCTCGCTTAATGCATATGGCACTCAGAACTTTCTTTCATTAGTGTGCTGACTTTTATGCATTTCGTTCGAAAAATTTGGTCTTCGTGGAATTTCCATCTTCTTGTTTGTGTTTTCATTTGTTATAAAATTGTTAAAGTTGTACAAAATAAGTGCATGTGAGTGTCTTATATCCAACTAGTACAAAATAAGTGCGTGTGAGTGTCTTATATCCGATTAACAACACACTTGTACATGTATAGTACCTGTATAATAACTATTAGTATAGTAAAAGTATTGGAATTAAAGTCTTGTTTTATTACTACATTATACAAAAGTGTCCATGTTAAAGAGATTTGCTTTAAATGGTATGCTGCCCTCGTTTTGTAAGAACTTCTATATTCCAATATTTTGTCTTTCAGGTGTTTGAATGGAGGCAAAAGCAGTTGTAATGAGGACAATAGTTATGCCTGTGAAATGCATATCAAGTCAAAATGCATTCAGAATGGCAAAACACTAACCATGCAAAAGACTCCGCTACCTAAAATGCAGCCAATGCAGGATTTCACTAAATTGGTAAGAGGCAAAAAGTGGCTGACTTGAATTTTAAAGAATTACAGTGTATGATAAACATAATTATACAGTGTTTTTTAGGGCCAATATGGGGCTGTAATCCCCTGTTTAAAGTATATATATTTTCCCCTATAGTTACCTTAAATTTCCCCTCAGAATGTAAGCTTTATTTTTTTTAAACTTGACCAAAATCGGACAAAAATTGACTAAGATAAAGGAACTTTCCCTGAAATTTTTAGCAAACCAAGTTTTCGGATAATCGAAGTTGTCATTTGAAGC
Source organism: Congeria kusceri (assembly GCA_027627225.1). Classification (NCBI taxonomy): domain Eukaryota; kingdom Metazoa; phylum Mollusca; class Bivalvia; order Myida; family Dreissenidae; genus Congeria; species Congeria kusceri. The sequence goes on from CM051035.1 coordinate 21,628,174, forward strand.
AAAACAATTCCTTTCTTGTTTTATAACAAAGTAGAATATAAAAATGCAGTAAGGCCACAACAAATTGATCAGATGTTCGTCGGATTTGCCGCACCTTAAAATCATAAATTGAAAAAACAATATCTTTTTTTGGCGCCCGCACATATAATTTTGCCCCGCACCCGATTTCTTAAAATGAAGTTTTCATCAACAAGTCTCATTTTACGTTAAACGCCGACCTTGTGGTGTCCCCAAATCATAACAAGCAATTGGTACTGATATAGACGTGAATAAGGCACTTTGCGGCGACTGGTTTTTGTACAGAGCACATCAAAAAAAAAAAATTATGACCCAAACGTTTACACTCCAATAGCCAGTCTGGCACAGCTGCCAAATGTATTTCGAATCTGCAATTTCTTATCATGTTTTATCAAAGTTGTGAAAACACAAGGAGCTGTTTGTCAGCATTCACTTCCTAATTAAAGGTGATTGCTAGCAAGCTCTGGTAATATCAGCAGACACAACAGTTAATTAAAGGATTATCTTGTGGATATAGGATGTGTGAAATTGGATGTCCGGAATGTGTCAAATGGACTGATAATCGGGTATGGTTACATTTCGGACAGTTTTGTCCAGCGGTTTGTCTTTGATTTCTTACTTATAATATCCACACATATAAGTTGTTGTTTTTTACATGTCCATTTTATAAATTGAACGTATCTGTTTGGTGTACATTTTGTTCAGCTTTTATATATTAAGGTGCATTTAACAGGGCAAACCAATTCATTATGTTAGTTATCAGTTTCAATTTATTTTTGGATATATTTTGTTAACGTCCTGTAGATATTTTAAGAGTGTATGTTTAAATAAAAATAATTATCCAAGTGTACTGCAATGAACAATTAACAAAAATGTTAATATAAAAATCTAAATATACTAATGCTTTTGTTAATGCCATAATGCAATTAATATACAGCACAGTGAAGTATAAGTTTTATAACAATTAAACAATTAAGATATAACCATTCCCTGACATGGAAACACGCAACGATGTTGCGAGTCGATTAAAAAATTGGCTCAAGAAAAATAAGAGCCAGTGTGAGCCCTGGTTTACGTTTTTTAAAAATGGTGGCGTCCAGTTGTTTCGTCGTGTCATTTAAAGATACAGAACTTATACTAGTCATTCCTAAATTGTTTTGTGTTTATTGTATGACATTTCATATTCATGTTATTAAACTGTTGGTAGTGAATGACTTGGTGTATCAAATATATATTTTGATAATGACAATTACCTTGTATAAGGTCTACTTTCTTATAGTTAAGATATGGATATTAGTATTTACTGCCGGGTGTTAATTTAATAGCAGAATCACTATTAAAGACTTGTTGCACAAAACCCTTTGTAGGACATGGTCGAAGAACAAATGGAGAAATTAGTTGCTTAGTTTATTACATATATATTGATTTTGACAACAATTTATGGACTAGAGCAGATGAAGAGGAAATAATTGACAATATATCAAGTTATGATGGCGTTTGGCAGTAATTTTTAATTACTATGGGCAAGATAGGATTTTTTTATTGTGCACTTTTCGCTCACCTCCGATTTTATCAAAAATGGAAACAAAATATTTAAATTTTTATTTCGCTCGCTCGCTCCAATTTGTTTTTGGACAAAATCCGTAGAACAACTGATCAATTTGTTGTGGCCTAATGCTTTTCTTTAAAAAAAACAACGCTTTTGCCGTAAAATTCCCCATCTGAAGGGCCTCGCCACCTTTCGTCCAACAGTGAAAAAAACACTGTTATATAAAGACATACATTGTAGATGCACGTCTATAAAGACATATACAGTGTAGATGTACGATTGCTTCTTAAATCGCATGTTACTGTAGTAACTTTGCCTGGTTAAGATGATTCACAAATACATTGTAACAGTAGTTACCAGTAAGTGTATATGACTGTGTTCCCATATATTACTTGAATATTTTTTCTTGAAATTTCATTTAAAAAAAAAAGTCTGTTGTAGACATCATTTATTGCAGTCAATTAATCAGATCATAGGCAATAATATTTGTTTCAACAAAACGTACAAGTTATTTACTTCTGTATTTGCAAAAACATGGCTGTCGTCCATTGTTGATGTCCACTGTCAATGTTTTACTTCCGACATCTCTAAATACGCTATTAACCTTTTACATGATGTTATGAGTCATTAAACTCAGGTGAGCGACCCAGTGCTATTTGGTCCTCTTGTTATGTTTCAGTTACCTGTACATTTACTGTTCATCAGATCTAAATCCTAATAAAACTTGAACAAAATGTGAACAATAACAGGCATATGTCAGTGAAACAAGAGAAAATAGAAGTTTTTCATATTTTAAGACAAAATAATACACGGTTGCAAATGCATAGTTCAACAGTTGTCTTGTATATAAGGTACATGTATTTGTTTGAATGCCTGCAAATAAATTTTATCCCATCATCACGCCTGCATTGACAAAATAACACCCCATGGGATAAACTTAGCTGTATTCCACCTTGTTGAATACAGCAAACAGGCGCATTATAATGACGTCATATTGTTTATTTTCATGATGTCATTTGATGTTTTTCTTGTTTTTCAGCGATTTTCAAAATAAAGACACAAAATGATGGGATAAATAGAATACCAGGTAAGTGTTGAATACAGATACGTTTATTTGCTCTGCACGAAAACCTTAACCACTCGCCAAGGCTCGCGGTTTAGGTTTTCTAAGCCTCGCTAAATAAATGTATCTGTATTCAACACTAACCTAGTATTCTCTATGTAGTTTATGATAAGGCATTTATATTTTCTGATTTTTGCATGTTTTTAGCTTTTGTGGTTGTCCGTCGTGCGTGCGTGTGTGTGTGCGCCATCAGCTTTTCATTCAAACAACATCTCCTCCTAAACCGCTTGGTAGATTTTCACCAAACTTCACAGGAATGATCCTTGGGTGGACCTCTTTCAAAGTTGTTCAAATCTTTCCGGTCCGCTGAATACATAGGTCACCAGAGCTAAAAATAGATTTAAAAAGTGAAAAATCTTCTTTTATGAAACTGCAAGGCCCAGAGGTTATTTGGTATGTAACATCCTATAGTGGTTCTCTACAAAGATTGTTCAAATTATGCCCCTGGGGTCAAAACTGGCCACGCCCCGGGGTCTCATGGTTTAGTTAGAATATATAGCAAAATGACTTTAAAAATATTCTCCTCTAAAACGGCAAGGCCCAGAGGTTTCATATTTGGTATGTAACATCCTTTAGTGGTCCTTTACAAAGATTTTTCAAATTATGCCCCTGGGGTCAAAACAGGCCACGCCCGGGGGTCACATGGTTTATATAGAATATATAGCAAAATGACTTTTAAAATCTTCTCCTCTGAAACCACAAGGCCCAGAGGTTTCATATTTAGTATGTAACATCCTATAGTGGTCCTTTACATTTAGGTAAACCGTGTCATTATCTATTTCTAGGTTACATTACTTTTGCAACTTATGTTGTTGTGTTTCCTTGATAAATTTAAAGTGTGTGAATTTTATGATTATGTTATGTCATTGGGAAACAAAAGAGAGAAAAAAAACTATATCAAAGGGCTGTTTATTGTTGTGCTCCTGTTAGTCTGAATTACTGTAGATTTTGACACACCTTGGGGCTCACATGGTTAATATACATGTAAATAGCAAAATGACTTTAAAAAACTTCTCCTCTGAAACCACAAGGCCCAGAGGTTTCATATTTGGTTGGAAACAGTGTATAGTGGTCCTCTAGAAAGACTGTTCAAATGATGCCCCTGGGGACAAAACTGGCCACACCCCAGGGCTCACATGGTTGATATGGACTTAAATAGCAAGATGACTTTAAAAATCGTCTCCTCTGAAACTGCAAGGCCTAAAGGTTATATATTATGTGGTATGTGACATTTTATAGTGGTCCTCTGCAAAGGTTGTTCAAATGATGTCCCAGGGGTCAAAACTGGCCCTGCCCTGGAGGTCACATTGTTTATATAGACTTAAATAGCCAAATGACTTTAAAATCTCCTGAAACCGCAGTGTTTTCGTATTTGATATGTAACATTGTATAGTGGTCCTCTACAAAGATTGTTCAAATAATGCCCATGGGGTAAAAAGTGGCCATGACCGTCAAATGATTTATATAGACTTATATGGCAAGTGGGCCTTAAAAATCTTCCTTGTTGAAACCGTAAGGCTCAGAGGTTTTATATTTTGTGTGAACATTGTGGAGTGGTCATCTACAAAGATTGTTCACATGATGTCCCAGGGGTAAAAATTGGCCACCCTCTGGGGGTCACATGGTTTATATACATTTAAATAGCAAAATGACTTGAAAAATCTCCTCTGAAACCGCAAGGCCCAGTGGAATCATATTGGGTATGTAACATTGAAATGTGGTCCACTACAAATATTGTTCAAATTATGCCCCTGGGGTACAAGGTGGCCATGCCCTGTGGGTCACATGGTTGATATAGACTAAAAAAAACAAATGAAACTGCAAGGCCCAGATCTTTATACTCAGGTAAGGCGTTTAGTGCCATTTTTCCCTCTTGTTATTAGCCATTATGATGCCTTAAACTCAGGTGAGCGACCTAGGGCCATCATGGCCCTCTTGTTTTATGATAAAACAGTATATGTTTTCTATAAATAAAGTAAATCAGAATTTCGTTTACATGTGTACCCAATGTTATTTCAAGATAGTTAACATTGTGTTTGGTGAATGAGGAATATAATATCTGATTATTCCATAGACAATCACTTGTGATAAAAGCTATTCAAAACAAGTGAAGGCATTTAGTTTTTTACAAACACAGGAAATGGTCTGCATGCAGATATCTGTTTGTGAGCCATTCGTCATATATTATAACTTTTCAATATTTTATAAACAACATGGCTTTACCCCCAGAGATTTTATTTTTATTTTTATTTTCTCTGACATTTAAAAACAAACACTTTCCAGTTGGAGGCAGAAATAATTTTTTTTTAAATATTTTAAACACATTTTTACTCAATAAACAGGACAATGACTATGATAAGAAAATGCAACATTCGTTTAATATTAATTCAACGTAAAGCAAGTTTTTACTGTGTTTTTACATTTTTGTGATTTTCTTAAATGTCAAACCTAAAATTGTATTTGCTAATGATTAAAATTAGTAGAAATATAAAAAACTGAATGTTCATTTTATTATTTTTAAATAAAACGTGCAGAACAGATATTTCGTTCATTTCTTTCATCGGTAATTAAGCATGCAAATTGTGGCGCAATCAGTGGCCATGACTGGTTTAAAAAATACATTAAAACAGGATTAATGTGATTTCAGTTCAGATATAGTAAACAACTGTTGAGTAAAATGGAGCTGGCACGTGTAACTAATATAAATGGCCTTGAATATCCAGTGGTGGTGAAATCTGATCTTGTCTGTTTTTGACCAGTGCTGTTTGCCACTTGTCTGTTGAGTAATAATTAGTAGAATATATATATAGCGAATTCTGGCATGTGTTTAACTTGTCCATACATGCTCTGGGACAAGCTGGGCAGTATGGACGGTTGATTTCAACATCGCTGATATCACTTTATTTAAGAAAAACAGATTTATTTATCGTTGTTTATCGGACAATAAATTTGTCCAATAAAACAGTTTTGTATTCTGATGCGTAGGAATTGAATCACTAGGGCGTTAGCTCAAGTTGTTTAATAGCCATTGATCAGAATGACAAAGAGTTGTTAATTGGCTGATAAACAACGATAATGCGAAAATTATTTCGATTCTAACATGATTTGACATATATTTTACAATTGTAGTTGGAACTACTTTTGACTATGCTCCGCTCAGAATCGGAACTTCTTTTTTGCGTTGTTTAAGGGTAGTTTAACAACGATAATTTTGTTCTTTGTTTATAGAACATCTAGCGAGTATCATGCTAGAATTGTTATTTTACTTTGTTTACACTAGCCCACATGTATAGAGGCTGTTTATTTTGGAATGTTCGATGGGCATGCGGGACACCAGACCTCGTTGATCGTGTCAAGGCAACTGCACAGCATATTGCAGGTACAAGTCAGAATTGTGTGAGGTCTGGGCCCAATTTCTTGATTTTTTAGGAATACCAGGGCCCCTCTTCACAAAGCTCTTTAGGGAAAACTTAAGTAAATTCCCTAAATTCATCAATTTCCTGAAGTCTGTGTTCGTTTGATGTAGAGGTCTGTTTGCTGTAAAATGTTTCAAACTAGTAAATATTGCTTCGATATTTCATATTGTACCCTTTTGTACACAAAAAATCATTGGATTTCATGGACAAAATTTTTTCAATTTCCACTAAAGTTAAGTTACGATTTCCCTTAGGAGCTTTGGGAAAATACCAACCCAGACTTAATTCTGTTATTTCATCAATGAAAATTATTATTTTAAAAATGATTTTACAACACAAAATATTATCTATTGTAATTATCTGACATACACTTTTCATTCAAAATGAAACATGTCTTTGCTATATTATTTATGCACACTTTTTGTTATATAAAAATAATGAGCTTATGCTAATCATGTTACTACATACTTAAGAATGTTGGAGAAATTGTGGCCAGGGCTCTCATTTCATTATTTCTGGGGCCCAATAAAGGCCCCTATCCCACTGTATCCTCTGTTTCTGTGAAACATTTCCCAATGTTTAAAATAAGGGATGGCAGTTTTTAAGTTTATTTGATATTAAATGCCACTTTGTCGGCTTTAAAATTAAGAAGTTGATAAGTCATATAATATATGATAATCAACATATACAGCAAGGAAATCATCTGCATTTAAAATGCCAAATTTTTTCAGTGACTGTTATTCCTTTATGTTATGGCTGAAATCCCTTGAGAAATGTAGGAGGAGTATGACTCTGAAGAGATTGTTCACTATATGACTCTGAAGAGATTGTTCACTATATGACTCTGAAGAGATTGTTCACTATATGACTCTGAAGAGATTGTTCACTATATGACTCTGAAGAGATTGTTCACTATATGACTCTGAAGAGATTGTTCACTATATGACTCTGAAGAGATTGTTCACTATATGACTCTGAAGAGATTGTTCACTATATGACTCTGAAGAGATTGTTCACTATATGACTCTGAAGAGATTGTTCACTGTATGACTCTGAAGAGATTGTTCACTATATGACTCTGAAGAGATTGTTCACTATATGACTCTGAAGAGATTGTTCACTATATGACTCTGAAGAGATTGTTCACTGTATGACTCTGAAGAGATTGTTCACTGTATGACTCTGAAGAGATTGTTCACTATATGACTCTGAAGAGATTGTTCACTTTATGACTCTGAAGAGATTGTTCACTATATGACTCTGAAGAGATTGTTCACTTTATGACTCTGAAGAGATTGTTCACTATATGACTCTGAAGAGATTGTTCACTTTATGACTCTGAAGAGATTGTTCACTATATGACTCTGAAGAGATTGTTCACTATATGACTCTGAAGAGATTGTTCACTTTATGACTCTGAAGAGATTGTTCACTATATGACTCTGACTCTGAAGAGATTGTTCACTATATGACTCTGAAGAGATTGTTCACTATATGACTCTGAAGAGATTGTTCACTTTATGACTCTGAAGAGATTGTTCACTATATGACTCTGAAGAGATTGTTCACTATATATTACGTCATATGTGCAAATTGGTCATGAAATTATTTATACGGCCATTCTCCCCCTACCTCTGATTCAAGTAGGGCAGTTGTCAGTTATCGGCATAAGTAACTAGCGTAACCACACTGGGGCTTTATAACTACATGTTCCAATACTGTTAAGTGGTAGACATTTGGGGCAATGGTCTGTGACCGAAGCCCTGCGGGTAATTTACTCAAAGTGGTTAACGTTTATAAGATGTGAAATGCTGATAGCCGCATAGCAACAGTATATTGTGGGTATATTTGGCAAAACAACAGCAAGCTTACCCGTAGGCTTAAAGAATTTGTTATTTTAAACACCTTAAAATATGACCTGTTTTCAGTCTGCTGATGAAGTTGTTAGTATTTAATTAGAACAAAATCTCCAGTTTAGCATCCTATTTGTGTTGTACATTAAACATGTTTTCAAATACGTGTTCAACTAGACCTCAGCCAGGGATGCTTATTACCACATCTTGTGCAGCTAATACAGAATTATACAGAACCTCCATGGTGATCCAGATCTCCACCACAGTCTAACTTTTTTTTTGTTAGCCCATTTTGACCTTATCAGAAAACATGCAAATGTGTTCATAACTTTTAAATAATAAACTCCATGGAGGAGGTAACAAAGTCAGTGCAGGGATATAAACTAACAAACAGGGGTTACGAGCCAACTGGATTCGGTACCCAGAAAACTTACAAGTTTTGGGAAAATGCCCTCGGTGTCCACACATTTACAATGTAAAGTGTTTTGAGTTTCAAAATTCGTCTTGCTGTTTCTTTAATATAAAATATGATGAACATGTAACAATGGAGATCATTAAAAGGGATTTAAAGGGAATTATATTTGATATAAATGTTTTAGTATGCATTGTGAGTGTATATAATGATAAAAACTAGGGATGGCATCGAATACTAAAATCGGTATTCGAATATTCGCATTTTCATTCAATCGAATATTCGAATATTCGCATAGATTCATATTTACTACATTAAGCTTGTGTTACCTAGTCGACACCATGTAAATAATGGTACAGAGTTTTAGTACACAGTTTCGCCGTATCTTCGTTAACAAATTGCAATATCATATTAATGCGTTAATGGCATTAAGCATAAACCACTGAAGTCCCATGTTAAGTGTTTTTTTTTAATTAAGAATATTTAATGCACAAATTTACAATGCACATATTTCTTATCAAGTTGGACACGTGTCGATGAGCATATATGATTATCGGCGAATTTGAGCAGCATTTCTCGGCTATAATAACTGCCAAATGTCTGATCTCACTTAAGTAATTAATTGCTTTATTAATCTTTTCACAGGTTTAATTACATATGAAATGTTATGGCTTCATAATGTCCGCTGTAATTGTGTAGTACTGGCCACTAGACGCTGACCACTGACATGTGGCTAATCTTTTGAAAACACGGTGTTATGTATCTACGGGTGAAAATTGTATCTACTAGTGAAATACTGCTTTTATATTGAAGGAAAATTGCTTTCTACAATCCAAAAAATAATGCTTTAAAAAGCAATACAAATTTAGCGTTTTAACTATTCGAATAACGATCATTCAATCGAATATTCGAATAGTTTTGCCATCCCTAATAAAAACCTCCAAAAATATGCAGTTAGCCAACTGGGTTCATTTTTTTTTTTTTTTTACTGGCTAGACCCAGTCGCTCAGCTGCAAAACAACTTGCCATGGGCGAGTGTAAATTTATATCCTTACAATGTTACGGTCCATGCTTCAGGAGCTGTTGTCAGAGTGTGTGGAGCTCCTGGCTGCAATGGCGGCGGGTGGGAACAGTGAGACCTCGGACACGGAACCCGCGCTAGGGGTCGGCAGTGTGACTGAGGATGACATCGTAGTGGGTGCCCTGGAGGAAGCCTTCCAGTTGATGGTGAGAGGCAGTTTGAGTTGTGTAACATGTTCATATCTTTCCAGTACATGTGCATTCACAATCGTGAGTATTTTTTTCTGAGGTTGAAAAAATTGGGAATTAAACCAAGGTCGCAAGAAATGTTAGACTGTTATTCAGTAAACTGTTCAGATAAATGGCATGGGTACTGCTTTAGAAGGTAACAATGACTCTAAATATTGTACTGTTATTCTCAATTTAGTGCAAATCTTTAGTTACCATGTCTGAGTCTGAGGATTACATTCAGAGAAGTATTTTATCATGTAATATTGTCTTATTGAACTATACATATAATATACAGGGGTTCCGCTGGCTCAAAAAAAGTTGTTGCCACCAAAATTCGCCACTTTAAAAAAATGTTTGAGCCAATATTATTTGTCAGTCATATATTGACATGCTTCAGAATCTAATTAACAGTAACTGTCACTGTTAAATAGCATTAATATCTACATTATTATAATAATGTTTCAGGACTACAAGCTCAAGATTGAGAGTGAGAGATACAATGTGCGAGGGGGCTGTACAGCTTTAGTTGCTTTATTTATCAGCGGGAAACTGTATGTCGCCAATGCAGGAGATAGCAGGTATAGAGCAAACTGTTTGAGGATTGATTAAAATTACTAATTGAAGTTGCAATGGATAGTGTATTGTTGTGTATGAATGGCAGACTTGCAAGTGCAAGGCAATTATTGTAGTGCAAATAAATAGCTTTTTAATGCAAAATTTAAGGTTTTGGGTAAGTGACCGAGAAAATCTCAGTCAAAGACTGGTAGGGTAAAAGCCAACAAAAAATTATACATGCATGCAGTATTATCTAGATTTGCTTTGACAGACAGTAACTGTTAAGTGAACATGTCTTTAAATAGGAAATGCAAGTGTTATAAAACCTATAAGTATTTATTGTCATTTAATTACATATCAATAGTGCATACTTACTTATTTTAAGTGTTCTTTTCATGCCAGAGCAGTGTTGTGCCATGGCAGTACTGTGAAACAGGTGTCCACAGACTTTACTCCAGAAACAGAGAAGCAGAGAATCAATTTAAAGGTTGTTTGGTGTATTCTCATCGTCGGAACCTACGTTCGCTCAAACATACTATGCTTCTTGATATCCCATTGGTTCCATCTCAAAGACTGCACAGATAATTCAACCAATGAGACGGCTCATTATGAAAAAATTTAGGGAGTTTTCGCTTTTTATCATTATTCCCCCAAAGTAGAAAATGTAGTGTTAATGGAATATATTCCGTGGGTTCCGGCGATGGTGTATTCTGTGAACTGCAAATACATCATTTTAAAAGGATTAGATCCCTTGAATAGAGTTGTCTTTTCTGAACAATGACCGTGAATATTTTTCTTTAAGTACAATGTACTTTGAAATTTGATTATACAAAAAATACAAGTTCAGATTTTGTGACGTTAAGTTTACAGTTTCTCTGAATGTCATTAACATTTATTTACTCCGAAATGTCAGTTTGTGTAGCAGAAGTTGCATTTACATAAAAGTATTCAACGTCTTACGATAAGCACTTTCCATTCCCATTTTAGCAATACTATTTACACAGGCATATAGAAGTATGCCTAGTTTTGCCCCTGAATGTATTAGTAAAACAGAATGAAATCTGAACACAAAACAATGATTTGTCAGAACTGCTAGAATCCACATAGGCTTAATGTGTTCATTTCAGTGGATTGCCTAGTTTTGCCCCTGAATGTATTAGTAAAACAGAATGAAATCTGAACACAAAACAATGATTTGTCAGAACTGCTAGAATCCACATAGGCTTAATTTGTTCATTTCAGTGGATTGGAAATTGATGTTGCATCGTTAACATTGTAGGGCCTGCTGAATCCAGAACTTTTACACGGTGAATTTTGCTGTCTCGAGTTCCCGAGACGGGTGGTGAAATCAGATCTTGGCACTCGAATGTTGTGTAGGATGCCAGGCACCAGTGGATGGTACAGGATTTTATTTAGATTTGATTTAGTTTTTTAAAAAGCCTTTTTTTGTTCAAAACATTGGTCATTATTTAATGAAAAGTGTAAATTTTTTCCTATTCAGGAATATTATTGTACCGTAATACAATTAATATTCAGAAACTATCTGAAAACAACAGTATGAAAACTAATTATTTTGGTAAATTTTAAGGAATGCATGATAACATACCGGTAGGTAAAATATGGTACCAGAGGGCTTGAGATAAGATGAGAAGTAATTCAAGTTGTTTCAGGAACAGTGAATGGTAGATAAATTGTCTGATTTGGTATCATGGTTTACAAAAAGTTTAATGATCACATTTTTAGATAGTTAAAATATTTAATCATTTTTTAGAATTTGGACAAATGTTAATGTTGGTTTCAATATATATATATTGAGAGAGAGAAAGAGAGAGCGAGAGACAGAGAGAGAAAATGGATACTCTCATGTTACATATAAAAGATGAAGGGATTGTAGATATTTGCTCTGTTTTTATGACTAAAAGGACTTTAGAGCTACTAATAGCAGCCATAATTTCAATTCCAATTGAAATATTAACAATAACTGACACCATGTGAAAATTACTGCTTTATACTATGTAAGTTATAAACACTCGAAATTAACTGAATAATCAATTTGTGTTTGTGTGATCATGCTTGAATTACCACAGAGTCGGCAGCTATCAACCTTTGTTCGTTGTTTTACACGTTTTCAGGAAATATAAAACCATTGAAGAAGAAGACACAAAATTTCCCCTTGTGACAGGTCGGGGGAAGAATGTAAGCATGCTCATTCATCAACAGCTAATTGTTGTCATTCATTATTATGTGTAATTACCGCAGAATATTGAATTATTTCATGGCTTGGTCAGTTTAGTGGACCAAGATTTAATTTGCATGTCAATAATTAGTAGTTGTAAAGTACAACGTTAAATATAAATTAGACAATATAAGTTTTTACAAAATATCATGTATTTTCAACTCCTTCATTTAGAAATACACTTAGTATTCAGCAATTTGTTAAATGTTTTACTAAAATGAATTATTAATAAATTAAAATGTAACAACTTTTAATAATGACAACCATAATGAGTTTCTTAATAAAATTTTGAACTTTTTAAAAAACTTTCAGGTTTTTATGTTCTATATAAATACTTGTAATATTCAATAACAGTTTATTCAGTATTTTATTAAACTGAACCATTAATTATTTCTTAGATCATTTCGCAGGCACGCATAATGGGGACGATAGGCGTATCCAGAGGTCTTGGAGACCATGATCTGTATATTTATGAATCTGACATCTCCATCAAACCATTCCTGTCGTGTATTCCAGAGGTATATGAACATCTACAAAAACGCTTTTTACATGTACTTAGATAGACTTACAACTTAATGATCAGGCCATACCAATTTGATTCTATGTGTAGCATCCTCGGGCTGGTAGGTTTTTGGATGCCTGAACGAAAAAAAATAATAAAAAAATTTCACAATGTGAAAAATCGAGTTGAAAAACATAAAAATTTGAAGTGTTTTGACCAATAGTTGTGAAAACAGTGTGCAACTAGTCAATTTACACACTTAAAATACTGTGTTATAGTAGGTTCCCAATATGAAGATGATATATAACAGTTTTGCAAGTAAACATTTGCTTGAGCTTGTACCACTGCCATGAAGAAGTTGTGAAAGAAAAATGCTTTTTTATTGACTCGTTGGTTTTTACCTGCCTGTTTGGTAGGTGTCGAAAAATCATGGGGACGCTAAACATGAATCAAATGTGTATGGCCTTATTATATTTGATCAATGTCTCATTATGTTTAACAGTGTTAGGATGGACACTTGAGGGAAGGATTCATCAGACAAAAAATTCAAAATAGCACCTGATTTTAATAGCGAATTTTAATAATTGAACACAGTGTAATGAAGCTGTACAGATTTTATGATATCCAGTAGTCATATTTGACTGGTATATTACACTTGTACAACATAGTAAATATTTCTCAAAACAAATTGTAATTATTTATTTTGAAATTCGCAATGATTTCTTCAAACATGATTTAATTGATATATTGTTAACATATTATTTAAATTCAGGTCAAAGTAATAGATCTCCGGGAAGAAAAGTATGACCAGACCGACGTATTGATCATGGCAACAGACGGGTTTTGGGACGTTGTTACGAACGTTCGAGCAGCAGAAATTGTTCGTAATGAGGTGCAGAAATCTACATCTAAGGATTCAGAGAAGACAAAGTATGCTGATAAGTTTATTTTCAATAATGCAAAAGGCGGTTTTGCTTGTAAAAGTGAACAGGTATTCCTGAATTTCTCTGCTTACAAGAAACACGTAAGGGAATCCATTTACCAAATGAAATGTGATAAACTTGACCTAGACAGAGAGTAAACAAACATATATGCTTTAATTTTGTGTTATATCTTATAGAGAAATGAAAGTCGTTTTACCACTGTACCACTGTATGAAACAATGTAGTTGTCTTAATTATTCATCTGTTTACTTAATTAATAATCTATAAGAGGTGTGTTGTGTATGTAATGTAATACACATTGATATCTGTTTATGGCACAGGAGTCAGTATAGGAACATACATGGTACAAAATTGTACTCTTTGTAAGATGTTACTTTCTGGCATTTGTTTGGTGTTTGGGATGATGTAAATGTACAGTTTGTTAAAAAGTAGATTTCTGCATTTGTTTGGAAATAGGTCACATAAAGTCATCTTAGTGTGTAGAACAACGTTTAGACATTGTTTGGGATTGGTTACAAGCAAGGGACCTACATGTGTAGTACAATTTGTTAGGAAGTAGACTTGACATTTGTTTTATGGGTTTAAGGTAATTGAGGTCTTTGACAAGCAAATGGTGTACAATTTGGGGCATGCTGGTCTGAATATGAATGCATTGCTTTGTACAGTCTGTTATATTGCTTTGTACAGTCTGTTATAACAGTAGAATGTCAATTTGTTGCAGATATATTATTGCTGCCCAGCGTTTGGTGATGGAGGCCCGTGGAACATTCACTGGCCAAGGGTGGAAGAAAAGCAGTGGGGAGAATGCCTCATTCGACGATATCAGCGCATTTGTGATACCTATTAAGAAATACCAGGACATTTGGAAAAACAAACGCTCCTTGGAGAACTCAGTAGAGGCGGCAGTCCGGAGCTGATGACCGAGGCAACAGAACAGTGAAAGATGTAGGAAATACCAACTTTGCGAATGTGGTGCGTCGTGGGAAAACTGGTCTTAATGCATGTGCATAATAGTGTCGCCCCGGATTAGCCTGTGCAGTCTGCACAGGCTAATCCGGGATGGCACTTTCCGCCTACAGTGGATTTATGTTTAGAAGAGACCTCCTTGAAACAGAAAATACCATAAAGGCGGAAAGTGCCGTCCCAGATTAACCTGTGCGGACTGCACAGGTTAATCCGGGACGACACTTTACGCACATGCATTAAGACTGGTTTTCTCATGACGTGCCACTTTTGGTCTTTTATTTCATGCAGGTGACCAATAGACATTTCAACATGTGTCAATCATATGCAGATCAATCCAGTATTTTATCCCAGCGTTTTCCTCTATGTAAACTAGGTACCCTAAAAAAGTACCTTCCCAATCCAATTTACCTACAGATTTTCCCAATTTGAAGATAAAAAATCCCTAATATCTGGGAAGCCGATCCTAAAAAAATTCACTATATGTATTAAACTTTCATTTTATGTCCTGGAAACACAAGTACAAGTGAAAGAATCAATGAAAAAGCAGTTTTAGAGTTTATTTATTGTTTTCTAATTCTTTCTGGCAGTTTTGGCAGAAAGTGATAGAATTCCCAATTTGGTTCAAAACTTTGCTAATTTTCCCAATTTGCCTGGTACCGGTACCATTCCCAAAGTAGTGAGGATAAACGCTGTATCCAATCATTGTACTTGAACATCCAGCGCACATTGCTTTATTTCATAAAAAGAGAATGTAAATCTTGTGGAGTGTTTGTGATTTTTAAGGAATGGAATTAATCCTTTAACAATAGCTGGTTAAGAGTTTAAATGTTGTGGCAAAACACTCCAAAGGTCTGTTGTTTATACAACGCAGCAGAATTGGAAATCAGACACAAATATGGTTAAAACGAAGGAAAAGTCAGATTTTAGTGGGGGAAAAGGAATTTCTCTGCTTAACACTTTGACTAGATCAACTACTGATTTTCAATTGTTGTAAATTATTTTGATTTTAAAATTGTTGTCCTGAGGGACAGAAGTCTTACCAGTAATATACTCATCCAGTGAAAACATAATCTCAATATTTAGCTGTAATGTATTTTGAAGGCATATCTTGCGTCTTTGCATCTTTTTTTGACATCCCAAAATATTTTGTCAATACTGCAAAATATCAACCAGTAAAACAACGTCTTTATTTTATTTGTAAATTTAACGTTTGTTTTAAAAATGTATCATCATAGTCATAAACCAATCAACTGATCTGCAACACGACTTGCATGTAAATGCTTGCACCACTCTGCTCTTTGTTTAGTGTAAACAAGTTGAAGTAAAACTGATAGCGAGTATTTAATGTCTCATGGTCTATTTGTATTTGTTAACCATGTCTCAATCTGTGAATAGGTAGTCAAAGACTAGTAAGAGATAAGGTAACATTTTGATCGAACTTGTTATTATTACTTATTCTTACATGAAACACACAGAGTTTTCTATATACTATTTTGTATAAACCCCGTGTAAACAAAGTGAAAAGTTGGAAAATGTACTTCTCATTGTAATTGAAGTATTTGTTAGTCAGGTCATGTTAGAATCTAAATAATTTGCACATATTTATCAAATAATGCCCCTCATCAAAGATGGCAGGGTATATTGGTTTGCTAATGTTGGTTGGTCGGTTGGTAGAAGTTCAACAGTTTTCATTTGATCTGTACCGAACTTAATGAAAATGTTTGTTGGCATAATATCTTGGCCAAGTTTGATTATAGCCCAATCGTTCCGGGAATTGCGGAGTTATGGCCTTGAATTATCTAAAATTAGCCTTTTTAGCCGTTTCTGCTTTCTAAGTCTAACAGTTTTCATCTGATCTCTACAAACTTGCTGAAAATGTTTGTGGGCGTAATATCTCGGCCAAGTTCGTTAATCAGGCAAATCGCCCCACGGACTTTGAATTATCTAAAATTTGCCATTTTAGCGGTTTCCGCTGTCTTAGTCCAACAGTCTTCACCTAACTGTTTGAGGTTATAATATCTTCCCCAAGTTCGATGATCAACCAAAACACCCCAGGATCTGCAGAGTTTTGACCCTTGATTTATCTAAAATTAGCCGTTTTAGCAGTTTCCACTCCCTATGTCCAACAGTTCTCATCGGATCATCACCAAACTTGATATTTTATAGATTGCTTTTAACCTAGAGGGGGCATAATTGTTTGACAAACAGCTCTTGTATATCTGTAAATTAACAACTGCCATTCTGATGCTCGGTTAATAAGCCACTCAAACAAATGCTCTAGTGATTTACTCCTCTACATCAGAACTCCAAACTGTTGTGTATTAGCCAATAAACAATGATAAATTGAAAAAAAAATCATAAAGGTCATTTCTACCTATCCTGTTTCTGTATTCCCAAAATAGAACTGCCATTCAGTGATTCATCATTTTAAGTTACTTGCTTTTCACATTGCTGTTTGTCCAAAAATGCGTTTTAAATACATATACATGTAACTTAAAACAACCTCCATGGCTGTTTTGTTTCTACATTGTATTGGTGTAAGTGTTTTTGTTGCTTTTCTTAAACTTGTAAATTATTTTGAATAATACTCTTTAATATTAAACAGCATTCCAAAATGGTCTCCAGGTATACTATTAATATTCGGCCAATCTAGCTGTGAGACGTACCTCACTCTGAAAAGAATGGCAAGTTTGCGAGGGTTTTTAAGCTACTGTTGTTTATTGAACCATACCTCAATTTTGATAATGATAACAATTATATATTTTTATTTAATTATATGAACAATAATTTATTTTGTTGGAATGTTAAGAACAAATGCCACATCTGTTATACAGAAATATATGTTATTATTTTATAATTTACAGTTTTGCTTGTATTTGTTACCTTCTTTTCGTTTGTATATGTTGATGTTACACATAGTTGTTTAATTCTCTTATACAAATGCACTTTGTAAAAAAGATTGAGATTAGAAATATTAAATGGATTTATGAGATTTTTTCTGCCAGTACTAAACTACGGTAATATTCTATACATGGCAAGCTACTCGTGACTTTATTTTCAATTTTTTTTTCGAAGACTTCAAAGTTTTTCAATGTTCTATACATAGTCTTCAAGAATTCCTTGTATTTTATGCAATATCTACAAAAAATCATCAACAATTAGCGTTGTTTTGGACACCATATTTTACCGATGCTTTTAGATGCTTTAAGTTTGTTTTATGTGTCCAAATTTGTCGAGACAGAAAAAAGTATTGACCGAAAAGTTATATGATAATGGGTATTTTTTCTTGCTAAATTAAATGAAGAAAATAATGTCTAACCATTAAACAAACGCTAACTGATGCCAAGCTTTGAAACCAAAAGTTTTTCAATACAAATATGTCATTGCGTATTTCGCTGTTTTGTTATTGTTCATTTGTTTGTTTTATATTTTTACAGTACCTGTATGTACTGTATAGATTTTGCCAAAACTGTATGTAAATATTTAAAAAAAAATACTGGTATTTTGCCTATATTATATTTTTTACTCACCTGTAAATATGATTGAGTTTAAGTTATTTAAACACGCTTTATAGCTATTTCTTCCAAAGCATTCATATTGTACCATTAAACAATAATTTTAATGGATACTTTATATTAAATTTAGATATTTTTTTCATATTCCCCTTATACTTGCTGTGTAAATACATGGGGAATATTACATGACTGTGGTGTTCCGGCGGATTGTATCACTCGAGTTGATTGTGTAACACTGCATTCCACTGCAACACTGAGCTCGTAGGGCGAATTGAATACAGCTTTACACAATCAACGAGAGCGATACAATCCACCGGAACACCAGTCATGTAGTATTCCATTTATTATATACCTCCTTACGATCGAAACACCACCAGATACTGCATCGAAACAAACAAAATGATAACAAACGGTACTAAAGAACGTGCATGAATACATGTCATTTACATCAATGACGTCATTGAAATCTACATGTAACGGCGTAATCGTGTCTATAAATAAGAACGGGGCGTTTCCCAATGTCGCTCGGAACGTTACGGAAATATACGATTCTCAACAAACCTAAATTTAGTCCGGTTTTTCCAGCCGTTGAATACGGAAAATTATTTCACAGTGTGAAATACAGCAATTCTATCTGGCCAATTGTATTTTATACCGAAAATACACCAGTATTTGAGTCAGATTATGTATAGGTATATAATAAAATGTAATATATAGCTCGGACACATTAACCTGACTCTCATGAACTCTATTTGAAAACAAGATTCCGTGTTTGATAAACACACATGCCCCAGGTTGGTGCTGGATAGCCCATTTCTTAGTCCAAATTAGGTCAAGGTCAAAGTGAGGTTGGGTGATATGGGTGGATTGGGGATGGTCATAAGCAACAACTCTGTAAATATCTAAGTGCTATAGTAACTGGTGTTGGTGCTAGACAAAACGGTAAAATCTACTTAACCTTGTCACGGACGGACAGGACAATCACTATATGCCTCCCGCATCAAGATGTGGGGAGGGGGCATACAAATTTATACTCGGCTTTGTTCGTGCACGTTTCACAAGTTTAACAATACCCTAACTATTTTCAGTGGGATACCATATATTCATTGTGACAGGTTAATTTGCCCG
Source organism: Congeria kusceri (assembly GCA_027627225.1). Lineage (NCBI taxonomy): Eukaryota > Metazoa > Mollusca > Bivalvia > Myida > Dreissenidae > Congeria > Congeria kusceri. The sequence goes on from CM051035.1 coordinate 21,647,642, forward strand.
AGCTACATGTATACAAGTTGACATCATTCATGCATTTATTTTAACAAAAAAGGTTGGTTACTAAAATCGGTGGCCTTCCTTCGATATTGGACTCCCACATTTAACTTGATAAAAAGCCACATTTGTGGTATCTTACTTACGTACTAACAAAACTTTGTTACGGTTGTATTCATTGTTTGTATTGATAACTGTCATTTTGTTACATGTATGTATACAAATGTATATACCAGATATATTTTATTAATTTATTCCACATTAAGGAAATACAACGAAACTATTTTTTGCTGAGTAACTGTATACATTCATGCCTGTATATTGAGATAACTTTTGTTGATTACAATGTGCAGATAGTAAAAATTTATGTGTGTTAAATGTTTACATAGTTATTCTTAATAAACAAGTTTGCAATTACTTCTACTTTGTATGCAAGGCCATTTATTGTTTATTACTTGAACTGATTTGCTGCCCACCATTACTAAAAAGTCAAGAAACAAATATAATCCATTTCCATAAAAAACCTGAAGTAACCAGTGAAAAATGAACTCAAAGTAAATCAAGTGAAATAATAACTAACAGACAAGAAAGATTGTATTTATACAATTTAAGCTAACATCAATGCTAAACTGTCTGTGCTTATATTCATTGTTCTTCATTTCTAGAAAAGTTTTTCAACTTTTCACTTCTTGTATTGCTAGGTTATTTCTTCAACACTCATCCTACACTTTTGCCAAAAAAAACATTGTTATACAATTAATAACAAATAAATGGCCAAGCGTTCGCATTCTCAGTGAAGTTGTTAACCGTTGTTGCCTTATTACATTCCTTTTCCTTGTGTTGATTGTTGTTCACCATTCCATTTTCTTTTTAAACTTTGTTCCTTTGTTGCTTTCTTGTTAATGTTTGAGGTTTATTTTCAATGAAAGTTTTTTAACAAGTTTTTGTTCGTTCTGTTTTCCATTACAAGATTGAACAGTATATTTACACCTAATATTTAATGTCTCGAAACTAGGTCATGTCTAGTGAACATTTTACAAAATTCAATACTGCTTTGTTGCTTGGAAAGTTTAGAGCCCTTTTTTGTTTGCCTTAACTTTTGACAAACCAGTATGGGAAAATGAATTAAGTAGAAAGTCATTCAAGCAACATGTCATAGTAACAGTGGAGTAATGGATATTTTGTTTGCACGGCGATCAAGAGATTGTGGGTTTGATTCTTACATGGGACACATTTGTATGATTTTTTCTCAACACATACATGAAGTACTGGTTGGAACCAGAAAACTGACTTAAAAATGTGTAAATACGCCTCAGGCTTTCGACACAATAAAGCTAACCAAAAAAAGTTTAAACTAAACATGGAGGCAAGAATCCGGAAGCACAGGTGTATGAAAGACATTTCTGTTGTTACTGATGGTCTCTAGGAAGGCGCCACAACAGGGTAAATTAACTGTGAATGTAACAGAGGCAAATAGGAGATGCAGAGTTAGAGAGAAAAAAGAATCACACTGCATGGGTATTTGAAAGAGACTTCTGTTGATAAATAAGCTAACTCAAACAACTGTGAACAGAGCCCAGGGAGATACAGAGGTGGACCGAGGCACCCTAGGATGGTGCACAGGTAGGTCCATCAACTAAACGGAACAAGATCACTTCGGAGTTACAGATGTTGAGAGCAGCAAGAATCCCACAAGCCCGCCTGTCCATGGTCAGGGCACACATCAGCAGCAGCACTGGTCTACTGAACGAGATGAGATGCAGAAGGACTCTACATGTAGTAAAGAAAGTGAAATCCTTTGATTTAGTTAACGGTAATCTGGTACCATTACAAGAACACCGGTAACACCCAGAGTCAAGAGTTCTGTTTATGGAGCTATTGTCTCTGGGTCGTGGTCAGTGCATTTCTGAGATATACATTTATAACTGTCCAGTGGGTTTTGGACAATTTATATTATCTACGTTTAAAACACAGTCAAATTAAAAGTATTTGATTTTGAGTAACCAACACATCAGCCCTTTTAAGATTTATATGGCAGCAACAATAAATAGTACTTTGTTTAAATTTATCTCTAAACAATCTTTTCTTCGTTTGAAAACCACTGACTATTTATGTGTGTTGTCATTTAAACCAGAAATTAGGAATGAGCAGTCTGTTAGGATAGGGCTATGCACATTGCTGATGGAACTGTATTAACAGTGCTCTAGATAGACTATTATTGGAGTTAAGACTCGATATATATTGATGGAAATATAGTACATATTTTTTTTAAAGCTATGTTGATTCAATATTTATACATCTGTAAACCAATAAAATTTATATTGGAGTTTGGGGTGAACCAGTACCCTTTAACTACATTTGATCAACAACTGCTTTGAACATGCCTGAAACTTTACCACGTATGATTAATATTTTCCTCAAAAAACAAAACAAATACTTTTTTCATTTGGCTTTCACGAACAAAGACTTCAATCAATAACATACAAAAATTATACTAGTAGTAATGTAATGTACCAGTATCACTGTTTTAGGTGTTGATATGAATTTCAATTTACCATTTATGCACAACATTGAACAAAACGGATTTAAAAATAAACACCAATTATAAAAATCATGTTAGTGAAATCAGATAATGCCAAAACCAAATCCTCTTACTGTTACATGTTTTATTGCAAGACATTAACACACAATCAAACAATAATGTATGCTGTAATCAGTACATAAATGACTAGACATGTCCGTCTTGACATGTCCGTCCTTCAATTTACGAAGAGGCTTAAGCCTTTGGCAAATATAAAAGTCTATATACAATGGTGAAGCTTTTAAAATTATATTTGTCACATGACAGAAAACTACTCATGATAAAAAGTCATTAGCACAAAAGAAACAAGAATCTGTGTTTGATAAACACACATACCCCCAGTTGGTGCTGCAATTTCTTTGTCCAAATTAGGTCAAGGTCAAAATGAGGTTGGGTGATATGGGTGGATTGGCAATAGTCATAAGCAACAACTGTGTAAGTATCCAAGTGTTGTAGCAAGCGGTGTTGGTGCTAGACCAAATGGTAAAATCAAGTTAACCAAGAAACAGCCCATTTGAATTATTCTAAGTGCAAATTAGATCAAGGTCAAAGTGAGGTTGGGTGATATGGGTGGATTGGGAACGGTCATAAGCAACCACTGCATAAGTATCAAAGTGTTGAAGTAAGCGGTGTTGGTGCTAGACATAACGGTAAAATCTACTTAACCTTGTCACGGATGGGAGGACGGACAGGACAATCACTATAGGCCTCCTGCATCAAAATGCCGGAGGCATAAAAATTTAAAATAGTCATCTTGAGTGACATCACGATAATGCATTATCTTAACTACATGTATATGTGTGGAAACATGCATAGTGTAACCTAAATGAAAATATAGCTTTACACTATAATGATGCTAAATATCATTTAAATATTTATGAAAGCATATTTATGGAGTTTGATTTGGTTGGAAACAAATATTTTGGCAGCATTTAATGTAGCATGGCCCAATCAAACCCTTATACTATTTACAGTAATGTATTTTGATGTCAGTGGCTAACAGATCTATGCCAGCACAATTTATGTTATTTTACTGCAGAATGTGTGTGAATTTTTTTTGAGAAATGGATTATGTGGCATAAAAATCCATTCAGAAGTCTTCTCCAATTTCACTCTTGACATATCTGAATTGTTCACACTTTGAAGGCTACAAAACGTCATCCACCCATGATATCCAAAGCTTAAGTTGGCAACTTAAACACACACACTGTTCCCTTCAAACTACGCATTTTCAGGCAATACAATGTATCTGCCTAAGGTTCAGACTTAGTACTTTTGTTTCAGTTTCAAATATCATTGCTTCTTTCTAACTAAAGAGAGCAAGTTGGTATTTTACAGAGGGTGCACTGTTCTTTAGTTTCTATCCTCAAGTATCTTTGATGAGTAAACACAATTTTGTTTCAATTTGAACCAATTGTCAGTGGCATTCACTCATCAATGTATGGTAACCAAAATGCCTGAAATATAAGAAATGCATACTTTAAACCTTACGATCTAAAAGACACAACAGTGCTGGTAAAAAGCAATATGTTTTATGGTAAGGTACTTCTTACAAGGTAACAGTAGTTTTTTTTAGTTTTGTAAGAATACAGTTAATTAATCAATATTAAAGCTAGTTTTTTTAATAGAAAATAATGTTAGCTTATATATATCAATATTGAAGCTTGTTCTTTATAAATCTGCAAAGGCAATAAACTTGTCTTACATTGTAACTACAAATAATAAAGGGCATTACCGCAGTTGGATATTTACAGATCTATCGGTCTAAGATATGCATCTCTCCTTTGACTTACCATGTTAGTACATGCAGTGGCCAGCATCATGAACTTGGGATTGAATCCCACGCACTGCACGGGTCCCGGGTGGTCGCAGCTCATTGTGGCAATTTTAGCGCCAGTGTCCGTACTCCAACAGTGCACACGTCCGTCTGTGGAGCCACTGAACACAAACAGGGAGTCCGGGCTGAACGATACTTCCAACGGTATCCTCTTTGTGTTGGTATGACCCTTGGAAGAATTCAGAGCAAAAATTAAAATATAGAGATTAAACCAAAGAGCTTGGCCATAAACAGATATGAGGCAGTTAAATGGAAAAAAAAGCAATTACCGGTATTAAAACAAAAAATCTCAGCCTGATAAAAAGCATGATAATGTAAATTAATTATCAACACTTTTATAATTATCAAGTGTTGCATAATATTCATTTCAATTTCAAATCGTTTAAATTTGACAATAGCCAGGAAGTAAAAAAAATACTGTGGTGTAGAGAAATCTTTATGCATACAGAATGTTTGGGAATGTTCAGAAATTATGACTCCTTACCAAGTTGACTTTCAATTTATTCTGAGAATCGTAGCACATGCAATAATGTTGTTAACAACACCCACTAAAAATAACTGCGGTGGTATGATAAATTGTAAGTCAACGTGGTAAGCAGTCATGATTTCTGAACAGTCCCAAACATGAACATAACCACAATACACTGTTTGGCTACAATAGTTTCTTTATTCAAACCTACAAGTTAGTCAAAATTATCATGTATTAAACAAAGTACGGTAAATGGTGGAAAGAACGTTTATACAAGGAAGAGCAATCAGAATATAGTAAACACTATGTTAGCATTACCAATAGCCAAAACAGCCAATGGCTACAAAACTTTTGGAAATTATTTGAAAATTATGTACATATAAATTTTAACACTTTTTTCAGAAAAATATCTTTTTTTAATTGCAGCTATTTTTGCAAAATCTACAAAATTGGCTAATAATTTTTATTTCTTTACGCCAGCCTAGAAACACCTACCACAAATGTCTGCAGTGGTGTGCCTTGGAAGGCGTCTATAAGTCGTATGACCTGCCCGCTGGTGGATATCACTATGAACTTGCCATCGGGACTAAATTTCATGCCCGTCCAGTCACAATCCTTGTCCTGGGGCAACTTGAATGTCGCAAATGGACCCTGAAAAGAATGTTTATGTGGATGATGCATTTCAATTTCCATATAACGGAAAGTTGTGATAATTGTCAATTTGATCTCATGAAATATTTGCAGCATTATTTTGAATGCCAATTACAAGGCTTCTGAATATATAGAGGCTTGTAATATACAGTCACATGTCATAAATTTATGTTATACATACTGCCACTGTTGTTGACGCAAAAATCATTCTGAACACTGATAAAATATGTACACACCCTGTCAAATGACCTCAGATCATATAACTTGACACACTCGGAGTTGATTCCAGCAGCGAATATCAGCCCTTCAGGGTCAAAAGTTGCTACAGGTCGCCCGGGTAGATGCATCTGTCCCTATTTTGGACAAAATTTTAATATTTGAATAACAAAGAAGCACATGATCAAGAGCAAAATTATTTAATTAATAAATGCACAGCAAAACAAACATATTTACATTACAACACTACTGCAGGAAAGGGTATCACAATAAAATAACATTAAAATAATGGACTGTTACATCAGTTGGCAATTAAGATAAGACAAAAATGCTCTTGTATTTGGATACAACTGAAGTACTGTTTAGCTACAACAAAGGACACAACAATGCATGATCTATGGTCTTTAAAATTCTCATTTCTTAAAACGCTGCTCAATAAAGTATATTTAAAACCCTGCACGAACTGAGATGTGCCTTACTCATGTGCCTTACCTGGCAGTTTTGAGACCGCAAATCCCAGAGTCGTATGGTCTTGTCAAGTGACCCTGACAGAAACGTGTCATTTATTGGCGACATGTCCAGACATACCACTCTGAAAACAACATCAGAGATTTGGAATAAGCAAACATCCAAAACATTGAATAAGCTGAACACTTATATACCAGTAAGAGCAACCATTATTTATTCAGCAGAACCAGAATTATTTGATTCTTGATTCATTACATTAATTAGCTTGATGACTGTTTGAAACATTTCTGTTCAATTACAGTAGGTCACCAGCGATTAATTTTGCATCTAAGGAAAATTAAAAACTTAGACTCAAATAACAGCAACAAGTGACAAAAATATTCCAAAGTACATGAAGGATAAACTTACTTTTTTGTGTGTCCAGGAAAATATCTGATGTATTTATTGTCATGGAGTGATAAATAGCGTATTGTGTCTGAAATACAATCAAACAACCAATACCATACATTTTAAGGTATTCATTTTACAACCTTATAAAACTATCAGAATTAAGTTTCAATATGACAAAAAAATCTGTGGTGTTAAGTATTTCATTTAAAGAATTTTATATAAATTAATGTCATGTGGTTACTGTACACTAAAAATTATCACCGAATCTGTCCACTACATTTTTGTTTTACTTTACAACTAAACAAAATATAAAGTTGTTTGTACCATTTTGTAAATAACAGTTTTAATGTAAGTAAATTTTTCACAAATTTGGATAATCTGTCTTTGTATTATTAAACAAAATACCACAATGAAACATACATGGAATGAGCTGACCAAAAAAAAACAAGGAAAAAATACTACCATCTATTTTTGTTGAACTGTGTAATGCAGTGTTTACAGCATGTGTATATCGGATCAGATCAACTCCATACTTTTTACTGTTCAATGTTCTTTTGGGTCTGAAATAAAGCATTACAACATAATGGTAAAATGTGTGTACTTACACAAATCATGAATCTTTCTCATCATGAGAATGTCAAAGAGTCAAAGAAAAGCAGCTTTTCATTTCAAAAACAAACATGTGCATATGTACATCCAGTCTGATCAAATCTAAACTTATACTTACATGTATGTTTGAGAGAAAGGTATATTATTAAATTTATCACAACGCATAACACTACAATAAATCCTGCCATCAAAAAGCCACAAAAATATACATAAACATATCGCGAATTTATATGACAACGATACATACGTTCCCGCTTGACAGTCGTATATTACGATAGAGTCGTCATCACTACTTGAAATGAGCGTTTCTCCATTTGAGGAGAAGTCTATGCTTGTTATTTTATCAGTGTTTTCACGGAATATTTTAGCAACTCTGAAGTTTCTGACAACATTTTCAGTCAGCTTCATTTCTTCTATGATCATTTTGGTAATTATGCACAAATGAGCGGAAAGAAAATATTAGGCGAAAAGATAATCAGCTTTGCAAAATGTTCAAACGTTTAGCACGTGCAAAATGATTCTTCGATTAATTTTAACGCACCTTAGATACATTTCTAGAAATTAACATTGTTAATAAGCAAACAAAATGCGTTTCTATAAATAAATATTTTGGTATACATATGAATACAACAATATTTATTGTTTGTGTATGAAAATGCACAAATGTTGAATCTATGCTTTGAATCTATGCATTGGATCGGACATAATGTGTTACGTCAAGTAGCCGATGACCATTCAGTTATATGCCAATAAGGGGTATGAGACTACAGCTCGTTACTTTAGTCACAATGATATCGTTATAAATGCGATCTTCTTCTTCCGTTATTGTACAAGATCCCACTCAGGGGCATAGTCGTACAGTGATATATTCGTCATGTTGAGTTCTCAAGTGATATATTCGTCATGCTGAGTTCCCAATGGATAATTAGTGACTACAACGACAAAGCTATTCAGTATCAGTTTATAATTATGACCTTACAGGATCATTTTACAAGCTGTTTATCCTCTGCATCTCTACATTAATGTATAACAGTTTATGAAAACTCCAGCTGCATCAACTGTACAAGCTGCATCAACTGTACAAGAATTCCTATTGAACACGGCCGTGTCGCCCTCATTTACCGTTTAGTTATTGTCAGTTACCAATTGCCTATGTAACATAGCAAAGCACGATCGAACAATATATTATTAGAAACTAATGGCACTATTTTGAAGACTTCTAAACTGTGTTTGGAGAGCACAATGATAGCGAGGGTATATCACAGCACGCAGAAATGAGCAACCCCAGAAATGACGTTCCTAGTTTGTAAGCTTCCAAATAGAAAGTAACTAATCGGGCGCGGCTAAAGGATTTGGCGTTAGAGGTGGGGGGGGGGGGGGGAGTCAGTACCTACCAATATATTTTTTAATTAGACTATTTTGCAAAACATTTGCGCGATATAATTGTTTAGACTTCTGCAGAGACGTGTTCTAACATTCTGTTCAACAAAACACAATAAGAAATCTGAAAAACTTATATTCGATAAGAAAGTATTCTCAGTTATTAAAAATCGAACTGTAGACAATTTAATTTTAACGGGGATGAGCGTACGTCGCTTCCACCCCCGCTAAAACCGCTATACTAATAATGGTTATGAAGTCACGGAGTGGGGAGGCTTGAACAAGCGAACAGGTGAGCTTCCGTCACGTGCTTTTTCTGGGGACAGATTTCCTTGCTAAACTTTCTGTATATGTTTACATTTCTTTGAGTACGAATTAAACGCGAAAATTTAAAACAAGTACGACAAATATTACACTAATCGATCATTTGAAGTTTACAATAGCTGCAAACTGCATGTTTAAATATTACAACTTCAACGCATGTTTCGCTTTTTATTAAAGACATACAACAAATGTTCGTTCAGTTAGCCCTGTCATTCAGGCACTCAATTGGTAATGGGTTATATTATTTTCTCGTCGATAGGGATCAATGCCTATAAAACATAATAAAGGAACGTTTTTATGATTTATTAATTTTACTACAAAAGACATTGTGCCTGAGCGCGCCCAAACGCTTGCAGGTCGGCTGGGGAGCATTTAAAACAACAATTGGGAGGTATCGATTTGCGGATTGGATTTCATTAAGCCATATAAAGGCTTAGCACTTCGATATATCCGTAATTAATCGCCCAAATACGCGTCGTGCGGACCTCTTGTGTCCTTAGAGACCGTAGAAACCACGTGACGTTCAGTCGAGACATTCACAAAAAAGTTTGCCTGTACAGTGAATGGAAGGAGAAATACATAAATGGAATAACGATATCAGTTGTGCGAAGGACCTTTTTCGTTGCAAAGATCGGATATTACATGCATAATTGAAGAGGTAAACTATTCGCTACGTTAAGATCGGATTTGTGTATCTACGATGAATAGCGTGTATGGTTTAACGTTGTAGACGATAATGTCATTTACAAATACATTATCGGTACAGTTACTACTTAAAGTGTAGCCAATACCCATAATTTGTATAATACTGTGTATTTGAAGTTTAAGTTCAATATATTTTTCAATCGAAGAAGGAATTGGTTTACCCAAAAACGTTTTAAAACAGTTTACTTTGATTTTTTGTATAAACATATTTCGGATATCGTTTGATTTTAGGAAATTAATACGATGCATTGTATATCTTAGTGTTTGTTTCGAAGGGTAAGTGTTATTATTATTATTATTATTATATTATTGTTGTTATTATTATTATTCAAATATTATTATTTATATTATACAATACAATACAATACAATACAATACAATAATATGAGGGAAATATTAAAAAATGTCCAGTATTTTGGCAAAAATTACAAATCTTGGTTACTCATTTTTATGTCCAAGTTGCTACCTAGATAATATGCATGTCATTTTGAAACTAGTCAGTGTTTGCACAAACTGTAACAAATATTGCACACGATTGATATACTGTTTTTCATAACTGGTGATAATTTCTACAACATTAATTTATCTGTCAGTATTTAATCTCTTAATCCATATTGCTTGAAATATTCAAACTGCTACTTTTTACAAAGGATTTAAATTAAAACCATCCTGTTAATTCCATTCCCTATATCATGTATTCAGCCTTTTGAATAGGGCCTATTGTTGCCAACGACTGGTTATAATAAACAGGTAAAAACATAAATACATTTATGAAAGGGATTTTCCTTTGTGTATTGACAGACTAAATTACTAGTTATTTTAAATCTAACAACAGTACCAATACATTTTCCATGTTGACTGGTGTAAACATATTTGCTTTTGTAGTTAATAGAAAAAAAGAAATACAGAAAAAAATAAAAATAAGTAAAACTACATGTGCATTAGACTTGAATGGATTACAACAAAAGCATGGTAAGTTTCTTTAAGTTGTTTAATATTAACATTAATATGGATTTGCAGTCAAGTTTGGGTTACTTTGTAGTATGAGCACTATACAGTGTGTTGCTGATTACAAGAACTTGTGAGAATTTAACAACTTTAATATACAACTTCTGTCAGGTTAAAATTTAATAAGACTCAATGTAAAGTGATCATTTAAACAAAATAATATTATTGATGCATTAATTCAATAGTGAAATATAAGTAAGTAAAGGGAAAAGATTATAAATGCTTTACCAGGTCAGTTTGTAAGAAATTGATTTGATATTGCTTACAAGGTTTATAAGAAATTTGCTTCAACAGTTTGTTAAAAATATTTGTTTGATATCATGGTATGAATTGATTGTTAATAACAAAAATACATGTCCGATGTTAAAAAGCTGTAACCTTAGCTTGAGCTACTTCCATGACACAGGTTACACATAGTTTATAGGTGACATAGTGTTTGATATACTTCCATGACAAAGCTTACAAGGAGTTTGAGATACTTCCATGACATAGGTAACAGATGTTTGAAGTACTGCCATGACATAGGTTATCAAGCGTTTGAGGTACTGCCATGACATAGGTAACCGATGTTTGAGGTACTGCCATGACATAGGTAACAGATGTTTGAGGTACTGCCATGACATAGGTTACAAAGTGGTTGATATACTTCCATGACATAGGTAACAAAATGTTCATGATACTTCCATGACATAGGTTACAGATGTTTGAGATACCTCCATGACACAGGTTACAAGTGTGAGATTTTTCCATGACAAAAGTTACATATGCTTGAGATACTTCCATGACATAGGTTACAAGTAGTTTGAGATACTATCATGACATAGGTTACACAATGTTTGAGATACTTCCATGACATAGGTTACAAGAAGTTTGAGATACTTTCATGACGCAGGTTATGAGGAGTTTGAGATACCTCTATAACAAAGGTTACAGATGTTTGAGATACTTCCATGAAATAGGTTACAGATGTTTGCAATACTTCCATTACATAGGTTACAAAGAGTTTAATATATGTTCATGACATAGGTTACAATGTGTCCATGATACTTCCATGACATAGGTTACAAAGTGTTTGTGAGATACTTTCATGACAAAGCTTACAAGCAGTTTGAGATTCTGCCATGATAAAGGTTACAAAGTGTTTACTTCCATGATAGGTAAAAAGTAGTTTGTGATACTTCCATGACATAGGTTACACAATGTTTGAGATACTTCTTCCATGACTTAAGTTACAAAGTGTTCATGATAATTCCATGACATATGTTACAGTGTTTAATATACTTTCATGACATAGGTTACAAGGTGTTAACGATACTTCCATTACATAGGTTACAAAGTGTTCATGAAAGTACCATGACATAGGTTACAAAGTGTTCATGATACTTCCATGACATATGTTACAAAGTGTTTAATATACTTTCATGACATAGGTAACAATGTGTCCATTATACTTTTTTGACATAGGTTACAAAGTGTTTGAGATATTTCCATGAAATAGCATACAAGGTGTCTAAGATACTTCCATGACTTATGTTAATAAGTGTTTGAGACATTTATATTCCAAAGATTACAAAATCTCTGAGAAGCTGATATGTTTGAAATAGATTGAAACTTTCGGAGATAGTTCAATGACAGAGGTTACAAAGTGTCATTTTCACCAATCAGCTACAAATTATGAAAAATTTAAGACGATTACCATGTTTCATTTGACACTGGTTGAATGTGTCTGTCTGATATATGCACCTATCAATATTTTCCCCCAGGGGGGTAGCGGCGGGCTGACCCAGGGGAATTTTACAATTTTTTTTTTTTTTGGTCGAATTCCCTACCCTAGAGTTAAGCGTATTTGTCTAAATCCCCTCAATGGGAGATGCTATATGTCTATCAAATGGCCCGGGGCCTGTATTAGCGGGATCTAAAATCCGACAAAAGTCTATTACCCCGGGACCCGGAATCAGTTGGTGTGTCAATTTCCCGCCTGTCGGGAATCGCTTTCAGTCTTAAGTCCCGTATATGCCCGCCGCATAAGAAATCTTCACAACACAGGTATTACATTTAAACTTATAATTCCATAGACTAGCATCTGTCATTTTGTCATCCTTGTATTGTCCATTAAATATTTGAACTACAACAAAATACCATTTATTGATAATTCTAATATGAGGATCAATAATATTGCTAAAAGGGCTTAAATGCAGTGTCGGGAAGGCGGATATTATTACTTCCACCTGATTTCTCCAAAGACTTTAATATTTCTAATAGATTAGCATTGGAGTTATAAAACTTGACAGTTTGTGGCAATACTGTAATTGATAAGGTATGAAATCAATATATAAACCAACCAATTACTTCTCAACCCACGAGTTGGCCAAGTGAAAAGCCTTGTCGAAGATGTAAGTTTGTGTGTACAAAATGAAGCGTTCCTACTGTTCGAACTTATTAAGAGTTTAAATTACACATTTTAACTTTCAATTCATTGAGTACCAATAGCCCTAACAGTTATCGAGCCATGATAGCTGCATAAAGTGATATGCTTTTGATAACTTGAAATGTTAATGTATTTTAGGCTAATGGCCTTTTTATTAGTAGTTATAGCTGTAATGAAGAATATGCAATGAAATGATTTAAAAAATAATGTAAAAACGTGCCATTTACTGGTAATAAAATGTGATTTTATTAATTAAGGACTGTAATGCTATGTGCTGATTGAAACTTACAAACAAAAATTTAGTTTCAATAATATTTTGTAACATGCAGAATATATAAGATTTATGTGGGTAACAGATAACCTATAAAACAGTATTTATAACATATAAAACCAAATTATTGGTACATGGAGAAATATACCAATAAAGTCAGTAGAGATGTGAGGCCAAAAAACGATTCTGTATTTCGGGCAACCCGACCCTACCTAGCAACCCCCCCCCCTCCCCCCGACCCTAAAGTTTTTAGCAACGATTGTTTTCCATTAAATGCGTATTAGACAGATTTTAGAAATTTTAAATTTCTTTAGACCGAAATGTGTCTTTAAAAAAGGGTTAAAAAATCAGTCCCGACCCTACCAAGTTTTGTTGAGTCCGTTGCCAGAAAACACAATTCATCTTAGTGCGCCTGAATGTAGTGAAGTCATATGAACATTCTTTTTAGTTTCAGATAGCTTTATCTAGGATTACATATTTTGGCGTTTGGTTTCACAACATGGATGTAAACCTAACACTAACTCTAAAGCCGGAAAGCAAATTCCAACCCTTTCCTGGTTTTACCAAGATTGAAGCAACAAAACTAGACGACCGCTACAGCAAAATTCAGATAGAGAAACTGAAAGCAAACAGACAAACTTTGACTTCTACAATTGTACAAACAAGGAAAATCAATGCTGATTATATAAACAATGCTAATTCTGCTAAGTGGAAATTTAGTTCTCAATGCATACCTATGATCAGTTCCTCAGGTAATACAAATGTAAAGCCAAGCAATGTCATTGGTACAAGTAAGGTCAACAGTAACTCGGACTTAGCAAAGAGGAGTCAGAAAAAATGCAAAGAAAGTTCTGGTCAACACAGTGAGTGTTTCACACGTTTAATACGATGCAAACCTCCAGACATAATTATTGTTCATAATAGAGATGTTATGAGTTTACTTACTACAGATACTGTTGCTTATGCTGTTGATAATGGAATGACAATTGTCAATGACACAGAAAATGACTTACTTACAGAATTCAGGAATTCGGTAGAAAAGGCAAATATGGGTAAGCAGGTAGCGATAAACAAGTTTTCAAATAAAGAATTGATTGATATTATTGATACTGGATTAATTTTACACTCATCTGATGGCACCAGGATAGCTAAGGTAACAAAACCAAGGCTTGCCGGAAATAGAAGACTTGAAAGCAGTCACAAATTGTTCTCAAATGGTCCATACTTCATTGGCAAAAGACGTGATCAAACCCACTTGGATACAATTGAGGAATCAATTAATGATATAATTGATGTTAATGAAGCAAGAAAAACATGGGAAGACATTGAAGAAATTGTTGCGAATAAATCAAAGTGTATGAGTTTCCATGAATGGAATAAACATGAATTTGAAAATATTCCAAGCTTTTCTTATGATACCATGGCAACGGAAAGGTTAGACAAGTACCAGTACTCAGAATCCATAGAACTTCACACAAGATTTCATAGTAGAAATACCAACTTGGACAAGATGAGTTCTCATTTAATCCAAGAGATTTTGAGAAGAGATGATCTCAAAGGAACAAATGGATACTCAGATGGCATCTTGAAAGATCAACCATTTTACGGCAATGTCAGGTCTCAAAACCACAATAGGTACAAAAGATTCAATGTTTACAATGATGTTATACCAGAAGATACAGAAGTACCCATGAAAACGAAGTATAGAACCAATGTTGGACATATTGAAAATCTGTTAGCATGGGATATAAACCCTAACAAAAGTGAAGTAAGAGCCAAGCACAATGGACAAAAGAATGTCCATTTCTCAACATTTGACAACATCTTTCCTAATTTAGAAATGCAGGGGGTAAGACCCTTCGTAGTACCACATTATTGTTGCACAAAAAACAACAACACGAACCTGCACATGATGTAAAACTGTTGTCTGTACATGTTATGCACATACCAAGTAAGCAAGCCGATATGGGCCCAATATGGGCTAAATCTGGGCAAATATGCAGTATGGGCCCAATGTGGACCTTTATCATTTATTTCTGCCCGTATCAGGCCCATATAATATAATTGAGTAATTGTGTATTACGTTTGTGTTATTTGCCTTTGTTGTGGTATTTAATGATCCCATAGGTTAATGGCCTGTGAAAGTCTGTGAAACCCAGGACATTATTGACTGGCTCGCAGTGGGCGTACAATACATAACGTTATTGCAATTAACATTATGATGCTGAATACATGGTAATTGATTGAATATAAATGTTTTATGAATGCCTCATAT
This sequence comes from Congeria kusceri, assembly GCA_027627225.1. Lineage (NCBI taxonomy): Eukaryota > Metazoa > Mollusca > Bivalvia > Myida > Dreissenidae > Congeria > Congeria kusceri. The sequence continues at coordinate 21,663,248 of CM051035.1, forward strand.
AGGCTTAAATGGACCTACTCACATTAGATTGGCAAATCGACAGTTTTCAAATTTTGTGTCGCCGATTCCAAAAGAAAACTACACTTCATATTATATATAGGAGTGAAATAACACTCATTATACAGAAATATACTCAAAATAATGAATAAACTTTGATTGAAATGGCAAAATGTATAAAGCGTTCTGGCACTTTTCGTATTTTTTTTAAACACGTGTATTGCTAACAAAGCGTTAAAATGTCTTTCACAAGTAAACAAGCCTCTTTAGCCTAGTGGTTAGCATGTCAGACTATTGATCCAGAAGTCGTGAGTTCGAGCCCCGACACAGACATATATTTTTTAAATCTTTTTTAATGCTTTAAAATATATGATATAGGGGTTTGCTAGTCCAGGGCCCTTATTCACAAAGCTCCTTAGGGAAAACTTAAATTAATTTCTTAAATTCATAAAATTTCTTAAGCCTGTGGTTGTTTTATGAATCTGTGTTTTTAAATTAAATTGTATTAAACGCATACATATTGCTTAGATTTTTTATAGTTCACCCTTTTGTGAACAGACATCAGTGGATGTCATATATAAAATTTGATCTGAAATGTTCACTTAAGTACAACTTAAGTTAAGATTTCCCTTAGGAGCTTTGTGAATACCAGCCCAGATGCTTTAGTAACCGCAGCTAAGACATTGTACAACATTTCTCAACAAATACTAAAATCTGTGAATAAGTCCCTTTAATAATAAATTAATACAAATTCCTTAGCCAAGCATTATTGATCACATAATGTCAATGTCATTGAATATTTTGTGTTGACACTTCAAACAAAAATATATAAACACCTCTTTGAAAGCTTGAATACCTGTATTTTATTTTGTACAATGTGATATTTTTATACAAATACTTATCATTGTTCATAAGATAATATATTATATTTGCATAAAGCATAAATTCATGTATTGCTTATTCTGAAGTTATTGAGAGTAGAAGAAAAGGAGAAAAAATAATATGTTCAGAAATCTGATATGGTTATTATCCCAAAATGCTATTTCAGTGAACAATCATTGACTTACAATTTGATTTGGTCAACATGGTCTTCAAATAGCCTTTTCAATGTCCTGATGGAAAAACTTTCGGATTAGTTGGTGGTTGATTTATTGTAAAGATTGTTGACCTTGGTCTCACCTATAATGTACATTGCCCAAACATGATTTTCTTTTTTAATGTGTATGAAAATAATAAGTATTCCCAGAATTGAAATGAGGAGTAGGAAGATATAAGGCAATTAAAATATTTAAAAATATATACCATATGTGAATATCTCATAAGTATGCTTATCCATTATGCCTGTAACTGAATATCTTTAATATTTATATGTAACAGTCATACAGACTTTTACCTAATATGTGTTATTTTTATATGAAACAGGCAAACAGAGCAATTTAGTTGTGATTTTTTTAGAAGATGATACTATATACACAAATATTTCTTTTATTTTTAGAAATCCAAACATGTAATAGCAAAGATCAAAGCTTTACAAGTCATATCAATTGCTATTCCCATATCCCTTGCTGTTTCAGGCATGCAAGGTCAATAACTCTGCAACAATGAGCTCAACTACAGTACTGCCACGCATAACCCCAGCCAGCACACCGCTGCCAACGGGTATCACTCAACCCCCGCCACGATCTCACTCCTCTGCCTCATTGTACGTCCCGTACCCGCCCCGGGAACTCTCGAGTCTCGGTGACTTCATCCGGATTCCCGGACGAATCAACCCATTGGCTCCGCCTCCTCCTCGACGACGTATCAACTGGAGTTGGGAAACCACAGACCAGCACTATGAAAACGAAAAGCGAAGTTTGCTTATGCAAAAGCGTGAACACACGAGATATCACTCAGCATGGTCCAAAGCGTTCTATGGGGCTCCTGCAGAAAAAGAAGCATACAGGTATGTATTAGTATAAGTCTGCTGGCATTGTTGTATGACTTGTTTGTCTATACAGACCTCAATTTATGTCTTTTCGGATAAAACAATAATTACAGTTACAATTTTACGACGAAAACTACTGCATAAAAGCAAAAAACTTGCCTTCAAGTAGAGGGTTACGCATCATCATTGAACAGTGTTTTGTAATAATAATTGCTCTAAACTTGACTGTGCTTCCCTAACATTTAAGCTTTTTGAAGATATAAACTACATTATCATAATTATGTACATCAGCTTTCTCAACACTAGGATAATCATAGTTTGGAGATAGAATAAGGATTCTGATCTTTAGGAACAAACATGCCTATTGATATTTCCCCTTTTTAACAGAGTATGTATTATATTAAACAAACGTTAAATGTATAAATCAATACATTCACATTTTTTTGGACTGTATGTTGTTCAGTGTGATAAAGCATGAAACGTCATAAATTCCTCTGTCAGTTTCGATACAGGATTAATCAAAACTCTTTTAACTTGAAGATATATATGGTGAAAAGCCCACCTGCTTGAAGTGTTGCTAATTGCTTTTAGCGGAAGAAAGCACACACGTTCACATAACAGAAATGATTAAAATTGAAATAAACTGTGATAGCATTCCAGTGGGGCAGTCAGCAATAATATTGATTCCTAATCCAGTTCTTATCAAGCTGCCAATATAATTGTTAATGCAGCCATTATATCAAAGACAAATATTTTATTTGGTGTTTGGTATCTGGGTTTTTCAGTGTGCAGGACTCGAGAAGTTAAAGCCAGATAAGGCCTTGACAACCAGCTAACTGAAAATAATTTTTCGTCTGAGCTTGGTATATTTAGACAAACATAGATATGTTTTTATTTTTGGAATTTCAGTTTAATGTGATAATATTACTCGATCAATAAGCACACGCTGCCATTTAGAACAAACAAACACATTCATTTATCCCCATATCTGACGGGGCTAGGTTATTTGTCTTAAACTTAAGATAAGTCAAGGATTCATTATGATATTGCAACTTGTATAGTAGCAGGGTCCTCAAATCCTGTCATAGACATAACGTCTCAGGTCTCAGGTCAGCTAGAACTCTGTATTGGTTCTTTGAATTAACATGTTTTGGGTGTCAAGTTTTACAATCTCTTTTAATATTTCATATCTAATGCAGTCAAAAAATTCACGTAAGCAATGTTTCTGAAGGTAGCTACATTTGTTCTACTTATAAATGGTTGAGCACTCAGGGCTTACAAGGAATTTTTTCATGGGTCAGTATTTTATGTTCAGGCTATGCACAAAATGTGTATGGTATTTTCTTTGTATGGGCATAACGGACAACAGATTAGTAACAAGCTCAAGTATATTAAATGCATAGCAATTTAAGAAGGATTTTTAGAAACCTAATTAAAGAACTTCGAACAGTTTTTATACTTCGCAATATTATTCTATAATATTAAGATATTAGAACGTATTACATTAAATCTAATTTGTTAAGAAAGGGACGCAAGCGTTTTAGGGTTTTGGATTATGTGTTTCTGATGTCAAAAGAGCCTTATCAAGGTATACTTAATATTACAATTACATTTGAAGTTTTCATGTTTCTTACTTGTTAACTTTGAAGGATATGGTTTTGAATCATTTAATGTCTTTATTGTGTTACAGTATTATATTTGTCATAATATGTGTATAATTAAATGTAATGATTATATAATAAATGTTATTTAAAACATACAAAACAACAAATTCAAGCTGCTTATACACTAAACAATAAAAAAACACATAATTTACTCTAAAATTTGGACAAATTTAGATGCATGGTTACAATTTCTAAGACCATTTTCTATTACGGGACCAGAATTGCATCATTTGAATGACACTTTAACATGCGCCTGGAACAAGTAACATACACGGAATAAGTTACAAACACGCATCTACATTGAATTAATCATGAGTATGTGCTTGTAGGCAAGACAATTAAATCCAATTTATCAGACATCAAAGATAAAGCAAAGCACTTCGGTACACTGTTTTAAATGGATTAACAGATTGTCACATGAAAGATCAAATTCAGACTAACAGATGCTTCCCCAGTGCCAGACAAGTTTAAAGAGAACAATTGAGTATTTGTTTCAAGTACCAATATGTTAAATCAATAAATAGAAGCTCTGTTTTTTTTCTCAATGTAAACGCCCCATTAATTTTGTTGTTGGCCATTTTCATTAGAAATAATGATTACGTTTACATAGCTAATGTATTTTTTTTCATAACTGAATTGACATTTGTTAAATTAACATAATAATTCTTGGAAACATTTAAAAGTTGTCCAGTCATGGTCACCATGTTATTTTGTGTTGTTTTGATTTATTAAATAAATTGTAGCTCAAATAACATTTGAGGCGTGGGACAGTCCGCACAGGCCAATCCAGGACGACACTTTCCACTTATATGGTATTTTCTGTTTCAAGTCTCTTCTAAACATAAATCCACTGTAGGCGGAAAGTGTCGTCCTGAATTAGCCTGTGCGGACCCTTTACGCACATGCATTAAGCCTGGTTTTCAACGCCACGCCTCATTTATTACACATCATGTTCCCATCAGTTTAATTGGTTGGAGAGGTATTTTTGTACTTGTTTTTTGTTTTCGTGTCAGCGTATTGATAAACATTTAACAGTAAATTATATTCTCTTTGTTTCTATTATTCTGGCCATAACTGAACTAATTAATTATAGATTTCTATTTCTTTTTGTAGTACCTTTTCCACTAAAGTCACCTTTATGTACAAGACAATATTTAATACATTATTATGTTCCAATTACGTAGAAATTCAACAGTCAATAACTATTCTGTCTTGTTCTGTAAACTGAAATCTATATTTTGTAAATATCAGATGTGAAATGCTGTCAGTATATGAGGCATGTCATGGGAAACCTGACTTAATGCATCGTAGAGTGTTGTCCCAGATAATCCTGTGCACAGGTTAATCCAAAACGGCACTTTCCTCTTTCATGGTATTTTCTGTTTTAAGGAGGACTCTTCTAAACATAAATCCACTGTAGGCATAAAGTGCTGTCTTGGATTAGACTGGGTGGATTGCACAGTCTGATCTGGGACCACACTTTTTGTACATGCATTAAGCCTGGCTTTCCCATGACATGTGTCATTTTGTTTTCTTGTCAGCGTATTGATAAACATTTAACAGTGAATTAGATGCTCTTTGTTCTGATTCTTCTGACCATAACTGGACTAATTAATTACAGATTTCTTTTTTTGTTCATAGTACCACCAAGGTCTCTTAATATACAAGACAATATTGTATACATTATTATGTTCCAATTACTTAGAAATTCAACAGTCAATAACTATTCAGTCTTGTTCTGTAAACAGAAATCTATGTTTTGTGAATATCGGATGTGAAATGCTGTCAGTATATGAGGCGTGTCATGGGAAACCTGGGCTTAATGCATCTGCGTAGTGTCCTCCCGGATTAGCCTGTGCAGTTTGCACAGGCTAATCCAGGATGAAACTTTCTGCTTGAATGTTATTTTCTGATTCAAGGAGGTCTCTTCTAAACATAAATTCACTGTAGGTGGAAAGTGCCGTCCTGGATAAGCCACTTTCCACTTTTATGGTAGTTTCTGTTTTAAGGAAGTCTCTTCTAATCATAAATCCACTGTAGGTGGAAAGTGCCATCCTGGATTAGCCTGTGCGCACTGCACAGGCTAATCCGGGACAAAACTTTACGCACATGCATTAGGTCCGGGTTTCCCACGACACGCCTCATATTCAGTCTGATGTCCAACAGCCATATATGCATTATACCAGTATGATCGCAGCAGCAAATCTCTCACTGAAACCTTGTTAAGCCTTTATGCATGGATTCATCGCAAGTGCATTTGGTAATTGGCCGTCAACATGAAATTATTTTTATTTGTGCAGAAATGTAAAGCTAATGGGTTTCTATGCATGATTATGAATGTTCGTACATGTTTAAAATATGCATCAGAATATGTAAATACATGTAGTTAAATACGCTGGTGATTGAACTTGTCAAAATCATTGATACACTGTGGTGAGTAGGAAAGCTCAACTATTTTTCAAATGAGGTGCGTCGTGGGAAAAACAGTCTTAATTCATGTGCGTAAAGTGTTGTTCCGGATTAGCATGTGCAGTCGGCACAGGCTAATCCAGGACAGCACTTTCCACTTTTATGGTATTTACTGTTTCAAGGAAGTCTCTTCTTAACATAAATCCACTGTAGGCGAAAAGTGCCGTCCTGGATTAGCCTGTGCGGACTGCACAGGCTAATCCGGGACGACACTTTACGCACATTGAAAGCAATAAGCAATGAGAAATAACACTAGTTGCATTTAAGAAACATTAATGCATGAATGCATATTTTCAGCTGAATTAACCCTAATATAAATTGTACAGTATAAACAAAACTTAAAAAGTCGGTTCATAGGAATTTATGTTATTCGACCAAGTTTTTCAACGATGTAGGCCAGAGTCTCCAGTGATCCTAATAGACCGATCCGGATTTTGCCATGAATAGTTTAAAGTCCTCCCCAGCTATTGTTTGAAGATTAATTTCCATTCATCAAAAATCACAAACATTATCACATGCTCTGTTGAATATCACAAACAATTATGTATTTGCTCTTTTATATGAAATAGTCTAACTGCTAAACATGTGATATCGAAGTGTGATGATTTGATAATAATGCAGATACATTTGAATGTGACTGACATTTGTGGAAGCGTCTATAGTTTATCTCGCATTACATGCCAGGTGCACTCACAAACATATGCAAAGAAAGATTTCTTTAAAACATACGCACTAAACTTTTGGTACGTTACCTGTCATCACTAAGATTCTACTAGTACATCAAATGTTTTAAAAATGTTCTCAAATTCAAAATTTAAATGTAAGTCAATTTGTTTGCATAATCATCCCGGCAGTCAAGAAAGCTTTAAATTACAGGTGGACTCATTATGTTGGTTCTTATTAAAAAGCCCTTGAAAAACTATGAAACTCTACTCAAATATAATTGAAGCACGTTGAATTGCCAGTAAGTGGAGCAAAGTGCTTAATTTACAGTCAAGAAATAGTAATAAATAAACAGATCTATTGGTTACACTAACCCGACATACTTTAAAAGAGATTTATGACAATGACGTCGAAATATTTATCAATGAACTGACAGTTTTATAATGAAAAAAGAAGCATTTGCAGAATTAATAGTAGGCTAAATTGTTATATAAATTAACTGACCCAATTTTATAATTAAACATTTGTGGAATTAATACAATGCTTCATTATTAAAAACTGCAGTAGTTCACAGCATCAAATTAGTTGCTCATAAGTAATGTCTTCTGCTCTTTATGGCACTTAAAAACACAATCAAATTACATATCCCAAATTTTAAAATGTATTGTATGTCGTTCTGCCTCATTAATCATAAATGATGAGACAATATGGGGACAGATGGCCTTACAACGAAAACTCAAGTTCAAGAGGTAGATAAACATGCCTTGAGACTTCACATATCTTTGTTAAGAGCTGTGCAATCAAAATTTACCTTAGCTGTTTGCTTGTAAGGCTGATCTGTGTTTGAATATGGACAAAAAGGATACAAAATCTCCCTCACGATAATTATATACATAGGAAGCCAATTATGGTCATCGGTTGAAATGGGAGTCGAGTGGTCATTGTTGCTTTTCACTTGGAACCATTTTTATGAATATCAAGTGTAAACATATTGCCTAATAAGTAGAACAAATTTGGAATTTATTTTGTGAAATAAGGCAGACAAGATTGTTACACGAAAAGGTCTACGCACATGCAAACCTCACTCCCTATTTTCCGATATGATATTCCCAGGGATACACCATTGTATACATCTTTATTCAGTAGTGACTTGTTTAATATTTTGTTCTTTTTTTTTTAAACCATTGTGTTTGTTAAAATATTTAAATCTAAATTAAAAAAACATTGTATCATTGTACGTAGACCTGATCCAAAGTTGTTTAAGCATGTACATGTATCATGACAGATAGAGAATGTTAATCCACACCAAGCATATTTACGTCAATCAATATATTAAATTTTGAAGGTAGAGACTATTCATTCCGATGATTTGCTCTTTGTCAGCTATGGGTTAGGTATCTAGTTTTCGACTAATCTAAGATTGGTAAATAAACTTGTGTATGGTAAGGTTAATAATACAGGCTTCCGGTATATGAAATGTCATTGATACCTGGCAGACTGTTCTCATTTCTAACGGATGAAAAAATGCATTGCATGTTCAAGTTAACATTAAAGGGACCTGTTCACAAATTGAAGAATTTACAATTTCAATTTTTTTGTCACAGATTCCAAAAATAACAGAATATTGCATGTAATGGAGCGAAATAACGCTACTGACATAGAAATATACTGTAAATACCATTTCGTTTATGACTAATGATCAGCTGAAACTGGTACAATTATAAAGCGTTTGTAACACTGAACAATGCAATAATTTTGAGTTTCTGTTGATATTGTTGAAAACAAGTAAATCATGTACATAAAGTAAAAAATACACGTCTAAGTATGTAAGATGGAATGCCGAGTTAGACTTTTGATCCGGAGGTCTGAGGTTCAAACCCCGGTGGGAGCAACTTTTTTTTACACCTTTTTTTAAATATAATTCTTGAGCTCTTAAGTTCAGATTCTTAAATTTGTCAAGTTAAGACGTTTACAGGCATTTTTCAGAAAATACAAAAATCTGTGAACAAGCCCCTTTAATGTGTATGTCAATATTTCTTATTTTAATTCGTTAATAAATTAAAATAAAAGGCTTTACAAATTTCAGAACATACAAAAATACTGAACACAATTACATTTCTGTCACTGTTGAGAATGAGAAAAGCTTTCACCGGTACCAAGTTCAAACCAATCTCCCGTTCTATTAAATTCAGTTTCTGGTGGTGTAATTATTTGTTAGGAAGTAGACAATATAATGCATGTGGATTTTACAAATAATCTATCAACTCACAACACGTATTTGAACAGTGCAATGTTTCAAGTTTGTCAAACTGTATATCTATTGAAGCCCATTTTTGTGCGTCAATAATGACATCTCTAACATGAAAATAGTTCAAATAGTGCTTTTACGATATTGGTTTACTTTCGCAGTGGGTAAATGTGGTAATTTTCTAAATTAGGCCACAGTAAAACCGGGTTACAGTCTATTAGGAGACTGAGAATTCAATATTTAGACAGCCTTTCAGCAATTTTGTGGACATTTGTTCTTACACTTTGAAATACAAAACCCCTTCTTTAAGAACTTCAAAGAAATATGTCAAAATTGTTGAAAATTGAACCAAGCTTGATTTTCATTTAGAAAATCAGTGATTCGAAGAAAATGACAATAATTGAAAAGCATACCTAGTTAGATCAAACACAAATGAAACTGTAGATCTATAACAGCATAATAAATGTTTGTTTGCATATAAAAAAGGCTAAATGTTATTTAACTAGCAACCAATTTCATTAAAGAACAGAATCAAATGAAATATTATATGTAAATAATGTTAAAACTGCTGTTTTTAAAGTGCTTGCATAAAAATAATATATGAATAAACAAAATCAAACAAAACATGCAAATAATACAAAAAAATAGTTTGCTTTTTAAATGTTTGCAAAAAATACAATTTTTTATTTTACAGACGACATCTTCAAGAGGTTTTGAAAATGTCGAACTTCGAAAACCTTTGCTGTTTAAGTGTTCGCATAAAAACAATATTAGAATAGAAAAAATACAACAACAACAAAACAACTGGATATATGTTTATCAACTTAAATATTAAAAAAAGGTTTGCATAAAACATGATAGAATCATTTATTTTACAGGCGTCATTTTCGAGAGACAGCAGATGTCGGACTTTGCAGATTAAGTGTTTTAAAAAAAATATGATATTTTATTTTACAGACGTCATTTTCAAGAGGTTAAAGCAACAGATGTTGGACTTACAAAACATTTGCTGTTTAAGTGTTCGCAAAAAATACAGTATTTTATTTTACAGACGTCATTTTCGAGAGGTGTTGAAGCAACAGATGTCAGACAAGAGCGTTATGCAGAAGGATGAGTTTCAACAGAAGGTTGCCGAGACAGAACAGGCCATTGCGTACGATCGCCAGTGTCGAACCCACGATGCCGAGGAGTACACAAAGAAGCACCAGTTTCTTATGAAATACAGAGACACAAATAAATCGGTAAACAATTGTTTCTTTGATGATAAATATCTCAGCTGTTGTTATTCTGTTGTGAATTTGTATTTGTTAAACCTCAGTAATAGGAATTTGATTTGAAGGAATTATATTCTGGCTTACTCAAAAATAAATGTTTGCCTGCAAATATTTTAATTTTCATTAAAATTGGAACAACACAAAAATTGCATTGTTTGCACCCATGGTGAAAGGATTTTATTTTGCACATCAAATAACAAAATTCAATACTCGGTCCACTATATGAAATACTCAGATGACTGTCAATATTCATAATTTTCAGTGAAAATAATTACCTATTCCTGTGTCATTGACCAGTTACCACTCCTAATATGTACAGAAAAAGTACAAAGTAATTAAGCAGTATTTGGTTATGTGTTTAGAGGAAATTGTTTTATTTTAAAACCAGGGCCCCTATTCACAAAGCTCCTTAGTGAAAACTTAAAGTAAATTCCTTAAAATGATAAAATTCCTTAAGTCTCTGGCTGTTTCATGTATAGGTCTTTAAACATTGAAAGGTTGTAAACTTGTAAATATTGCCTATATAATTAGTACTGCAGCCTTCTTTGTATAGAAATCATTGGATTTCACATAGAAAATTGTATCTGAAATTTTCACTTAAAGTACATCTTAAGTTAAGTTTTCCCTAAGGAGCTTTTTGAATAGCGGCCCTGGATTATTCTGCAGTCTTAATAATTGACTAGCTTTGATGATAATATACTGAAGATCCCCAAGGTGGCCAAAGCATAGCCATATCTGTAATTTATTTTATTTTTGTTTAATCACCCAAATTTTGTTTGAATTATTTTGTAATGAATTGTTTAAAAAAAATAATTTCCTGTAATTTCAGCAAATGGAGGAAAAGTGGGCCTACAAAAAGTACAACAGGGAGTTGGAAAACAGAGTAGATCGCGAGAGACTGCGCTATAACCCGATAAACTGGAGCTGTACCCTAAAATAGTTCACATTAGAATAGCTATACCGAGACTTCTTAACATTCTGTGATTTCTTCGTCAAACTGTTGTAGGTAGTTATTTATATTCCATGTAGATACAACAGTTTACCTGCTTCTCATTACAAAATCTGGGGACTTTTTGTTGTCATACACTGTTCATGGTCTGATTATTTGCTCATTAAGTTTAGTTGTTGTATCTCTAAGATAATACAAGTGTACTTGTGAGGCTGCCATTGATTAAGGTTGATTAAAGCTACTAGCAATATCAATTTTGAGGGATACTTCATAAAATATATATCTTTCCAAGTACATGTCTTAGCATTAATCTGGAAATTCAAAATTACCCAATATTTTAATGACAATCTTTAAAAAGTTAAAATATTTTTGTACTGCTGGATATTTTCAGTGAATCGAGTATTTCTATTTGTCATTACTGTCCTGTCATTGTGCTTTGTGTCAAAATTGCTTCGATGGTTGTAATTTATAGTTCCAAATAATTTTAATACATGTTTAAATATACAAGTAGTATAGATATACATTTTCATTCAATTTTATATTTTTCCTGGCTTTACTGTGATATTATGTTATCAAATTCTTCTTGAGTTATAGGGACATATCATTGTTGTATTTATTATCATAAATTACGAAACAATATGTCAGCCTATGAAATGGAGTGTGTGTGCATGAGTGAGCATTCGTAATTTGTGTGTATTAGTTCATATTGTATTGTTAAAAGTTACAAGATATTTGAATATACCATAAACATATATACAGTGATCAGCAAACCTCTGTGATGTAGCCTACTTTAAGTAAAGTTAAGAAACAATTTAGAAACATAATTATATTATGCCAGTTTAATTGTTTGTATTATTATGACATCATATTATATTTGCTAGAACTGCCAGTGAGGAATGACGTTTTTGTTGTATAATTGAGTCCAAAATCAACAAGTGAAAAACCAGTAATATTTTTATCATGAATGAACAAAAACTGGGTATGCCCATTATTGTAAGCCTGCCTAACATTGTAATTTCATAACGTAGTTGCATTAAATTCAGTTTTAGCACATGTGAACTAAGAATACCGTAAATACTCAGTCATAAGTCTATCCGCTCACAAGTCAGGGGGTAAAAAATCGTACGAAAATTGACAATTTTGTGTATGTTCACTCCATCATTCGGGTCAGAAATTTACATTTTTTAGGCAACATGAAATTCGGCATCCGAGTGTCAGTTATTGATAAATCGTTGGAAGCGTAAATATTTACTATAGCCGACCAGTCAGACAATGTGTTTGCATTTGCCAGGCATTTTTACAAATTTCACTATGTCCTGTTTAAAAATTAATGTATTTGTATCCGAGTTAAATAATCCAGAAATTACCTTGCACTTAAATCCACACTAGTAATATTCCACAGGCTATTATACTCCAGAAGTACATACAGTACATACCAAATTGTTTAATTCCAATCAAACAATTTGGTCACAGTAATCGACTCTTTACGTTTTAATATGTCAAAACAATTAAAAACGTAGTAACAAATGTGATTTTTATTACAATGATTGACATAATATAGAGGCCGTTAACTCCACCTTCGTGTTCTGTAAACGATCGAAAGGCGGAGCTAAAGACGTTCCGTTACATGATTGGACGATTGCCACTAGAGTTATAAACGCCCGATTGGTTTACCTTGTCATTGGGTAATTGCTACAGACAAAGGAAGCCAATTTAACCGACGCAATGTTAAGTGTTATTTATGGCTGGTATTTGAAAGCACCTTCAAAGCAATCGGCTACACTTTGATGACGTCAAACTGTTATTTCGAACAGGTTGCATTTTTCGTGAGATGGGTTCTATTGCCTTTGACTTTTTGTGTACGATTTCAGTTGGGAACATAATTACTAGAACCAAAATTTGGATATTAAATTTAAAAGGTAATGTTGTAACTGCGATTTTATTAATTAGTAAGCTAGCGTATCATTATTCAATAAAAGATCTTTTGTTTATTATTTCAAGAGCTGCGTAAAGAAATATTTTCAACAACAACAAAATAACACGATTGCAATTACCTCAAGAATTAATCTTTCTTGAATTTTTTTTATGAACCGCATCATAAGTCGAGGCTATAATTTACAACAATTTTTTAAAGCAACAAATCTCGACTTTTGACCGAGTATTTATGGCAATTACATATGCGGCGTGTCATGGGAAAACTGGGCTTAATGCATGTGCGTAAAGTGTCATCCCGGATTACCTTTGCAGTCCGCACAGACTAATCCGGGCAACACTTTCAGCTTTTATAGTATTTTCTGTTTCAATTAAGTCTTTTCTAAACGTAAATCCACTGAAGGCGGAAAGTGTCGTCCCAGTTTAGCCTGTGCGGATTGCACAGGTTAATACGGGATGACTGTTTACGCATATGCATTAAGCCTGGTATTCCCACGACATGCCTCATATATAGAAAGCTCAGCAAGCAAGAATAGAAGTTTATTTTCATATTTCACTTGGCCATGTATGGCAAGTGTTCTATTTAATGGTCACGACTTTTAAATACTATTGCCCTGTTTTTATGTCTTCATACGTATTGTATGTAGTTTTTTATAATTCTAAGAAAATATGAGTGAAAATGTATTACTTATAAAAATGTTGTATTTTTGTTTTTCTATGAACATTGAATTTTGTCATCACTTTTGTATTTCAGTATTATTTATGTAGTACATCCATGTATTATACATATTATGCTCATACATGCAATTTTCTTTTATTTAAATATTGTACATTATTGTAGCTCTATTCCACATTATGCTTTTTAGGTTCCTTTTAAATGACAAAGCTATAGGACTGTTTTATCAACACTTTGTATGCGCACAATTAAGAATTAAAACTGCTACATGTATAATATATGCAAATTTAGTTGTTTTTTTAATCATAACCATAAATTATGAAGATGACTAAGTCCCCACGTTATATTTGCTTATCTAAAAAGTTCATAAGACTCCCATCAAAAGTCTAAAGTTCTTCTAATTGTCAAATATGAGCATACAGTTTTAATTGAAGCTTGTCTAATGCAAAATGAGTGTTTTATACGCTGGCCAAAGACTCCCAATTTTATAGTTTATTTCTATACTATGAATTATGGTTTCTACCTTTCTTCTGTGATTTGATGTTGCCACGTTTAGTGTGTGTCTCTTATTTGACATTTATATTAATTTGTTGAATAAAAATACTCAAAAATATATATTTTGTGCTATTGTTTTCTAAATTGGTGCACTTTTTGTGCATATCTTCATGCCGATTCAGAGATGAGCACAAACGGTTTGAAAAAGTCACCATTAAGCATGTCTGAAAAAGGGAGATAAACTGTGGCCAAAATTTACATTTGATCAGCTTAATTAAATTGTTAGTGTATTTTAACTATTGCTGGGACTGGAAACTATTTTGATTTGCAAAGTTCCAGACTGGCTTAATTTTCAAGGAAACGAAGTTGTGAAAGCTGAAGAATTCAAAACAGATGTGGCGTAAACAGATGGAAATGTTAATGATAATAATTATTTAATGTCTTTTATACTTTATTCCCCAAAAAAGTTTGAAAGTAATCATTTCAGACTCATAAATAACATGCTGCAAACATTATGTTTCTCTGTAAAATCGCATACTAAATACTTTTCACAATAATAACCTCATTTAGCATCATACAAATATGCAAATATACATTCCACATCCATAAAACAGTTGCATTTCTCTATGAAGCCTCTTCTTTTTCCTGCATTTCTTTAATATATTTTCCTCGTAAATGATCTGGTAGCTTTGTGTAGCTTGGGCACGGAACTTGTCCTGGAATCTCACAAATGCACCAGTGTCTACAGTGAAAGCCAAAGTTGGCTGGATTCCACTTACAGTCTTTTTTCCTCTCCCGATAGTATGGTTCAACAACACTGAAAAGAAAGAAGGTTATAATACAGGGACCATATTTATAACGATCTGTGTGTCAATCGTAAGTTGAAAATAAGTCAAATTTCTATTTAAAACAACATGCTTTAGAACATGTGCATGACAAATTTTAAATATTAATACACTTAATATTGCAAATTCTATGGCAAAGTCTTCAAAGAATGGTTTTCTTTGTCCAAAAAAAATCGAATTATAAAATATCAGAATTCTAAGATTACTTATAATATATGTAATCTGGCTGAAACACTGACATTTTGTCAAACAAAAATTAATACGATCTTAAGATTTACAAATTGTCACTAGGCTTTGTAACAGTCATCGAAATTAGCATGTTGGCCTTGCAAGCCCGAATTCTTATATTATTACTTAAGAATAAGCAACCTGTAAGTTTAAGCTTAAACCTATTTATTATCGCTTGATTGCATCGAAAGCCAAAGGCTTATTGAGACACTCTCGGGTCTGTTTCCTGGGTAGAACCAGTACTTGGTGTCTTTGGGGCAGATCTTGAGAATGCTCCCACAGTGGGGATCGAACCCGGGACCTTCTGATCGCTAGGCGGACACCATATCCACTACGCCACCGCGACCTCAACTGTTACAAGCCCGCCTTTATAAAACTGAGAATCCGAGCAAGCCCGCTGGAAAATCAACCAGTTGAAGGGCTTACAGGCTGGTGCTAATTACGACCACTGTTGTAGAGGTTAAATGTTAGGCCAACATTTTTTGATGTCATGTTTTAGGGAACTTTTTTTTTTTTAATTGAGTCGGGCGGGAGTACTCAAAATAAAAATAAAATCAATTTTTTACAGCAATGAACAAAAAATATACATTATAATTTAAAAGAGGAGCATTTTTTTATTTTCAAACTGAAGACATTTTTAACAGTGAAGGCTAAAAACAAGCTCCTTAAAGACATGCTAGTTTAAAAGTTAAATCATTAGTTTGAAACTCTTTAAACAAGTATTTGAACAGATACAATTATTACTTCATACTTTTCCAAGCATTTATATGTCCTTGTTACTAGTACATGTGCTTTGAATAAAATACTTAGTCGGCGGGGAAATTAAAAATAAAATTCACAATGGTTACTTTTATTTTTATTTGCTTTTTTGAAAATTAGGGTAGGGATTCCCGTAAAAAAAAAGAAAAAAAAAGTTGGCCTTAATGGTAATTGGAATATTACTTATAAGACAGCAATAAACTATATTTACGCAGGTTGTTCACAGAAGGTATTATGTATATGATCGTAGATTTCTTCTTGTGTTCTACCATAGACATCGACGACTTGTTTTTCCCCATTAACTGCAATGAAGAACAAAATGTTATATATTGGTACATTGGGCTAAAATATATAGTTGTCATTAACTTAAGATTTTTGTTAATAACCAACAAGTCAAATAACAAGCAAGTCAAACTGTAATGAACATTTGCTGAAAATAAAAATACTTATGTGGCGCGTCGTGAGAAAACCGTTCTTAATGCATGTGCGTAAAGTGTTGTCCCGGATTAGCCTGTGCAGTCCGCACAGGCTAATTCAGGACGGCACTTTCAGTTTTTATGGTATTTTCTGTTTCAAGGAAGTCTCTTCTAAACATAAATCCACTGTAGGCGGAAAGTGCCGTCCTGGATTAGCATGTGCCTTTCTTTATTAATTGATTATTCCTTCCATTAAATTGAACATATTTTAGGTTTTAAGTAAATTTGCAATGTAGAAAAAGAAACTTTCCTGACTTACTAAAGAAAAACTGTATAAAAGGTGTAGGAGTCATGTTCTTGAATCTCAGGATTTGCAACTGGTGGTTCTTGTACTTAATCTGCGGTAAATGCCAGAACTGGAATTTGCTGAAATATAAAACAATGTCCAATTATGTATATTTTTTAATAGTAACATTTATATATAAAATACAAGGCTATTACAGGTGAACTATAATGCTCCACTGATGCCACTTTAGGAAGTGTAGAATTATGTCCCACATTAAACTCCTGATCAAGTACTGTTATTCAAAGCAATCATTTCTATGAAATTTTTTTTTTCATACAAAATTCTATTTGCTGAATATAAATTTTTATCTATCGTGACAAAGAATTGTGTGCAATGTGGGAGTAAGTTTATTTTTTGAGTTTATTGTTCACCTATCAATATTTCCCCTGCGGGGGAGCCATGACCATATACGGGACTTTAGACTTAACGTGATTCCCGACAGGCGGCAATTTGACACGCCGAATAAAACCGGGTCCCGGGAAATAGACTTTTGTCGGATTTTAGATCCTGGTTATATTGGGCCACCGGGCCATTTGATACCTCTCCAACTGTGGGAATTTTGACAAAAATGCTTGAGAAAACCTGAGCTCAAGAATAATATTGACATATTTTGTTTATTTTGTGTGACTGATGTCAAGTGATATGCTGGTACCATCATTACTTTAAAAACTGAGATGGATGCAGTTTTGCCAACAGACCAGGCATAGAGAAGAAAATAGCATAGAGATGAAAATATGATCACTGCACAGGCTTCTGCCCCCTCTAAATCCTCCTATGCTGCCAACTGGCAGATGCTGTGCCGATAAAAATAGTTAAGACTGTCATTGCCAAAGTGAACCAGTGCAGAACCGTACATGTGTATCATTTTAAGATGTAGCGCATCACTAAACAATGTTAAAATGTTATTATCTAGGAGTATTATCAACATAGCTGTTTTTCACATCCATCTTGAAAATAGTGTAGAAAAAAGTGATAATTGTAAATTATTGCCTTTTTAATCTTTCCCCCCAATATGTTGCATAATATAAGGGAAGTAATGCACCCATCAATTAGTGAAGTAATGCACCCATCACACATTATAAACTTTCAGTCAACATGTAGTGATGTGCATTGTCAAAATCTTACTAAAGTCCAGTGCTGGCCTTTTGATTTACGTTGTAATTTATGGTCATGACGCGTATTTCTGGTTGCAATATAAGCTTGCCTGCTTCCAAATACGCTTTAGTATAACGTATTGGAGCGACACCTTTTAAAAACGGCATCTTATTAACTAAAACTTAGTTTTCTACTTTTTTGACATTTTATTTACATGCGGGTAAATGACACAAAGTAGTCGGCAAATGACCTTCAGACACAAACGCTTGCATTCTGTTGAAAAATAATGCAATCAAACATTTAGGTAACCAAGACGTAAGTGAATGAAGTATTTTACGACATTAACAAACAGCCCTGTACTTCCTCTTGTGGTATGTAAATATATCATGGACTATGAACCCTTTATTTTCACTATATAAAATAAATTATATTATCATATTATACAATGTATTAGCCAGTTCCTGTTTGTCACATTTTACGACATTGCAGACGAAAACATGGCTCCCTCGCAAAGTCAAATTGTAACTTTCGCCGCTGGATCGGCGCTTTTGGTCGGGGTTATATTTACAATCTACCTGATCAGAAGCAGAAAAGACAAACGTCCCGATTCCGGTGAATAAAAATACCAAATAGTTTACATCATTCTGATTCAAAGTTTGCATGTTAAAAACTAATAAAAGTTTACATTCATGATTTCAACATGTTTGAATGTTCCCGGGCCATATGATGATATGTGACCCCCGACGTTTCGGACAGCACCCATTTCTTACCCCATTTACTATCTGTAACAATACACATCAAAACAAATAACAGACTGACTAGGGTTTTATGTTAAGAGATGTCAAACGGCCACATTGTTCAGTTATTTCGACTGGTTATAATATTTATAACTCGACCAAGCGTATAATTATTAATTACTGTTGCTTTTTTACGATTTATTGAGATCTATTCCCTACT
Organism: Congeria kusceri; assembly: GCA_027627225.1. NCBI lineage: Eukaryota > Metazoa > Mollusca > Bivalvia > Myida > Dreissenidae > Congeria > Congeria kusceri. The sequence continues at coordinate 21,682,188 of CM051035.1, forward strand.
TAAAAAATTGCCTTGAACTATTGTGTATTTTAGCTTCATCAAGTTCTGAGAAAAACAGTGATCCACAGGATACCAATGAAGAGCAAACAGAACCAGCAGTAAAACGTAAAGTTCTGAAACTTTCTTCCAATGCACAGTCAGAAAGCCTGCAAGGGCAAAGATCTGAAAGCTTTGTAGCCCCATCAGATGATGAAATCGGTGACTCACCATTGCCTGACAAAGAGGGTCTCACTGTGTCAGCATCATGGGCGATCCTGCACACTTCAAACCAGAGCAGCCCCCATTTGTCCCCAGTGAACAGCGAGGCAAGCATATTTGACGGAGCTGGGGATGGCAACTGCATATCAATCAATGGGGTGGATGATGATAGCATGAATGCTGCAGGTGATGATACGCAAACTAATACAGTCCTAGAAGAACCTGGTGATCAAAGTACTGTCCTTGAAGAGAAAGGTAAGTTGTGGAGTTTTGTTATTTGTAAATTTTGGTGACGTTCAATTATCGGTACTCACAGAGTATGTCATACCCAAGGCCCCCCATTTACGTTCTTATTTTAAACACTGATGTCTTGTTTTTTCTGAAGACATCAATAACAGTTTCAAGTGGAACCTGCTGTTGCCAAACATGGTCATAATATATACATACGTAATATATCTTTTTCACACAAATGTATGGTTTTCCATCTACATTTATGATTTATTCTGTTAGTCCCAATTTTGCGACAACTGTCAACGACTGAGCATGAGGTGTCACACGTGGAGAACATCATGCTAGAATACGAAGAACTGCTGCGAGAACACAGTGAGTCGGAGAGTCATACGTTCACTCGTGAGGAAATCACAGAGGCTCTACTGGCAACCCAGAGTCCAGAGCGGGGCCTCACAGAGAGAAATGCAGAGGTCCTAGCGGGACTTCTGTCATTCAAAGATCTGCATCTTAAACATACAGCTGTGCAGGGTATAGCTAATTGCGCAGCATTCACTAACAATCAAGTGAGTGTAGTTGTTGATTTGAGGCGGCAGTTTTGTGTTGACAAGAATTGAATGAATATTAGATATCAGATGATGAGGCATCAAATTTCTTCTCATTCTAAACATGTTTATGGTCTAAGAATATACATTTACCAGAATAGGTTATTACTGAATTTAATATGTGTAACCTGTTTGTAATCTAAATGTAGGACTGTAACTATGGCAAGCTTGTGATTTCTATATTAATTTACTGTGAGTGAACTTCTTAAATATGTGCAGTACTTTTTCAAAAACCGTTTAAAATTAATTTGAATGCATAGCGGTGCTGGAATGGTTCTGTATTTATGATTTAAACAAGCTTGTGGACAAGCTTTAGTTCTCTTTGAATATCCAGCAATTAAAATATTTATTTTGCATTTTCAACTTATTTTGTGAGTGATTATTGTGCAATGCTTCCAGATTTGTTTTAAACACTAAATGGTCATTCAAGCAGTTTTTACATGCAGTTTATTTTGGTAGTCAATTGTGAAACATTAAAGATTGAATAGCAGATATTTGAGACATTATTGAATTATATACAAATGTAGAAAGTGTCTAAAAGAGAGAATTAAATTACGAAAAGAACACCAAATCTTTTGGACCTCCCAAAGAAAAGGCAGAAACCCCCATTTTGTCTACCTCATTAATAATGTAACACAGTATATATTAGCCGATCAAATGGTTTTGCTATTTTAGTAGGAACTCTCCTGATGATGTAAATATTGATTATTTCCTGACTGTTTCATTATCGTGACTTTTCTTGGAACTCTGTAGAGGGTATTGGTAATGAATAATTTATATAAAGATGAATCCTATTTGGGTACCTAGGGCTATTTTAGACTGTTGTACCTCGTTACTCTGTTGGGCACATAGATTGAAGGCAAGAGATTCGATCTTTGATGTGTGTTTTGAGAATGCAACTACCTTTTCTTGTGGACTTTATGTGCCATTTGTGAATCTCTTGATCGATTACATAAAAATTGGTAAAATGTAAATGTTGTGTAGAATATGTTAGACTGTTGTTGTAGTCAGTTAAGATTTGATCTTTAAATGTTCAAGTTTGAGTTAAAGAACTTTATTCACATGTTGAAACAGGCTCAGAAAGTTTGCATGAAGCACTGCAGATTTATTTTTCTTAATGTCAATGAATTTGAATTAAATTATTTTAAAATAAATCGTAAAAGGTTGATTTGAATCATACATAAATTTGCCGAGTTTATATCTGTTATATCTGGCAACAAAACAAAATAGGCTTTATTAAAATATGCTTTGCATTTTTATTATTATTTGTTTGGTACAGTATAGATATACATTGATCAACAAATTACTGTACCTAAGTGCTATGTTTCAGAATGTTTTGAGAGCAAAAGGTGTGATTCCACGTCTTACAAAGCTGCTGGAGTTACAGCGTATGTCGCTATGGTTACGTCATGACAACGCTGCCAGTGCCATTTCAACCACCATACAGGCTGTAACCAACATGGCCATTAATCCGGACAACAACTTGCAGATGAAGGTATGGAAACGTTTCAGGCACAAATAACTGTACCATAGAGCTAAAGTTGTATGAAAATAAAAGGAGAAAATAAATATAATTGTAATTCATTTTATATGAACATTTCTGCTTATATTTCATATTGTATCCCCAGTAGCAGAACTATTTTAAAATAACTTTGTAGTAGAAATGTAAGTTGGCCTACCGATAGTCAAGTATTAGAATATATAAGATATTATTTGGAAAAAGGACTGCTGTAAGATCTTTTCTTTAACCTTGCTGATCGTTGATCATGTTTTATCAAAGCTGTATTAAAACATTGGGTAAATATTTCTTTTCTTTTTTTTTCTTTTTTTTTTTGTAAAATTTTATTTTCATCATAGAATAATACATACATGCATGTTATATACAGAGTAGTTCGTGTAATTGTATTGCAAAGGTGTATATAAATTCAGTTGTAAACATACAATCATATACAATATATACTGTTTTATATTTCAAAACATTTTACGCAAATACTAACTTGCACAAACATTCTATATAAAGTTATAGATGTGAGCATGCATATCTTCTATCTATATAATACTGTACATAAGCAGGATAACCTAAGTGCTAAATTGCATTGTGTATAATACATTGATAATGCAGACTTAACAAAATACTGGTGTGGTAAACAATATATATATTATGTGTTATGATGAATAGTGTCGTTATAAGAGATGTCTGTAAATATTTTGACAAGGGACCAGTCTCTCAATTCTTCGTCTGTTTTTATTGTGGTTAAATATGTCTTAATATTTATAAAAATGAGCATGTATGTGATATTATTTGCCAAATGAACTACTAGATATGGTAAATTCTCTTTAATCTTTCTGATCATTGAATATTTAATTGTTTCCCAGGGCTGTGTTCAAACACTGGTGGATGTCTCCATGGACAAAGACACGGGGACGCCAATCCGTCTGTCCTCGCTCCAGGCTCTCACGAACCTGTCAGCAGTGGAGGACCACCACACGCACTACACACGGATAGTTCAAGAGCTGTACGATTACCTGGGTGTGGAGAACCTCCCCCTGAAGATGCAGGCTTTGAAGATACTGGTGAATCTCTCCTGTAACGCTGACATGGTGCCCCACCTCCTCGCTGCAAAGGTATGCTCAGCTATTTTTGTTTTGTTTTGTGCGTATAAGAAACTTTGTAGAATGCGTGATTTGATTTTGTTGATGCTGATTTCTATTTGTATACTTTTGTTTTAAAGTGTATTATGTCTGAATTTTATTGTAACACTAAATGTTTAGTGTTTTTGCTGAACTTCAGTTACTGACAATTAACAGTTAACAGTACAATTTTGACACTTTTTCACGCAGAGCGTGACGAGAAGTAATCAGTTCTTGATTTTGTTTTTAATTTTGTTTCTTTTCAAATCTTAGGCCCCTGAAAATCTGCCCCAATTTCTGGATGCCAGTTCGACAGATGAAGGAATACTGCTTAGATTTGTCACCCTGTTGGCAAACATTCTCCTAGTGGTACGCGAGCGCAATCTCAAATCGTCTGCTCTTCCATCTGTCGACAAAGCAGCCTCCCCAGAGACGATGTATTCGGCACTTTTCGGTATAAGTTCTGTGGGAAACCTGAAAAACAAAGTGTTCTTGCTGTGCAAACATTCTAATACTGAGATCATGCAACAAGCCGCCAAAGTGTATAACCATTTGAAATAATGGTGGACTTTATGGTAGTGTGGATGAATTGTATGTGTACAATAACAGCAATAGTGATTATAGTGATAGTATTAGTGAATTTTCAATTAATAAACATTTACTGTTGTAGGATAGTTACTGCTGATGTGTAACATTTGCGCAATGAAATATACTAAGCTTGTTTAATGGGCGTGTCTTGGGCTTTAAATTATTTGAGGCGCGTCTTGGGAAAACCGGGCTTAATGCAAGTGCGTTTAAAGTGTCGCCCCGGATTAGCCTGTGCAGTCTGCACAGGCTAATCTAGGACGGCACTTTCCGCTTTTATGGTATTTTCTGTTTCAAGGAAGTCTCTTCTAAACATAAATCCACTGTAGGCGGAAAGTGCCGTCCTGGATTAGCCTGTGCGGACACATGCATTAAGCCCGGTTTTCCCACGATGCGCCTGATTCGTTTTATGTTTCAAAGCACTCTGATTGTAAGAGTTACGACAAAACGGTATTGAGTAATTTTATGGAAAAAACTATAAGTATATTTGATAACCAAATAATGGTTGGTTATAATGTACAGACACTGATCATCAATGTCAAAACATATTAGTTAGAGGTACACTTACTTGCATGCTAAATTGTATTAACACACTGCAGAATAAATCATACCAGATTAACACATGTGTACCTTCTAAAAACAAGCACAAGCACCACCTTGTGATGAACAAACAAATCGATCAAACATATGCTTATTGATTGCAAAGAACTGGTGATATTCGCAATAGATATTTCAAAGTCAATTAAATAAAAGAATTTTTCCAAACAGTGCCGTCTAATACATTAATCCTGTAATTGAAAGAGATAAACACGTATTTCAAACTGTATTGCCTACTCTGTATCGTCACCAACATCTGTAAACAGCAGAATATGACCATATTGTGTTGAGTTGCCATAAAACCAAAATTGTCAGAAATAACCATGACAGAGCTATGGTACAAGAGACAAATCATTCATTGTATGCCCACCAATCTATTGCAATAGCTTTAGTCAAACATGCAGCATTTTAGTTTTTTATTTACTGCAAGTCTGCCTAGATTATCAATGGTTAACAACCTCATGCAATTATACTGGTTACCTCGGGACAATGGTAGAGCTAGTCTGTTTTAAATCCTGGAAACAGGGCATTAAATGAGTGCTATTTTATACAAACAAAGTGAATTGTAGGGATTGTTACATGCATTAAATAAGGTCCTGTCAAAGTGCTGTGTGGATATCGTATAAAGACAATATAACAATGGAGACGAATTTAAAGCTATAAACATTTTAGATTTTGTTTGTAGCGTCAAGTTTGTAAATTAGAATTTAAATGCTTATATTCCAATCAAAAGAACTGTTAAGTTTTTGCTTTCCCAAAGTAGTTTCTTATATACTATAGTCGTAGTGGTTTGTTAGCTAGTTATAACATTTTGTTTAGAATTGCTGTTGTCATTAGGTACAGAGCGGCAACCTACAAAGTGTACAGCCCTGTTGTCATTAGGTACAGAGCGGCAACCTACAAAGTGTACAGCCCTGTTGTCATTAGGTACCGAGCGGCAACCTACAAAGTGTACAGCCCTGTTGTCATTAGGTACAGAGCGGCAACCTACAAAGTGTACAGCCCTGTGTCGAGTTAATAAGAATTAATATGAATTGATGTCTTTAAGGTTTTGATCACGTTTTTTTATCGGTTTGAATATGTTTTGAAAAGATGCAGTCAGTTGAAGACAGGGTTGTAAAAAGAAGCACAAACACTGTAAAAATGGTATATATTATGACAGAAGTGGGATGGATTGCTTTGAAGGAAGTATGTGTATTGCTGTGCTAGTGTGAAAGATACATGTAAAAGGGAGTGTTGAATTGGAATGAGGAATGCATGATAAATGATAACATCAGTGTTTACCAGAACAATTGTTAAAAGTACTCATGTAGAAACAGTGGTATTAATTATTGAACGCAAATAACTATTGATATTATATAGCACACTAGAACAACACAAGAACAACACGTTTGTTGAAACATTTTTTATATAAAATGTTAAAATATTTGTTACATATAGCTGTCTATTTCTCTGTGTTATATGAAATATTTTTAACAAATATATATCAAGATATGACAAACAATATTTTAATCATGAATGTTACTTTATAACTGAAGTCTTCATTTACCTTTGGCTGTATTCAAAATCTATTTAGGTGTGTTTGTGTTGGATAGTTATAAGTTATAAAAACATACTAACAACAATTACAGTTACTAGTAATATGGCATTCGTGTTTATATTGGCTTTTTTATGCCCCCCGTCAAAGATGGTGGGGTATATTGGTTTGCTTATGTCAGTTGGTCTGTCGGTCGGTACACCACTTTCGTTGCCGCTCTCTAAGTCATCCGATCACCACCAAACTTCATGAAAATGTTTGTGGGCATAATGTTTTGGGCAAGTTTGATTATCAGCCAAATCACCCCAGGAATTGTGCAGTTATGGCCCTTGAATTATATAAAATTGGCCGTTTTAGCTCTCCCTGCTCTCTGAGTCCAACAGTTTGAATCCGATCTTCATCAACCTTGATGAAAATGTTTGAGGGCATAATATCTTAGCCAAGTTCGATGATCAACCAAATCGCCCCAGGGACTGCAAAGTTATGGCCCTTCATTAATCTAAACTTGGCCTTAAAATTGCTTTAAACCTAGAGGGGGCATAACATAACAAACAGCTCTTGTTTGTTGAAGTATCTAATTGAATCTATTATGTCTATATAAAACCTTAGTAATCCATTAATATATGGGAAATCATGTTGATGACCTTTTGGATTTTTAGCACTCTTTCTTTAATTATATATTGTTTGTTCCATTTAAATTTATATAAGCACTATTGTATTCCTCGGGATTGTTTTATTGTATTGAGGTGTTTATTACAGTAAGCTTGTGATGTATTTGCAAAATCTAAATTTTCATTCCCACGTTTATTTTTATATCGTGAAACGTTTACTTTTTGTTGTCATACACATAGCTTTTTTACCTTTTGTCAAATGATGAACTTGCTCTGAATCATGCTTGTGTTCAATTTTTACATTGTTTGGTTTTTTGAGAATAAAACTGTAACTCATTTAGTATTAGTTTTAATGTTAACAGGGAATGCTGGCTTATCAGTGTATAGATATAGATTACAGTTTTGCACAAGTCAAGAGGGGTTTGGTGATGGTGAGTGACCTTCATAATACTGGTTCTTTGGATATGGCACAACACACTGTAATGGCTGAACAAAAAACAAGTTTGTCAAAGGCCTCATTTATCTAAAATAATGTACATACAGATTACAAACAAGTGAATAAAACATGAATAACGTATGTCACAGTAAGTGGGAAATGTCCTTAAACAAATGTGCATTTTGACGTCTTATTAGAACCCTTTGATGGGTGACAATGGACAGGTTTACAAATAATGAACTAAATTAAGAGAAATAACTCTGTAAATATTATTGATAGTTATGGTTCTTGTACTCTTTCATTATATGAAGTAAACTTCCTCTTCCAGTTAATGCTCCACACAGGCGATGCAAACAGATTTACATTCTGCGGCATAGGAAGGACAGCTAAGAAATGAAAAGTTTCACACAATAAGATTTTAAACAATTTATTGCACATATGATTTAAACAGTAAAATGCAGACATCAAATATGCAGGCAAAATACTGTCTAAACAACCTATGTCAATAAGGGTGGTAAGTATGTCCCCACTCTCCACCTGGCTGCTAGAATGAAGATGCTTTCTTTAGTTTTGCTGGAAAACTAATCTGATTAAAATCAAATCCTAAAATGTGCTACACCTAAGGATCTGAGGACGAACAATAGAATATCATCTTATGTTGACTGTTTAACCAAACAATCATAGCCTTGCTTTCATGGTCTTGAAAGAGAAGTAGAAAATGTGTATTTCACAGTGTGACAAGTAAAGTTAATGCATGTTCATGATTCAGACAAGATGACTCTGCATTGGATATGTCATTAGGAGTTGATTGTTAATTTAAAATGTTGCCACATACGAAATGAGCATATAATTATCCACAATTTGAACATAAGCAGTAACATCAGAGAGCTAGCTAACCGATTGTTTAAGATATAACCTTTTGGGAAATCCGCAATTTCAAGAATAGAACTTTGTACAGGTCGTCATCAAATCTTAGAATAGGAAGATCATGCAGATTCATTGCAACACCACCAAAATAATGCACCTAACAATATTGTATTGTGGGTCTAATGACTCACTAGAGCCAAGCATTTTCGTCTAAATACCCTCAATGGGGGATGCTTAATTGGTGTATCAAATGGCTTGGGGGCCAATATTACAGTGATCTAAAATCCGAACAAAGTCTATTTCCCGGGACCCGGATTCATTCGGCGTGTCAAATTCCTGCCTGTCGGGAATGGCTTTCAGTCTTGGGAAAAATATTGATAGGTGCATAACAATGGACACTTAAAATATAGACACATGATTACTGTGCGGAGAGTTGACATTTTACTGCTGTAAATAGAAGATCAAACATGGCGTTTCCAGTGTTGTTAACATGGCATCACAATAAACAGTTGACTAACACTGCTTTCTTATTTTTGGTCACAGGCAGCTTATAATGAGACTACAAATTACATCAACTTTAAAAGTTTTCGTATGTACTGGCATTTAAAATCACGTAAAACAGCTGATAACTGGACTACAAGATACATCTATGGTGTAGATTTAGGATTATTGGTGTGATGAACTGAACATTGTAAAATCGAAAGTTGCACAGTACCGGTACATACTGATGGTATAAAAAAAACACAAGAAAACACTAAAATCAGTAACACATTACAGCAAAAATTAAAATGGACTTTCTTGCATATTTTAATGAACAATTATTATTTATCACAAAACATCAGCATTAATAAAAAGCTAAATTCATATGTCTAAAAGATAAACACAACTGTTTCCACAACACATATGGACAAACAAATTATACGCCCCTGCAACAATAATTCTCATACTATCAGTATTACAATTTACTGTGTGGGAAAACAAACACATTACACAGGATGATGGTATACACGATTATTAACATTTAAAATGCTTTATAAAAATTAATGTTTAATTTAAAACAAGAAATTCCATATGGACATTTATATACATGGCATGTTTAAGAACATTCCTGCTGTTTAAGACAACTAAAGAGCCACAACTCCTGTAGTGATACATTCCATCTAACTTGATCAGATGGTAGTTAAATGTTTATGTTATTACATTAAAAACTTGTTCAACATTTGAAACATTATTTTTCTATATTAGTGGAAACACAGCTTAGAGAAACGAATAATTACTGGTATATTCACTTTAAGGCAGGAGCTATAACTCTTTTTACTATAAGGGTGATTTTCAACCTCCAGTTCAATCTGTTGTAGAATATTGGTATTATGCAGATTCAAGAAAGGAATGAAAAACAGCCGGTAGGGCCCATATCATAATGCCGCACACAAAGATTCTTATTTACAATAAATAAACAGCAATTTCATCTTCAATTAATAAAACTTGTAAATCTTGAATGGACTAGTACAAATGACTGTTAAACCACGTCATCCAACATGTTAGCACCAGCCAAAATGTACGCTTTTTGATTTTTATGATACACTTTGATTAACTATTACCAGTATTCAGAGTCCAATGGATGGCCAATGTGATGGGAATATATGTACAAGGACTCACTCCACAGAAAACAAGATTATGTTTACTGTCATGGAAGTTTCAATGTTGAAAATGTATTGAGAAGTCTTTTTAGCGAAGAAATAATTTGCGATTTACAGTTCTTTATCGGCTAATAAATTTGGAGTTCTGATGCATATGAACTAAAGAAGGGCAATAGCAAATTAGTGTTTATTAGCCAATAAACAACGATAATGCAAAAATTATTTCAATTCTAACATGACCTGACAACATTTTCTGCAATAACAATGCAAACTATGTTTTACAGTTTCATAACTATTTTTTCACTTTGTTTATTGGTAGTTTACCAACGGTGAATTTTGTTCTTTGTCTATAGAAAACTCTGTGCTTTTCATGTTAGAATTAAGAATGACTCACAAATTGAAGATAGATCACACTAACCAGCCCTGTTTTTATTAACACAAATTAGACAGATTTGTGACTACATGTATCTGCAATTGTTGTTTTTTTTCGTAAACTCCAGCATGGAAAAGAACTCGCATAAGCATCTTTGATGCTTGTTTTCTAATCCAGAAAATACCATATCATTGTTGTATATGCACATGTTAATCATGTTGTACATTCATAAACAAATAAATATGTTTAAACTAATTTTTTTTTTTTTTCATATACATTTTTTGTAACTTTTAAATTTTTTAAAAGATCAAAATTACACTATAATACTAAAATAATTTGATTTTTTTGTTAAGTCTGACAGTGTCAATGGAAAGCCAGTAAATATAGACTTCAAGATAGACACTGGGATGGTATTGTAGACATTATGTCATTTTACATATGCATGTATATTAACATGTTATTATTCTGACATTGAAAATATGTGTGTATTGAAATAATTATGTGACAATTAACTGTTAAACATGCTTTTGTTTTATAATATGTAATCTGAAATAACTGGTCATACACTAAAGACTGGTATTGCACTTTAAACCACAAAACCAAATATTAATAAAATCACAAAGTATACAAATCGTGCGAATGCACACATACTGGTATAAAGTGAAAGCATGTCAAACGAATGTTTATAGAACGCATGACATGGTGCCTGTCTGGAATCATCTCACCCACCAATACACTTATGCCATCGTTTAGCTTTATCCAAGACTTTCTCAAGTTAGGTCTTAATAAAAGTAAAATTTGTTGTGTTTTGTTTTTCCATTCTCTTTCTCTTGATTAATAAAAATTAAGAAATGACAAAACATTCAAATCTATTACATAAAAGCATTCATAATTTAACAGAACAAAAAATAAATTACAACTTAACAAATCAGTTATAATGCCTAGATATAAAATACAAATAACAATTTGACCTACTCAAAGTATTAAATAATCCATACAAACAATAACAATTAAGAAGGCATGAACACTAAGACCAAGTCTGCTTCTGTTGACTAGAAAACTCCCTTTTCAAATCCTGTAAATTCTGTTCCAACATTTTGACTTCATCCCACTTCTGTGCCATTTTGGCTTCTTTTATATACCCGCGTATAATATCCATCTGCTGTAGCATGGGATCCTCTATCGACTCTCGGACTGAATGTTCCGAGGGTTTCCATCCGTAACTACTGCTCCGAGCGTGTTTTTGGGAACCGGACCTTTCCCTTGATCCGTCCGGATCCTTGCCTGACATAGAATTCTTTTCCGAATTTCGTTTCTCTTGCTCTTGCGCCTGTAAAACCGCTTCTCGTTCCTTTGCGATTCTTTTCTGAACCTGGTCTGTTCTAAGTTTTTGCAGAATGGCGTACTGGTCCTCAGATGGAAGGTTCTGTAGGCCCATCATGTTTTCTTGCATGAAGTTCGAGGCATAGGCTCGTATAGATTTCTGCAATTGGTCCTGCTTTTGTGACACGCTCTCTTCCGAGTCATTATTTAATGTAGCTATCCTTTTACTGCAATGGATAAGCATAGTACAGCAATTGGGAAGTATTCAAACAATATTGTAATTACATCTTATCACACCCTGAAAAACACAGTGAGATCAAATAAGATTATTTAAACATCAAGTATTTAACTGACCAGATTGAAATCAGCTCCATTAGATGCAATTACTGTACACTCAAATATAAGCAAATATGCCAATACCTGAATCTGACACAAAAAAGAAAACATTAAGAACCAGAAAGCACTTGGACAGCAAAGTCTCCCACAGGCAGCACAGTCTCCCACAGGCAGCTCATTCCCCCAAGTTGTTGTGCAACTAACGAGTTATTCAGCATATTGTGGAACTTTGCCCTATCTTCCAATAATCAAGAAGTCTTAAAAGATTCCTGGGTCCAGATAGTAATCCGGATCACCGCAAAATTTGAAAAAAAAAATTATTAGGCTCCTTTGGAACCATCCTAGACATTTTCATTCAAAGCGGTTCGTAACTTTTTGCTTGACTTTGCTAAACAGACAAACTGGTGCTGGCATAACATAACCACCTTGGCCGAGGTAATAACCCAATGTCTATAATTATATTCCAATGTTCCAATTTCCAATAAATAATTTTTATCAAAACCCACAGCCAATATTTCTCTGGATAGTAATGATCATGGAGAAATTCAACAGAACATGCAACTACCAAACAAGAAACAAAAAAATAATTTAACTCCCACACGCTCCATTGCCCTGTACCTGATTTTATCTATATGATCATATTTCTGGACCAGCTCTGCACGTTTAACCTGAGCTTCCTGCAGCCTGTAGGTGGATTCCCCCGCACTGAAACAGAATGGCAGTTGGTTCAAACTAGGCTTACAAAGTATTCACTGATAAGAATAGAATTTTTATACAGAAATAAACTGATAATTCTAATACAAAAGATTAACTGATAACTGCTATTAAAGTGCTGACTAAGTTTTAACTTATTAACATAGTAGTTCAAACACAGAATTCAAATAATAATTGCTATTAAAGTGATATTCGCTCCGTTGAGGATTATGAGTACAATAAATATAGTTTTTGTATCAAAACTGTAAGCTGTGTGGTAGATAAAGTGCGATGCCTTCAACACTGACTGTTTTCAGGATATATGTTTGCAGCTGTCAAGTACAAAAATCTAAAGTTCCCCAGTTAAATGAATATTATTAAACTTTAAAACATCTCACAATATCCCTAAGCGTTCCTGTTGAACATGATTTGGATGTCTCTTGAAACTCTCAAACTACAAGATGACATAACTTCTTTGTTCATACACGTATATTTCTCAATTGAAAATCGTTCCTGTTAAACATAATTTAAAAGTCTCGATATGACATCAATTATTATAGTATTAAATAGATTTTACATATTCAACCAATTTCATTTCTCAATTTACCTCAGTGACTCCACCATTGGCAGGTACTTTGATAGTAGTGACTCGCACTCTTCTATCAAGAACTTCAATTTCTGAAAAAGAAGCACTTTTGAGATGATAAAAAAATAAAAACAATGAAAATGTAAGCATCAAATGAGGTCTACAAATTTGCTCTGTTGCAAAAATTGGCTGTATGCTCAAATTAAGATCGAGTTCAGACCAATAACATTGTCAAAAGTTTAATTAGTCCCCATGGTCTTTTTCCTAATTTTAAACCTCATACAATAGCACAATGGTAGAGTTAGACCTTTATGAGTTTAAAAACTGAACATAAATTTCTACTAAGAGGCATTATGAATATGAGCACATTGAAAGCATAGACTTAAACCTCATATAAAAGCACAATGGTAGACTTTGTGTTTCGCTGCTCCATCTGAAGGTCTCGTCTCTCAAGCAGTTTACGGCAATCCTCGCAGGAGCGAATGTGCGGGTCTCCCTCCGTGCTGAACAGGGAGTTGAGACTAGAGTTGCTGTTGGAACGCTTCAGGAACCCCTGTTCACGACCTGAGTCAAAGCTGAAGGCAGGGTTGGTCAGCTTTTCTGTGAAAAAAGAATATGAGGGTGTAGTGGGAAAACTGGGCTTAATGCACGTGCATAAAGTGTCATCCCGGATTATAATTCAAAGCTTACAATAGGTCTGAAAAAAAAACTACATGGAGTGAAAAACATGACCGAAGTAAAATAGCTAAAGAGTAGAGGTATGTTGTGAAAATTGTGATGTACCATACATATTTATGTCCCGTACATATTTATGTCGCGCAATACTGTCAAAACTTCCAAATATTATGAACAAAATCTCCAAAATAAGGGGCCAGGAATTTACATTGTAACAGTGCATATCAAATGGGGTTTTGTTATTGTTCTTTAAATTCAATACTGCAGAAAATTTCGTCAGTTTGCAATATGGTTGTTTAAAAGCAATTGTTCTTGAACTGGTTAAGGATGGAAACAAATAAAAAGTATAATTACGTGTTGCCTTCTCTGCAACAGTTGAACATTACAATGTACATGCATTATCAGAAAGACATAGATTATGAAAACAAGAAAATAATAAGTAACTAGCATTTTTTTTTTTTTTTATTTGTGTGCAAACATGATGTAATTAATGTTATCTGTATCATCAAGTGAAATAACGCAAACACAAAAGATTTTCAAACTATTTTTAATTAAACTAGAACTCCGCGAGTCAGATCAATCAGATCAATCAAGCCTGAATCAAGTGTGATTTAATTTAAACTTTAGTTTAAACAACAATAACTTGAGAAGTTTTTATGCAGTCATATTGAAACTATAGGGAAGTGTTAGTAGGCATAAAAGGAATGTTAAGTTTGGTTTTCAGCATAATTGCTCCTAACATTCCTTTTATGCCTACTAACACTTCCCTATAGTTTCAATATGACTGCATAAAAACTTCTCAAGTTATTGTCTACACAAACTAAAGGGGCCGCCGACACCAAAATAACCCCTATATGTTGTCTTTTCAGGCCACACAAAAATACATTTACAACCACACTTCCTCATGAAAAAACAATTTCACAAATATTTACTTTTCATACGTCAAGTATATCCTTACTTGCATATGCGTGTGTAAGAAACTGTGAGCAGCGATCACACATTATTCCTCCACACAGTCTACAATGGTGGCGGCGCCGCGTCATGCTGAAAGATCGGTTACAAAAGCGACACAACTTGACCTCGCTGTCCGGCTGCCATACCACAACACTCTTCTCAAAAGCTGAAGAAGATGTAATAGCAGCTGTGAAAATTGTTTAGGTACATAATGATATCGTGAGAACATGCAACTGAAAAGCACTAGAAACCAAATACCGATCAAACACATGTGCTTAAAAATCACAAAATAACCAAAGAGTAACAACATACAGATTTATTAACAGTTTTGTTCATTTTTTCTACTTAATTCAAATACCAATTACACATTCAATTATGGTAAGTGGAAAATTCTGATAACAATTTGTGACATAATAAAAAGACATCATCTAAGAACCACCAGCTTGTATAAGACATGTACCGGTACTATATTATACCTTTCCTTTTCCCAGAGTCTGTAGGGGCATCTGCAGCAATGAGCTTGTCCAAATGGATAAGGAGTTTGTTGGTCTCAACTACATACTTGTCTACACAAGTGTCGCAAACCCTTCGAAAGTAATCAGTCTGGCTACGAATGGTACCTGGTCAAGCAAGTCAATCATGTTTAAAGACCAGTTTATTTGGTTATTCTGCTTATCCAATTACATACTTTTAGCTGTTGTGCAAGGTTTAAGACATACAATACCCATTTGGTATTTAGATATATCAGTTTATAAAATCCAACAGACCTATA
Source organism: Congeria kusceri (assembly GCA_027627225.1). Lineage (NCBI taxonomy): Eukaryota > Metazoa > Mollusca > Bivalvia > Myida > Dreissenidae > Congeria > Congeria kusceri. The sequence goes on from CM051035.1 coordinate 21,697,835, forward strand.
TTGTTTATAGCATAAAATGCAACTTTTAAGTATGGTAAACAATTGCTTGGTTAATACTGTTTCGCTTGTCGGGCCCGACATGCCTTCAAAGCAGTAAGACATTTGCCGACATGCTTCAGTAACGCCGACATGCTTTAATTTTCAAAGCGACAACCCTTAATCCCTTTAGCTATTACACCGATCTTTAATCACAGGGCCATAAACTAACGCCATATTGATCGATAAGGTCTAACTTCCAACAGTGTTATTGACAACTGACTGAACTGTGTAGTCCCGCACACAACGATCTCATTATCTAATCAAAATCGTCGATTTTTAGGGCGCAGTTTATAGCTTACTAACAACTTAAAACGTGGAAAGTGAACAGGCATTCTAAAGCGTTTGAGTATTATATTAAACGTCTTATTTTATCCCCGAAATTTCCTTATCCATTTCACAAATTGACAATCAAAATTATGGAAACGAATAATTATGGAAACGAAACCGCCTCATTTTAAAACACAATTAAACACTGCAATTAAGCACGTGACTAGTACATGTACGTTTTTCATGAGGCATCCGTGACCTTGTGCATGGCAATTTTCGTGCGCTTTTGTAGCAAAACACGCTTTTCACATAAAGATACAGGCCCGTATTTTATGTCGATTAGGAACTGCATATTAAAGTATTTAAAAACAACGGTATTTTTTCGGCTTTTGATGTCCGCATGCAGTATAACTGATATTAATTATAGATTGCTTTTGCATCCGAAAACAATTAATGAAATAAAAAACTTTTTTTTTTTTTTAAAAACACGAGCAGTCATGAGAGAATTTCAAGGCGGTAAATGGCTAGGGTTTTCAACGAATAAGAATACCATGTATGATTAAAAATAAATTCCATAAAAAATTTAGTACTTTCATGTACACTACCTCTAAAGGAGTTAGGTCAACACGTTTTTATTCAATTAAGAAAACCGAAGTAGTACCGATTTTTGTTGGAGAAATATTTTTAATAGTTTCAGTTTTAAAGAAGTAAGAATTCCCAATTTAAAGATAATTTAAAAAAGAGTTGCTGGTCGAGCAATAGGCTAAGTAGTTTAAGCAATAAAGGGTGGTAGTTAAAGCGATACTGCAGATTTGATCGCCACAGGGATTTCGAATGTCGTAGCCGATTGTGAAAGGTGGGTTCGCGCGATGCGGCCGATTTTGGGGAGTTGGATTCGAGCGGTGCAGCCTATTTCGGGGAGGTGGGGTCGATCGTTGAAGCCTATTTCGGGGAGGTGGGGTCGGGCGATGCGGCCAAGATTCGGGGTGGGGGGCTAAGGGGTCTGATTGTGATTGGGGGGGGGGGGTTGAGCCAATTTTTGTCGTGGGTGGTGGTGTCGGAGATGGCGACATGCGTTCAAGAAATCCTGCAGGAGACCCTGATTGCTTAGGTGCTTAATATTTTGTCCATTTTGCAGACATAAATTGTTGGATTTAACATAGAAAATTTGACATAAGTAAAACTTAAGTTAATAAATCCCTTAGGAGCTTTGTGAATAGCAAAATAGCCCAGGTGTATATCCACTATACCCATTTTTGGTATTTAGATACACTTATATTGCTTATAGCATATATCGCTAATAGCATAAAATGCAATAGACATATTGCTCGTAACATAAAAGGCAAATTATAGTTATGGCAAAGTATGGCAAACAATTTCTTTGTTATTACACATTATGCACATGTAGTTAAATCCGTAATGCCTACCAATGTCCTGAGGTTGCCAGTAGTCCACATCATACAGACTTGTTGCCTTGGTCAGTAAGCTACTGGTGCTTGCGTGCCCACTCTCTACAGTAACCTCTACGTCTTTGTCTCCCAAAAACTTTTTCTTGGCTTTGTCGAACAAGCCTACAGTTATAAATGCTAGTTTTATAGACCATAGACAATCACAAACTGTTGGTAACTTGAATAATAACGATAATTATTGTCTGCACAGGCTAATTCAGGACGACACTTTCCACTTTTATGGTATTTTCTGTTTTGAGGTAGTCTCATCTAAACATAAATCCACTGTAGGCGGAAAGTGTCGTCCCGGATTAGTCTGTGCGGACTGCATTAAGCCCATGTTTCCGACGACACGCCTCATACTAAGATTAAGTTTGAGAATGTTTATTGTCAAGGAGTCCGGAAATCTAAACCTACCTCTTAACTGGTTGAGTGTAGCCTTATCCTCAGTACTGTGTGCTTCCTCAAAGTGCGACTGTAGCTGCGAAACAGTGCCGAGGTCCTTCATACACATCGGGCAAAGGAATCCTTCCCGAATCTCCCCTCCAGATGCTGCCATTATTACTGTAAAAAATCATTAAGGGTAATGGATCCTGAAGTACTGCACATGATACTGGTAAATACCACTGTTTTACAATGTACATTGCTTAAATTCTCTAGTAAAAATGTAAGTACCGAAAGAGTAAACCATAGACCTTACATGAAAGCAGGCATATTTAGTCCTTCTCACAAAATACCCTTCATCATTTGACACATGATGACCTCAGCCTAAAGTACAATACCACCTGTTTTTCTTTTCTTGTATATGTTCTTATATGGCAACTAAATTATGAATACTGCAATAACTGCAGAGCTTTAGTCTGCCGCTGACACTGCATCAAATGATCAATAATTTAATTTACCTATGATGTAATGTATCTGTTATTCGTTTCACAAATAATCTGAGCAAACAGTGGTATAGTCTTTGTTAACTAACATTGCAATGATCATCAAGCAACTATCTGTAAAATTGCGTTAATTATCCCGCACATACTCAGTCTTCGCCTTAATTTGTTCTGAGCACTAGTCCATTCGAGCTAGTTGCTTATCAAAATCACTAGCCAGAAAGCTCTTTTAAAAGCCCAAAGGCTTGTCATAAAGAAGTATGAAAATGCAATAAAATACACTGAATAATGTTCTTTGTAACATTTATAAAGTATCAATTTATTTTTCTAATGCACAAATTATATCTCTATAAGGTTAACATTAATCGCAGTGCATGCCAGGTACACTTTAGCTGTTATTTATGAAAGTTTTGCACTTTGATCATAATTGTTTATTACAATTTTTGTCATGATAATTTGCTAAAAAACACTAACCCCATCGGGCTTGTGCCTACAAATTTCCAATAGCCTGAAATCAAAAGCACTAGCCCGGGGCTTCCGGCTAGTGGGTTAGGGCGAGGACTGCATACTGCATCAGTGTCAAAATTAACACTCAACATAATGGGTTCACTTTATACCCCTTGCTAACAAAATGGGGGCATGCTAGTAGATGTTATTAATAAAATTAACATTTATTTAGAGATTTTTAGTGAGATTAAGTGATTTTGAGTGATTTTAATACAGTGATTTTATTTCAGAGCTTTGGGAATGTGTCCGGTACCTAAGAGCAGATTGGGAATCCGACATCTTCGTATGTTGCTAATTGGGAAAATTAAAAAAGGTAATTAATTAATAATTTGTTGAACTCTGTATTTTAAGGGTGTTTCCTATTAAACACAAGTCATTTTACAATTTACAACTCAAAATCACATTAGCTAATTTCATATGTATTTACGATCTTGTCACTTCAGTTTTGGGATTCTTTTCATTCCAATTAGGAAATTTAAACCATTTTAGGGATTGGGAATGGGTTCTGTTGCCAGACCCTGTCAAATATGGAAAAAATATATCAAATCTGTTTAACCTGGAAACTATCTTATATTTATTTCAGACGATATCTGAATTTATGAAAACTTAATCTTTCAATTTTCAATTGTTCAATTCTTTGACTGATAAAATGTTAAGAGTGAATTACGCCCTTTATAAATAAAAATAACATTGAATTTGTTAAACAGCATATTAATCAGACTTTGGTAATGCTGAGAAACCCCATTTTAGTTTGTTCATCCACAGATGAAAAGGATTTGGGGAGTACATGTCCCAATTTCTGAACCAAAGAACCAGACTACTTTTACCAAGCAGTATTTAAGTTCATATTATGTCACAGTCATGAGTAGAAATGTGGGATTTGCATGCTAGAGGATTTATTTATAATATATGAACTTCTATTCATTATGTGGTGAATCCTAAAACAAGTAGAAGAAAACCCCTACCTTGGTCTAACACTTCATGAATCACTGAAATGGTCTTTACGTATTACAAAAGTAGCAAAGAAAGCAAATTAAACCATGGCTATACTGCGAAGAAATCTTAGAAACTGCTCACTAGAGTGCTGGAAATTAGGCTACATTTCAATGGTTAGGTCATTTATGGACTACGGTGCTATCATCTGGGACCCATACCTACAAAAGGACATCGACAAAATTGAAAGGGTGCAAAACAAGCGGCAAGTTTTATAAAAAATGATTATAAGCCGAAAAGTGAAGGATGCATAACAAGGATGCTACAAGGACTATATCTTCCACCACTCCAAGATCGCAGAAGATCCAGCTGTCTGATCTTCCTGTTCAAAGTGGAAGGGATGGTGCCAGCTATACCACCAGATGAGTTCATTACACCAGCAAAAACCAAAAGGCAGATAAAATCCAACAGTGACAATAACTATAGAACAGTGAATATAATAGACGGATACGTAGTAAACAACAATCATGGTATCTAACTAATAAGTGCTAAAACTGAGCAATACAAAAACTCATTCTTTTTAACAGTTCAGTTGTGAGCGCAAAGAACGTTGAGGGCTTCAAGGCGTCCCTTCCAAAGAGTTACTTAGCACTCCCCCTGGTGTTCTACGCTGTAACTGGCCATGCACCGTACAGAAGCAGAAATGTTCAAACTTAGTATTATCATTTTAGTGGTTTGTAACCTTAGGTCTTGCAATAAAATGAATGCGTCCTTTTCATATTAATTCTATAAACTTTGATCGTTCTCAGAAATATAAGAAAATAGACGACATAATAAGGACTATCACAATGGCAGAACTATGTTAGAAGCAAAGATATACCTACAAATTCAATAAATTGCAAACGCAGAGGTGGTTCCAATTTGACAGCTGCCGCTTACGTCTATGAATAGTGCGAAAATAGGTATGGGTTTTCTCAAACATGCTGCATTTGTCTGAATTTTTTTCTCATAAATCTTAAATATTTTCTTTACTCTTCTTCTAAATCTATTAAAATTTGTATAAATCACAATATAAAGCATTATATGTTCAAATTCACAAACAATAGATAAATTGTATTGATAAAATTAACAAATTCATGAAACATCCCCCAAATCAGACAGTTACCTCCCTTTATTTTGTTGTTGCCATTGACTTTACATAGATCTACATATATTCAACTCAGACATCAAGAAATATGTGATAAATACATTAATAATGACAATAATATGCGGTTACAGAGCGTGTCACATGTGCAGAATTATTGTTCAGGCAGCTGTTCACAATAATACAACAAACCATGTTGCAATTGCCAGGAATTTATGCACGATCAAAGAAGGGCAACAGTTTAGAGCACACAGTTTAATTTTAAAGAAACGTTTTCAGCCCAAGGAACATGAAGGTTATAACCTTTTTATGATAGTTACTCTGTTATACATTACAGTCATATTTATAAAAGTTGATAACCTAAAGAAAATGAATTTTCACCTACATAATCGTTATATGAATGAAACTGAATAGTAGACTACTGAACTAGCATGACTTGTTAGACCTGGGAAGATATAGCATAACGTGTTACAGTTACTGCAGTAAGCCTGAAATATATAGTACTATAATAGGTTATGCCTGGACTTATATAGCATGACTTGTTAGACCTGTGCAGATATAGCATAACTTGATAGGCCTGGAAAATATAGTTAAACTTGTTAAACATTTACAAATATAGCCCTTGTTTGGCCTGACTGAAATTAAATGAATATAGCATAACTTGTTAGGCCTAGGAAAATATACCATATTTTGTTAGGCCTAGACAAATATAGCATAACTTATTAGGTCATGGCAGATATAGCATAAAATGTGTGCCCTGTACAAGTATAGTGTAACTGATAAGCCCCAGACAAATATAGCATAACTTGTTTGGCCTGGACAAATATAGCATAACTTTTTAAGTGAGGACAAATAATGCATGACATATTAAGTCGTGGCAGATATAGCATAACTTGTTTGCCTGGACAAGCATAGCATAACTTATAAGGCCTGAATAAATGTAGCATAACACATTAGGCCTGAACAAATATAGCATAATTAGTTAAGCTTGGGCAGATATAGCATTGTTAGGCTTGGAGAAATATATAGCATAACATATTAAGCCTGGACTAATATGGCATAACTTATTAGGCCTGGACAAATATAGCAAAACTTATTAGGTCATGGTAGATATACATGTAGCATAACTTGTTAGCCCTAACAAAAACAAGCCATTGAAGCATTACTTGTTAGGCCTGAACAAATATAACATAACTTGTTAGGCCTGGACAAATATATTATTTGTTAGGCCTAAACTGTATAGAACTGGTAAAGCCTTGACAAATATTGACCTAAAAGACAAAGAAAATAATTTTGCCATATATCATCCTGAATGTTTAGAACACCACAGTATGTTGGAATTAATTTAAGTGCAGAATTTGCTTCTTACAAATATAAACAGTAACCATGGTAACTTGTGTTGTATTTTATCCATTGCTTTAATTTTACTTTTTTGCATGTTTCAGTTTCTGAACTAAGCAAGAAATTTCCCAATCCCGAGCAGCTTATCAAGGAGTTTTACCTTCCCTTCACTGGCGTTTCATCGGAATCACATCTGTGCCCTGAGCTCCAAACATCAAAATCTACGTACTTTGATATATACACATCACGACTGAAACTGCAATGGCCACTGCATACAGAAGCTGTCGGTGTACACACTAACAAAGACACATCCATACAACGAGCTTATCTCAGAGCGTGCGATTATTTACATGTAAGCCTTTTATTCATGTTGTAAAAAACTAAAATGAAGTGACATGGAAGAAAATATTCTTTACATCTGCTAGGCTAATTATTTCAGTGCAGTAGTAAATGCACCATGGACAAACTGCATTTATTTTCTTGTTTAAAGAGTATGTTTAATACATGGGCACCTTATAGCGAGACATTACTTGGCATTGCATATGGGGTGGGTGGTGTCTAGGTCAAGGTTACTTAAAATAGAAACATGGTGGAAACTCAATTAGGTGGCTATATGTAAATGTTTAAACTCTGCTTTAAAATTTTGGGAAGATGTAAAGATATCTTCTTATGCAAAAGAGACATTATAATAACCTATGGAATATATTGTTTTCAATATGTTGACTTTGTCATTACCTGTTATTACAAGAAATTAAGTTTTCTGCAAACTAAGACATTTAAGTTAGTATTTACAGCAATGTCTCCTTAAGACTACACACATTTGTTATTCAATGAAAATGGATTTTCTTCAAACTACAAAAATCTTTCCAATTTTTATTGCAGAAAATGGGTCTTCTTCAAACGTCCAACTCTGTGCCAGAATTGATCAACCCAAGCCTGTTGACGGGCATACTGGAGCGTCTGGCGGGTCTCCAGACCCCTGAACTGCATCTGTCATGTAACTTCCGAATACTGAACACGCTGAACATGCGGCAGGATGAGGAGGTGTTCTGGAGCTCAACTCTGCAGGTAACACTTGCATGGCCAGATATTATTTATTTTTTATTATCGACCAAAGAATGTAAAGCATATCCATAAGGCTTAGTAAAATGGGACAGCCCAATATTTACCTTTGTAAGATGGGACATGATCAGATTTATTTTCAATTTTTAGTTTAGTATAAATGCCACAATATCGTGGATGATAACCAGTTGTGTGGTCACATAGCTCATTAATTGTCAAGAGTTCAACATTTGAGATTCATCTTGTTTGTTTACACTATTTATGGCCTACCAGTATCGATTTGATATCGAAACAAGACTGATTTATTTAATACAAAAATGATACACAATTGACTGAACCAATTTTAGTACTAATTGTATAATTGATAATGTATGGAAAAACCAATGAATGTTTTTTTGATCCAAATATTTGCTTGGTAATAGTGTCTATAGTGTTTCATTTAACATATTTCTTATTGTAGGTTTTTTGGCCGTTGGATTTCAGTGTATCGTCTGAATCTCAGTGCTTGGATCTGGCATATTATCAAACATGTGCAAGAGCAGCTATAAAATTGAAGGTAGGAACAACTGTGTTTTGTATGATCTTCACAATTAACATTAGGATTAAGTTGCTTTAGGCTTGTATCATGCACTAAAGCAGCAAAATCTTTCTGCTTATAATTTGTGGAATACTCTAGGATTTGAGTTTGCAAGATATGACATTAACTGTAGTGTTTTTTCGAAGAATGGATTAAATAGATTGATATAGTGAAGCATCTTGACTAGAAGCTACTGAAGCAAATTCCTGAGAAATTGAAATAGTATTTATATGGTTAAACTAGATGTCACAGACACAGATGCCGTCACAACGAGTGAAAAAGGGTGTTGAAAACACTAATTTTAGCCTTCACAAATTAATTTTCATATATACTCTATAGTGGAAAAAAGGCAAAGGGCCATAATTCTGTCTGCCTAAGTTGGTTGCAGCCAAAATTCCTTCCTTTTCGATCACCTACACATTAATGTTCTTCAGCTGTGAACGTTTGAGCGAAATCCGCCTAGTAGTTAAAGAGGAGTCGAGTCCACAAAATTTCGGGAACCATAATATTATATTCTATATTGGAAAAAATGACAATGGATGATAATTCTGGCAAAATTGGTCACAGCCAAAATTCCTTCCTTATTGATAATCTACACATTAAGGTTCTTCAGCTGTAAAAGTTTGAGCGAAATCCGCCTAGTAGTTAAAGAGGAGTTGAGTCCACAAAATTTCGGGAAGTATATATTGTAGAGTGGAGAAAATGACAGAGGGCCATAATTCTGGCAAAATTGGTTACAGCCAAAATTCCTTTACAATCACATACACATTAAGGTTGTTCAGCTGTGAAAGTTTGAGCGAAATCCCCCCAGCCGTTAAAGAGGAGTTGAGTCCACAAAATTTCGGGACGTACATGTACGTACGGAAGGACAAGTGCAATGCCTCTCACTTTGTTGGGGCATAAACAATATTTCGCCCAAGCATTGATAGATAACTCAAGCACAGGTGCAGGTCTCTAAACATTTTTGTCTTAGATATTGATATCTGTTTTCTATGGGATTATTGAACATCAATAGTACTGTTTATTAGGGAAAACCTTTTTCTAAGTCTTAATGACAAAAGCAATATTTCATTATCTTGGTAGAAACTTGAATAATAAATATTTGATGTTCTCTCATTAATTTTTTTTCAGGCTCTAGGATGCTTTAATTCGGACAACACCATCAAACAAGGAATCCTCCTCAGCTTAAACAAATACAGTCTTCAACTAGAAAAACTTGTTCCACGAACACTAATCAACCCTGACTACGAACTCTACGTGGATGCCTCGATACATGGAATGGGTGGGTATCTTCTGTCCAACTCTGGGGACGATGACATTCGTTGGATTTGTGACAGCTGGGAAGAGGAACAGAAAGGCTTTAAGTATGACACCACCAACAGCAATATGAAAGAGTTTTATGCGCTTTTTACAGCTTTTCACACATGGAAGCACAAGTTCGTCGACAAAAAGGTGCTGTGTTACTCCGACTGTCTGTTTGCAGTCAATTTAGTGAATCATGGTCTTTACTCCATCAAACTTCGTAATCCGAACTTGGAAATATACAAAGATCTATACTTGAAGTTGATGAATGTTTGTGAAAGATATAGGATTACATTAGTGTGTGCCCACGTCTCACGCGAAAACAACCTTGCCGCTGATTTGCTATCCCGATGTGATGTGAACAAATTCAAACAACTGGTGCCGACAGCAAACAAGCATCCTAAGAAAACAAAAAAGTTGTGGTTTATAAAGAACTTGACAGTTGCAAAATCCAAAAAGTTTAGTAAAATGACTGATCCTCCACAGGACAAAAGGCCTGAAGGTGAAACTGACTGATCCAGATGATGTATAAATAAATGCCTATAAAATAGGTGACTGTGTGCGCATGTTTTTACCTCAAGTTTCTACCTCATTTTTTTACACATAGATGTAATTATCAATGAATTTTTAGCTACAGTAAGGGGCAGAAAAATTACACAAATTTGTAATCTCGTACAGCAAGGCCAGTGGTGATGCTACACGTAATTTCAATAAAATGTACCTGACATTTTGTAAGCTGATTTTGGGTGGAAAAAAGACCACTGAAAATCACAATTTAAAAAACAAAAACAACATGGACTAACATTTATAATTAGAAAGTAAACACTACATATTTGTTTAAAATTAGAGTACAGGTTTCTGTCAACACAAATTAGCGTCACATTTACTGATTATTTGATTTTACATGGAAACTATATCATCATGTTTGTGCACATAATTAAAGTTGAAAGATTTCGTAATATTAGTTACACTGTTAATAACTGATGGTGTATGGGATATACGCCCTCAGTGGCTTCATAGCATATGACCATCATTTACTAACAGTATAATGAATCATTGGTTTCTTTTAATTTGATTTAGGCACACACATGTTAGTCCTTTAATAATAAATAATTATTGATTAAAGCAGGGTTTATTAAATCTTCATTTAATTTTTAATGGTCGTTCATGGTTCAAATTAGTAAAGATATTAAAAATGTTACAATATGCAATTGTTATTTTATTCAAGAGTGTCCCTTTAACAAACTGGAACTGACTGTATGCAATGTGTCTACCAAGAAACAGACAATAACAGTAGACCTACGTCATTTAAGTTGCGTCATCTTTAGTAAACAAATGGAGTGTCAAGCAGTACAGTATACTGCAGTACACATTGGCTATTTAAGACATTTTAACTAGACTAATAATGGAAAATCTATTAAATGAACACGCGAACTGTGGAAATTATATGCTCATGTGAAAATGGATTTATTAAATTGGATTTATTAAAATATGACAGACACACTTTCCAGGTTGATAAACACAGGCTGTCTACCAAGTTACCAAGAAAATATAGGAAAAATATAGGAATATTTTCACCAGAAATATAGGACTTTTTGTAAAAAAATTCGAGAAAATAAAGGAATTTTATAGTAAACATTTACTATAAAACTTCATTATAAGGATGATATGGGATCATATTCTAGCATGATAAGTCATACAGTTTGTGTTCTAGTGAACAAAACATTTTTATAGACATATTCATAGTAATCAATTTGCAACTGAGACATGTATGCCATGGCCTAAAAATAATGTGAATATTTGAGTTTGCTGCGAGCGAGACAAAAATCAACATATAGGTTCGTGATATACTGTTCACAGACCAATTTCAGAGGCGTGAAATGACCAAATTTATCAAAAATATAGGAATAATTTTTAAACTACAGGAAATATAGGTTTTTCAAAATATGGGAGTTCTTACCAAAATATAGGAAAATAGGAATTAGTTGACAGCCTGTAAACAGCAAAAACACCAAGGTTAGATGACTTTATTTTATAGTTGGTGCACATTAGACAGTTCTTTCACAGTATTTAGATACATTTGTTTGGAATCTGTACTGTATTTAAACATAAAAAATAAGCCAAGCCACATCAAGTTGATATAAAATTACTAAACAAAACGATTATCCAGCAGTCGCCATTTTGTTTTACTTTCTATGGAGTATTGAAAATTAGCCATGGTATATGGAAAATACACCATGGTCATGTGACCGCTCTTCGCCAATCGGATCGCGTCATTTATGTAGGAGGTGAGATATAAAGTAGCCTCTACACCTGCAAGTTCGTGGATGTTAAGCATTCGACTTTGCGCATGCGCATAAAACCCCACTTGTTTCAATAAAAACACATCACATTAATTCGATCTGAATGTAAACTAACTATTTAATATGACAAAATTGCCAATATTTATTCTGAAATCTGTAATCTTACTTGAAAATGAACATGACCCAACAATGATCTTGATCTGTTTCAACTTCCTGTAAGTTCGTGGGCAACTTTTTATGACGTCATACGCGGAGGCCCTTCCACTGATTTTAGCGTTTTGATATAAATACGGCAAGATTTTAATGTCCTAATTTATTTCCTTTGATTTTTGTTGGATTTTAATAAAATTAATACATATAAAATTACGTCATAATTTTATCCACGAACTTAACGGAGACCAAGAACTTACCAGAGTAGATGCTACATGTTCCCCAAACTTAAAGATTACTGTACCAGACTGTATTTTTCAAATTCCATGGGCCCAGAAAATATGTTACAAAAAGCCGGTAGAAATACAGGGAGGATTTTGAAGGCACCCTATTAGGTCCTGAGAAAAAGTACAGTGTATTTCCAGCTGGCCCTAATTGAATTTTGTTCTGTTTTTTTCTGCCCCTTACTGTATGTTCTGAATAATAAATTAAGATAATGATTTACTATAATAATTGCAAAATTGTTTGAAGTGGGTTTACCAGAAACCTGTTACCAGTTTCTTCACTTATTTGGAGGTCATATGCTGGCAATAATCACTTGATAAATGCTAGTGAATGATAAATACTGGTAATGTACGTGGTGTATTGCCATATAAGAACCATGTATACAGTGTTCTTACAAAACATAAGTTGTTTTTAGTTTTACTACATCTACAAAAAAAAAATATTCAATCCTTATGCTGAGTAATTATTGTATTATTTTATGAAGACAAATGTTTATCAATTTGTAAATTGAGATCATCATATTTTTGCCATTTTTATACGAGTATTGACAAGAAAACTTGGGTTCCAAACGTCTCCTACATATTTGTTCAATTATTATGGATGTCCAATTCTGTGTAACATTGTTGACATTTAAATTGTTTACACTAAAGAAGTTGCACAATTAAAACAGACGGAGATGAAGAATTAAATGGAATATGTTTTTCACGCAGATATAATCTTTTTGTGGTTCAGCTTGATATTAAGTTATAAATGCATGTAATTTTCTATTAACAATAAAGTTTGAACCAGGTCAAAAGTATATGTTCCAGTACACATCCTAGCTATATATCCTACCTAATGTAACAAATGGAATGAGGAATGGAAATGAGGAATGATGCAAGTCTAAAGAAAATGCATTGCCGTTTTTATGCTCATTTCCCCGTAAAACAAGTGCTGTCAGAGGACAGCTCGCTCGACTATTCGAATTATTTCAGTTGGTACATATTTTGGAAGGTGGAAGGGGTATACATTTGTTGAAATACCAAACTAGTTATGGCAATTATTTCATCAAATTATTCAAAGTTTCAACCTTATGTAGTTAATAACTTGTGTAGTTTTGAAGTTATAAGAGTTTTGAATACAGTTTGTATAAACTTTAACCAGAAAATCTATGTGAAAAAGGGGCATAACTCTGTCAAAATGCAAAACAGAGTTATGGGGAATGTTGCCCCTGACACAGGGGTTAATTACAAAGGTTATTTCCAAGTTTCAAGTGAATAACTTACGTAGTTTTGAAGTTAAAACAGGGGAGGTAGCCCCTGATACTGGAGTTGATGACAAAATTATGTTCCTATTTTAAAGTGAATAACTTATGTAGTTCTGAAGTTACAAAACTGTTGAATATGAACTTTAACCAAAAAATCTATGTGAAAAAGGGGCATAACTCTGTCAAAATACAAAACAGAGTTATCGGGAATGTTGCCCCTGACACTTAAGTTGATGACAAAGGTATATTCCAAGTTTCACATGAGTGACGTTTGTAGTTTTGAAGTTACAAAACTTTTGAATGTAAACTTTAACCAGAAAATCTATGTGAACTAGACATGTGTCCGTAGGAAATGCCCCCCACATTCTGCTGGTTGTCACAAAACTCTTCTGATGTCGGAAAAATTCACCAAAATACCAAGGTGTACAAGTTTACATGATGAATATGTTTATAAAGTTTCATCAATCTAGCAGTTATACTTTTTGAGTTACATGCAACACAAATCCAAAGATGTTATTTTTTGCTAAAAAAAGGGCCATAACTCCACTGATGGTGGAAATACCTGCACCAAAATACCCAGGTGCACAAGTTCACATGCAGATTAATATGTTTATAAAGTTTCATCACTCTGGCAATATTAATTTTTGAGTTACACACGACACAAGTCAAAAAATGTAATTTTTTGCTTTAAAAAGGGCCATAACTCGGAAAAAACTGCACCAAAATATCCAGGTGCACATGCTGATTAATATGTTCATAAAATTTCATCACTCTAGCAGCAATACTTTTTGAGCTACGCGCGACACAATTCCAAAAATGTCATTTTTGGTTTAAAAAAGGACCATAGTCAGAAAAAACTGCACCAAAATACCCAGGTGCACAAGCCCCGATGCCGATGAAAATGCTGAATAGTTTCATCACTCTAGCAGTTATACTTTTTTAGTTATGCGCGACTAATCTATATGCCCCCCCTTTACAGTGGGGGCATAAAAAGGGGCATAACTCTGTCCCAATACAAAACAGAGTTATGGGGAATATTGCCCCTGATACTGGAGTTGATGACCAAGTTTCAAGTGAATAACTTGTGTAGTTTTGAAGTTGCAAGACTTTTGACTATAAACTTGAACCAAATTCAGATGCGGACGCCGGGGGTAGTAGGAATCCTCACCTATTCTTCGAATAGTCGAGCTAGAAAGTGGCATCTAAATTTGGTGTACCAGTAGGATGGCAAGTAGAAATAAAAATAGTGTGTTTAAAAAAAAAAAATGTTTATTAGTATCTGAACGAGAAACACTTAAAATTAACTCTCTTTAAGTACACATCTAAGACAACATTGAATGATTTTCACACCCACAACAATTAAAGAGTGCATGCATTCAATAATAGATTGACTATGCGTCGACTTGTATTGTAGTTGAACAGAACCACTAGTTCTTGTATGAATTAACTTCGCTCGTCAGAATGTGTGTTAAAATTACATAAACATCTATACTTTTTTGTTGTTTTTTTTGTTTGTTTTTCAGAGCATTAGCCAATGCGGGCTAGTTTACTAAATCTCAATACCTTCAGAAAACATTAAGATTGACGTTTTGACTGACCAACTGACATTCATATTTTACAACATACAGTTGGATACGGTAAACATGTAGATGCATTGTTGCAGTCACATAACAATTTATGTTTTAACTGGGCATGCAAACACTGTTTCATATAATAAATCATCTTATTCATAAACACACAGATGCTACATAAACGATCAACTGGTACACAGTCAAATGAATAACAGAAATTTTGTTTATGGCTTTACTACAGATGAAGTCTATAAAATGAAAACAAGATACAGGCACATGAGATACAAACAGATGTACACAGTGTCTTCACACAAACCCACTTGTAGGGGCATCGTAAACCAGATACCAAGGTACAAAATTTCATTACAAGCAATCACATTGTGATTTCATTGAGCATAATTAATTACAGATCTATAGTAGTACCTCACAAAAACAAAAAGTGCACAAACAAAACTGCAGGTATAAAGGTAATGTTCTTTAAGTTTGGCTGTAATCTCAGTGATAAAAAAACTAGATGTGTCACAGACACAGATGCCTCCACGATGCATGTTTGGACTTAGACAAAGGGCGTGTTGCCAACACTAATTTTTGCCTTCACAAATTTATATTCATATAAATTGTATAGTGGAAAAAATGAAAGGGCCATAATTCTACCAAAGTTGGTTGCAGCCAACATTCCTTCCTTTATGATCACCTACACGTTAAGGTTTTCCAGCTGTGAAAGTTTGAGGACAATCCGCCCAGCAGTTAAAGAAGAGTTGAATCCACACAACTCTATAGTGAAAATAACAACAAAGGGCCATAATTCTGTCAAAACTGGTCGCAGCAAAAATTTCGTCCTTTACAATCATTTACACATCCAAGTTCTTCAGCTGTGAAAGCTGTGAAATCGGCCCAGCAGTTTAAGAGGACTTGAGCACACAAAATTCTAGTACAAAAAACAACATAGGGCCATAATTCTGTCAAAATTGGTCACACCCAAAATTCCTTCCTTTACAATCATCCACACATTAAGGTTCTTTAGCTGTAAAAAGTTTGAGCAAAATCCGCACAGCACTTAAAGAGGAGATGAGCACACAAAATTCTAGTGGAAAAAACAACAAAGGGCCATAATTCTGCCAAAATTGGTCACAGTCAAAATTCCTTCCTTCACGATCATCTACACATTAGGGACCTTCAGCTGTAAAAGTTTTACCAAAATCGGCCCACCAGTTAAAGAGGAATTGAGCAAACACAATTTTGGGACGTACATACGGACAAGTGTAACGCTAAATGCCTCCCACTTTGTAGAGGCACAAAAACAAAAGCAATGAATTTAAAATATTTTGGCAGTAGAGTTAAAACAAAAAGGAATATACCAAATTTCACAATATTGGTAGTAAATACAAATAATGAAACTTTTATCTTCAAATAATGCAAGTTGAAACAATGTTGTTCATGTAATTAACTTGTAAATGATCCGAAAATATTCACAAAATGATATGAATGAATAGTAAGCAAGTTAAACAAAGTCTGAGAATAAAAATACACAATAGGTATTGATATTATATACAGTCTGTCAAATATTGCACACATTTTGTTAAGAATCAGTCACATGAGACTTGAAAAATTGTACTTAAAAGCCTACAAACATGCTGCATAACAAAGACATTTAAATTTGCCTACAAATACAGGAAAACAATCAAGTTGTTATAGTTATTAATGGCATTTCAATTTTAGGACATACACATGAAAGACTGCAGTTGAAAAAAAAAAAAAAATACATCTTAAGAAATATAGTTATTATACTTATATATGTAAAATATACTTGAACCTCCACAACAAGGCAAGAAATTCGAAAGCTTAATATATAACAAGAAAGTTGCATACTCGTGCACAAAACTGCAAAAAAGACATTATGTGCCTAAAAGCTTAATAAGCATTTCTCATAAATATTGAACGATTTATCAGAAATCCAATACAATACTAATTTTTTCAAAACTTTAAAATGAGCAAAAATGTATCTTTTTATTAAAAAATATACATATTTATCTTTTTTTATATTTGTTTACACCAAGCTCAAAACGACATAAACAATCTGATTTTTTTGGAAGTTCAACTTTAGACATTTGCAACAGGCTTGATAAATACATGTTTTCACCACATTTATAAATCATTAACTATGTAAACTTGGGCAAAAAATGATTTTTTTCTAAATATTTAACACAGTTTGGGGATGTTGTTATGTGAATATCTATGAGCCGGCCTCCTGTTCTTGGCCCAGTCCTTCCAGAATGATGCCCATGGGTGTGCGTTTCAGCCCAACGTATTCCAGCTTGTTGGTAACTTTGTTCTTTATGTTTCTCATGCGCAGAGAGGCATGTATTAAAATCACTGAAAATGATGCAAATGATATAATATGAATATATATTGTTATACTGCAGAAAATATATTTTGATGCAATGTTCTTTCAAATTATTTCAAATTCTCTTCTAACGAAAATATTCAAGTTTATTGTTTAAACTACAGCTGATCTTAGTTATCTTGAAGTCGCTGGAAGCTCACAAATGACTTCGAGATATCAGAAACTCGACATATCTGAACACAGATCTTTTAGAAGTTATTAGTCCAAATGTTCAATAATTAGCACTATATGACTGCGACCATGTATACATATACAGAACTGCATACCAGTGGTCAATTATGCAATTAAAGTTAACACCTAATCGTTTCGATATGAGAAAACAGGTGTTGAGAACTTGAGATGTTTGCAGTGTGTGACAAACTTAGTCGTGGCTAGGTCCGTATTGTCACTGGCGTCAACACTTTGAGATAGACAGACAGAAATAAGTCTGAAATACTTCTTGGGTCAAAATACCACTTCGCCGTAACCGAAAAACTGAGGTAAAACTTTGAGATAACCGTCATAATTTTGTATAAACAAAGAAGAAAAGAATCAGGAATTGTTTTCCACTTCGACTTATCCGGAACTATGACTTCGAGTTCGAGATAACGAAGTTCAGCTGTAAATAAATTATTATAACTATATCAAGATATATATAAGGAACAGACGATATATATAAAATATATGGTTTATATTACCAGTAGATTTAATGGCTGCTGACACTTTTGCTTACATTTGAAGAAATGATTTGACCGCATTGTTGATTTTGAACACAGAATACGAATGCATCAATACTAATGAACAGACTCCTATTATTATGAATCCTTTGAATATTTTGTTTCCAATAATATGATTGATTTCAATCCACAAAGTAAGTAAGGTACATCTGAAATATTTGTGCTTCAGCCAACTTACAAAGCAATGGGAAGGCAATCCCGAACAAGAAAACAATCACGGCTCCAACCATGTACACTAACAGGTAACCCGCTAGGACGATAACGATTACACTGATAATTGGATGGTCTCGCTTGAATCTTCTTGCCTTCCACTGCGAACTTGTGCAGTACACAAACCCTCCAAATGCCACCGAAATTGCTACAAATCCGCACACCATCTTAACAGGATGAATAATTCTGCAATTAAAAAAATATTTATCAAATGTACAAATGTTATAAATTAACAAGGTAAACTGTTAGTTACATGACATGTTTTATCTTACCATTACGCCATATAAACTTATAAACAGCAATATTAAAGTTAAGTTAATAAACCATTTTTAAATCATAATAAAATATTGTATAATGACATATATTTTATAACGTTAATTAATTTCTTATCTGTTAACATAATAATTGTCCAAATAATTCATCAACTAATGATCAAGTTCTGGTATTTAATGCTCAAAAACTAATCTTAGATAAACTAGTATTAATATGTTATTGTCAATGATGAATAAAAACGTGTTAACTATAATAATGAACAAGAAAAAAATATGGCTACAAATTCTGATAAGCAATTATTCCGAAAATTATCATCCGAAAGCAGATACCCTTACCCTATCATTAGAAATGCTATTATCGCTGTCAGAAAATAGTTAGTTTGATAGTAAAGTAGATTGTTCAGCACTCGATTGGCCCATTTTTCTGGGTCTTTGATGTTCGGAATCTGAAACCTTGCAGATTCCAATAAAAAATCTCCGATGGTCCGAAGTGGTGCCAACTGAACATCTGCCATCTTGCCCATTTGACGTTTCGTACCATTTTGTCTAAAACACGGAGTCAATGGCTGTGCCATAATATTTTCTTTGCTGTTGGAAGAGTAGAACATTGTATAATTAATGAAACTGCAATGTCATTGGTGAAATAAGACCTACTAGTTATAATTTTCCCGGGCAAAAAAGAACTTTATAATTGGTCCAGTACGTATTTCTAATTTTCAGTTAGTCATATTAATTGTCAATTAATAAATCATATTAATACTATGCAGAAACATTATAAACTGTCAGATATTTTTATAATTACATGTTAGATTAAATTATAATTCTTAAAATAAGATATATAAATGTCAATTTCTAATTATCATACAGCAGACATATGTTATGTGCATAAATATGTGTAATATGTATAATATAAATCGATTAAACCAAAAAAAGTTATTTCTTTGAAAAAAAAAAATGTGTTACTTAGTTACAACTATTATTATGTTATACGTTACTAAGAACCAAACTGTTTAGCAATTTTAAACATTATATTTGATGATATTTTATGATTTTACGGTCCAAATTTACAAACAAAAATGGGCAGCGTTAGAGTTTGAATTAAATACGTTTGTTTTATCATTCGTGCACGAACTATTCAATAAAAATTTATCCATGTGAAAGCGGTACAATTTTTTGTTAATAATTTGATTTTGTAAGACTAATTGTGGAGACCATCAAGTACGAATAAAAGCATCACTAATAACATTAAGTGGTATGTAACCTTATATCCGGCTTTTGTTTAATTGTACTTACTTGTATTGAAATACTGAACTGTCAGTCGAGGCTCTTAATTACTTTTTCCTTTGATTTAACATTTATGTGTCGTCGTAATGTTAAATTTTTGAATGATATGTAATTGTTATTCATAAGTGAATGTATTGATTATTTGTTTGTACTTTTTTCTTTAAAATACGATTCGTTATCATGTTCCTTCGTACCAAACACATACGTTTTCATGTTTTTCAAACATTTAATCGTGTGGAGACTCTGGCGATAATACGATAACATCAGTCGATTATTCGGTGAACGGTTGAAAACCCAAAATATTATACAACAATGATGTGTTTGAGTTTTATCAAATTTCTGTATACTTGTTCGAATTTTAGTTTTGTTTCGATATTTAGTAGTATCTTGGACAATTATAATAATGATAAATTATACTTTAAATACATGTTTAAATATATATATGTTCAGATACAAATAATATAATGCAAATATTTTCAATAAGTTACAATAATTAGCCATATATATTTATAATTTTTTGCAAATAAATATTTCTTGCTAAATTATAAATATTTAATTTTAGTAATACATACACCCATTATACAAAGCCGGAAGATAGATTTTTCAAGATGACAACAGACTGGACAGGGCGCTGGTGTCATGTGCAAAAATTTCTGGAGAGAACTGGACCATTTGCTCATCCAGACTTTGAACCCAGTGATGAGGCATGAGTGTTTCAGATGTTATTTTATTTTATTTTTAAACGCATTTTATTTTTTAAGAATTACTAACACTTTGGTATGTACATTTTCAATATAATTTAAAAGAAATGAACTTCTCTTATAAATGAACATGCTCCTTTAAATTATGAGTAAATTTTTTTATTTGTGTTTATAAATGGCTTTTATAAATTTTACTTCAAATTGAAACATTTATTATTACATGTTAATGCAAGTGGATCATCATTTGTTAAAGAGAAAGTTCTTAATGATCATCATGTAAGAGAACCATATGCAATAAAAACATTTTATTATCTATTCTAGACATTTGGTTTTCTACGAGAATCATGCAAGCTACTGATAATTGGAGCTGGCGGCCTTGGATGTGAACTACTAAAAGACTTGGTAACATTTCCTTGCACGTTGTGGCTGTAGGCCATCATTCATATAATATTCATACCATATACTGATTATATGCATTGTAATTTTTATATGAGCACTTTTCTGCCAACTACTTGAGTTCTGGGAGAAATCCTTAATGCTTAGAATTAAACAAGTATTCTTTATTGACTCTTTAATATGAGTAAAACAGTTATCAGTCTCTTAAAACAAGATAATAAAACTTTATGTTGTACATTAAAAATATATGTACTACATACTTTGTTTCGGTATGTTAATTTTATTCATGCATTTAAATGTGTGTTTTTCAGGCACTGTTAGGGTTCAGAAACATTGACATCATTGATATGGACACAATAGATGTCTCAAATTTAAACAGACAATTTCTGTTTCGGTAGGTTACCATTATAGTTTAGCTTTAAAACAATCCTCTTTAACAAACAAAAAATCACAAAATTATAATGATGCAGTCTTTTAGCTAACAATTCAATTCAATATATATTTATTGCATAAAACATAAATATGCTTATAGCAACAATAAACAATACACAGTGATGGTAGGACATGGACCTTTTTGGTTTGAAGTGCATTATATGTATTTTTGTTAATTGTAGGCCCAAAGATGTTGGTCGTGCTAAAGCAGAAGTTGCGGCAGACTTTGTGAACACTAGAATTCCAGGCACAAAAGTGAAACCGTATCCTTGGAAACAATACTTTAAATTTCAAAACTTCTGTCTACTATAGTAGCAATTTAGTATTTGTTTTTTGTTAACTGAGAAATTACATATACATTTAATACGAGTGTACAATTTTATTATCTAAGATATTTTTAATACACATGAAAAATTGTATCTTTATATAAGAAATCTTTCCACAGTCTCATTATAGGTAAGCATTAAAATTAGTATAGACGCTTCCACAAATGTCAATCATATGCAAATGAATCTGCATTGGTATCCAGTCATTGCACTTGGATACCTCGTGATTAAATGGTAACCTAATGACAATTAATCCTTTAACAATAGCAGAGGAGGAGTTTAAACTATTTGTTGCAAAACATTCTATCATGCTGCCCATTGGCAGTGCTTTATAAGATGTAAAGATGTAAATAAGATTTCATTTGCTCATAGATATTGTCTCTTCAATAACTACGATACCTGTACATGTCTTAACAGTGAATAGACATTATGCCAAAATACAGGACTATGATGAATCCTTCTACAGAGGCAAGTTGAAATATTTGCACAAATGGTTGTGCTGCTGCATGTTTTAAATGCTCCTCTCTTGTTTTTCCATGAGCCCTGCGATTCTTATGATTTCAAATTATTTTCTAATTCATTTGATATTAGTATACATCTTATTACTTAACTTCAAATTTCTTGCATCTGTAAGAGTTGTATGATGCTAAACAAAATTTGATTTTAGGCTTTCACGTCATAGTGTGTGGTTTGGACTCAGTTGTGGCCAGAAGATGGATTAACGGCATGTTGGTAGGACCTGTTTGCGTATTTTACTTTCTGCGGTTTTAGACTTATTGCATGTTCTTTCTAAACTTTGATATTATTCTAATGTACTTATGTCGGAATGATTTGTTTTCTTATAAATTTTGGTCTCAATATCGGATTGTCAAGGAACAATCGTTCATAAAGAGAGTGTTGTTGTTGTGCATTTAAGAAGTCTCACATTTGAAAAACTACATAATTGGTACAAAACCATTTCTTTAAACTAAGAAACAGCATGGAAGTTACAAAACGTATACAACTATGGTATGTCATATATGGAAGAAATAAATTGAGAAAAGTATATGCACAGAAATGTACAACAAAACAGAAGTTTATCCCAGCTATGTTGTAAGTTGTAACATATCCAAAACAAATACATAGTATAATTGGTATGTGATCTGTTCCCAAAACTATTTAAAAGAATGAAAGGCACAACTGACATTTGATATTCATGAAATCGAGTTTAATAAAATAGAACTGTACAGGGTAACAGACATATAACAGGGCTCTGTTCTGCAGGTCAGCATGCTTCAGTATGAGAATGAGGAGCTGGACCAGTCAAGTGTAATACCAATGGTGGATGGTGGGACAGAGGGCTTCAAAGGCAACGCCCGGGTTATACTGCCCGGTATGACGGCCTGTGTAGAATGCACCCTGGACCTGTACCCACCCCAGGTATTGTATGAAAATCTTTAGACTATAGGAGACCTTTGTTCACTGCAGTCTTGGAATTTTTGATCCACTTGTCCACAACATTACAAATTAGACTAATTAAAAGTTCCAAATGTACTTGCATAAAAATTTGTTGTGGGCTTTGGATAAGTGGCTTAGTGTTAAGTCTGATTTTTAATGTTGTTTTTGTGCACTTTGTAGTGTAGTATGGTTATTGTGCACTTTGTAGTGTAGTATGGTTATTGTGCACTTTGTAGTGTAGTATGGTTATTGTGCACTTTGTAGTGTAGTATGGTTATTGTGCACTTTGTAGTGTAGTATGGTTATTGTGCACTTTGTAGTGTAGTATGGTTATTGTGCACTTTGTAGTGTAGTATGGTTATTGTGCGCTTTGTAGTGTAGTATGGTTATTGTGCGCTTTGTAGTGTAGTATGGTTATTTCCCATCTTAGGACTTGTTCATATGGTTATTATGTCACAGCAATTTGAAATTATTATCTGCTATTGAAAAGTGTTTGCATGCAATGCAAATTAATACCATATATAATAAAATTTTATTATTGATAATAGAACAATTGATAATAGTTAAGTTGACTGTTTACAGGTGACCTTCCCCCTGTGTACAATTGCCCACACACCCCGGCTACCTGAACATTGCATTGAGTATGTTAGAATATTGCTGTGGCCAAAGGAAGAACCTTTTGGAGGTAACCTTAAAGACTTTAGCAAGCTGTACAGTTTTCACATTAAATTGTTCCCCGGATAGCCACTGAATTGCACATATGTTTCGGAAGTGACTCTGCTCAGCATCTCTGAGTTTGTCATTGTAATGGGTATGCTATCCATTACAATGACTGAAAGGGTGTGTATGTGTGTTTATGAGGTCCTTTTGTGCCAAAGGAGCATTGTGTGTGGACATCCCTTCACAGGACACATTCAGGTGATAGTTTTGTACTGATTCCTCCCAGTCTCAAAGTCCCAGATGAAAATGACCTAAAATGATGTCAGACTAGTTGTAAGGATAGAGATTAAGGGTAACTCTATTATTTGTAATATGTATTGAGTAATTTCATGAAATGAGGTCAATTGTGTTTTTGCCTTGTATATTGAAGGCAATGATTGCCACTGTTGTACTGGGCTATGTGTTTGACATACTGGTCCCAGTTGCTCGAAACTTTATCTGCCAATTAAGCTAACAGCCTGTTAGCTTAAGATTTAAATAAAGCAAATACTACAAGCAACTTGTTCATCAAAGCATTTTGTACATTATTGAGCATAACATTGTACATAGAATAAACTCACAGTTTACAAATGTAACGTTTCATTAACATAAATAAATAAATCCAAAATTTAACAACTGTTAGCTTAACTCACTGTTAAAGTTTTGAGCAACTTACCCTTGATAGGGTATGCCCAAAGATGAGTATGACCCTAGTAATATCATAATCATTTCCTGTGGTTTCACTGCACTGCGGGAATTCTCTTCTCTATGGAAATTCACTGCACTATGGGAATGACCCTCTTGATGTTATAATGATTCCTCAGTGTACAGTGTGTTTGACTGAGGGTGTGGCCATACATGAGGATTCCTCAGTGTACAGTGTGTTTGACTGAGGGTGTGGCCATACATGAGGATTCCTCAGTGTACAGTGTGTTTGACTGAGGGTGTGGCCAGACATGAGGATTCCTCAGTGTACAGTGTGTTTGACTGAGGGTGTGGCCATACATGAGGATTTCTCAGTGTACAGTGTGTTTGACTGAGGGTGTGACCAGACATGAGGCAGACACCTGTCAGTTCTCCTATTATAATTATTCCCTGGCATTGCATTCGAATGACCATTTTTATAGTATAATGATTCCCTGGTGTAACACTGCATTGCATGTTTGTTTGACAGAGGGTGTGCCTATAGACGGGGATGACCCCTTGCACGTTCAGTGGATAATGGAGAAATCCCAGGATAGAGCGAATGAGTTCAATATTCCCGGTGTGACATACAGGCTGACACAAGGTATGCTTGTATTTTTTATCATGATTGTTTCTACTAAGCATCTAATAGAGCTTGTGTACATGGTTTGAAAAATATCAATTAAGACTTGTTAAAGTGATAAATAAATACCGATCTAGATCATTGAAATTGTGTGCTGAGTATAAACTACCTACAGTAATTGTAATTGGATGCAATAAAATTTAAGCTCATGTTATGCATACATAGACAAAAAAAATCCCAATAATTTTGTATGTGCATTAAACATTTACATTTACCAGGCTTAATGCACGTGCGTAAAGTGTCGTACCAGATCAGCCTGTGCACAGGCTAATCCAGGATGACACTTTCCTCGTTTATAGTATTTTCTCTTTCAAGTGAGTCTCTTATAAACATAAATCCACTGTAGGCGGAAAGTGTCATCCTGGATTCCCATGACACGGCTCATATATTTGATAAAGCATTTAATATGTGTCTGTCGGCAGGAGTTGTGAAGAGAATTATACCTGCAGTGGCCTCTACCAATGCAGTGATCGCCGGTAAGAACTGAGAACTGGGAAATTGAATATCCCACTGAGTTGGCATTAACTGGTTATTAGTCGTTATAATTCTATTATTCTTTAAATTCTTAATAGACACTTTATTAACACTTTATAGACACTATTAACTGTTGAAGAGTTTTTGTAATGTTTTGTTATTGAAGATCGAATTTAATTTATAAGATAATTGGCAAGAAAATTGTTTAAAGAGTAATTTAACTTTCCTGTTATTAAGACCATTAATGTGTGTAATCAGCACAACACCTGGCATACCTTATTATAAGTATGAAACTTTTGTTCTGGTCAATCAGTCTATATAGATACCACTATAATTTTATTCTAATAATTTTAAATTACTATGTTATCCTTGTTCATCTACAGCTGCTTGTGCAACTGAAGTCTTCAAGTTAGCAACCAGGTAAAAGTCAGTTTTGAAAGTAAAGATCATTTACAAATGACCTGTATACAATCTGTGTTTGTTATATTTGGAAAAAAGGCCAGATGTATTATTTTGTGATGGTTGTTGATCAAACATTGGTTAAAACATAGTTTTGGACATGTTGTATTTAAGTTTTCATTTGCAACGAATGTCGTGCTGTGATGGATTGAACGCAACACTTCAACAGTTTAATATTAAAAATGTAGTTCATTTTTTCTTTATCATTGTTTATCGGCCAATAAACAACGATTTGGAGTTCTGATGCATAGGAATTTAACGCCACGCATCACGACAAAGAGTTGTTTATTGGCAGATAAATAAAGATCATGCAAAAATTATTTTGATTCTAACATGATTTGACAAGTATTTTTGCTTTGTAATGAGAACTACATTTTACTATGCTCTACTCACAACCGGGGCTACTTTTTGCGTTGTTTATTGGATAGTTTAACGACGATAATTTTGTTCTTTGTCTATAGAAAAATTAGTGAGTATCGTGCAAGAGTAATGTTACAGTGGCATTTGGATGTAATTTGATGTTCTCACATACCCAGTCCTAAATATATGACCTGGTGTATTATGAATCCAGTTGCTGTCTGCCTCTGAACAATTACATGAACTTCAATGACACAGAAGGCATCTACACCTACACATTTGAGGCAGAGAAGAAGGTTTGTTTATCTGTGAATAACATGGACAATCAATTAAATGGTGATGAATATTTAGTTGCAAGAATCTTGCAAGAATTAACCCATCATACAATATCAATGACTTATTTCATTGTTTTTTATTGTGGTTATAGAATTTTGGCAAAATTGTTTTCAGGCAAAACTGTTCTTATAGTTACTGTGTTGATTTTGATAACCAACCTACCATAACGATGCCCTTTTACTAATCAATCCTTTATGAATGGGTGAAAGCTTATCGACACGTGTGAGCAGTAGATGATATTTTAGCTTTGAATGTTTTTTCATCATTAATAAAAATAAATGAGGCGCGTCGTGGGAACATCGGTCTTAATGCATGTGCGAAAAGTGTCGTCCCTGATTAGCCTGTGCAGTCCGCGCAGGCTAATCTGGGACGACACTTTCCGCCTACAGTGGATTTATGTTTAGAAGAGAGTTCATTGAAACAGAAAATACCATAAAAGCTGAAAGTGCCGTCCTGGATTAGCCTGTGCGGACTTCACAGGCTAATCCGGGACGACACTTTACGCACATGCATTAAGACCGGTTTTCTCACGCCTCATTAATAAAGTTTTCCACCTCAGGATGACTGTATGGCCTGCAGTAAGATCCCTAAGACACTGACATTTTCAGAGTCTGACAAGCTGCAGGATGTAGTGAATTTCCTTGTGGAAAGCATGGAATAGTAAGTCTTCAACCATACAGTCACTGAAATTGTTATTCTTCATAAGTATTTTTACTAGGGATGGGACCGAATACTCGAATATTCGATTTTCTCATTTATTTAAAGAACAACATTTCTTTATAAAAAAATATGTTTTTTTTCCAGTTTGATCGCAAAGAACACATGCTAAACATGTCCAATTAACGACAATTGATAATTGTCAGGGGGGCCACGTCTGTACAAGGGCCGCGAGTTAACGGTTTGTAGGAGGCGCGAATATGACGCATTGTATCAACAAATAACAAAACTGGGCCATGTTGTGATAACGGTTTCACAGTTTGCACAAGGCGTACATCGTTGTTTATTATCCTTAAGTGACATCTATACGGTTAACTTGTTTACAGTCAATTACAATTACTCTCTAAGTAAACCAATCAAAATGAATCCATTATCAGCCAATCAATTTCTTTAACAAAATTAGCATGATCTGGTCAATCTTACTATACGTCACTTGTAAATTATTCTCCATTTTATCAACACCGTATACTATACAAGAGTCTTTATTATTAAACAATGCCACCATCACTTTCTTGGAAGTACTTTATGTGGTCATTAGACAAAACCCCGGCAACGTGTAATCTGCACAGCAGTTACAAGCTTCATGGTTCTGAAAAAAAACGGAACGATTAACAGATTAATTAACAATACATTTAACAATATCTTACATTTCTTTATATTTGCCTAACACTCACAAAGTTATATCGCTCATTTACCACTGAAACAGGGTAAAACAACTACGTACACGTATTATACATATTTCGGAAAGGTAAATATTCGGACAGGGTGCCGTATATAGTAGTATTTACAAAACGAATATTCGAATATATTCGAATACCTAAAACGAATATTCGAATATTTATTTCAGTATTCGGTCCCATCCCTAATTTTTACTATTTTATATTACCCGTATCAGTACTTATTATACAGGTGGTGCTCTCTATTCAAATAATAAGATAGGCAGATGTACAATACATTGTAATTTAGACAAAACTCAGCTTCTGCTTTTGCGGTCCTTCATTTCGTCAAATTCTGGGCTTGTAAAGATTGTGCCAATGAATACATTTATTATTGGAAACCTTCAAAACCCATTAGATCTATTTTGTAACCAAATTAATGCTTGTTGAAGGACGTATCACGATACTTACTGGTGTTAATGCATATCTTTCATTATTTTCTAACATAGCCAGATGAAGTCCCCAGGTCTAACAGCAATGATAGGTGGAAAGAACAAAACACTGTACATGCAAACGGTGAAGTCAATTGAGGAACGAACGAGGGAAAATCTAAAGAAAACACTTCATGGTGTGTGCTTTTAATAGATTCAAACATTAATGAGATGTCTTGTTTACATTTATCAACATTTTGTTTATTCACATAAAACTATTTGCCAGTATGCTTAGAAATTTCATAACAGACCTTGGAATGTATCGGCACACATGAACATTGAGTTTAATAAAACAAATACCAGTATACAATATTTATGAAGCAGAACAAGTCTAAACAACTGCATAAAGTAAGAGTATACAAATATTATATTTGTGTTGCATAATGTTAATATCCTGATACTAAGGAAAACATGATACTTGTGACAACAATTCAACCACCCAGTGGCTTGAAATGGAAGAAATTACATGGCATTTACGCTTTTTTGTATTCACATGATTTTTTCTTCAGATCTGGGTCTGCAGAATGGCCAGGAGTTGTATGTCGCAGATTCCACGACCCCCCTTACTCTGACCTTTAAACTGAGCCTCGGGACCAACATGGAATAACTCACCATTGAAATGCTGTCTAGGGGAAATACCAGAAACGATATTGTAGCACATGTACCTATTAGCAATATTGGCTTTTAGTGGAAAACATTGGGCCAATAATCATAAAAAAAAATTTTTTTTAATCATTAGGCAATTTTTTAAAAGTTATGTTTAATAGAAGATTTCATATAAATTTTATTTCTAGTATAGTAAAATAAGAAGCATCTGTTAATTTTTAACAAGAAACTTGAATGGATAAAATGGCTCATGGGCAGATAAGCAGTGTTATCTTTTAATGGAATAAATGCTTTGGGCCAATATCTGTAAAGCTCTTAAGGCAAATCTTAAATTAACCTTACTGTTACATGAACATTCAAATACTTTTTCTATGTTTAAATCAAGTTTTATATTTGAAATACATGTATGGTTAAATAAGAAGCATCTGTTGATGTTAACAGCTAACGAATGCATAGTAATTCAACGGATCATGCTTTGATATGTAATGTTTAAACTTTAACTTAATGATACGTTCACAGTAAGACTTAATGATACGTTAATAGCAAGACTGCTGAGTAAGATCTAGAATAAAAAAGTATACATGTCTGTGACGTTGTAAAAAAGAACATTGTTAAGAGGCGGACATATTAAGAACAGCTATTTGGGTAATAAACTAAATGCGTGAATGCCTTATCACTCCCGACTTTTTCAAATGTTCAGAACTATTGTGTTCATTCAATTCTACAGATTTTGCATTAGAAATATTTTTATAAAACATTCGAAGATACTTGTTAAAATGTGTCCAAAATGGCAGTATGGTTAGGAATGAGTTTGGAACCTGGCAATTTTTCTCTAAATCTCCCTTGCTAAAAACGTTATGATGTTCATATAATTAAAATGTATTAATATTTTTTTAAAGTTTATTGTCAGTGAATAATGTTGATTGTTTTGTACATGTGAGCATTTGTATACATGTAGTGTCTTATAAAACCATGCATGTTTATGATAATTTAAGACCAGTGAACCTGGGAAAATTATATACATGTAAATGGTATTCATGCTTGTTAAATAAATACATAAGAAATGCATATTTTCAGTCATGAAATATGGGAATAAAATGTTTGAAATATGGTATACACATGTATTAGTATATGATCAGTAAATGCTTTATTTCTTACGTTTATATTGTATAACACTAAAGATGTTCACAATATGTTTGGTGCTTAAAGTTGTTAGTATTCTCATTTACATATTTGGGCAGTGAATGAAAATCTTTGTACAACATGCAGATGGATTGGTACATCAGTAGATAATATTTCACTGCACTTTCCATTGGAGTATTTGATGGACACAAAAGTAATTGTCAAATTATATATATTTAGATATAAATATATATACTGTAGTCTTTTGGGAGCTTTGGGGTGAAAGCTGGCACATTTACCATATTTTTTCTGCCAACACTATTATTGATATAAATATGTTATCCTCTAAAAGTTTTTAAATTAGAAATTATGTGCATGCGTCCACTTTTAAGTGGAACTGAAAGCAGGTTTATTTAACTGCAAAGATGTACACATATTGTGCAATGTGTTACTGTCCGGTAATAAAAAAAGCAAAAATGTATTTCAGTGTAATTATTTGTAAGATTCATGTAAATATTGTTACAACTTGTTATATGTACACATTGTGACCAATAATGTTAAGAGGCAATTAGTTTCTGACGAAGGAACATATGTTTATACAGCGAATAAGTTTAGAATTGTTCAATGCTTATTGTGCATAGTGTTGTTAATACATGATATTATGTAAATGTCAACTATGCTGTCTGTTTGGCTAACTTTTCAAGAAGAATGTTGACATTCATGCAACGGATAAATCTAGTAGCTGGACCTGTGTACGATTTGTGAACGAAAGTAAATATTGTGTATTTATTAGTAAATAGAATTCTGAATGCGTTACAATTACGAACAGGATGATATGTTGTTACGAGCAAATAAAGATCAGGGCCAGTTAGCTCAAAACATTAATAGTCTATTAAGCGAATGGCCAACAGGTTTGAACTTAGTTATTTACATGTTTATGCAAATATAAATGTAGACCATTAGTACTAGTATTTCCTTATCTGTGTCGCCTCAAACGGCGATTTATAGGTGTTACTTTGGCGGCGGCGGTGGCGGCGTCCCCTTCAGTTCGTGCAGACAATAAGGTTTTTCGCAATCATGAAACTTAAGGGAAGTGTTAGTATGCATAAAAGAAAGGTTAAGTTCGGTTTTCGGCATAATTGCTCTTATCTTACTTGAGTTACCGGGTATGCCCCGTCAGGCGACACACTCGACTCGCGGAGTTCTAGTTGAACTTAATTAATTAATTAATATATATTTTTTAAAATGAAGGTCTCAGCCTTTAGCTTAATCGGCGCTAAAAGTTTTTAGCATATGGATCTTTAAGTTGCACAAACTGCCAGTCTTATTTACACGTGCAATATGATGAATTTGACTTCAAATCAAAGCACTGAAATAACTGCTTAACCGAGTACGAGTTCAGTCGTGCGTCCTGCTCTCAGTTTAGACACCGCATTAGATATTCGCACTTCCGTTGACAATATCATGAAAATGATGTATTATAAAACATTTCGCCCATTTTATAAACCCTATGACAAAGTATATTGAGTGTTTATTACATTAGTAAGTATAGTAATATACAGATTAGAAGGTTTCCAAAGTATAAAATTGATAACACTAACACTCGATCACTCAATCAATACGTACGCGTAAAACAGTACACCATGATGCCGAATTTCTGATGAATATCTAAATAATATATTATGTTTCAGGAATCCCGAAGTCGGAATTAATTTGCAATAAACATTTCCGCATGAAACTACAACAATCACCGCAACGTGAAAGTCACGATACAGAATACAGTGCCACCTGCTGTAAGTCAAATATATAAATTGTAAACGCTGTCCACGATTTTGGACTGCCCCTCGTACGTGGTTACCGGTAACAATGGATGCTAAACATGCGCGTATTTTTACATGCGTTTTTAGAGCGTCTCGGGGATCTTTTTTAAGGAGCAACACTCCTATAGTGTTGGCTATTGACCTTGCCACAAATGTCCATCATAATGCAAATCATACTAGCGTTTTATCCAATCACCTAATTCTAATGTCACGTGTTTAACGGTTAACCTATTTTACACAAAAGAGCACGTGGAAAAGCTTGTGATGTGTTTGTGATTATCGGTGAATTGAAATTAATCCTTTAACAAATTTAGAGGAATTTAAATGTTATTGGCAAAAAAAACGGACAGGTCTATTGTGTGATAAAATGTACGTGAAGTAGGCGCTGAACAAGCCATTGTTATGGTCACTGATGCTGCTGTTTCTTACTATGTAAACACTCGTGAAGGAATTGTAGCCGAGCATACGAATCGTTGCTATGTTTCTGTACTGCTAGTAAATTCTCGCTCGAAATGTGCGAGCGCCACTTCGGCATTTTTCCAATTGTGTCAACAATGGTATTGTTGATGTATACATCGTCAGACTTTAACATCGGTATACCGATGAACTTGAACATACTTCCAATCACCGGAAATGGATAATCCACCATATCTCCGTATCGAGTGGTATGAATCGCGCATGGGAAACGCTTTTTTAATTCCTTTGCTAGCTCCAAGTCCTTGACCATTCGTTGCACATCGTGAACGCATGTTTCTCAAACTCATTGTGCTCTAAGCTTATTTCTTTGTTCCGGACGTTAGAGTCGAGCATTGCCCTCGGGTCCCGAACCAAATGTATGACCCTTAGATCATCCGTCCGAAACTTCTCTAATATCGTCTCAATAGATTTCATACCGAGCCCAATAAATTTGTAAACGCGAATAGCCGCAGATTGGCAGCGACAAGAGAGAATATGCAGACACTGTTGAATGCTGCTTGCGTCGATGATTTCGGCCGGAAGTAATCGCTTTTCTTCGAACTCTTTCGATATATTTCCGCCTGACACACAGCGGAAGAAGGCCGCGCTGTCGCGAAACTGCTCTTTCGTCACCGGGAACGCGTAGAAATCGATAGTTCCGATGTCCATATTCTTGTGTTGGCATGCCATAAGATATTGTACCGTATATGCAGCCAAATCAGGGTCTATTTCTGCGGACTGATTTAAATACCTGCAAATATGATCAGAAAAATGTAATTGCGAAACGTGTTCAAATAAAACGGTCTTAAATTCCACTTACCTGTTATGTAACTCTCAGCACTTTGTTTTGTCCCAAAGTATTAGAACACATGTATATAATTACAATTTGGTCGTTATTGTAAACCTGTTTAATTTGTATTCTTCCATAAACTTTATTTTTTATGGTATATATTGGGTTCTGACGGAGTCTCCAAATCTTGTCCGTGCAAGCAAGTTGGGTTCTGCAATTTATTAATCAAATGTATCTAAAATATCCCATTGAGGAACCGGATATTTGCGCCTTTAGAATAGTCTATCTGATTCCTGGAAGGTTCCCGGGTGCTGTGCAAATAACCGACGTGTATAGGAAGATCCGGTGTGCATGTAGGCCAAAATAATCACCGTTTTCAAACCGAGCCCATCTGCGGGTTTGCCAGCTATGCTTTGCTTATTGTTTAGGCGAAGGTGGCAGTCATCGGTTTCGGTAAATCCGGTAAAGCGTGCTATAGTAATGAAGGAAAGCGGATAAAATATGTAAGATATATTTAATATCAACAAAAGCTGTTTGTAAAACAGACCTGCTTCCTCTAGATTAAAAGCAATCTTAAAATATTAAGTTTGGTGAAAATCGGGTGAAAATTGTTGGACATAGCGAGCGGAAACTGCTAAAAATGCCAAGTGTAGATAAATCAAGGGCCATAACTCTGCAGTTCCTGGGGCGATTTGGTTGATCATCAAACCTGGCTAAGGTAATAATTAAGGTCTCAAACATTTTCATCAAGTTTGGTGAAGATCAGATGAAAACTGTTGGACTCGAGAAGTCTGACACGGCTAAAAAGCCAATTTTAGATAATTCAATGGTAATAACTCCACAATTCCTGGTGAGATTTGGGTGATTATATTACTTGGCCCAGATATTATGCCCACAAACATTATCATGAAATTTGGTGAAGGTCGGATGAAACCTGTTTGACTTTTTTAGAGAGCGGACGAAAGTGGTCTACATGTATTCTATACGTAAACTACATATAGATCTACTATGCAGATGTTATTTCACACACCGATCACAAAAGCAAATCTATATCACCATCGTCCAATACTTCACAAGTTATATTTAACGCATTTGCGACAATGAAAACAATTGTTTACAAATACATTATACATGTATTTTATTGTATCTGCTTACTTATGACACAGACCCTACTGCTTATTGCTCTGCTGCCTCTCTGGGGTGGTCAACACACCGATATTGAATATTGCTTAAAAATCACTTTATTTTTGCAAATATTAATAAATGGGAAGTGAATGTAGACTATTAATTTACACGTGTTTAAAACCATGTCATTAATATATATTTTTGTCACGTTATATACATAATACATGCCCACCTTGAAAAAGAACTTTTATTACGGAATATGGCAATATTATTCGCTGACACTCTATTAAGTATCTTGTGATTTGCATGTGTTATTGTTAATATTGACATTAATACTAAATATTATTGTTTTATATAGGTACATGGCTGCTTTACTGTAGAGTAAACACTGAATGAGAAGCATTAAATACGTTTAAAAACTGGATTTACAAATACATTTTTTTTCTTGTACATCGTGATTTTTCATTCCGTGTATTTATTAATTTAGACGTGTTTAAAACCATGTCATAGTTTTTGTTTTATGTAGGTAAATGGCTGCTTTATAGTAAACTTCTTAAATCATATTAAGCAGATTTTTTAAAGTTTCGTGTATATTGTACTGCTTCTGAGCAACTACCGTATGCTACTATAATAATAATAATAATATTAATAATAATTTATTAATAATAATAATATTATTATTATAAATAATAATTAGTATCATTATTATCAGTTAACACTCACCATTCCAGTACTCTCCGTTGTATCCGTTCCACAGACACCGAACGAACGATATGGTCAATGAATTAGTATTAGTATTCGCGACTTGTAGCGGAAATCCATTAAAGGGGTTTAACCGTTTTTTTATCTGCTTTTCTCGTATTCACCCCCTGTACGTCGGTAATCCAAATCGCAGAAGATAAATGAGATTTCAGAGAAAACATGTCGGACAAGTTTTTATTACCATAATTCATTTACAAAAACATATCTTCAAAGTAAGTTTCAATATTTAAAATATCGCACGAAATACAATATTTTGTACGTATAATGCGCTGCATCGTCGAAACCAACGGTATATATTCCGTTACCACTACATTATATCGATCAAGAAGCGTAGCGTATTGAGCGAACGTGGGTTCCGACGATGAATGCGCTGTAACAAACGACTCCTAATGGCAATTAATGGGCCAAATTAGTATGAATTTGGTTGATAATGTAGAAAAATCAGTAAAATTGGCAATATTTTATGTATACAAAAGTACTGATCAAATTAATGTTTTGTAATTATTACTGTACGACCTTACGTGTCAGCCATTCTACTTGGAATATCTGCTCTAAGTGCAAGGGCGTCAGCAATGGGGCGGCAGTCTCCGCCCCAATATTTCGGCAAGTGACCGTTGTATATAATTTCCGCCGCCCCGTCTCTGAAATTTGAAAATCGCGCCTCCTCTGTTGTTTGAGTCTGTCGCCATTCCGCACGGTTAATTAAATGATCATCCATCATGCTAGCCCCTAATCCGTGGCAATCAACGGCGCATATGTCATCAATAATGACACTGATTATGAGCGATGCAGATTAGCGCCTTTATGTTTCTAGAGACCACTTTTAAGGAACACGATGCGTTAAGGTAAGGGTTATAAACAATATATAGAAAACATCTTTGTCGGCAATGTTAAGAGGATTTTAAAACACACTAATGATATTAATAACTATTAAAGCTATAACTAAAATCTAAGAGAACTTCGATTTTCAATAAAATATAAAACATGGCCCATTCTGTTATTGTCATTAAATACTAATGTTCCAAATCAGCCAGCTAAGTTTAATTTTCCTAAACGTTCGTTCGGAAAGAAAAATCCCGAAGAATGCTCATTAATTGGACCCTCAGTGATTTCCGACTTACAACTGGTTGCATTACCGGTATTATCAGTCCGAGGGTCTGGCTTTCCGCTATATTAGCCTGGAGTCGATGCGTTAGGGGAACATTGGAAACAACAAATCTGTAGGCAGCTTCATCTCCACCGGCTTCTCCAACTGGAAGGACACCACATCAGAATTCAAAAAGCATCAGCAAACGGGATGTCATAAGGAAGCCGTCGAGAGACATGTGAACCTGCCGCGCATCACCAAGGACATCGGGGAAACCTTATCGAGCGCACTCTCACAGGAGAAAAAGACTCCGGACACAGCTCATCACCTTTCTACGAAGCGTCCGGTACCTTGTGCGACAGGGGTTGGCATTGCATGCACATAATGAACATGACGGCAATTTCATCCAGCTATTAAGATTACACGGCGGGCGGACTCATCCAAAATACCATGGCTTTAGAAGAAACAAAACAATTAAGGTCACCTTCGCTGACACACAGAACGATATTCAGGCTACAGATGTCATTAACTTATCTGTAGTCGCGAGTCTTCGGCAAACGAGTTGAGACTCTCGATCTTTGGAGAGTTTGTTTTGACAGTATCCTAGTGCAGACTTATATGTTATGTGTTCCATTGTTTCAAATGTTTTATGTATGTTGATATTCTAAAGACGTGTATTATAATATGGATATTTCATATGTTATCAAATAAGATTTGTATGTGCATCTTGATATTGTTTACCAGTTATAAATACGATTTTATTTAAATCATGAATTATGACTGCACCATTACGATATTATTGCATTGATGTAGTTAATGCGTCCAATTGCGTCAAATATGGGAGGTCACAAAATACCGCCCCCTTAACCTACCTCGTCGCCCCAATTTTGAAAAGTTGCCGACGCCCCTGCCTAAGTGTTGTTTAAATGCACACAAAAACACGCATTATATTATTATTTTTGTGGGACAATGTAATGTAAAATGGATAGTAGTTTCATATTTTATTTAAGTGACACATAGTACATACATATAATATCATCAGTTACAGTTATGAACAATGTTAGTAATCAAATATAAAGTAAATTGAGAAAAAGTATTAAGTAAATAATTGCAGTACTACCCAGCCATGCAAATGGCTTATGAGTCACTAATCAGACATGGTTAAGTGTAGTAGTGTTATACATTTCATTTCATGGAATAAATTGTGACACAGTTACAGCATTCGCTTGCGTGAATATAGTTCATTGTTACCTTATTTATGGCACTAGTGTATAATGGTTCATAATAAGCAATTTGAAATTAACTCGTCACACACAGTTTGCTCTCTCGTTTTAAGAAACAGTCGTTAATAAATAAAGCAAATTTATAAATTAATCGCTTATCAGTCATAAGGCGTTTAAGCCTTTCACCATAGTTCATGTGAATTACATCTGGAGTTATCGTGATTATTTGATTGTAAAAGGATAAAGCCAATTTCAAATCTGGAAGTTTTTAACTCGTGGTGGCAGTGGTTATTGAAGAGTACCAAGGGGAAAGTAACCGCTGCGAGGAGTTTGGTTAAAAACGTCCAGGAAAGTGTGTATTTGAAGAACACAACGATACTCAATTGTACTTCCAGTGGCGTGCTCACACTGGGCTGAAAATTGAAAACTAGACCTTTTGAAAACGTGAACAACAAACACACACAACAACAATCTCACCGCGGTAATATTAACCTGATGTGTCATAGACACGGATGCACCTACGACACATGTTTGGACACGGACGAGGGGCGTGACGCAAACAGTATTTTTGCCTTACATATGCATATATTCTACAGTGGAAAAAAAATGTTGAAAGGGCCATAATTCGCCGCTAAAATTGGTAACAGCAGAATTCCCTCCTTAACATTCACCTATACATTACGGTTCCTTTACATACTTTACTACATAAATGGTAATGAACATGGGCGTCTGCAATGGGGAGACAGGAGCGGCGGCCGCCGCCCCAATATTTCGGCAAGTGTCCGTCAGGTATAAATTCCGCCGCCCCTTATCTGAATGGGAAAATCGCACCTCCCATGTTATTTAAAGTCGGTCGCCGTTCCGCGTGGTCAATTAAATTGTCATCAACCATGCCGGCCGCTAATCCGCGGCAATCAACGGCCCATGCGTCATAAATCATTTCATTGATAATTAGCGATGCAGATTAGCGCCTCTATATTTGTAGAGGCCACTTAGTCTACTAAGGAAGACGATGCGTTAAGGAAAGTGTTTGTAAACAATATACAGAAAATATCATTATCGGCAATTTTAAAAAAGGATTTGAAAAAAACCGCTTATTATATATTATATAAAAAAAAGTATTATATCTATATTATAATTATAACTTCTTTTTTTTCAAACAGAATTCATGTCCCATTCTATTATTGTCCTTAAATATGAATGCATCAAATCAGCCAGCTAATTTCAACTTTCCTAAACATTCGTTCGGAAAGAAAACCTAAAACAACGTTAATTCAACCATTAGTGGTTTGAAATTAACAAACGGTTGCATTATGACCAGTCCGAGGATTTGGCATTGTGCTGTACCTTACAATTCTTGATATTGTTTACCAGTTTATAGATACGCTTTTAATCATACAATTATGCCATTGCATCCGTAAAATAAATCAGATATTATATACATGTAGTTTATGCGCCCCAATAAATTCCTTAATACGATCCCTGTAACAGTCTAAAATGCGACAGCATACTAATTGAAATGCAAAGAAAAAATGTAAATCCTGAAGGCCCCCGCCTCGCCGCCCCAATGTTGAAAAGTTGCCGACGCCCCTGGCGTCAATAGATATTTATTTACATTTGTAGCGCTACTGTATAAAAACTACGTATAATGGCAAGTTACTAGATAACCAGGGAAAGATCTAGGATCAAAAAAGGTACAGGGTGCTGCTAAAAAGGAGCAGGGTGGAAAGCCGGACCAGTTTGTTGAAATTTTCTAACAAATCACTATATTCAGTTTTTTTTTAGTCTAATGCTTCTAAATAAGGTTTTTAAGCATAGTCTATTGAATTTTCAAAATTTCTGTGCTGACCAGCCCTGAGGGGCAGCAGGGGGGAACCAAAAAGGAGCAAGGTGCAGCACCCTGCTATTTCCCTCTAGAACTTTCCCTAGATAACCCTACTGCAGTAGTGCTACACTGCACCCCGTTAAGCCTATAGTTGTACTTTTATTACATTCTAAACAATTGCATATTCATATCGTTATCATTGCAATATTTCATTTCTTATTGAAAGAAAACACCAAGATTGCAGAACAAAAACTTTTGGAAGACTATGTTTTTGAAGGTTTTAACAGAAAATTAGAAATACTGAGTGGAGAATTGACAGATGAAATAAAGAAATGATTAAATATCATTCAATGTGTTCAAAACATTGTATTAAAATCCAAGTACTTTTAAAACTTGTTCTCCAGTAGCATGGGTAGATTAAAACAATTACTGCAGACGATTAACACATTAAATGCAAAAGAAAAGCATCAGTTTATAGCCACACTCAACAGGTTTTTATATATTTTATATATATATATATATTGCACCATATTATTGATATGTAACGACACTTAGCCATATTATTGACAGTCTCTCAATAAATATCTGCGATTTCTGATTTTTCTCAATATATTGCATCAATCTTTAATATAGCCCACACACTTCAATTCACCGGTAGTTGTCAATTTCATGCATTGAACATATTATTGACCATTATGGGCCCATTATTACTGCGTGGAATTTTTTTTTCAAATGTTTTAAAACAGCGACGTTGACCCCACCCACCCCATATATTTTTTATATGCAATCTCATGCAACGTCCCGCTATACGTATCTATAAATGGAACTTCATTAAAATAGCTGAATTTGTTCTCGAGTTATTCTAAGTCCAAATTACGTAAACGTCAAAGCGAGGTTGGGTGATATGGGTGGATTGGGAATGGTCATAGGCAACAACTATGTAAGTATCCAAGTGTTGTAGTAAGCGGTGTGGTGCAAGACTAAACTGTAAAATCTAGCACACCAAGAAATAGCCCATTTGTAATATTCCATGTCCAATTGGGACTGGGTGATATTGGTAGATAAGGAATGGTCATAAGCAAAAACGGTGCAAGTATTTAAGTGTAGTAAGCGGTGCTGGTGCTAGACAAAACAGTAAAATCTACCTAACCGTGTACAGACGTTATCACGCACAGACGGACAGTCACTATATGCTTCTTACATCAAGATGCCAGGGGCATAGAAAGATTTTAATTTCGGTTGTGTACCACCAATATATTTTTTTAAATTCATGAACACACAGAACAAAAGCACATTGGTTAGTCAAGTATATGAAAGCATACACAGAATAGAATATTCTTTTTAAACATTGTTCAAGAAAGATCAGTCTAGGGGCTATGACATAACAAACAAACAATTGTTTAGCTGGTTTATTTCTTTACAGTTTTGTACAGTTTAAGACCTTGGTCGCTCCTTCTTGCCTCTGAACAGGGCCCACAGTGACACGTTGGCGACCTTAACGATCTTGAAACGTACACCCGGAATATCACCGACAGCGTGTCCCTTTCTACCGAACCCGGCAACCAAAACCTCGTCGTTTTCCTGAAAATACAGAAGCACCGATTAGTTTCAGTGCAAGAACACAAGTCTTGGAATGTACATATTCTGAACAGTTCGTCAACATAACATGAATTGATATTTTCAAAGTTTTAGTTAAAATAAGTGCATCAAAAGAAGTTTGGGAGAAAACAAAATGTGTACACAGTAAAAATGACAAATTGTTTTTTTGCATGTTCCAAGTTGCTATGCATAAACGTAATAATAAATTGTCCAATATTTATACATAGAGCTCATGTCAAAATGTACGCTACATGAACTTTTCAAAACCCTGAAACATTATTTTACAGCTTAAAATATGCAACATTCCAATAATATAAAGTTAAATATGTTGAATCATGATCAACATTTTGATCTATACAATGCTAAAAAATAACATTAAATATGTTGATCAACATTTTGATCTATACAATGCTAACAAATAAGATGTAAGCAAAAACACATTTCAAAGTTCACAAGGCAAAATATCGAATTTGCATTTTCAAGTCAAACATGAAACTCACTTCAATAAAGTTCAGACAACCATCGTTGGGCACGAAGGCTGTGATTTTCTTGCCGTTCTTGATCAGCTGTACTCTCACACACTTCCTGATAGCCGAGTTAGGCTGCTTGGCCTCAACACCTCTGTAAGCAGAAATTTTGCGCCCATAATTATTTGGGGGACAAAACTGCATCTGTTGTGATAGTATGTTCATAATTTAAAATGGGTTTAAATACCAAAGCTTTGTTTCGAAAAAGGGAGGCTTTTACCTATTGAAACAAATAGGTCATGAGAAATTGAACTGAAATTAGATATTTATTTTATATCATAATTGTTACGCATAATATATGTATTTTGCAGTCTGTAAACAGACAAATACTGATTACTTGCAAGTAACGTGACAAAAATGGAACAAGTTTTTGTGTAATAAAACGAACTTATTATTTTATTGACAGTTCTTGTGTGAAAAAAAGCTCCAGTGCTATTCCCAAGTCAAAGAACAGTTAAGACATCAATGGAAATAATTCAAATTAAAATATTATTTCAAAAGATGCCTTTGTTCACACCACAAGCTACTTACACTTTCTCAAGAACAATGCCCTTGGCATGCGATGATCCCTGGAAAGGTTTCACCCAGCGAGAGGGCAAGTGAGCCTTCTTGTAGCTCTTGTCATGCCACCTCTGTTCACGTCTGTGGTCCACAAACTTACGAGCAGTACGGATACCACGTGGCTTACCTGAAAATAAATGCACAAATTACTACCTGTATTGTCAAAATAGTCAAGAAAAACTATCTATTTCTTTGGAAACAGATCAAACAGTTTAAAATATGCATGCTTATCACTGATTCATGAAATTGTAATAAAAATGTTTGTCAATAAATTTTAAATAACAATGACCAATTTAACCAAAAGAGTTTTCTACAAGAAAATTCTATTTTACTGGCACGTGTGCGACCTGCACTTGAACTCACAGGCCCTTGGTTGTTTAACAAACAAAAGAAATTAGTCCTATATATGTATATAAATATAAAGGTAGCTCCAGGGATGGAAATTAACAGTTGCCTGAGGCGAGTAGGTTTCACGTTGGGCGATTCTATTTCAAAAGCCGGTAGTCCGCCCGGGCGACTAGCTTATTCACTCGAGCTGCCCTCGATAATTGTGAGGTATTAATAATTTCATTCACCGCTCTGGCATAAATTGGTCCCAGCCAACTAAATGGCGTCTTACCAAAATGGCTGCGCCCATGTTACACAATTGTTAATAATAATGTGGCAATTATACCCAGCGTCTCATGCCCAGAAGGGCAAATCACAGCCAAAAATAAAAGAAAGTACAATAGAGAATACGAACAATCGAAACGAAAACGCGAATTTCAACTAGGTTGGTAAGAAAATTGAAACAGCGCTAACGGCATGCAGTTTAAGTAACTGCCAAAAACTTTAATGTAAAAATATATAATACAGATTAAAATATGAACTGGGCTCTGGGCTTGTAATTTTCTAGCTGGGCAACCAAATATCAGGAGATGGTTGCCTGTCTGGGCAACCAACCAATTAAAGTTAGTTTCCATCGTTGAGCTCACTTGCAATTTTCTATCATAAGGGAAGTCAAAATCATGTGTTGTCCCAAAAATCTACAAAGTCATGACAATGTATTCATTCGGACCAGGTACTTCTTCAGTGGGTTTTTAGGGCCAATTTGGGGCCGAATTCCATTCTCCTGCTGAAATAGTACTATATTTTTCGCCTATATTTACCTTAAAATTCCCCTCAGAATGTAGGCTTTATTTTTTTTTAAATATTTGACCGAAATCGAACAAAAATTGACTAAGA
The DNA here is from genome assembly GCA_027627225.1 of Congeria kusceri. Classification (NCBI taxonomy): domain Eukaryota; kingdom Metazoa; phylum Mollusca; class Bivalvia; order Myida; family Dreissenidae; genus Congeria; species Congeria kusceri. Next base: position 21,741,315 of record CM051035.1, read on the forward strand.
TGGAGGAATTTTCGTAAACAATCCCAGCCATTTTTTTTTTATCAAATAAAGTTTGTGCATAATCTAAGTTATCATTTATAGCAAAACAATTGAATGTTTTACAACAAAGTGAAATAACAAAAAATGTAACAATAATTTTCACAAAAGCAATTTCCCTTTTTCTGTAAAATTCCCCTTCTGAAGGGCCCCGCCACCTTTTCCCCAAAGGCAAAAATAAACACTGTTCTTAATACTAATTGACTAAACTTTGCATTTGTTAAACAACCAAGAGCCTATGCTTGAAGTTAACTCAGACTAGTACAATAAGCAGTAAGCTTGCAGCATACATGCCATACGTCCCGGTCTCACCGGGATAGTCCCGGTTTCACAAGGTCTGTCCCGGCGAGACGCATTTTGTCCCAGTCAATCACAAAAATCAATGTTAGTGTACCATAAAACTTACATTGGGCCAACAATTAACTTCAGATCATTAATCCCTTTATCGGTCCCTATGACAACAATACCCGCTAGCCGTGTGTCAAAAAGGAGCAGTAATGATAACCCATTAGCGATTTATTGATCGTTTGTCACACTGTCGCTGGATGGGGGTCATATATCCGCCGTCGCTGATTGTTGCATTGTTTCGGAATAAAAATGGAACTGTGTTGTTATTTTTATTTTAAATAGAATAGGTGTAATCACATAATTAGTTTGGTAACATTTGAAGGTAAGTATGAAAATAAATTGAGAACTTTTCGAGAATTAAAGATGCAAAAACAATCACTACTTTCTTTAAATTCGTATTGTTCACATCGCAAAATTTGATGCAGTTAATGACACAGTGTATTGTGGAACGTAGCCCAGGTATGTCTGCTGGAGTAGTCTCTCTTGTAAACGCATTTGTTTATTTGACAATCAGTGTTTATATTTGCATGTTTCGTGTAATTTCTTTGATGTCATAATTAAAAATACATGATATCATTTATATTATTGAATAAATATGATGAAAATATGTGCGTGTGTATGTTTGTGTTATTTATTTTGGGTGTTTATTGTTTGAACTATACCTATATAGACCACGAAACGCAATAGGACCTAGGTTAGATACGATAAACTATTATTATTACTCGTTTTATTTCGGACAAAATGACATTAATGTGTCCCCGTCAAATGTCCTGGCGATTTTTGGCAATGTCCCATTTTGGCCTGAAAAACTTATGGCACGTATGGCTTGCAGCAACAAAATGAACTTTCCTAAGCATTAACAATTATGAGTATGAAATTAAAATGTCTGAGTTTTAAACAACGTGCTGAATGAAATTCGGACATGAAATTTAAAGCCTTATTTTGAAGGGTATATAAACTGGTTTCAATGCAATGTCACATTAAAACACGAGATGGAATACTAATTTTGCAAAAATAAACATTCATTTTAGGCATTTAGACCCTGAAGATGATGAAAAATCTTAATTTATTTCCACCACGTGAGACGCTACTCACCCATGTTGGGATTTCGTCGGAAAGGACGAAGTAACGAAAGTTCACGCGAGATTTCAGAACGCTACCGAACCGCGGCAATAGGCTACACTACACTAATATAATTACATTATGAAATTAGTTTTAAAAGCGAATGGGATAATAGTCAATTTTTTTATTGATGCAAAAAAACGTATTATAAGGCGTAAAAATATGTTTGTTTCAGGTTACCCGACCGACCCTAAAATACGCCCCGACCCTAGAACAGTGTATCGAGTTTGTCAGAAATTTTTTTTTATTCCCTTTTTTTTTCAATAATTAAATTAAATTTGGTTGGATAATAAGTGTTTTGTTTTGATAGCATCCACTTCAAAACAATGTTTTAGGATATTACTGGTATGTTTTGAATATTTATTCAGTTTTAGCATCTTCAAGTTGACCATTTACGAAGTAATAAAAAAATCCCAACCTGCCTAATTTGTGGGGGCATGTAACCTGAAACAAACATATTTTGTACGCCCAAATTGAAAACAAATAACTTACTTGACATACACCAATATACGTTTAATTATCAGCCACGTAGGCACTCGCCACCAGAACACGTGCACTCAGCCACTAGAACACATGAGCACTCAGCCACTACAAAAACATGAGCACTCAGACACTAGAACACATGAGCACTCAGCTATTGAACACATGAGCACTCAGCCACTTGAACACATGAGCACTCGGCCACTAGAACACATGAGCACTCGGCCACTAGAACACATTAGCGCTCAAACACTAGAACACATGAGCGCTCAGTCACTATAACACATTAGCAATCATCCACTAGAACACATGAGCGCACAGACACTCAAATACATGAGCATTCAGCTACTAGAACACATAAGTGATCAAACCCTAGAACAATCACCAATAGAACACATTAGCACTCATACACTAATTCACACTACCACACATACACTAGAACACATGAGCATCCAACCACTAGAACACGAGCACTCAAACACTCAACCACTAGAACACAAGCACTCAACCACTAGGACGCATGAGCACCCAGACACTAGGACGCATGAGCACTCAGACACTAAAACACATCAGCACTAGAACACAAGCACACAGACACTAAAACACATGGGAAATCAGGCACTAGAAGACACGAGCACACCGACACTAGAACACATGTACACTCAACCACTAGATCTCTCAGTGACTAGGAACCATGAGCACTCGGGGACTGCAACATGAGCACTCAGACACTACAATGCACTAACACATACATACACTAGAAGACATGAGCAATCTGCCACTAGAACATATGGGCATTGAGCATATAGAACACATAAAACACTAGAAAAATTTTATATTCACTATTCAGTTAAAGGCTTCAGAAAATGAAATAATTATGTTCACAAAATGCTTTTATTAAGTGCATTATGCATGCACATTTATGACAAATCATGAAATGGATAATATTAAAGGCATAATAAAATATGTTAATGTTCTAGGGAAAGATCTAGGATAAAAAAAAAAGGTACAGGGTACTGCTAAAAGGGAAAAGGGTGGAAAGCCGAACCAGTTTGTTGACATATTCTAATATTTTGTTTAATGTAGGGTTGATAGGAGTTTAATGCGTCTGTTAAACGTTTTTAAGCATTGCCTATTCGTTTGCCAATGAATATTTGAAAAAATATATTAAATTTCAAAGGATATTATTCAACATTTCTGTGTTGACCAGCCCAGAGGGGCAGCAGGGGGGAACCAAAAAGGAGCAGGGTGCTGCGCCCTGTTATTTTGCCGTAGATCTTTCCCTATATGTTCTTTACATTATTATTTTCTAAATTTAAGTTGAAAGAAACCAATTAACAAACATATATTAACTAAAGATAATAAAATTATTACTGGTATATATGAAAGATAGTAAAATCTTTTCATTTGTTTAATAATAAATTGTAACGATAGAACCCATAATTTTGTAAATATAGTGAATATGCAGGACCTCATTTGTACGTCATTTTCTATAACGAAGTTATGTAAGCTTTTGTCATGAACCATGTTTATGTTAAAAACGTACGATTTTGTATAAGATATCGGTATGTATATTACTTATTGTGTTAAAATATAAGATTTGAAATTTATTTCATTTTTTTTTCGTTCAGAAATAAGAAAGTTAGTATTGTGTTATTTTGGAAATTGTTGTCAAGGCAAATACTTTTTAGCTGATGGGCCTCTTATTGTACATCCACATTCGATCAGGTGATAGGTAAATGTAAAGCTTTCATTGGATAATTTACATTGTGCTCAGTTTTTCAACCCGTGGTAAGCATGTATCACGCTGTCACGCAAACTTGTAGCATTGTGCATTGCGGACAGAGGAAACGACTAATAAAGGACAGTACATTGACTGGGACTGTTGATTTGTTTAAAAGGCATAAGGGTAAGTGATTTTATTATTTAATGTATTTGTTTGATATTCTGTCAAGCAAGTTTTATAAATTGAAATTAAATTGTTGCTTTTTAGTTGACTGTTTCTGAGTAAGACAAGTTTAAACATTTTCTGTATACATTTTTGTTTTAAATAAACTCGCAGTTTTGTGACTGAAATTAATGTTGCAAGAAAATTGAAATTTCTTCTAGTAACCTTTTTATGGGCGGAACTGTATAGCTTTTTAGTTACATTTGTCAATAGTTTGTACACTTGCCACGTGTGTTGGATTGATGTGTACTATTTGTTAATTTACAGCTGTGTATTTACAAGTATAATTAATTAAAATTAAAACGTACATGCAACTTAATATATTGTGTTTGAATATTAAATTTATGTTTACTTGTGTAATAAGTAGTAATAAAGTATGTGTATTAATTATATTGATCCAGGCAGATAGTAATAATGTATCGGTAGGGTATGAGGATGTGTGTATCACAAAGTGTTGCATAAATTTATGCATTCAATAGCATTTATATATTGTATAATAACCTCAGAGGGCATTGTAGCTTATATGTTATCACTTGATACGACAGTCTTTTATGGCCACGTATTAAATAAATGGTACATGTACATTGTATATTTTAGCCGTTCCTGCTTGGAGATACGTAGACAGTACAGACTACAGGTCGAGAACGCACAGGGCGTCATACTCGTTGACATAGTCTACGTCATCTTGTAATTGTGATCGGGCACAGCGTCTCGACTAAGGAGCCGTTTTAGCACCGGTATACAGCCGGTCACGTGATTCAACGTTGAATCTACACTTCCGGGCTATGGTCAGCTCGGGCTGATACTACATTTCCGGGCTATGTTCAGCTCGGGTTGATACTACATTTCCAGGCTATGTTCAGCTAGGCTTGATACTACACTTCCGGGCTACGTTCCGCTCGGCTTGATACTCAACTTCCGTGCTATGTTCAGCTCGGGTTGATGCTACACTTCCGGGCGTCGTTCAGCTCGGATTACTACTTTGCTGGATCAACTCAGTTCCGGGCATATGGTTCCGGATACTACAGTCACTGACGGCTGGGCATCTGGTCCGGGTCGTGACCACTACTTCTACTAATCCACAACACCATATACAGATAAATGTTGGAGACATCGGACTGTTCATAAGTGGCCACTAACACTAATATAATAATATTTTATTTGTAATTATTCATATATTATTATACATATGTTGTAAATAAAATTTTGTTAATAGTGTTCTTGTTTGCATATTGGTTCTTAAGGAGTTATGGTCCTTGATTGTCATCACTCGTCCTTGGTGAATGTTACATAATATACATTTAATGGGATAAAATAATTTATGAATTTCAAATAAACATATTTGAATGTAAGTGGTTAATAACAAAAAACAAGAAACACACCGTACTGTCCCTGAAGCTCTGAATACGTGGGCTATTAAGTCCACTACACTCCATTCAAAGTCATTATACATATGAACACATTGTTATTACCAGAGCTTTCCTAGTAAACTTTACAAGGTAGTTAAATTTAAGAAAAAACACAAATAGCAACCATGAACAAAAATATTCACACGATCAGATTTATATTATGAGCTGTATTTTCGTGAGTTTAAAATCCAAGTTCAACACGTAGTTTAGTTAGAAGGCACAACACAACAACATAAAATATATACAGGTCAAAAATACATAATTAATTTCAAAATATTTACAGAAAAATGTTTTTGGTGATGTCCAATTCTACTTATATTTATTAAGTTTCAAAAAAAACTTTAAAAAATTATTCATTTCAACATCAGAAGAACAAGAATTATTAAATGTACATATAAATGGTATTTAAATAGCACTTTCTTATTATAATATAATCTGACTGTGCAATGAACTAAACAAAATAAACAAAACACAACATGCGAATAAAATATATTACAAAACAACATACAAGAAACTGAGCTGCATGTCAAGTTGCATCCAATGTAGACATACAGGTAGATGAAAATGTAAAAACAGATTACAATGGTGTGACTTACATCTTTTAGTAACCCACACGTTAAATGTATTAATACAGTGTACTCGCTCTATACCGAACACTGACAGGACCAGTCGAAATGTGCGGTTTTCAGGGAGTTCTGGACGAATGATCGGACCAGACACGGGGATGTTTTTTGTGCGAAAACAGAAAAACTAGTCCCAAACCAGATCGTGTACATGCATTTCCAAAACGACATTTCTCCAGCGCAGCATTTTAATCCCACTGAAGAACAGTGGAATTAAAAGAAGAAAAATACCAATATTCTCAATTTTTATAATTGGATTTTCTGTCAAAGAAATACATTGTTCGAAGAAACAAAGCGATGTACCGCTCCTGCTGTTCGATATTTGGAATACAGAGGTTCCGGTATACCGAGGGTTTTCGCACATTTAACATATAGGCAAAAAACGGGACTGGAGCATCTGTTTGGTTTTTAGAGAGTTCGGTTTTAAGGGAGTACACTGTAATCTCAATAACATTGCTTTACATATATTTCTATGTTTGCATATGTTGAAATATCAGAAACGGAATTCACAGACAGCTGCCGACATGTAACATAGTAACCATTTAAATAAAATAAAATAAAAGGCAGAATACGGTAATTCATATTCCAGATCAAATAAAATCAATCCAAGGCTTATACATGTAAATGTTCTGGGCTGGTATTTATAAAAAATCTTAAGTCATAAACTCAGAAAAATATTAAAATTCTCAAATTTTATAATTTGATTTTCTGTCAAAGAAATACATTATTTGAAGATTTTGACACAAAAGTGGCAATATAATTTAAAATGTGATACCCAGTAACATATATATTTAGTATATGTCATGCACATGGTCTAAATCACAGTATTTCAAATAAAAATTAAAATTTTGATATATTTTCCACTTCAGTTAAGAATGGCTTAAGAATCTTTATAAATATGGGCCCTGGACACCAATCAGGCTTGGAGACTATGTCTCTTAATTGAGAAACCATATTTCATCATATTCAAACAGATCATGTTAAGCCTGCGACCTTAATTACCGGTAATAGGACAACTGCATAAACAAGGTTGTATCGAGGCACAATTTGAGTATTTATACAGTAAACAGTGTGAATTTATGTGATGTATTTTTTTTTTTTTCTGAAATCACAAATCAACTTGAATAACACTATTTGCATTCAGATAAAATCAAACAACGTTAACAGTTGGAGAGTGTTGGTATCATGCCTACCTGCTATACGGCATCAATTTTAATGTATTATTAAAAGTTTTGAACTCCTTCATTTTTATATAAGTCTACAATTGATATATAAGTTATTGAATTAGGTATTTTTGTTTGTCGAAAATTATAAATCAGTTTTAATACCTATGTCCATTTAGACACAATAATACAATGATAAAAGTCCGACAAAGTTCGTATCATGCCTACTCTCTGTAAGGCATAAGTTTTAATGTATTATTTAAGTTATGATTTTGTTCATTTCAATGTTAGGAGCATTCGCATGAAGTGTAGGAAAAAGCCTAGAAATGCCTCTGTTAACAAAACAATGAAGAATAAACAATGCCAACTGCAAACACAACAAACAACAACACTTACAACATCAACAATTGTCGAAGCAAAAACAACATAAAATAATTCTTGAACTAAGTTTAAATGCCAACGACACTACATCCCAGCTACAAAAATGGCAAGAGATTCAGCATGATCTATAGATCACCAGGTTTCATGTTGCTTTTTTGAGAAGACTAGCCCATTCAGGGCAGTTACTTAGTAAAATCACTAGCCTGAAAAAAAACTTTTACCAGCCTAGTCTTGCAATAGAGCACTATGAAAAAGCAACAACAAAATATACACTGAATTATGTTGTCTTTGAAAGTCTTCAAGCATCAATTTATTCTTTTAACATTGGTGATGTAAATGTTATATCTCTATTTGGTTAACTTTTATCACAGTGCGCTCCAGGTATACTATAACTGCTATTTCTTATTTGTAATACTTTGATCAGAATTGTTCCTAACATTGTGCCATGGTAATTTGCTCAAACAAAGCCAGATTGGGCTAGTGTCTACACATTTCCAATAGCCTTAACGTAGCAGTCCAGAATATGTTAACATTAAACTTTGCAGAAATCGTTTCTAATGGACATCTTACTGACCAAAATACCAAACAAGAGGGCCATGATGGCCCTAGGTCGCTCACCTGAGTTTAAGGCATAATGGCTAATAACAAGAGGGCAGTGGCACTAAACGCCTTACCTGAGTATAAAGATCTGGGCCTTGCAATTTCAAATATTTTTTTAGTCTATATAAACCATGTGACCCACAGGGCATGGCCATCTTGTACCCCAGGGGCATAATTTGAACAATATTTTGCTATTTAAATGTGTATAAACCATGTGACCCCCAGGGGGTGGCCAATTTTAACCCCAGGGACATCATTTGAACAATCTTTGTAGATGACCACTCCACAATGTTTTACGCAAAATATACAACCTCTGGGCCTTACGGTTTCAACAAGGAAGATTTTTAAGGCCCACTTGCCATATAAGTCTATATAAATCATGTGACGCCCCGGGTCATGGCCACTTTTTACCCCAGGGGCATAACTTGAAAATCTTTGTAGAGGACCACTATACAATGTTACATATCACATACAAAAAAACTGCGATTTAGGAGATTTTAAAGTAATTTGGCTATTCAAGTCTATATAAACAATGTGACTACCAGGGCAAGGCCAGTTTTGACCAATGGGACATAATTTGAACAATCTCTGCAGAGGACCATTATAAAATGTCACATACCACATATGAAACCTCTAGGCCTTGCAGTTTCAGAGGAGAAGATTTTTAAAGTCATCTTGCTATTTAAGTTAATATCAACCATGTGAGCCCTGGGGTGTGGCCAGTTTTGACCCCAGGGGCATCATTTGAGCAGTCTTTGTAGAAAATCACTATACAATGTTACATACCAAATATGAAACCTCTGGGCCTTGCAGTTTCAGAGATTTTTAAAGCCATTTTGCTACTTAAGTCTATATAAACCTGGTGACTCCTAGGGTGTGCCCAGTTATGACCCCAGGGGCATCATTTGAACAATCTTTATACACTGTTTCCAACCAAATATGCAACCTCTGGGTCTTGTGGTTTCAGAGGAGAAGTTTTTTTAAAGTCATTTTGCTATTTACATTTATATTAACCATGTGAGCCTTGTGGTGTGGACAGTTTTGACCCCAGGGGCATCAATTGAACAATCTTCATAAAGGACCACTATACAATGTTATATACCAAATATGAAACCTCTGGGCCTTGCGGTTTCAGAGGAGATTTTTAAAGTCATTTTGCTATATAAGTCTATATAAACCATGTGACCCCTGGGGCGTGGACAGTTTTGACCCCAGGGGTATCATTTGAACAATCTTAGTAGAGGACCACTACAGGATGTCACAAAAGTTGTTCTTCTGAGAAGAGGTCCTTGGGTGGAGGCTGCCAACAAAGCATTGAGAACTTACATGGACAGACATGATCTGTGTGTAGTTTTGTGTGTGCTGCACACATTTAATTAAACTGTACAAATGAAAGGTTTAAAGTAGATGACTAGACTTTAGGCTCTATGCTACATGTTTCTGTACATGCTGGTGAACAGACTGCAGTTTCATATTTGGCATTTCATTATTAAATTAGAAATTTACACTTCGCCTGTAAACAAATTCAATGTAGTAGATCTAAAGTGAAAATATATAAGACGGTCTTATATACTAAGACTGATTGACTACATTTCTTACACATTTCCTAACATTACATCCAGCTAATTTACTTACACAACAACATGACTGACCATGCTGGTGGGTAACATTTTTTATGCATTTCAATGGTCATCTCCAACAATTCTCTAAAGCACCCTCACAACAATCTGTAACTTGCTAGCTGGTTTTATTAGATCTAAAAATAGCACACTGTATACACCTGGCTGGAATGTCGTCTGCTGTGTTGATTTTTGAGTGTTGGAGGCTTATAGAATTTATAGTGCTGCAGTATAAACAATGTGACCCCCGGGGTGGAGTCAGTTTTGACCCCAGGAGCATAATTTGAACAATCTTTGTACAGGACCACTACACAATGTTACTTACCAAATATAAAACCTTTGGGCCTTGCGGATTCAGAGGAGAAGATTTTACAAGTCATTATGCAATGTTACCAATCGAATATGAAACCTCTAGGCCTTGCGGTTTCAGAGGAGAAGATTTTTAAAGTCATTTGGCTATTTAAGTCTGTATAAACCATGTGACCCCCGGATTGTGGCCAGTTTTGACCCCAGGGGCATCATTTCAACACTCTTTGTAGAGGACCACTATGCAATGCTACATACCATATATGAAACCTCTTGGCCTTGGGCTTTCAGAGGAGAAGATTTTTAAAGTCATTTTGCTATTTAAGTCTATATAACCCATGTGACCCCTGGGGTTTGGCCAGCTTTGACCCCAGGGGCATCATTTGAACAATCTTTGCAGAGGACCACTATACAATGTTACATACCAAATATGAAACCTCTAGGCCTTGCGGTTTCAGAGGAGAAGATTTTTAAAGTCATATTGCTATATAAGTCTATATAAACCATGTGACCCATGAGGCGTGGCCACTTTTGACCACAATGGCATCATTTGAACAATCTTAGTAGAGGACCACTAGAGGATGTCACACATCAAATATGAAATCCCTAAGCCTTGCGGTTTCATAGGAGATTTTTAAAGTTTTCAATTTTTAAATCTATTTTTAGCTCTGGTGACCTACATATGCAGCGGATCGGAAAGATTTGAATAACTTCGAAAGAGGTCCACCCAAGGATCATTCCTGTGAAGTTTGGTGAAAATCTGCCAAGCGGTTTAGGGGGAGATGTTGTTTGAATGAAAAGTTGACGAAGCACGAACGCACGCACACACGACGGACAACGGGCGATCACAAAAGCTCACCATGAGCACTTTGTGCTCAGGTGAGCTAAAAAACGCATTGAAATCGGTAAAATTATAACATTTTGGTAACTTTTTATTGTGTAGTTATCAAAACAAGAGGGCCAAATGGCCCTGGGTCGCTCATGAGTTTTATTAGTTGAACAATTTTCCATGTGTTAGATTTTTATACGGATATGGAGATACTGATACAGACTGATGGAAATGCGGCCTTAATCATCATGCATGGTTTGAAAATCTTAAGTGACAACAGACATTCAAAATTTTGAAGTACATATTGAAACTGAAGCTTTTTCTTCAATTTGACCTAGTGACCTAGTTTTTGACCAAACATGACCCATATTCGAACTTGGTCGAGATACCATTGGGACAAATGTTCTGACCAAGTTTCATGACGATTGGGCAAATAATGTTACTTCTAGTGTTAACAAGCTTTTTCTTCAATTTGACCTAGTGACCTAGTTTTTATACCCAACATGACCCCTATTCGAACTCAGCCGAGATATCATTAAGACAAAAGTTCTGACCATGTTTCATGAAGATTGGGCAAAAAATGTGACTTCTACAGTGTTAACAAGCATTTTCTTCAATTTGAAATAGTGACCTAGTTTTTGACCCCACATGACCCAGATTCAAACTCGGTCGAGATATCATTAAGACAAATGTTCTGACAAAGTTTCATGAAGATTGGGCAAACAAATGTGACTTCTAGAGTGTTACCAAGCTTTTTCTTCAATTTGACCTAGTGACCTAGTTTTTGGCCCCACATGACCCAGATTCGAACTCGGCCAAGATATCATTGGGACAAATGTTCTGACCAAGTTTCATGAAGATTGGGCAAAAAATGTGACTTCTAAAGTGTCAACTTTTTCTTCAATTTGACTAACTGACCTAGTTTTTCACCCCACATGACCCAGATTCGAACTTTACCGAGATATCATTAAGACAAATGTTCTGACCAAGTTTCATGACGATTGGGCAAAAATGTGACTTCTAGAGTGTTAACAAGCTTTTTCTTCAATTTGACCTAGTGACCTAGTTTTTGACCCCACATGACCCAGATTCAAACTTGGCCGAGATATCATTGGGACAAATGTTCTGACCAAGTTTCATGAAGATTGGGCAAAAAATGTGACTTCTAGAGTACTCACGAGCTTTTCCTATAGCCATATAAGGAAAACTGCTCCCCCCCCCGGCGGCCATGTTTTTCAACCATTTATGAACCCGGGCCGAGGTATTACCAAAACAAAGGTTCTGAGCAAGTTTCATGTTGATTGGGCAAAACAATTGACTTCTAGAGTGTTCACAAGCTTTTCGTATAGCCATATAAGGTAAACTGACCCCCCCCCCCCCCCAGGCGGCCGTGTTTTTTAATGGACCAGAACCATTTTTGAACCTGGCCAATTTAGCATAAGAACAAATGTTCTGAGCAAGTTTCATGTTGATTACGCAAAAAATGTGACTTCTAGAGTGTTCACAAGCTTTTTCTATAGCCATATAAGGAAAACTGCCCCGACCCCTGGCGGCCATGTTTTTCAATGGAGCGGAACCATTTTTGAACTCGGCCGAGATACCATAAGAACAAAGGTTCTGAGCAACTTTTATGTTGATTGGGCAAAAATTGTGGCTTCTAGAGTGTTCACAAGCTTTTTCTATAGCCATATAAGGAAAACTGTCCCGCCCCCTGGCGGCCATAATTTCAACAGATCGGAACCATTTTCGAACTCTTCCAAGATATTAGAACAAATGTTCTGAGCAAGTTTCATGTTGATTGGGCAAAAAATGTAATTTCTAGACAGTTCACAAGCTTTTTCTTCAATTTGACCTAATGACCTAGTTTTTGATCCCACATGACCCAGTTTTGAACTCGGCCGAGATATCATTTTCACAAATGTTCTGAAAAAGTTTCATGAAGATAGGGCAACAAATGTAGCCTCTAGAGTGTTCACAAGATAAATGTTGACGACGAACGATTCATAACGCACGACGGACGACGAACAAAAAGCGATCAAAAAAGCTCACCAGGAGCACGTTGTGCTCAGGTGAGCTAAAACACATTGAAATCGGTAAAATAATAACGTTTTGGTAACTTTTTATTGTGTTAGTACCAAGCGTTTTCGAACATAGACATACTAAAATGCCTTTCGTAAATAAGGAACAGTTTTCACTCAAATAAACATCATTAACCTTCATTAGAACTAATGACAATTTAAGATGTATTGAACTATATTCTATGGACTGTGGCTTTAAATCGTATGCAGTATAGTGTGGGGCTTTGGGCTCGTCGGTAAGGGCTGGATCACTTCTTGACAGGCCCCAGGGAGGCAGACAGTTCCTTCAGCATGGCCTCCATGTCATCGAAGGCAAGCGCCACACTCTCTCGTAATGCTGTCCTAGGCTCTGTAAAGTGTAATAAAAATAATACCATGTGGCGTGGCGTGGGAAAATGCGGCTTAATGCATCTGTGTAAAGTGTAATCCCGGATGAGCCTGTGCAGTCATCACACGCTACTCCAGGACGACACTTCCGCGTTTATGGTATTTTCTGTTTCACGGAAGTCTCTTCTAAACATAAATCCACTGTTGGCGGAACATGTCGTCCCAGATTTGCCTGTGCAGACTGCACAGGCTAATAGAGGACAACACTTTACGCACATGCAGTAAGCCTGGTTTTCCCACGACACGCCACCTATTAGTTTTACCAAGAATTTTAAAACAGATATGTTCAGTGGATTAGTATACAACAAGTTTTTTTTCCAATCAAGAATTTACACCATTTTTTTGTTTTCTACCAAGGATTTACAAAGCTGCTTGATTTTTTAAACAAGAATTTACATATATTTGCTTTCAAAATAGATTTTTCATTACCAAGAATGTAGATACAATCAATTAATATGCTCAAAGCAATGAGTAGAAATTTATGTTCAGTATTAATTTTTTTATACATGTTTTCATATAAAACAAATTATGAGGATACCATTTCTGACAAGAATTTAGATTCTGACATTAGCAAGGAAGACTGTATTTTTAAAGGGACCTGTTCACAGATTGACGAATTGACAATTTTCAAACTTTTTTTCATAGATCACAAAAAGAAAAATACATTACTATAAACGTGTGAAATAACACTACTCACAAAGAGATATATTGTAAATATAGAACAAGAGCTGTCGGAGGACAGCGCGCTCGACTTTTCTTATGCTTGTCAGAGTTTCTGGCAATTTCGTAAAACAAACTGTATAGTTGGGGCCAATTAAATAATTTCTTTCTCGAGTTACTGAGTGGAACCATTTTTCTAAATTTCAAAACAGTGACCTTGACCTTGACCCAACTAACCCCATATGCAATCCCATGCAACGTCTCGTTATACAGTATCTATAAACTGAATGTTATTAAAATATTCCAATTTGTTCTCGAGTTATAAAGCAGAAGATTTTTTACTGTTTTTAGTAACATTGACCTTAACCTTGACCCCACCCAACCTACCACGAATGCAATCCTGAGTATAGTGTTGCTTTAGGGTATTTATGTATGAAGACTGATTCCCATGTTAAAGAGTGGAAATTTAAAGTCATTCCACCCACTTAAATTTTTTTCAGTGTAAAAAGGCCCATAATTTTAACGAATTTACAACTAGCGTTATCAAAATTGGCACGAGTTCATTTTAATATAGGGAACAAGTGTTATAAGTTTGAATGAAATCCATCAAGCCATTCCTGAGAAACCAGCTTACCGAGAAACTTAAACCTGTTCATATAGCTTATATATCAAATTTCTGTGTGTAAAAAGGCCCATAATTTTATTAATTTCAAGCTAGAGATATCAAAATTGGCATATGAGTTCATTTTAATATAGGGAATAAGTGTTCTAAGTTTGAATGAAATCCCTCAAGCAATTCCTGAGAAACCAGCTTACCGAAACACTTTAACCTGTCCATATAGCTTATATGTAAAATGTCTAAGTGCAAAAAGGCCCATTCTTTGACAAATTTCAAACTAGAGTTATCAAAATTGGCCTTTGAGTTAATTTTAATATAGGGAATAAGTGTTTTTGAATGAAATCCCTCAAGCCATTCCTGAGAAACCAGCTTACCGAAAAACTTTAACCTGTCCATATAGCTTAGATGCAAAATTTCAAAGTGTAAAATTGCCCATAATTCTGACAAATTTCGAACTATAGTTACCAAACTAGGCCTATAGGTTCATTTTAATGTGGAAAAAATGTTTTAAGTTTGAATGAAATCCCTCAAGCCATTCCTGAGAAACTAGCTTACAGAAAAACTTTAACCTAGTTCAAACGCCAACGCCAATGCCGACACCGACGCACGTAGAATAGCTTGCCTTTTCTTCAAAAAGTCGAGCTAATAATCGGCAATTGAAATGGAGAAAATCATAAAGCGTTAGTAATGCTTTTCATTGGTATTTTGGAAAACGTGTATCACTTACATAGCATCAAAAATTAACTACCATGATTGTAAGTCAGAATGGCCAATTGGTTGGCGCAACAGATTTTTGAACCCGGCATTCATAGGTTCGGGTCCAGTGAAGGCACATTTAAAAAAAAAAAAAAAAAATTCTTTATAAATTTTTTGTTTTTGCCTAGTCCAACTGCCTTAGTTTTTGCAGTAAAGACATTCAATGACATTTTTCAAAAATACGAAAATCTGTGAGCAAGTTCCTTTAATAAGGTGACAAAAAGTTATATTTGAATAGCAAACTATCCATGTAACTAACAGTCATGAAAATATTCAGTTACAACTGAAAAAAGCAGTGTTTTTTTTACATGCAAATGCCACTTTCCTTAACACTCAAATAAATGAAGAACCTGCAAAAACAACAATAAAATATGTCCTACTGATGTTGATTGGTTGTGGAGTAGTCAAGGAGACACGAGGGTATTCCACACATTCCACTTTTAAAACATGATTGCCAACTGAAACGACAAGATACATGTATTTACATCACATGCACAACCAGTGAAGAAATGAAAAGAATGAAAACTGATTATAAATTTCAAACAATACAAATATTTTCTGTGACATTTCAACATCAAAAGTGTGTTAACTGTATATTTATTTTATCAAATTTACTGTAATTACCCTTAGTGTTGGGACACCCTAAATATTGGGACATCCCTAATTTTTGGAAAAATATTTATTTTTCGCGACCCTTAATATTAGGACACATTTGAAAGTTGAATTATTTCCTGTCCCTAAAGATTGGGACACCAAAATAACACCTTAAGTTGTTACTGTATAAACATTTTATACCCTGCAACTACGCTGGCGCATAGTGACTTGTGACACAGTAGATCTATATTGCGATTGCTTATCTATACACCATAATGTACACCATCAAGGGTATGTATGCATGTAGTTGACACATGGTTAAAACTGTGTACTCTACTAGAGCATGGTCTCCTCCATAAAGCTTCTTAATTAATTACCATTAAGTCCCCAGCAAGAAATAATTGATCATATAAACATCAGTCACCTAAAATATTCCTTCTAATTATTTATAATTAAATATTTATTATATTTTAGTAAGCGATTATTATCCCAAAGAAATACAAATAATTAATTGGTTAAATACATAGTTAAATGCAAAATATCATTGTACATGTATCAAATATTGCCCTAAATGTTGGGACACAATTTCAAGAAATATTTTTTATGTCCCTTAATATTGGGACAATACTTAGGATAAATACTGTAATAACAATCTGTAGACAGCATGCAACACCTGAAAATTCATTTATACAACATACCATACTCAAAACTTGATAGTCACTGTATGTTTAGAGAAGTTCACTAACAGGGTCAAAATAAGGGTTAAAATAACTAATCTGAGTAGAGAACAAATACATCATTAAAACTAATAAAAAGCATGGAGACCTGTGTCTATAGAAATGTTAGAAAATCTGGCGCGAGATGGCTCCGTTTCGGAATCAGACAACAGAAGAACTTCAGTTTTTCCCAGCAAAATAGCTCCTGAAAGCATAGGTCATACTCTGAAAAGTCAGGTATACAGTATCCTCTACATGGATCATAATACAGACAGCAAACTAATAAACATTTGAGGCGTGTCGTGGGAAAACCGGACTTAATGAGTGTGCATAAAGTGTTGTCCAGGATTAGCCTGTGCAGTTCGCCCAGGCTAATCCAGGACGGCACTTTCCACCTACAGTGGATTTATGTTTAAAAGAGACTTTCTTGGAGCAGAAAATACCATAAAAGCGGAAAGTGCTGTCCTGGATTAGCCTGTGCAAACTGCACAGGCTAATCCGGGACGACACTTTACGCACATGTATTAAGCCTGGTTTTCCCACGACACGCCTCATTTGAATTATTGGTCCTAAATATTAAAATAACTTTGCAACAATTTAACCTCATATTATGTTTATAGAACTAGATCAGTACTTCAATAGTGTCATTAGATTGACAAAATGCTCATTCTGAACCTATAACAATATACACAAAGCATTCTCAATTAAATTAGAACTTTAAAATGACAGAACAAATTTGTTAATTATTTAAAGTTAAAAGAATGTATAACGTAGAACATTAAAATCAACACGGAACACTTATACTGCTCACCATTTTCGGTTACTAATCGGACTAGTGTTTTCACGCCCGGAGCTGACCTGACAACGAACTCTGGTAATACCTCCCCTTGTTTTGCACTGGTAAATGGAGTGACCTCCCATGACAGCACAGCAGGGTGAAATTCTGATACGAGAATACACAAATATTTGCTAAGAAAAGTTTCCATTAATTCGATATCAATAGATATACATGTAACTTAAAGACAGCCAAATAAACTAAATACCAATAAATATGACAATGGTACAGTCATTTAATCTAACTGTTGGTAATTGTGACCTGAAATCATTGTGCAAAATTACTATACCGGTATACAATCTATACAAGGAAAATAAATAAACACATATTTGTTCAGTTTAAATGTAACATAATAACCTGAACATTTATACTACACATGAAAATAATTAGCAATAAATGGATACTGGAAATTTAGCATAAAAAAACTCGCGAATTTGGCAAAAACAGTAAGAAATGTTTTGTAAAGACAGACCAGTTCAGTAAGTGCAGATAACCAAAACAGCGGAAACCCTGATCCTATAACTGTACCTTTTGACCTGTCTTTTTCAAGAGATTTCATTATGAGAGTTCTGTGAGCATCATCTGTCACAACCTGTTTTAAATCTTGCTCTTTCATCAAGAGGAATTTCTTGTATGTATTGAAGCCCTGAAAATACAGACTCACATATTTGATGCCAATAAAAATGAATGGTAAATGCCGGTGTATATACTGTGGGGTTTATTAAAGTAGTGGTTAAATCCATTAAAGGGCTAAAATTTATTAAGTCTGCATTGTGCTGGCTGTTGTTTTACATGATAAAACATTACAATTGAGAATAAAGTACAAATAAATAAATAAGAAAATGCAATAAATGATGTCTTGCTTTGAGTTTCATATATGACACTAATGCATAATATTGACAGCTAATACTTATTCTAATGTTATAGACAACAGGCATACAAAAAGTACCATGCATTCAGGTTTCGGCTTTATGCATAAAATTACATACAGCAATAAATGGTAAACTAACACTAGATCTTCGTGCTACACACAGACAGCAAAATACACAAAATACAGACCACCACAAAATAAAATGATTTTACAGTAATTCACGATTTAAAATTGAGCACTATCATTTAGCTACTTTTTATGTGATAAAAAAATTATTATATTATGTATACCAAAGAAATAATCTCATCAGCATAATTATCCAGATCATTCTCCTTCAGAAGGGAGCGAATTCTTTCATCAGCACCATAGAGTTGTATCCCTTGGAAGCAGATGCATTTCCCGCCAAAGTTGTCCAGAAGAAGCAGACGCCAGTAGCGTGACCTTGAGGTGAAGTCTGTGAAAGTCTGCGGAACACCTACGAATGAAGCATGTTCTTGGTCAATAGGTATAGGAATACCTACGAATGAAGCATGTTCTTGGTCAGTAGGCATAGGAACACCTATCAATGAAGCATGTTCTTGGTCAGTATGTATAGGAACATCTACGAATGAAGCATGTTCTTGGTCAGTAGGTATAGGAACATCTACGAATGAAGCATGTTCTTGGTCAGTAGGTATAGGAACACCTACGAATGAAGCATGTTCTTGGTCAGTATGTATAGGAACATCTACGAATGAAGCATGTTCTTGGTCAGTATGTATAGGAACATCTACGAATGAAGCATGTTCTTGGTCAGTAGGTATAGGAACACCTACGAATGAAGCATCTGCTTGGTCAGTAGGTATAGGAACACCTACGAATGAAGCAACTGCTTGGTCAGTAGGTATAGGTACACCAACGAATGAAACATCTGCTTGGTCAGTATGTATAGGAACACCTACGAATGAAGCATCTGCTTGGTCAGTAGGTATAGGAAAACCTACGAATGAAGCATCTGCTTGGTCAGTATGTATAGGAACACCTAGGAATGAAGCATGTTCTTGGTCAGTATGTATAAGAACACCTACGAATGAAGCATCTGCTTGGTCAGTAGGTATAGGAACACCTACGAATGAAGCATCTGCTTGGTCAGTAGGTATAGGAACACCTACAAATGAAGCATCTGCTTGGTCAGTACGTATAGGAAAGTGTACAGGAATGTCTGCGGAACACCTATGAATGGAGCATTTGCTTGGTCAGTAGGTACAGGAAAGTGTACAGGAATGTCTGCGGAACACCTACAAATTAAGCATGTTCTTGGTCAGTAGGTATAGGAAAGTGTACAGGAATGTCTGCGGAACACCTACGAATGAAGCAAGTTCTTGGTCAGTAGGTATAGGAAAGTGTACAGGAATGTCTGCGGAACACCTACGAATGAAGCATGTTCTTGGTCAGTAGGTATAGGAAAGTGCACAGGAATGTCTGCGGAACACCTACAAATTAAGCATGTTCTTGGTCAGTAGGTATAGGAAAGCGTACAGGAATGTCTGCGGAACACCTACGAATGAAGCAAGTTCTTGGTCAGTAGGTATAGGAAAGTGTACAGGAATGTCTGCGGAACACCTACGAATGAAGCATTTGCTTGGTCAGTAGGTACAGGAAAGTGTACAGGAATGTCTGCGGAACACCTACGAATGGAGCATTTGCTTGGTCAGTAGGTACAGGAAAGTGTACAGGAATGTCTGCGGAATACCTACGAATGAAGCATTTGCTTGGTCAGTAGGTATAGGAAAGTGTACAGGAATGTCTGCGGAACACCTACGAATGGAGCATTTGCTTGGTCAGTAGGTACAGGAAAGTGTACAGGAATGTCTGCGGAACACCTACAAATTAAGCATGTTCTTGGTCAGTAGGTATAGGAAAGTGTACAGGAATGTCTGCGGAACACCTACGAATGAAGCAAGTTCTTGGTCAGTAGGTATAGGAAAGTGTACAGGAATGTCTGCGGAACACCTACGAATAAAGCATGTTCTTGGTCAGTAGGTATAGGAAAGTGCACAGGAATGTCTGCGGAACACCTACAAATTAAGCATGTTCTTGGTCAGTAGGTATAGGAAAGCGTACAGGAATGTCTGCGGAACACCTACAAATGAAGCATGTTCTTGGTCAGTAGGTATAGGAAATTTCATAATATGTTTACTGGACTCTACTTGTGTATCTTTCAAAAGAATTACCAGTTAAAAGCCTTAAAACTTGTATAAAGATAAATTTTTATTCACATCAAAACCAAGTTGCTAAAAGATGTAATTAAATTAACGAATAAAACCATTTACGATGCATGAAGTTGTTCATGTTTTTTTTCTTGTAAAAACAGTTGTATCTATAATCATTCTGGTTTCAAGTGTCAAATTAAGGAAAACAAAGATTCAGGCTTTGCTTTTACAAAAACTTTTCTTTTCAGGAACTCTTCACACAAACCACTTGATGTTATTACATACCTGGGTCAGCCAATGAGGTGCTGCCAGATCTTATACAGGTACAGGGCACGACACTTGACCAGGGACCACTGAAAGGTTCAGTTAATGTGTCTCCATATAACAAAAATATCTATCTAGAGATTATATTTTAGTTTAAACCTATTTATTTAAGCTTGATTGTGTTGAAAGCAAGAGGCTGATTGAGACATTTTCAGTCCCTTCCCTGGGTAGAACCGGTACTTGGTGTCTTTTGAGAAAGATCATTCAAAACGCTCCCCAAGTAGGGATCAAACTCATGACGACCTGACACCATATCCATTGCACCACTGTTACCTTTGATTATATGAGGCAATCGCGGGAAAACCGGACTTAATGCATGTGCGTAAAGTGTCATCCCGGATCAGCCTGTGCAGTCCGCACAGGCTAATCCGGGATGGCACTTTGCGACTGCAGTGGATTTATGCTTAGTACAGACTTCCTTGAAACAAAAATTACCATAAAAGCATAAAGTGCGGACTGCACAGGCTTATCCGGGACGACACTTTACGCACATTCATTAAGCCCGGTTTTCCCACGATACTCATCATATTCTGTTTGGTATTGCCAGTCTGAGACAGAGTTTGGAAAAGACACTGCCATTTTAAATGCCCAGAAATATAGGTACAACCAGTTTCTTAAAATCCTCTTATTGCTATACAAATTTTGATAATTACCAGATTTCGATACACAATACACACATTTGAGCCCCAATGCTCTGTAGCTGAGAACAACAGTTGATCAGTGATGCGTAAATGACCCAGCAATGAACTTTCCAGAAATATATGATCCATGTTTGTATTTAACATTTGTCAAAATAAAACTTTATTAAAAATTATTAACTTAATTTATTAAAGAATGGCTATCAAGTGGACACAAAAGCTGCACTACAAGTCCTTGACGAGAGACCCTGACCTGGTGTAAAAGTCAGTGAATGACACAATCACCACATCCTCTCAATGTAGGGAAAGTATGCGCAAAATTATTAATATTTCAGAATTTAGGCAGCGTAAAAAGTTACTGGTATGTAGCTGACAATAAGTCACGGCAGACAGAAAATTGTGTTGCATTATTTCGGTACTTACTGCAGAGTCTGTCCCTTCTGTAATTCAAATGTGCGCACCATCTGTGGACTATCCCTGTAGAAGAGAATGAGAATTAGACCAGTTCACATTTGTAGGAACATAGAATATTAGCAGGCAGTTGCTTACTAGCTTGCTGCCCTATGCATTAAAGAGGGACTGTTTGATTTTGATACAGTTAGATTTATTTCATGTCTCTTCGTTACACACTAAAAAGAAAGTTTTATACAACATAAATACGTGTCAACATCGACAAAAACTATTTCTTTATCGAAAAAATGCAAATATATATTTTCTGTCGATACAGACCCATTTATCCTACAGCAATGGCTACATTCGTGTTTGAATGAGAAAATAAGGACTGCGCATGCGTCATCAATCGATCTGACTCCTCTAGATGCCGTGTATACATGTATATAATAGTTTGCTGTGCAGCAAAGTATTATTTAGGTTTTAAATTTCTCTCTTAATATGCAGTTCTGAACAAAGGTTATTCTCATAATTTATTATAATATTTTAAAAATGTACTGACATCAATAGAATCAATGGATGGTTTTGCAATATAATTTTCATACAAAATCGTTCAGTCCCTCTTTAACTACAATTCTGCAATGTAGACTAGTATTGTCTGTAATTGAAAGTACAGATTGAAATATTGATGTCCACTTTTGAATTATAACTTAACATGTTATAGTAATAAGTGTTGGACTGTTTTCTTTAAATCACCTTCAATGACACAGCAAAGCGTTTTTTACATATGAGTTTTTACATAAAATGTTTTTTTTATCCCTAAAACAATACTTAAGAACTTTCAATGTAAGAGGAATGAATCTTGTTAGGATGTTGAATGATAAGTTTTGAACATTGAACATTGACAAAAACACTAACATGTGCTTGATATTTGTAGCTTTAGATTGAAAATATTAAACATAGACACGAGTAAGTAGGCTTATTATTAAATGCACTAGGTTTGTATACGGCTACCATCCCAGAAAGAGTTTTAGTGTTGGAACAAACATTAACAAGAGTACAAGATCCTGTGACAGATGTGACCCAATTTGCAACTATGAAACACCCAAAACAGTGTGCAGTGTTTCCACATCTAATTTTAAAAAAAAATTAGAAACAAGAAACAGGCTGCAGCACACACTTTTTCAAGGAGACTTTTTGGATTCTTCTTCTTAAACAGGGATCATATTATTTTCGGTTTTGCCGGTCCGAGACCGATTGGGTTTGAAAAAGACCGATTGAAATGGCTGGTATTCGGTCAGACCATTTTAACTTTAGTTCAGAAAAAATCATATAAAATACATAGAAATTAAAAGTTTATTAAAGGTATGGAAACTTTGTAGTTCATAATTATAATTAAAATACAAAATTTCAGACATACCTCATTTTTCAGATACACATAATGCGGATACAGAATGGGCGTTTTTATTGTACTTTTTGAATTGCATTATCTTAAAATTTGTGTGAAGTTAAAACTCACAAAAGACACAGAAATGAAAATTTATTAAAGTCTGAGGTGTGAAAACTGTGAAGATAATAGTTATACTTTAAAATACGCATGTTCGGACATGCACCATTTTCGGATACACAAAATTCGGATACAACATGAGCATGATCGGCGAACCTCAGGACCGACTGACTTTCTAGAAAAATATGATCCCTGGTCTTAAATATTAACCAATGACATTAAAGGCTAAAAACTTTGTACAAACAATCACTAACATTTTCAGTTTCAGCAATCAATAACACTGTACATGTAACAGTAAGTTCCGCTGTGACCTTCATGAAAGATATCAATCCTCCAGTTCAAAACGAAAGAAGGAAATAAATAAACTTTATACAATGGCAAAACTGAAACTGAATGGAACTTCAACATTTACATACTTTTGGAGAATGTTCTGCAGGGTTAGTCAGTTAATAATTTGTGTATGTCTTCATATATTAAATAGATACCATGGGCCATATCCACAAAGCTTGTGAGGAAAGTCTTAACTTAAGTCATATCTAAGGGAAAATTTGAAATAAAATTTTCCATGAGAAAATCAATATTTTATATTTTAAATATGGTTAAATAAGAAACATCTGTTGATTCCTTACCACATTAAAACATTTTAAAGACAAAATAAGCTTTAAATGAACCAGCCACAGACTTAAGGAATTTTTTGATTTTAAGAAATTTACTTAAGTTTCCCGAAGGACCTTTGTGACCGCAAGATATAAAGAATTAAGATTAATCGCTACAAACTAAGTTTGTTAAACAGTTAATTGTGAAAGAAAACTCATTACATGGTATGCTATGGCAGCTATTGCATAAAGAAGCTAAGGCGACATAGTTGTTCTGGTTAATAAAATTCAGAAGAACCAGTAGATGCGTTATAGGGATATCATGGGTTACAGATTCCACATCCTAGTAATTACATGTAGTAGATGCTACATAAGTTAGTGTCAAAATATACAGAGACGTACCTGCAGCTAAATAAACATGTAGGCACAACTATGTATAGTTATTGTCTTTGTTTTTGTCTTAAAGAACAAAACTCAATGTCATTACTTGTTTGATTCTTATCAATTATCTTGTTTTGGAAAATAAAAACATATACATGTAAACAACACATATATGAATCTAAATGTGTGTGAAAATTTCCAAAATCTCTCAAGAGCAAAACGATGAGGCAGCACAAAACTATGCTAAGTCAATACAGTTATACAGCAGAGGCATGTCATGGGAAAACCGGGCTTAATTCATGTGCGTAAAGTGTCATCCCTGATTAGTCTGTGCAGTCCGCACAGCCTAATCCAGGACGGCACTTTCCGCTTTTATGGTACTTACTGTTTCAAGGAAGTCTCTTCTAAACATTAACTCACTGTAGGCGGAAAGTACAGTCCTGGATTAGCCTGTGCGGACACTTTACACCCATGCATTAAGCCCGGTTTTCCCACGACACGCCTCATATGCAGGTAGCTGCCTACTTTGCCTTGCTGAAGCTACAGCACTGGCGGAGAGATATACAAGAGATGCTAGAGTGTGTTCTACAGTCATTACACAGTTCACAGGCAGGGAACAAACCATCCATAGATTGTTATTCCAGTGAGTGTATGTTCATGCTTCAGATCTAGGACGGTCCATGCCTGGTGGATTTCAGCCGCCAACCAGCATGTGCATAAATCATCTATGTGGTGTGAAACATAATCGTGATAATGAACGAAATATACAATGCTGAAAAAAATATTTGACAATGAACAAAATACCTAGAAAAACATAAAATAATCTCAATAATAAACAAAATATTCAAATTGAACAAAATAATCTTGACCAAATACACAAAACAAAACAACATTTGTAGGTACCCGCAAAACAAACTTTTTTCTACCCCCGGTACATTTCTATCTAGCAACATATACAAACAAGTTCATACAAGATTAAAATGCAAGTCATTAAATAAGGTTAATGTCTAATTACTGATAACAAAAACAAAGGTATCAATACTACAACATTTCACAGGATATTCCAAATCATACCTACCATCAAGAATATTAGTGTTGGGCCCATTTGGTGTACAGCTGTTGCAAAACTCATCAGAATTCTCTGTCCACGATTTGTTGTTTGGAAGAGCAGGATAGTCTAAAATATAAACACACATGTTGGTTTGTTTAGTTTAAACCTAATTATTTTAGCTCGATTGTGTCGAAAGCCTAGGCTGATTGAGACACTCTCGAGTCCGTTTCTTCTGTAGAACCAGTATTTGGTGTCTTTTGAGAAAGACCATTCCAACCCTCCCCGAGAAGGGATCGGACCTCCCACGACTAACGATAGCAAGGCGGACACCACATCCATTTCACCACTGGTTGCATTACTAGAATTAATTTTAGTTTGACATTTGATGTGTTTAAGATTAATAAGCTTTTCCATGTTAAATCCCCAGTGCTAAAGCCATTTTCTTTGTTTATGCAGTTTGCACGTTTTTATAAACAGAGTTCAGCTGGTCTGGTTTGTAGAGTTTTATAACAAGAGGGCCATGATGGCCCAAAGCACTCACCTGAGAACTGGTACAGATGAAGACCATACTGTTGTGACAGGTCTGAAATTAAGGTATCTGAACAATACGCAGAGGGGGATAGGATCAATTTTGATTTAAAACATCGGTTAGTGCAATGGGCTAACTAAAGTATGCGTTGGGTAGTGGATGTGCGTTTATTTTGCTTATGGTTCTCAAATAATTTTTCTCTATACTCTTAACAGACCCTTTTTCATTAAGCCATTGACAATTCTGGAAAATGCAGAAACAGTAGATTTTGATGTCTTTTTCGCAAACAGTTTTTGAGAACTAGTTGCAATGCGATAATTGTGATGGCTGTGCTATAAGGTAAAGTTTTGCTTTTTCTTTGATAATTTTCTGTCCAATGAAGATAAATGATGTTAATGCAGGCTCTGAAGACATCAATGTTGCATGTACAAATAACTGCATGTAAGTCTTGCAACTGTTGGAAATCAAATTTTATCAATCAATTTTTATGGTCATGCACAAACTGTGTAAGTTTGGTCAACACTGAATCAAAAATCGTGTGTGCAAGCCAATGATTGATAACTTGTTGTTTTTTTCCAAACACGAGGGGCAATAACTCTGGTGTTTTTGGCCCGATCATGCTTATATTTCTACTTCACCTGTAGACAAACTGTACACGATTGGTGAAGATTGGATGAAAAATGAAGTCTCTATCATATATAATGTCAATTTTTGCATATATTTTTCACAATAAAAGGGCAATAACTATGGTGTTTCTGGTCCGATCTTGCTTATGTTCGACTTCACTTTTAATCTTATGATCATAAACAAACTGTGCAAGATTGGAGAAGATTGGAAGAAAAATGAAGTCTCTATCCTGAATAATGTCCATTTTTTACATATTTTTTTTCACAAACAAAGGGCAATAACTCTGGTGTTTCTGGTCCGATCTTGCTTATATTCACAATCAACTGTAATTTCATGGTAACAGACAAACTGTGCAAAATTGGTGAAGATTAGAAGAAAAATGAAGTCTCTATCCTGAATAATGTCTATTTTTGTGTATTTTTTTTACTAAACAAAGGGCAATAACTCTGGTGTTTGAAACACGATCTGGCCCATTTTTGGCGTCTGCTGAGACCTGATGGTCATACACAAACTGTGGAAGTTTGGTTAAGATTGGATGGAAAATAAAGTCTATATGTTGGAAAAGGGCATTTTTGCACTTTTTTTGCATGAAAAAGGGGCAATAACACTGGTGTTACTGGTGTGATCTGACCCAATAACAATCCCATCCGAGATTTTATGGTCATACACAAACTGTGCAAGTAAGGTCAAGATTGGATAAAAAATGTAGTCTTTATCGCGATAACGGTCCAAATTGTTGACGGCATACAATGGACAACAGACGCCCCCGGAGAGGTCCTCTATACCAATAGCTCACCAATTACGTAATTGTGCCACATGTTATTTTTAAATTAGGACCTATATATACACATTCTGGTTACATAATAATGGTCATGTTTTTATACAAGATTATGATCTTATAATTGATAAGACCAGGTTTGAACAATACGTAGTCTGTCAGTCTCAGAGAAAGTACCTAAGTCTAAATTGCTTTTTTTTTCTCCATTTTTAGCGATCACATACTTTTTAAACTGACACTTTCTTGTCATATATCATAATTATATTATGTACCATGCCATTTCTGTTTATTAAGAAGTAAACTAAGTGAATATGTATAACATTTTAAAAGTAATAAACTGTAAATGACAGCTTTGCAAACATCATTAACCACTATCAATACATTGCGAGCATCATTTTCGATTCGCCAATAAATTATTGTGTTGTGATAATCGCTAAAAATGGGAATGTGAAACTCGTCTATTAAAACAGTCACAAAAGACAGCAATACAAGACAACTGTCAGCATTACATATATCATCAATTAGGACTATTCAATCAAACAGACCATTGTACTTGATGTATTTCCATTTTAATTGTGTTTCAGGTCTTGTAAATGATATTTAGCTCACTGGTTAATAGCTCAAATACCAAAACTAATTAACCGGTTGCTGAAATACTATCTACTGCCATCCCAAATGAAAAATCAAAACGCTGACAGTGTAGAAAGACTGTTGGTGACAAATGAAACTAAAAGCATGTGAATTATGATTGCATTTTTGCTAAAAAGCAATATTTGTTTCAATGAAGTTTAATTTCCCACCTTTAAACTTGATAATGTGCTTTATTATTCAACATTATACGACATAATCATCAAAATTAATTTGTAAGTAACGAACAAATATTTTCCAAGCTAATTATCTAAAGCAATCGCAATAATATACATGCCAGTTACATGTGCACGTCAATCTGCAACGAGTCATGCAGAATAACCGAGAAAGCGTGGTAGTTAGGAGCATCGATTGTTAGTGATTCGTAGCCTACTGAGTCAAAAGTATGTCAGACGATGTGTGCTCTCGATTTTCCGTACTACAATTTAAAATCAATACATTGCATTGATTTGTTGTCAAAATATTCAGAATAAGAATCGTTAACAATAATAACACTTTCGCAACAAAAATAGCCGACTTGGTGCATTAATTTCGTGGTCTTATTCCAGGACACTCAGGTGAATATTTCGGTTACATACAAGTAAATAGCAAAAGTCATGGTGACATTAGTTTAAAATTACATTTGCAATAAATAGACTTTTTTAGAAATTGTAATTGTACAATACATATTACATACATTATCTTAACTAATTAAAATGTAAGAAAACTGGTGTAGAATTTTGCTGTATTGAAGAAGGACCCTTTCTGGTTTTGATTTACTGACTAATAGCCTGCAAAGAAAATAAGAA
Organism: Congeria kusceri; assembly: GCA_027627225.1. Lineage (NCBI taxonomy): Eukaryota > Metazoa > Mollusca > Bivalvia > Myida > Dreissenidae > Congeria > Congeria kusceri. Next base: position 21,770,144 of record CM051035.1, read on the forward strand.
GTTTTCCGCGATACCTGTTTTGAAAATTCCCCTCTAAAAGACCGTTGGCTTCCGCAAACAGTCTAATGAAGTCTCTATCCTGAACATAGTCCATTTTTTGCTTCTTTTTCACAAACAAATGGGCAAATAACTTTGTTCTTTATACCCTAATCCGCACAAAACCTTGGTTTATTATGAGATTTTATGGTTATGCACAAGCTGCCTAATCAGTGCAAAGCCTTGATTTATTATGAGATCTTAAGGTCATACACAAGCTGTGCAAGTATTATCAAGATTAGATGAAAATGAAGTTTCTATGTCACACAAAGTCCAAGTTTCTCACAAAGAAGGGAAAATAACTCCAGTGTTCCTGGTTCTATCTGGCCCATCACTGCACTTGATGAAATCTTATGGTCATACACATACTGTGCAAGTTTAGTCAACAAGGAATGAAAAGTTAATTCACTATGGAGACTGAAAGTCAATTATTGATAAATTATGGATTTTTTTTCACAAACAAGGGGTCATAACTCTGGTCTTTCTTGTCTGATCTGTTCCATATTGGGAATTGGCTGACACCTTATGGTCAAACACAAACAGTGCAAGTTGGTCAAGATTAGGCAATAAATGAAGTCTCTATACTCCACATTGTCCATTTTTTCACAAAAACAAGGGGCAATAACTCTGGTGTTTGTAGCCCAATCTAGGCCATTTTTTGATTATTTTGAAATATTCTGTTCATGTACATGCTGTGCAAGTTTGGTTAAATTCAGAGGAAAAATGAAGTTTGTATGTTTCACAAAGTCCAGTTTGCAGATTTTTTCATGAAAAAGGGGCAATAACTCTGGTGTTCATGGTCTGATTTGGCCCATTATCTATCTGAGATTTTATGGTCATACACAAACTGTTCAAGATTGGTAAAGATTGAATGAAAGTGAAGTTTGTATCAAGTCCACATGCCCAATTGTTCTGATGCACTATGGACGACGCAAGGCAGTCCCCCTATACCAATAGCTCATCGAGCATGAAGTGCTCAGGTGAGATGAAATGTAATGAAAGTGATGCACAGGAAGTCACTTATTTTGTTGAACTATAAAAAGAGTCCCAGAACTACAAGCCCTTACTTACATATACCGTACAAGCAGATACTAGCAAGTAGCATGGTGCACTCTAAATAGTGTAAAAATATTTCTCAATTAAGGAGAAAAAATGTAAAACAGTGTAGAAGTATTTTTCAAGGAGAAATAATAAATCAGCTTCAAAAATCATGTATGATAATTACTTGAGTTTCCAAAATCCTAATTCAAATGTAATAGTCAGTACAGAAAATAATGAACCCTTTCAGGCACTAGATCACATGATCTAAATCCTATATTCTGATTGCTTGTTTACAACATGAATTCTAGCTATTGATTGTTGTTTACATCTTTTTCCTGACTGGATGCCAATACAGACAGTGGAAAATTTTATTGCTGCACACATAGCCAAAATATAGGTCAGAAGCAGGCTATCAATGGTTACTATGTGTAATGATGCTGATCTCAAATAGAAGTATCATGTTGACTCAGAGTGATGTATTGATTTTACTGATAAGCAGACTCCACTATCTAGGTTATATCTGTGACTGAGCTACAAAGGGAAATAACTAGGGATGTCAACTAATATCCGGATAACCGGTTATCCGGTTACTATGTTAATATCCGGTTACCAAGTTAGTAACCGAATATTCGTATAAAAATTGAAAATCCGATTTTTCTAGTTTTTTAGGCATACAAACGCCCTTCTGGCATGTATATTATTGATTAACACAACACAGCTATAGGCCTCTACAGAAGGTCTCCACCTCGTACAGCGGAGGTGTCATAAACACACCCCTCGGTCAGTATACGATTATCATAAAACAACAGGTGGTGCTTTCACACTACACTAACTTTGACAAGACTATTAAACAAACAAGATGTCACAATCGATTATGCCAATTAGGTGCGTCCCTCTTGATAAGAGATGGTTCTCTACCAGTTAACAATGCCAATTAAAATAAAATATATTATAACATTGATCTATGCTTGTTTTTGTGTTCATGTGCATTGGATTAGCACATTGCGTGTTTTACTCAAGCATCGCAATTTACAGTTTTACCATACACCAGTAAGCCTCAACACTTACTTACCTTTACGCAAATCAAATGTTTAATTGGGGTACTTTAATTGAAGGGCATAACAACATTGCATGCTACACAAAACAAACAAAACGCACAATTTACCAACAGAAATCGACGTTGTTTGTTACATGTACTTTTTCCAATAATTAAATAGTATTGTGTTTTCAAAATAGAAGTATCGTAAGATATGATTCGTCTATATGTGAACTTAATTTTGCAACTTGAACATGTGCCAGATTCCGGCCGCCAATGCCAATCTATACAGTTATCCGGATAGTATCCGGATATTACATAAATGTATAACTGGATACCAATTTTGGTAACTGTTGACATCCCTAGAAATAACACATTTCTGGCAATTATCTTCCTGATACTTCATTTACCTCCCTTTACCAGGTGAGTTATTCAGGAATAGATGTATTTGGGGCCAAAAAAGGGACAATAACTCTGGTGTTCCTGGTCCAATAGGGCCCATTATCGAGCCTGTCCAAGATTTTATGGTCATACACAAACTGTGCAACCAGCCAAACTGTTGACGGCATACAGACAATGGACGATAGACGCCGAACGACGCCGGAGAGGTCCCCTTTACCAATAGCTCACTGAGCACTACATGCCCAGGTGAGCTAAACATAGTTCCAAAACTGTAAAATATAGTTTGAATTGTAATTGCAGAAAATGCTATCAGTTCATATTAGAATCAAAATAATTTTCGCACTATCGTTGTTTAGCGGCTAATTAACACCGATTTGTCGTTCTGATGCAGCTAACGCCCTCATGGTTTAATTTATACGCATTCAAATCATTCTTGATTAGCCAATAAACAACTTTAAATCAACAATAATGTGACATATTCATAAAAATACAATTTGATTATTCAAATGTATGAAGTGCATGCTAACACAGTGGATTACATACTTGGTCTCATGAATTACAAATTTAACTTTACATGATATTCAGGTAGATCTAAAATAATGCAGCACAACATAAAATGTATGGGTCATTTCAGAATACCACAGTGTAATTGGCATGAACAATTGGTTGAATATTAATATTTAAAATTGATATGGTGGAAACCTATGATTTTTATATCACATTTTCAACCACAATTATGCATACACAGATAAATGCTATTTCTAGCCAGAATTAAACAGAATTATATGCCAATTATATAAATGATGACTTAAATTATGATACACATAATTTATGTAATATAAGTATATGTATATATATATAGAGAGAGAGAGAGAGAAAGAGAGAGAGAGAGAGAGACAGATAATGAGAAACATTAATTAAAGCAGAAAAAAAGTAAGAATAAAGGAATTATTTAATAACTATATACATTATGCGTCTGTGAATAACTTTATTTTGGCAAAAGCTGTGAACAAAATTATAGCAGATTTAAAGCAAAATCACACCTTTACCTTTGCAATGTTCAAGCTCTAGAAGAGATAGGGGTACAAATAAACAATTTAACAACCTGCACATGTACTTATTTGTGTTCACTGACTCTAGATACTGGTATTCCAAATATAAATAGAAATATGGCTATAATTGATAATAATAACAAGACTACATGAAGACTTGTAGAAGCTTGGAAAGATCTGGCTGATACTTAATCTGAAGAACAAGTCTCACAGAGTGAGCTAGAAATCACAAGCATTCGTCGCAGTAGTTTTTTGTAACATGTCCAGTCGGGAAAGAATCAATGAACTTTTTTGAGCAGACATGCCATAATTTTAACTTTCCCAGATGGATTTTTACTTGTTGAGTGCTTTGGGCAAGTTGGTATTTTTTTCAAAGACTGTACAAGTGAATAACATGGTACGTACAGGTAAATACATACTGAGGGCATGATAATATATTATGTATCCATGGAAATGATTATTCACATTTGCATATTTCAAAATAAGGATGTTACTGACTGAAAATCAAGAGAACTGCATTGTAAACTAAAATATACATAATATATAATATACATAAATAAATCAATAAAATGTGCTGTTGCTTACGAGTCAAAGCTATGACCAACTTTCAATCAGTCAAGAATTTCATTGAATAACATAATTATTTTAGATTAAGTATGATAACTTTGTCTTGAGAGTTTCTAACATAGATGGTAAATACATATGAGGCGTGTCGTGGGAAAAGTGCCGTCCTGGTTTAGCCTGTGCGGACTGCACAGGCTAATCCGGGACGACACTTTACGCACATACATTAAGCCCGGTTTTCCCACAACATACCTCATATAGTTTCTAACACAGTAACATCCCTATTTAAGATAAACTATCCAGATAAGAGCTCAATGACATAACTTGCCTTTCTCCAGCTAAAACAAGTATGTAAGTTGTTAAATATGGTTTTAATACAAAACAATTGTATGTATAAATGAATATGCTCTTCATCATTATATTGTGAAAACAATTCATAACATTGTAGGTAATAAATGTTTAAATTTATGCATGTTTTTCACACTAGAACATATGCAAGGATATAATATGTATATGTATACCGATATCCAAAAGTATAAAGTGCACGCAGAGCAATGTGGGGTTTTATCTATATCACTGGTACTTGTCAGCAATTCTTAAGATTTTGAAATATAACATCATATTTGATGTTGCCCAATGTCATGGTAATGATTATCACATGGTACAAAGTAACATGTATAAGAGTAGTTAAAACATTTAAAAGAAAAAAACAACAACATTTATGATAGTAGCTAAAACATTTGAAATTATATAGTTATGAATAAACATTACTTACAAATGAAAGCAATAATGAATATGTTCACATTGATAATGCACAAAACTACAAACCTTGGTTACCAAAAGAATAATCACTTGGCCATAACCAAATATTACAAAGTTATAATACAACTACAGCCTAAAGCATAAAATAGGTTTAGCAGTTATCTGACAAGAAAACGAAATATCATTAAAAAAAAAAAAGAAGTACAAAAATCAGCCACTTTAATGCTTCATTTACAAAAAATGAAAATCATAAAATATTTTAATTTATCTGGGCCATAAAATAGTTTAAGTCATCAAGGCCTTAGAAACTACTAAGTTTCATTTAAAGAAAGATCTAAAGCCACATTAAAAGCTTCCTCATACTCTTTTTCTACTATCCTTCCCATATCTGCACTTCAAGTTCATGTAACTAGAAAAGTGGACAACAAAAATCGTCTTTTGTTATAACAATAAGCAGTTACCACATTTATACTCATGGCCCTTCACAACCCAAAGTCTAGCTTCTATTTCGGTTGTGTACCGTTACTGAGTAACAAAATGAACTATTTTACGTACAAGAACAATTTAAATACCAGATCTTTACTTATTTTTTCACTTTTTAACTGATCTGTTGTTTACCTTACTGGGTAACAAAAACAACCTTTTTATATCCCACATCTTCCCTTAAACTTTGAAAATATTGTTCTGTGTTTTACTGTTATTACTGTTACAGAGTTACATAACGAAACTTTTAACATACCCCAGATCTTTTCATAAACTATCAAGATAGCCTTGCAATACAAAGTTAATCTCTTTCAACACATTACCAAGTAACGGCTCACCTCTCATTCCCTGCAGAGACATGCCCTTGGCCAGGACCTTCAGGAATCTGGGAGTCTGAGTGGCCCCTGATGCCTTGTATTCTAACATTAATATACAAACAAAATAAAACATTTTAATTTTATACAATATTCCGTTAGATAGCTCTGATATGTCAAATTAATTGAATACCACAACTTTGTCTAATGAACATGTACACTACTGTAACCTCTGCTAAGGAGGTTATGTTTTCGCCAGAGGCAGAGTTGATTGTCTGTTTGTGAACAACTTTACGCAAAAAGTTAAGAAATAATTTTTGATTTATCATTGTATATCTGCCAATAAACAACAATTTGGAGTTTGGATGAGTAGGAATCAAACCATGAGTGTGTTATCCCGAGTGGTTTAATAGCCATGCACCAGAACAACAAAGAGTTGTTTATTGGCCAATAAACAATGATAATGCGAACATTATTTCGATTCTAACATGATCTGACAGATATTTGTGGAATTGTAATGAGAAATACATTTTACTATGATGCGCTCAGAATTGGGACTAGTTTAACAAAGATAATTTTGCTCTTTGTCTATAGATAAACCAGTGAGTATCATGTTAGAATAATGGAATAGCATTAACCTTTCTAGGAAGGATGGTTATGGGCCAATGAAGAATTGATTACCGATAGATTTTGGTGGTCATCCGGATCAACGTCTGGGTCCAGGATTTTTTTTAAAGGATTCTTTGTTATTGTAAAATGGGGCAACTAAGTAAAATATTACTTCACAATAATAGGGAAAATCAAGTCAACTAAGAACTTACTTGCAAATGTCTGAATAAAATGCTCCTCTAAATGCTTGGGAACACATGAAGTCACGAGGCTCTCTGCAGTCTATATGATTAAAACACAACAAGGCTTGTCACAGGATGTGACATATGCCCCTGAAGCATATGCTCGTCAGAGGAAGGCCAAACAATGTCAGAGTACAATATTATGCCCTGAACAAATATCTTGAGAATTCAGCAACACAACTGTTTGTTGTTGTGACACACTGCCTCGTAATGATCTTCATTCCCACCAAGTTATCACATTCCTTACATGTTGGCAAAAATGATGCTTCCTACAAAAAGTTCATTCTAATATTTGACCTTTTAAGTGTAACCTTGGACCCACAGACCTTGACAGAGGAGCATGTAAGTGGTATGCGACACATCATCTGGTCATGGGAAAAAATAATTGGAAGTAATATTAAAATCCTTTAAGGCTTTTGGAAGATATAGAGCAGAAAGAAAATTCCTTGACATTTGACCTTGAATTGTGACCTTGACCTTTGACTGAGAACCATGGGAGTTTTACATGACACATCGCCTGGTCATGAAAATAATAATCTGAAGTAATATTAAAATCCTTCCAGACGTTTAGAAGTTATAGTGGAGAAACACAAATCCTTGACCGTTTACCTTGAACTGCCACCTTGACCTTTGACAGACGAGCATGGGAGTTGTATGCGACACATTGTCTGGTCAGAGAGAATAATAATCTGAAGAAACATTTAAATTCCTCCAGACATTTAGAAGCTATGAAGTGGAAAAAAAAAATCATGACCTTTGACCTTGAATTGTGATCTTGACCTTTGACCGACGATCATGCGATTTGTACGCAACACATTGTCTAGTGATGGGGAATAATAATCTAAAGTTATATTAAAATCCTTCCAGGGGTTAAGAAGTAATTGAGCGGAAACAAAAATTCATGACCTTTGATCTTAAATTGTGACCTTGACCTTTGACCGACGAGCATGGGAGTTGTACGCGACATATCGTCTGGTCATGGGGAATAATAATCTGAAGTTATATTAAAATCCATCCACGCATTTAGAAGTTATGGAGCGGAAATAAAAATTCATGACCTTTGACCTTGAAATGTGATCTTGACCTTTGACCGACTAGCATGGGAGTTGTACGCAATACATCGTCTGGTCATGTGAAATAATAATTATATTAAAATCCATCCAGGCGTTTAGAAGTTATGGAACAGAAACGAAAATTAATGACCTTTGACCTTGAATTGTGACCTTGACCTTTGACCGACGAGCATGGGAGTTGAACAAGACACATTGTCTAGTCATGGGGAATAATAATCTGAAGTTATATTTAAAAATCCATCCAGGCATTAAAAAGTTACAGAGCGGAAACGAAGTCTGGACGGACGGATCCACCCACCCACGCACCCACCCACGGACGGATGGTGTGACTACTATATGCCCTCCTTCGGGGGCATAAACATAATTTTAACCTTTAATGTTATTATATAATGAACACATGGCTTAAAGGATGACATTATATAAATATTGCATTCGGTGATTTTGAGTGCATTTTGTCAACCCAAGTAAATACTGTACAAGGCTAAGCCACGGGCAACAGTATTTTTGGAGGGTTGACAAAATGCACTGTCACCCTCAAAGAACGCAATATTTATTTTATTATACCGGAACAATATTGTTGAAGAAATACATTTTTAGTCAAACTGTGTTGCCGTTTTGTCAGATGTCATCTGGATAAACAATGCACGTTTGTAACACAGAGTAATCAACTCCGATCAACCTGTCTATTGCCATGATGACATAGCAAGTGATATTGCACTATAATATTTCCAATTACTGACTGCTCCGTTTTTATATGACATGACAAAATATCACCCAGTGTACCATGTGACAATAGTACTGAATAGGTAATAGGTTATAATGAATAACATCCCATCTAGGTGTTTTAGTGTTTCCCAAATATGTTTGATGATTTTAGTTGACATAATTATGACCAGGCACTCAACGATTGATGATTTTAGTTGATATAATTATGACCAGGCACTCAATGATTGATGATTTTAGTTGATATAATTATGGCCAGGCACTCAATGATTGATGATTTTAGTTGATATAATTATGACCAGGCACTCAATGATTGAAGATTTTAGTTGATATAATTATGACCAGGCACTCAATGCTTGATCATTTTAGTTGATATAATTATGACCAGGCACTCAATGATTCTAATACTGAAACAGACACTTATGGCGACAAAACAGACAACAGAAAGATAACACCATAAACTGGCGAATTCAAATCAAACCATACCTCATTTTTGCTGTTTTTCAAATCTGTTTTAGCACCATATTTCAAGAGTGAGTCAACAACTGGAAGTCTGCCACAGAGAAATAAAACAATAGGTATTTAATATGTTGACACTAAAACTCTTGAGTGAAGAGCGAAGAACAAACCTATATTGCTCAATGTTACTACAAGTAACCTACAAATACCTAGCATAGTAAGTCATAGATTACCAGTAATTATTTATAATCCAATGTTTGATTAAGCGCCTCTAGTTTAAAAGGAAGTTGTGATGACAACCCATTACAAAGTTTTATTCTTACAGTAAGCTACTGATATCTCAGCCATTCAAAATGTTTACTTCAGCTGACTAAACGCTAATTTTCAAAACTGCAACAAACAGAATGGTAAAAAATGGGAATTCCCTTCCTTTTTATAGCCAGTCACTTATAATGTATTGTGGACAAAACTCATTCAAAATAAATTTGCAGTAGAAACCAATCCTTACAAAATTTCATGCAGAAAGAACAAAGACACTGTGTTCGATAAACACACATGCCTCCGGTTAGTGCTTACCAGTCCATTTGAATTATTCCCAGTTCAAATTAGGTCAAGGTCTAAGAATGGTTGGGTGATATGGGTGGATTGGGAATGGTCATAAGCAGCAACTGTGTAAGTATTTAACTGCCGTAGTAAGCGGTGCTGGTGCAAGACGAAACGGTAGAATCTAGTTAACAAAAAAAGGGCACTTTTGAATTATTATAAGTCCAAATTAGGTCAAGGTCAAGGTCAAAGTGAGGTTGGGTGATATGGGTGGATTGGGAACGGTCATAACAACTGTGTCAATATCCAAGTGTTGTAGTAAGCGGTGTTGGTGCTAGACGAAATGGTAAAATCTAGTTCACCAAGAAATGGCACTTTTGAATTATTATAATTCCAAATTAGGTCAATGTCAAGGTCAAAGTAAAATCTAGTTAACCAAGAAACAGCCCATTTAAATTATAAGTGCAAATTAGGTCCAAGTCAAGTTAAAAAAGTGGTTGGGTGATAAGGGTGGATAGGGAATGGTCATAAGCAACAACTGTGTAAGTATCCAAGTGTTCTAGTAAGCGGTGTTGGTGCAAGACGAAACGGTAAAATCTTCTTAACCGTGTCACGGATGGATGGACGGACGGACAGGACAATCACTAAATGCCTCCCGTATCAAGATGCTGGGGGCATAAGAACACAACGTGACAATGAATGTTATAAAGAAGAAAATTAGACCTAACAAAACGAACAGCCTCCATCAATGGGTATGTATCCTGCTCTTTATACAACTGATTCGGGTCATATCCATAGTCGAGTAGCAACTCCAGGACTTCCTTGTAACCTCGTTTAGCAGCCTCAGTCATCACAATGGTGTTGCTGGTACGCGATAAACGCTTCGACTCTTCGATACTGTGGTCGTGGTCCAGCAGAACAGACACTGCATCTGTGACAGTACTCTCATGTTAGCGATTTAATAATTGGGAAAAGACAAAAGTAAGCAGATGTTGGACCATATAACTGGTTTGCATAAACTATTACTGATATTTTACTGCTGAAAAGGAACACTACTAATACACATGCCTGAAAGAAATAATGGGTTGTATGGCATAACTATTCTGCAAACTGATATAAAATTGAATACAGGTACCCTGAACTCTTTAGTATACACAATTTATTACATCTGAACATATTTAGATGAATATAATTGATATTTTTAACAAGGAATAGATGAACAGTCATAACCTGGATATAGAACTTATGTGTTGTTGAGAGGACTGCTTAACTTTTCTCACCTGTTTTATTAAACATCGCTGCAACATCAAGAGCAGTCTTGTTATCTTTGTTTCTTAATGAGTAGTCAGCATTATGCTAAAAACAAAGAAAAACAGGCAGATGTAAGCATCAAAAAGGATGACTCTGTTAATAATAGCAATATGCCTAAGATACCAATCTGATTAAAACAAGAGATGTTTGTAAAACATGAATGCCCCCCGACTTGCAGCCTAGTTGTGAATATGTGCAATTGTTGAGAATTTTTTTTAACATGCAAGCCCAAGAGAGGTCTCAATATATGGTATCTATGTATGAAGTTTCATTAAAATATCTCGATGCGTTCTCAAGTTATTGAGCGGAAACCGTTTTTCTATTTTTAGTAATGCTGACCTTGACCTTGACCCCACCCACCCCATATGAAATCCTAAGAGAGGTCTCAATATAAGGTATCTATGTATGAAGTTTCATTAAAATATCTCAATGAGTTCTCAAGTTATTGAGCGGAAACCGTTCTTCTATTTTTAGCAACAGTGACCTTGACCCCACCCACCCCATATGCAATCCCAAGCGAGGTCTCGATATAAGGTATATATGTATGTAGTTTCATTAAAATATCTCGATGCGTTCTCAAGTTATTGAGCGGAAACCATTTTTCTATTTTAGTAACGGTGACCTTGACCATACCCACTCCATATGCAATCCCAAGCGAGGTCTCGATGTAAGGTATCTATGTAGAAAGTTTCATTTAAATATCTCAATGCGTTCTCAAGTTATTGAGCGGAAACCGTTTTTCTATTTTTAGTAATGGTGACCTTGACCCCACCCACCCAATATGCAATCCCAAGCGATGTCTCAATATAAGGTATCTATGTATAAAGTTTTATTAAAATATCTCAATGCGTTCTCAAGTTATTGAGGGGAAACCGTTTTTCTATCCTTAGCAATGGTGACCTTGACCATTGACCTGTTGACCTCAAAATGTATAGGGTTCTTCCTTTCCTCTCAAGTAACCAGCGTATCAACTTTCATGATCGTAGGTCAAAGCATTCTTAAGATATCGTGTGGAAACAAAATGGTCTATGGTTTTTCTATTTTTACTAATGGTGACCTTGACCCCACCCACCCCATATGCAATCCCAAGCCAGGTCTCGATGTAAGGTATCTATGTATAAAGTTTCATTAAAATATCTCAATGCGTTCTCATGTTATATGAGGGGAAACCGTTTTCTATTTTTAGCAATGGTGACCTTAACCTTTGACCTGTTGACCTCAAAATTTATAGGGTTCTTCCTTTCCTCCCAAGTAACCAGCGTACCAACTTTCATGATTGTAGAACAAAGCGTTCTCAAGATATCGTGCGGAAACGAAATGGTCTACGGACAGACCTACAGACCGATCGACCAACCGACCGACGGACGGACAGGTGCAAAGCAAGATACCCCCACTTCTTCGAAGGGAGGCATAATAATCTCCAGTCTGACGCTACTATATTATCCGCTGACTGGATCTGATGACTTTGCATTAGGGGTCACATTCAGAAGACCTTTTCAGGAGCTAATCAATCTGTTGCATTCAAAATGTTGTGGTATAACTTCATATATAAACCACAAATACTAAGCATGAAATTAACGTGCACTTTGGATGTTTACTCGCATAAGGTAACGCTATATCCAATGTTATCTGCATGAAAATTAACTGTAAATGATTTATTCCAGAGGATCAGCCGGAAATGCATCACTTTTCAAAAACCGTTGCCAAACATTGCTGTGAAAAAGGCAATTTCATTGGGCGCAGCAGGGCTGATATTTTATTGTTCGGAAGGTCATTTGAACATGACCTGTTGTACCATGTATTCAGATCCTAACAATGTTAGGATTTGATTTTATTGAGATTGCCAAAGATACTTGCATTATTGGTACTTTAATGTATTGATACAATCCGGTACCAGGGGTAGTGATTTTATTAAAAAACTTACCTTGTCTTCTTGCATTTGTTGATTGCTACTGAAACAACTTACAGCTGGACTTCATTTAGCCCTTGTGTAATTTATAACAGCATTTATTTTTATATATATCCATTAAGAGTATCCATATCCCGAAGCTCCTGTTATTGTCAGGCTTTATCCATATAATAATTCAAGTGAACTCGTTAGATTTTTATTGTTTCTTTTAGAAGCAGTTTTGTAATGTCACGAGTCACCACTAATTTCTGCACGTTAGTATCTTGTTAATAGTCGTAATACATTGTTTTTACTGTACTTACGAAACAGATTAGGTTCTTAGCATTATAATCCATGTTTTTCCTATTCATTTTAGTCACAGGTTGCCTTACCAGGCTCATTTTTATCGTTTAACATTTTGTTGTTAAAACTGCAAAGTTCACTGTCTGCCATATTGCTTCCTGTGTTGCCTAGGAACAATAGAATATCGTACCAAATGCATGGTCGACCGACCAATATCTGTGGTCGTGCGCGTTCGGTCGACAAAGCTTTGGGTCGACCCGAGACGTATTAATGGTCGTGAGCGTTCGTTCGACCGTGTTTTTGGTCGTTCGACCTTGTTCTGGGTCGACCGAAAGCTCTTAGGATATAAAGGGCCGATTTTTTGGTCAGAGTCAGTCTGCAACATTGTCATCTTAAGAGCGACTCCTTCGTATTTCGAAGTAAATAAATGTCATACGTTTAAAGTATCAAAACTTAACTTACAGTATAGAATAACATTAATTATAGGAAGTATTTATTGTGTTTCAGAAAGAATAATACTTTATAAGGTGACTCACAGTGTGTTTATTTAACAACTTATTTTGAAGTTTACGACATTGCATTTTAAAACTTGTTTCGACGCATTTGTGCCATTATTATTAAAATATTAGTAGAACTAGTACGACATCGAAGGTTGACAATTTATTTCATGATAACTCATTTGGCATTTATTGAACGTTGTATTTGAATAAATATACGAACATTGGAAAATCGTCTGTTCATTATTGGAGGTTACACTCCACCAAACTAGTAGTATAACAGCAGCTGGAATTACAGCTCGGAACGCATGTATCATGAAATTTTGCTATTTGTAACTTAGTTATACAACAAATTCTAATCCTAACCAAAACTGACTTAACAAAATCTTTCAGCAAGTTCAGTATGATTGCGAATATTTTTTAAGCGTCATAAAAGTGTTTGTAAGGTTACTTTTTGGCTCCAGACTGAAGACAATTAAAAACTTGAAGAAATGATGACACGACAATTGCCTTTCAATACTGACCATGTTAGATTTATGACAAATCAAAGCAATTTAACAATTCTTACGGTCAAATTTGTGTGGAATTGTTTTCAGTTTCAAAGTACATGCTGTTTGCAAGAACCTACCCATATTATTTAATTAAGTACATGTATATTATCTTCCTATTTATTAAACATCTTATTTATTCAACTAGGCTCTAATATTCCACTTAAATTTATTGAGAAAGCCAAAGTACCAGTAGATTTCTAGGAAGCTAATTTTTCAATGCATCAAAATAAATTAAGAAAAAATATGAGCACAAGGAAATATCACAGTCAAGTGGCCAATTGCTACTTATGAAAAGACTTCAATTCACATACTTATAGTATACTGCACGCTCAAGAGTGATAAAAATGCTAGGCTTCAATTAACAGAATGTTTCAAGTTTATATATTAAGCTTACAGTCTGTATTTTTATTCAAACAATGTATCAGTATTGAATCAAAGTTTAGGCAAAATCTTGTGTTTTTTTATTATTGAAATATCATATTTTATCAAAATGCATTTAGAACTGGACATTTGGCAATTTTTAAAACGTCCAAATCATCTACAAATCCATAAATGAGTTTTGATGTATCAAAATTTCTTAAAAATGTGAACTTCAAATAAAGAGATATAGTAAGGTACATATTTTTTAATACCTTAACATATCCAGAATTTCTAAATAAGCCTGTTTGAGATATCAAGATTAAACTGTATGTAAAACATCATGAAACTTTCTCATGTAATTGGTTTATGTTAAAGGAATTAAAGCAACCCACTTGAGAAAGCACATGTTCTACTGAACCATGACCACATGATTGTAGTGGATCCATAGTCTATTAACGCACTAGCTTCACAACCCAGCGGTAGCAGGTTCGAGCCCCCACTACACCCTAACCTACTAACTCGTCTTTCGCATGAGACGTTAAACCAAGGTGCAGTGTTCTAGGTTATTCACACCAGGTACTAAAAGACCGAGGGTCGCCTCTGGAAAGGGGGTGTCTCCTGTACCTTGCACTATCCGCCTTAACCTAACTAACATGTCTTCTGGGGCCGATGGCCATATGGGAGAGAATCCCATTGCACTCAATAAAAATTCACTACACACACATGGCACATGACTTACATTGAGCAACTTCAGAAGCATGTGCACCCTGTCTGTATCCAACTGGCAGGCAATATGAAGTGGACTGTTACCATCACTGTTCTGTACATTCACCTGGTAAATGTAACAGCCAAATAGCAATACATTCAATGCAATTACCGGTACTGTAATACTTGTAATACTGGTATGATTTTTATAGTGTTATGAATTATTTCAGTCAATGTAAAACAGCAATAAGAAAATTGATGTTTTTACAATGATTTATTATGGCCGCATACTTTTAAGTTTGCAAAACATTCCACAAGAATAGCTGTTATAGTTACAGTCAGATCTTATGTATCTAGTATCTTTCAAACACTTACTTCTAGTGAACAACCACTTAAAACATACACTCAGAGGTAAGTCTATTAACTTCCTTATTTCCATAGGCAATTTATAAAGTAGTGGAACAAATGTGAATGGGAAGGCCATTTCCACAAGAAAGTAGTAACATTTTCAATACTGATTATTAGTGTCTATATTTTGAAGGGACGTATTCACAGATTTTCATATTTGAAAGAATTGTCTTAAAATGTCTAAACTTCAATTAGTTAAGCATCTGGACTTAACAGACAGATAAATACTCTGTCCAAGAAAGCATTAAGAAGCTAAAAAAACTACAGTTTGTTTTTGAAAAGTGGTTACAGAAAAGAGCACAGACAAGGTCTGTTATGTCAACAACTTGAAAGGGCCATAACTCAGCCAAAATTCTGCCACCGACGATATGCACAACTAGAATTAGTTTTGATATATCCTTTTAAGTTTTGTCAAAATCCGCCCAGGGGTTACGGAGAACAAGCAAAGACAAGGTCTATTATGTGAAAAACTTCAAAAGGTCGTAACTCCGCCAAAAATCCACCGACGACGACCTCCCGATGATATGCACAACAAGACTTGGTACTGATCAATGCTGAGAAATTTTGTAAAAATCCGACCAGGGCAGTGTTTTTTTCACCTTTGGGGGAAAGGTGGCGGGGCCCTTCAGATGGGGAATTTTACGGCAAAGGGGGATTCTTTTTTAGAAAAACATTATTAAATGTTTATGTTCAACTTTCTAATAAAACTTTAATCAATTAATTTGCCACAAATGATAACTTAGATTATGCATTTAACTTGGTTTAATGAAAAAAAGCTGGGATTTTTCCTCTATCTTTGTCAATTTTTGTCCGATTTTAGTCTTTTTTTTTCAAAATAAATCTTACATTCTGCGGGGAATTTTAAGGTAAATATTGGGGCAAAATATATACCTTTTAAGCAGGGGAATGGGGCCGAATTTCAACCCCAAACTGGTCCTAAAAAAAACACAGCAGGGGTTATTGAGAAGACATGCAGACAAATTTTTTTTTCAGGAGTCCAGACATACATCCATACATACATCCAGACATCCATCTTTTCAGCACAAAATCAAAATGTCTCCCTTCCCACTACATGGGAGGCGACATAATAAAGCCTCTTTTGGATCTGGAAACCATGTCCTCTGTATGATTTTTGCCATTTCAATCAATGCTAATATATAGTAGCATTCTTTTTAAAATCGGTAACAACAATTTTGGAAATTATCAATTTGCCAATCTATGAATACCTATGACCCATTTACAAAAAACAAGAGGGCCATAAGGCCCTAGATCGCTCATGTGAGGAGCTAAGGAATTAAACTGTTCTGAGCAAAAAGTTACATGAAGATTTGGCTTAAAATGTGGGCTCTCGATTGTTCGCAAGCTTGTTTTTTTTCAATTTGGCCTGGTTACCTAGTATTTCACCATATGTGACCTGGGTTCGAACTTGTCAGAGATATCATTGCGACAAATGTTCTGAGAAAGTTTCATGATGACTGGGCTACAAATGTGGCCACTAGAGTGTTCATAAGCTTTTTAAAATGTTCAATATATTCATATAAGGAAAACTGAACCCACTCCCCTACCCATGTTGATTAGGCAAAAGATGTGACTTCTAGTGTTCATGTGACTTCAAGAGTATTCACAAGGTAAATGCTGACGATGCACAACGAACAAAAGGCGATCACAAAAGCTCACCATGAGCATGTTGTGCTTAGGTGAGCTAAAAATGTTCTGCTCTGTTCTTTAATGTCTGAAACAACTGATGTATACCTTGGCCCTGTTTTGTATCAAAAGGTCCACAATTTCCATTTTGGCACCAAACACAGCCATATGAAGAGCTGTATTCCTGAAAAAAAGATTACGCAAATGTTCATGTGCTAGTACTGTCTGTTTTGGTTTAGTTTCTGTGTTTAAATTTAATATTCAATACATACATGCAATATATTTTACAAAATCACAAAATCTCATTCACAATTATGGTTAAATCTTTATTTTAATTGTTACAATATAAACATTAAAGTGTGTCAAGGTAAAAGGAAGTTCAACAGAATTATATTTCAACTATAAATTTGTTTGTTTAAATCTAAAAAAGTATAAATGCACGCAAAGTCTTCCTTACCCTTTCCCATCTTGCAAATCAACATTGGCAGAATGGAAAATTAAATCTTCTACCAAATCCTTGTTACCTGCAAAATAAACAAGAGCTGTCAGAGGACAGCGGGCTCGACTGTTTAAAGTATTTTAGTTGGGGCATTTTTTGAAAGTGGACAGGGCTTAAATCTGTCACAATACAAAGCTGAGTTATTGCAATTATTTTACCGGATGCTGAAGTTCATGAAGTATTATACATGTACTCAGGTGAAAACTTTATGTAATTTTTAAGTAAAAGGACTTTTGAACCTAAAATTTATTCTGAAAATCTAAGTGAAAAGGGGGCATAACTGTGTAAAACCAAAACAGAGTTATGGGGATTGTAACACCCGATGCTGGAGTTAATGATATATTTCAAGTTTCAAGTGAAAACATTATGCAGTTTTGAAATTATGCGACTTTTGAATAAAAACTTTAACCTGAATCTCTGAAAAGGGGGAATAACTCTGTCAAAATACAAAACAGAATTATAGGGATTGTTGCACCTGCATGAGTAATGGTATATTCCAAGTTTCAAGCCAATAACTTATGCAGTTTTTAAGTTATAAGACTTTTGAATAAAAACCTTAATCTGAAAATCTATGTGAAAAAGAGGAACCTGAAAATCTATGTGAAAAAGGGGCATAAATATGTCAAAACAGAGTTATGGGGATACCTGATGCTGTAGTTGATGACAAAGGTATACTCAAAGTGTCATGTGAATAACTTATGTTTTTTAGAAGTTATTATATAAGACTTTTGAATAAAAAACTTTAACCAGAAAATCTATGTGAAAATTGGGCATAACTATGTCAAAATACAAGAGTTATGGGGAATGTTGCACTATATGCTGGAGTTGACGACAAGGTACAATGTATATTCCATTAGTTTCAAATGAATAACTTCTGTAGTTTTGAAGTAACAAGACTTTTGAATAAAATCTTTAAATGCACAGGTCAACCAAGGTGGGAGTAGTAATGCTCACCTATTCTGCATGTAATCGAGCTTAAAACAACAAGTCTTGTTTTAATAAAAGAATAAATATAAATTTACTTCTATTATGCATGCTATTTTTATAAGTACACATGTACATTCATGAAGAGTATTTAAATACATGTATATAATGTTATAATTGGAATCAAATATACTTCATAGCTGAAACGACACAAAACGGTGTAAGCAAGATAACTATAATATTGTGTCCATAGACTAGGAAGAATACGCAGATCTTTGCAGTCTTTATAACCATGATCCCTACCATTCAGCACAGCAATAATCATTAGAGTGTAGCCTGTGTCAGCCTCATGACAGTTGACGTTCATGTGACTCAGCTTCAGCCGAATCCTTCCTCCAGGCACACTAGGGTCCTCCTTGGTCCCAGTCTTTGAAACGGAGCCAAATCCTTTCTCAGCAACATACTTCTGTGAACAATTCATTTAATGTTAAATAAGCATCATTTCTGATATTTATATACACTTGTATGATATCCAAACAAATTATGCAGATCTTAATCTTGGCAGTGTTTTATTCGGCCATTTTTGACCAACTGGTGGCAGGAAAAGTCCATGTATGCAAATGATATGCAAACAAATCTATCTACAAAGGTAATTCCTTCAGTTTGAACTTAAAAATACTTATAGTTCTGTTGCTTTTCTTCACATGTGAAGCTACATGTATTACTGTCTGGAACACTCAGAGCACCTGATAAGAGCCAGCCGATCAGAATTCACAAAACCATAGGAAATGTCGAGGTGATTCAGATTTATATGGGGGACAATTGTTTATGCAGTTAAACATTTCTTTACAAATTGTTAATGACGAAAAATGTTTATTTATTTATTCAAATTAAAAGTTTTAAAATTATTTTGTGCATGAACATGATGTTTCAAGTACATTCAATTTCAATGGGCATGTGCCACTTCAAACAATAAGGTGGCCTAATCCACAAGAAAAGAGGCTACAAAGATTGGCCATTGATGACACTTTTGTGTGCTCAGGGAAATTAGTAGTAGTAGTAAAATAAATATTGTAAGGCCCTGTAGTATGCACTACCATGTTGATTATTGTCAAGTTCATAAAGTGAACAATTATTTATTATTACTTGTTTATTGTAAATTCTTTCATCCATCACACTCTTTCATTAAAATAGCTGATAGTGTGTTATCACATATAAACTGAAATTAATTATTTAGGCAAGTTTACTATAATGAAATGAACATAACGTCAACTCTAAAACTTATTGTTACTGTCCGTCTGCAATGATGCTAGCCTAACCGTCATCTTGTAGCGATTTTATTGTTTATATAATTATCCAAGTGATTTAACTTGGCATATTTTACTTTAGGACACTATTCATTGTTGTTTACTGCAGAGTTCTCGCTAGGATTTCAAAACATGGAGCCCAGGGCTCCTTCCTATGAAAAGTTAGCGTCCCAGTATCAAATCGTCAAAACAGACCCCTACCCCACCCACTTAAAAAACACAACTACAGCAACAATACTTTGTGTCAAAACTCTTATTTAAACAAACTGTTTATTAACTACCCGCAATTAAACAATTAAATAAGAAAAGGACGCCGACATTTATTTAGTTTCTTTCGACAAGTACTATAAACTGTCGCTAACTTTCATTCAAAGGTTGCCTCAGCCAAAGTGTTTGCATATAATCCGTGTAAGGTGATGGTTTTTAATAGCTATTTTATTAGTAAACACTAGTAGTTGTAGTTTTTTTAACAAATGAAGACGCACGCTTGACGCGATCGGCGTACTCAAATTGTCAAGTTACACAGATTCATCTTAATTCTGATAATTTGTAACTGTTTATTTCGCATAAATAAAAATTATATTGCCTTCTTTAAATTTGTAGCAATTTATTTAAAACGCGGGTGTTAATAACACACACATAACATAACGCATACCTAATGGGAAAGTGTTACAAATCACTTACACCTTTACTAAATAAAATTATATTGAGGGCGTGATAAACTTTCTATCGACAACACTCATTTGCATACGCGTTCTTATTCGCTGACTGGTTAGCTGTAGTTAAGCTGACTCCGCCTGCGTCTTGATTTTATCGATAATTGACACACTAGGTGCAGAAGGGGAATGTGTTTATTGCCGTGTTTATTGCCTAATAGGCGTTCTTTGTCTTGGGAAAATATGCGTACGCCAGAGAAAAAGGGTTGAGTGCTTGAATCTAACACCGAGATTTATGGCGTCCTTTTCATAAAAGAATGTGTCCAAATACGCCGAATTATGTGTTACCGAGAACTCTGTAACTGTTCATTATTATTGTTGTTTTCATAAATTTTGCCATTCCTAAGGAAATATTTAGCTGTTGCATGGGCCAAACTTTATTTGTCACATCGGCGTACCCCGGTTTACACCGGTTATCACGCCGCTGATTCCAAACCGACACATACAGGGCACACCGGTATCAGCCGGGTGGCTTAACATTGGCCAAAGCAAGTAAATTGCCGGTACTGGCATTATAACCGGCGTTAACCGGGGTACGCAGATGTGGCAAATCAAGTTGGGCCATGTTTTCGGATATTTGCACCCGAAATATTTCTTTTCTGCTATAACTGCAAATAGCTGCAAATTTGTTTCGGTCAGAGAGTAGTATATTTGTCTATTTGTTTAATCCAAACATAAATTGTTAGTATAAAATGTAAATTTTATCGTTAAATATTTGGCGCTGCAGAAATAAATTTAGGATTAGGATTCCAAGATGTGTTTGATTGGTTGATGTAAATCCTAAGTCATTTTGATTGGCTGAGGAAATTCCTCAGTCATTTGATCGGCTGAGGAAATTCCTAATTCATTTTGATTGATTGGTGCTCATAATCCTAATCCTTATCCAAATATTTGGCATATTTCATGATCACCAAAGTCTGATCTTTCATGATCACCAATTTCCAATCTTTTACAATTTTTATAATCAGATCTTTTATGGTCCATTTTGCCATTATCACCTATTGTTAGATCAACATGGCTTCATGGAGCATTTCTAGGATGGACTTCGGTACGATTACTCTTAAATCAAAATTAACGCTGCAGCTTCCAAAATGTGTGATATGCAAAACAGAGAGCTCAAATGTTTATTAGCACTGTTTCAAGTAATTATTTACACAATCCATTATAATATATTGTTGCATACGTGCATGATGCTGAACTTTATGAAACGAATAAACATATTTTGAAACAGAAATCCCAGTTGTTTTGACATCCTTACACGAACGGCACAAACTGAGTAGATCTACTTGTAACTATACCATAGATAGCGGTATACTACAATACGGATGAAAGGTACATTGTTTGTTTGTTGAATTTTTCGCTGTTTTCAACAGTATTTCAGTCACATTATAGTGGTCAGTTAACCTACTCACACTTTTCCTGGGCAAGCTTAGCTGATCAAAGTGGGTTACCAGTACTAACTGCACATACTTATGCCAACAACTGACAACTGCCCTACTTGAGTCAGAGGTAGGGGGAGAATGGCCATTGAAATAATTTCATGACCAATCCCCACACAAGTTATGTGGCCCGGCTGGGGAGTGAACTCACGAACCCCGGATTGACAGTCCCGCACTCTACTGAGCCAGCTGGACCTGGCCTGATGTACCTTTACAAGTATGTTTACCATTTATAAACGCTGCGTAGCATGGATAAGTTTTCATAGAACTGTTGGATTTTGCAGGCACAAGATAGAATCTTATTATAAACTTGTATCTCAAAAACTAATTTTTTGTCTGTGTAGCGCGATATATATTTTTTTATCTTAAAGATAACATCAGTTTATTGTTTCTTAGTGAAAAATTTGTTTGAACAAAAAATAGAAAATTATCTTACTTTAATATGTTTCTATATTTATGGCAAATACTGTTGATATGCCCCCTAAAGTTTATGGCTTTGAAGTTTTAGCAATAATCTAACTTTCATTTTCAAAATAAACTTCGATATTAAAGGAAAAATGAAATTCTATTTGAAACAACTGGTTAATAATTTCCTAGTATATGCAGTGACAGACAGGACAGGTGATACATATATATGTATCGTCATGCAGAAGTCACTCAATTCAGAATTGACTGAGTCACACTCACAATTTTGTTCATAAATCATTCCGAAAGAGCAAAACTCACCAGAAATTTCGTTCTGTTGTTATCTCGAACGCATTTTATCAAGTCAACGTCTTTAACCGGACCCATTGCATTACTCCTAGATATTTAGTGTCTGTTGACAGTCAATGCAATTCGAACAATTTACAGGCAACACACAAAATTGAAAACTATGATGTAGTAGAAGGCAAATTTCACTTCCTGTTTACAGTCTCGACAAAACAATTATGTTGTCATAATCGCAAATATTCTTTCATACTGTGTTTTGTTGTATTTGATTTTTCTGGTCCTTATTTTGATATTTTCTGCATTTTTTTGTTGTTTGTTGTTTGTGCATATTATTAATGAGAAAAGTTTTCAACTATTTGATGATAGGATTGCCAGTTCTATAAATAGAATTAGGATTTCCATGTTATTAATGACGTCATCAACATGTCTGCCCAGTCATTTCATTACAGTAAAGAAACTCCCCCTGATTCAGTTTTCAGTGATATTCAGACATTGAATAAGTTTCAGGATGAGGTGAGCATCTAAAAGTATTATTTAAATCCGGAAGAGTACAATTGCTAGCCGCAAATAATGACATTACTGGCTTTGTTAATTATTTTACATCTGAATTTCATTAAGCATAACTCCATTAGCTGTAAGCCTTGGGCTTGGGCAACATTGGGATACTTATTATATAAGCAATGCTATGCCTGACAACGAATTTAGTCCTATATGAAATTGCACTAAATTCTTTGCATGGCTGGCTGTCCGGCTAGCGCAGTAGTTGGAACACTCACTTCTCACCTTGTCCAGCGATTTTGTTTTCACTGCTTTGGGAATGGGTCCGGTACCCATCAAATTGGGAATTTCGCGACATAAAAACTTGCAATTGGGAAAATTTTTAGAAAGAAATTTAATTAATAAACAACTTAAACTGGTGTTTTATTCATAGAATATGGTATTTAATGGTATACAAATAAGTTCATGATTTACAACTTGTAATCACTTTCTTATGTATTTAGCATTTTGTTACTTCTGATTTGGGATTTTTTTTCTTCCAATAGGGAAAAAAAATAATTTGTCATTGGGAATGAGTCCATTTGCCGGACCCTGTAATTTAAGGAAATAAATCACTGTAGGCTGCCAGGATTTGCTCCCTACTCGGCGCATGCAAGTTTGGGTTTCTTCCGGGTACTCTGGCTTCCCCGCACAGCACACGACCATACCTAAATCAAGAATATTTCAGTGAAAAATTAATAGCTGGAAATTGCAGCTATGATACAAAATTAGTTCAAACTTTCGATGTGTCTCTAAAAAGTTAGGCAGGGGTGCTGGGACATAGTTCCTCACATAATGCAACTTCGGCTCGGAAGGACCTCATAAACTGCAGAATACACGCACTCTTTGAAGGGTTATAAGTTAGAGTATATTAAGGATAACCCTTGCTTAAGGTTTAAACTGATGTAAACAAGGGTTTCTTACTAACTAGAAAAGTTTTACTTTAGCATAAATTATTAGGTCCTGGTCAAGTACTGAGGTACTTGTTATACAGGCAAAAATGTCCTGGCCACATAGGTAACCATTTTAAAATAGTAACTGCCACACACAGTATGTTCAGCAAAGGAATTGTTGAAATATTGATTGAAATAATTTTGTTCGAAAGTTATACAAAATTCAAAATTGTATATTGCATTTTGTTGAGTGGATGTTTTCGCATATTATTTAATTTGCGCAACTCCCAACTTGTGAATCACCTCTGAACTGGAATTCAGAGATTGCCCTGGTTTTCCTTTACCAAAGACTTAAGACGGGTCTGACCAAACATTTCTGTGCTTCACTGAAATCCATAACCACTTATATGTTTATTTCCCAACTATATAGTAGCATAGAATTCATTTCTTTATTTGACAAATGGCACTTTCATACTTTCAGCAATTTGGGCATTTGGTGCAATATGTGTTTGGATTTCTGACAGACCCATCAAAGGTATTGCTATGAATCCTTCATTTATCTTTTTCTATTAAATATATTATCAGGTACACTTTTAGATTTTTAGCTCGACTGAGCACTAAGTGCTCGGTGAGCTATTGGTATAGGGGACATCTCCTGCGTCGTCCGTGTTCCGTCAACAATTGGGTTCGTATTCACGCTGGAGACTTCACTTTTTATCCAATCTTAACCAAACTTGCACAGTTTGTGTATGGCCATAAAATCTCGGATAGGATTGTTATTGGGTCAGATCACACCAGTAACACTAGAGTTATTTCCCCTTTTTCATGCAAATTTTTTTCAAAAAAGCCTTTTTGCAACATATAGACTTCATTTTCCATCCAATCTTTTTTTTTTTTTTTTTTTTTTTTTTTTTTTTTGGGAAAATAACATTTATTTCACAGCTCCATACCGTACAGAGTTTTTTTGTGTTAGTTTCATTTTTATGTGTTAGAAACAATTGTCAATGATGTAGATACACAAACATTCCATATGATGTAGCAGTCAACACATTACAAAATACATCTGTTACTTAGTAAATACTGTTTACAATGGATTAGCTGTACTGCAAATATTTGCAGCAAATCATGCTGCAAAAATATTTGAGTTTGCAGAGTAAAGAAAAAATAAATAAAAATAAAAAATAAAAAATTGAACACAGTGTACTGACAATATATAATAAGGTTAGTGTATATTTTAATATCTTATTAGCATACTTTTGGGTTCATTGTATCAAGAGTCTTACAACTGACCAATTCGGAAACTCGTTCTCACACCAAGTGTGTTTTTTCCATCCAATCTTAACAAAACTTTCACCGCTCGTGTGTGACCATCAGATCTAAGCACATGCCAAAAAATGGGCCAGATCGTATTTCAAGTACCAGAGTTATTGCCCTTTGTTTATTAAAAAAATATACAAAAATTGACATTATTCAGGATAGAGACTTCATTTTTCATTCAATCTTCACCAATCTTGCACAGTTTGTCTGTTACCATGAGAGTACAATTGAAGTAGAATATAAGCAAGATTGGACCAGAAACACCGGAGTTATTGCCCTTTGTGATAAAAAAATGCAACAATGGACATTATTCAGGATAGCGACTTCATTTTTCATCCAATCTTCACCAATCTTGCATAGTTTTTCTATGACCATAAGATTAAAAGTGAAGTCGAATATAAGCAAAATCGGGCCAGAAACACCATATTTATTGCCCTTTGTTTGTGAAAAAAATATACAAAAATGGACATTATTCAGGATAGAGACTTCATTTTTAATCTAATCTTAACCAATCGTGCACAGTTTGTCTATAAACGTAAGACTACAGGTGAAGTCCAATGTAAGCATAATCAGGCCAGAAACACCGAAGTTATTGCCCCTTGTATTTTGAAAAAAAAAAAAATGAACAAGTTATCAATGATTGGCTTGCACACACGATTTTGTATTGAATGTTGACCAAACTTACACAGTTTGCATATGACCATACAAATTGATTGATAAAATTTGATTTCCAACAGTTGAAAACCTTGCATGCAGTTATTTCTTCATGCAACATTGATGTCTTTAGAGCCTGCATTAACATCATTTATCATCATTGGAAAGAAAATTATCAAAGAAAAAGCAAAACTTTACCTTATAGCACAGACATCGCAATTATCGCATTGCAACTAGTTCTCCAAAACTGCGAAAACTACATCAAAATCTACTTTTTTTGCATTTTCCAGAATTGTCACTGACTTAATGAAAAATGGTCAGGTATGAATATCGAGACAAATGATTTGAGAACCATTAGCAAAAATACCGCACACCCACTACCCAACTCATACTTTAGTTAGACCATTGCACTAACTGATGTTTTAAATCAAATTGATCCTATCCCCCTTTGCGTATTGTTCATATACCTTAATTTTCAAACCTGTCACAACAGTATGGTCTTCATCTGTACCAGTTCTCAGGTGAGCGCTTTGGGCCATCATGGCCCTCTTGTATATTGCTTATTCTTTGATGAATATCAAGATTGTAATAATAGTAATTACTTTCGGCAGTTCTAATGGTTATATTATGTTGTTTTTTCAGTCTTCATGGTTAATGACTCAGCTTGAAGATTTTGCTGCAGAAAATGGAGTCAGTGCGGGAGCTTTGAAAAATCTGTTCAAAAGTTTCTTATCCATTCCTAGCAGTAAGTATTTGCTTGTAACACAGAAGTTTACATAATTTGGCTTGTTGATACTGTCAGCAATAAAATTATTCTAACAAATGCTTATATACATATGAATTCATTTAAGTATATTAGATTTAAAACCAAATAGGTATTGTTGAAATTCAGTTAGTTGCCACATACAGTATTGAATTAAGTTTTTAAAAATATCGGTACAATTCTGTAAAAATGGGTGACGAAAACACAAGGTATTGCTGTTATACAACATTAAATACTTATTTGCAGTTTTGCATTGTTATGTCAGTGAGGCTTTATTTCATTAATTATCATTTATGTATTGTACATGTGATTTTGTCTTGTTACAGGTGCTTTGAAAAAGAGTCTTAGTCTAGAACAAATCAGAGAAGACCTCATCAATCTTGGTGAATATTCATGTTAACATGTGTTGACATAATTTTTCTACATGTTCCCAAGCTGTCCTATTTAAGGTCTTTCTGAAGCTTAACATTTTTAATACAGTTCTAAGTTAATTTTGGTTTATTGGTTGGTCTTGATTTTAGCTCGACTTTTCAAAGAAAAGACAAGCTATTCTACTGACCCCAGCGTCGGCGTCCCAGCTAGGTTAAAGTTTTCGGTAAGCTTGAGGGATTTCATTCAAACTTCAAACATTTATTCCCCACATGAAAATAAACCTATAGGCCAAGTTTGGTAACTCTAGTTCGAATTTGTCAAAATTATGGGCCTTTTTACACTTTGAAATTTTACCTATAAGCTATATGGACAGGTTAGTTTTTTGGTAAGCTGGTTTCTCAGGAATGGCTTGAGGGATTTCATTCAAACTTAGTTATTCCCTATATTAAAATGAACAAATAGGCCAATTTTGATAACTCTAGTTTGAAATTTGTCAAAATTATGGGCCTTTTTACACTTAGAAATTTTACATATATAACCTATATGGACAGGTTTTAGTTTTTTGGTAAGCTAGTTTCTCTACTTTTCGTTTCCATTCTCTAACTTTCTAGAGAATGGATTAAGCTATTGTAATGAAACTTCAAACATAGATACCTTATAGCGAGACCTCACTTGGGATTGCATATTTGGTTGGTGGGATCAAGGTCAAGATCACTGTTACTAAAATTAGAAAAACAATTTCCGCTCAATAACTTGAGAACATATTGAGATATTTTAATAACACGTAATACATAGATACCTTATATCAAGACCTCACTTGGGATTGCATATGGGGTGGGTGGGGTCAAGGTCAAGGTCACCGTTATTAAATTTTTTTAAATGGTTTCCGCTCAATAACTTGAAAACGCATTGAGATATTTTAATGAAACTTAATACATAGATACCTTATATCGAGACCTCGCTTGGGATTGCATATGGGGTGGGTGGGGTCAAGCTGACTGTTACTAAAAATAGGAAAAACGGTTTCCGCTCAATAACTTAAGAAGACATTGTGATATTTTAATGAAACTTTATACATAGATACCTTATAGCGAGACCTCACTTGGGATTGCATATGGGGTGGGTGGGGTCAAGGTCAAGCTCACTGTTACTAAAAATAGGAAAAACGGTTTCCGCTCAATTACTTAAGAAGACATTGTGATATTTTAATGAAACTTTATACATACATACCTTATATCGAGATCTCGCTTGGGATTGCATATGGGGTGGGTGGGGTCAAGGTCACTGTTACTAAAAATAGAAAAATGGTTTCAGCTCAATAACTTGAGAACGCATTTAGATATTTTAATCAAACTTAATACATACATACCTTATATCGAGACCTCACTTGGGATTGCGTATAGGGTCAAGGTCACTGTTACTAAAAAAGAAAAACGGTTTGTGCTCAATAACTTGAGAACGCATTGAGGTATTTTAATGAAACTTAATACATAGATACCTTATATCAAGACCTCGCTTTAGATTGCATATGGGGTGGGTGGGGTCAAGGTCACCTTTACTAAAAACAGACAAATAGTTTATGCTCAATAGCTTGAAAAGACATTGTGATTTTTAATAAAATAAATTGATACCTGATATCGAGACCTCGCTTGGGATTGCATATGGGGTTGGTTGGGTCAAGGTCAAGATCACCATTACTAAAGATTTTATTGATGTGCTGACTTTAATGCATTCGTTCTAAAAATTTGGTTTTCGTGGAATTTCCATATTTCTTGTTATAGAAAAGAAATGCCAGTAACTATGACAAGCTCAAGAAAAGTCGAGCGCGCTGTCCTCCGACAGCTCTTGTTATGGCTGTACTAGACCATTAGTCATAAGTGTATAGGCATCTCTATTTTGTAATCAAGACTGTCTATCTATTTGTTTATGGGCTGTACTAGGCTATTGGTGTTAGAGGTATGTGTGACGATAGAAAGACAAAAATTACTGCTATTGTTGAACATTATAAAACACATACATTTATAGTCATGCTATTTGTTATCAGGATTGTCAGACTCAAAAGCGGACTATTTTGGCGAACAATGGAAGACGAACCAGGTGGCGTTGTCCCGAAGTGCCCTGGGCCAGACGCTAATGGTGAACCAGCTGGTGGACATGGAGTGGAAGTTTGGAGGTAACTCTTCTAGTGTTCTGTAACCTGAAATTTGTGTAATGGGCAAATCCTCAAAGGTGTAATTCTGATCTTTTAGAATCCTGGAGTTGAGAAGCATTTGATTTATAGCCCGTTATAACTGTTATAACTAGTGTGTTCTGTAACCAGAAATTTGTTTAAGAGCCAAGTTGTAATTCTGTTTTAGAATCATACAACTGGTGTGATATGTAAACATGACATTTGTATTAGTGGTGATGTGTTAGAATTTTAGAAGGTTGATCAGCAGTTAACTGCTACAACTAGGTCTGTAACTTGAAATTTGTATAAGAGGCAATGTGTAATTCTGATGTTTTTGAATTGTAAAATTACAGATGTATTCAATCTAGTGATTACTGAAAGTACTGTACATTTGGTATTAATTGATGTACGACTATCAGTATTTAAAAAAAAATTTAATTAAATACCAAATCCTCAGTGTAGAAAAAGAATTAATATTTATAAAAAGCGTCTCTATCTAGCATTGAACACAGTTGGGCAGTATTTTAACATACAATGCTAGTAAATAGGTACTTGGTAGTAATTTAAGACAATTTAGAGGTATTGCATCCAGAGGTCAGAGTTAATGATCCTCAAAACCAGTTATTGTTTTGTTGCAGTAACTGCAGCCAGCAGTGAGTTGGATAAAGTGGGCAACACGTTCCTGCAGCTGAAACTAGTCATCAACACAGGGAATGGAGTGTCCAACTCCTACATGGGTACACAACTGACAGTAACTTTGATTTACTGGTAGTCTTTTATTTGTTAAAGCCACTGATCACAGAATTGTACAACAATGTAATTACATTTACTTTTGTCTTCAAATAAAATTGTTAGACCATTTCTTTTCATCAGAAACACTTTGCATAAAATATGCAAATGACAACAAACATTTTGGACATTTGATCAAGCAAGTTGCACTGGTTGTCACTTCCAGATTAACAAAAGTTTTGGGATTTTCGTTATCCATCAGTTAGTTGGTATGAAGCTTCTTGTTTTTTATTTGAACAGAGTTTACTTTGACTGTTGTTTTGTCTCCTCATTATGATTCTCTTACATACATTACCTAATACATGGGTGTTGTTGTGTTGCAGAGTTGACGTTACCCCAGTTTTACTCATTCCTTCACGAGATGGAGAAAGCCAAGGCCAGTCTGGAGTACCTCACCTAGCACCAGTCCCCTGAATTGAAGACTTGAAATGGTGATAATGACATTATTTTATATGTATTTTGATACATGGGCTACATGTGTGGTTGTTTACATGTTTGGGTAAATGGTCAACTTAAAGATTCTAAAACTGAATAAATATTCAAAACATATCAGTAATATCTTTAAACATTGTTTATTAGTGGATACTATCAAAACAAAACACTTATTTATCCAAAACACATGTAATTATTAAAAAGGTAAATAAAACAAAAATCAATCTGACAAACCCAATAAAATGTTCTAGGGTCGGGGCATTATTTTTTGGGTAGGTCGGGTTACCTGAAACAAACATTTTTTTTTTACGCCTTATTTGTATTTTGTCATTTTGTCAGAAAATCACGAGGCTGTATGTATGGAAATTGTTAACAGATGAAGTATTTCTGTTGTTTTGATATGATCAAGTTTTCGTTTTTGGACAGATTCACTGTTGCCATACAAATGCTCAACAAGTACCAGTAAATTATCTTATGCACTGTATAAATTTGAAATGAACAATATTTTCATGGTTAAAATAATAGTTACACTTTATGTTACCATTAACATTATCACTAGTTCATGTATAGGAAAATGTATATAACTATATAATAAATAAGAATGTCCCTATATTCTGATGTATTTGTTGTACTGTATCTGACATAGTCATATGTTTGGCTTGTAGGAATTTTAAACAAGTATAAATACTAAGCATCCTTCCCCCAGAAAGCAATTTTCGCTGCTTTAAATTTATATTTGTATATGAATAATATATAAGTCCTATCTAGTCAGTGTGATTTATGAAATTAATGTACACTAAATGTACACGAATTTGCCAATTTTTATATATTGTACTGTATTGTATTGTATCAGTTACTAGTATCTTCATAATCAATCCTTCAGATTCAGATAAATTATTTAAAATGACAAGCCAGTTTGATTTCAATTCCGTGTACATAGTATTTTATTCAAATGACCGTCAAAACTGCTGCTGTTAAGTACAGAAACGAACTGTTGTCTGCAAGTGAAATACAGTTATTAAGCAAACTGTTACCAGTAGGGGGCTAGTGGAAAGTCAGGGGCCATATTCCAGAAACATCTTTAAATCTTAAAATATGTTCACGTAAGTTCCAATTTTGTAAGGTAATGTTTTTAAAACTAGATATAAATTAATGAATCCAATT
Organism: Congeria kusceri; assembly: GCA_027627225.1. Lineage (NCBI taxonomy): Eukaryota > Metazoa > Mollusca > Bivalvia > Myida > Dreissenidae > Congeria > Congeria kusceri. Next base: position 21,801,837 of record CM051035.1, read on the forward strand.
ACAGTTAAGTAAAGAGTAGTTAATAATAAGTTGATAATTAGTATACATTTGGCAGAATTTCATTCATATATGGAATAAAATGCTAAAGAAAAATGACAATTTTAAGGCTTAGGATAAGATTTCACTTAAGATGTTCTGGAATATGACCCCAGATTCACTTTACTTCTGGTAAAGATAACTCAAAACCTTAGTATTGTGCCTGCCATAATAAGGTAAAGGCACGAAAGACATTAAATATTTTTTAATGATTTGACTTATTTTATTTGGTATGCTACTTGTTGCAAGCAACATTTGACCATCGTTTATTAAATAATGTGTTAAAAGATTGCTGATTTGGCATAGAATATACATGTACATTCATATTAGTTTGCCAATGTTGCTATACAATGCATTTCCTATTGCAACTTTCATTCAATAATTTAAACAATTAATGCATGAAAAGAACATGCATTTTTTTGTTTAAATGTTACAAAAGTTATAGTTTTTTTTAACAAATTGATAAATATTTTCTGTAGTTATACCTGTCCATTAAATAACTATTACATGCATGCATTGTATTACTATATAAATAATTCATTCATCCTGTGATGGTATGAAATCAACCATTTATTGTCATTCAGAATAAATTTATGTTGCAGTGTGTGGATCTTGAACTACTAATCAGTGCAAAACACTTTACTTTAAGAATGACGCACTGTGACAATGACCTAGGTTTTGCGTCAGTTTACGTCTGCCAGATTCATTTTATAATTAATAATACTATTAAATAGGTACATAATACTTAATTTTAAGAATGACGTATTGTAACAATGAGCTAGGTTTTGCGTAAGTTTTCGTCTATAATAGGTTTGCAAGATTCATTTTATAATTAATTCACTTTACACGTCAAGTTGAAACACTGTAATCCAGATGTTATCTGATATAATATTATTAAATATATAAATATTCATTTTAAACCCGACAAGCAATATATTAGAATACGTTGTGTGTTTGATTGAATCGATCGTAAACAATATTAAAAGAACTTATTAATAGTTACGTGACTGAACCCCTGTGGTATTATAAATTATTGTCCATGATGCTATTGAATGATTTATTAAAAAGTCATTGATATTTATAGCTGAAGAGATTTTGCACCAATATCACGTGTAATAACTTTTTAATTGACAAATGCAAGTTTCATTATTTGATTTAATTCAAATTACTCGTCCATTTAGCAATCTAAATGTATTACGGATCCTATCTCATATAAATAAGACATTCAATTTAACAGATATTCGAATACGTTGTCAATACATGGTGTGGAATAAATGATTCATCACTAAGTCGTCAATATATTCACAGCTGAGAAAGTGCATGAACTGCAATATTTGCCTAATACTTAAAGCGGACGCGCTGTTAACCGGGGCGTTGCCATGGCGACAAACGTATGATCGGATACGAATCGCATGAGCCAAATGTTGGGATTGCGTAATACCTCGATATACGGCCCGGCAATACCGGTGTTGCGTAACAGACCGGTTCAACTTGGCCTGTAACAGTCTTACTACGCAATGGACAGAGCACTGGGCTATTTGGCCTGCGGTGGATTAGGTCATTTTCGATAGCTCTCCGTAAATAAAGCTTCGTAACGTATTGCGCAATACCGTGGTCTGATGTAATACGTGGGCAAAACTAAGACGGTCTCTCCCGCGGCCAGTCAAGTTTGTACACAGCCTTGACCACTTGACCGTTTTATGTGACCGCTGTACGACTAAGTTATGAAACAGTTGGAGATACTTTTTGCACAAGGTAAGACCTTAGGTGTAGTTAAAAACACTATTTTTATGCGTGTACGTAAACTAGACCATTTAATAGTCTTCTTGCGTTTTCACTTGATCTTATTAGGTTATCATTCTAAATTCTTTATAGTACAATAATAGTACAGTATAATATAATATATAAATATAAAGGTAACACGTTGTTTTCATGTTTGACGATTCATAAGAGTAATATGACAGTCGTGGTTAGTGTTAAAATTGTTATGTTGTTATTCAGGTAGCCTGTCAGAAATTTATCTTTTAAGTAGTATTGGCAATGGAAGGAATTTAGTTCCAGTGAAACAGGTTACCAGTGACATTGGGCACGTGTGCCATACACATGTATGTTAAGTATTATTTTACCCAATAAGAGATATGAAGGGCAGAGTACTCAGTAGTATATCATAAAACTGCGTAAACAAAATTAAACTACCGTAATGGTTTTACAGTATATGGGATATTTTATTTTTAAATCGATTTTAAATGCGGTACATCCGTCAACCGTGCGATTTATTTATCGAATGTATATTTTATGTCAGCAACGAGTGTGTGTCCAATAAATCGATCCAAAGTATGTATCGAGCAATTACATTAAAATTAAATGGTAAAAGGTGAACATACTACAGTTTACAGGTCATCTGGATTGAATAAGGAACAAAATACTAAAGGAATTCTTGTTGTGCAAAGAAAGGATTGGTGCAATTTTAAAATATTTTGAGCGTTGTTTGTACAGTTTATAGATCATTCGCAGATACGTGTATTACGAAACCTGACTGTCGTCGTTTCGATCAAGTCTAGCGAACGCCTGTTTACTTTTGAATTGATGGTAAATACGGTGTTTACCATTGCTAAGTGTAATTGGTTCACTGACTCACCTTAAAAGTTTATGAATCAAGCTGCGCAAAAGGCAGGTGATATTTTTTGTAACCGTTATTATATAAGTTAGCTATTGGTCAATTCAGGAAGTTCTCATTTTAAGTTTATTTTTCAACTATGAAAATCTCACCTGTAAGCTGTATCCAGCATTAGGTTATTAACAGTATTCAGCGTTAATATTTTGCTATCCCCTTATGCATTTCTTTTTCTATTTTATTTAAGTTACTAAAGAATGATTCAAGATTAAGAATGCGCAATTATTGCGTAATACCGCACGTTATGGCGACCAAGACAGTGTCGCTTTAAATAATGACATAAAACCCGTATAAAAGTTTACAATAACGGATATTAGACACAATGCGACACGCCATAGTTCAGAGGAACAATGGTGCACAATAAATTACGCAACTGGGATACCCACGTTCAGAATTCTGAAGTCTCCTGTAAATCGATTGTTCTATTGGCGGCTTACGTAACCGGGCCACACTGTCCAACATGTTGTACCACGTCACGCGAGTTCCGTGTTACGTAAGTGTGCTGTACATGTAGTATAATAGGACTTGATGTACGTAACTGGCGTACAAATAGTTCAGCAACCAGAAATCTATATTTGATATCTCGATCATTCCACGGACGGCTTACGTAACCTGGCCACACTGTCCAACATGCTGTACCACGTCACGCGAGTTCCGTGTTACGTAAGTGTGCTGTACATGTAGTATAATAGGACTTGATGTACGTAACTGGCGTACAAATAGTTCAGCAACCAGAAATCTATATTTGATATCTCGATCATTCCACGGACGGCTTACGTAACCGGGCCACACTGTCCAACATGCTGTACCACGTCACGCGAGTTCCGTGTTACGTAAGTGTGCTGTACATGTAGTATAATAGGACTTGATGTACGTAACTGGCGTACAAATAGTTCAGCAACCAGAAATCTATATTTGATATCTCGATCATTCCACGGACGGCTTACGTAACCGGGACACACTGTCCAACATGCTGTACCACGTCACGCGAGTTCCGTGTTACGTAAGTGTGCTGTACATGTAGTATAATAGGACTTGATGTACGTAACTGGCGTACAAATAGTTCAGCAACCAGAAATCTATATTTGATGTCTCGATCATTCCACGGACGGCTTACGTAACCGGGCCACACTGTCCAACATGCTGTACCACGTCACGCGAGTTCCGTGTTACGTAAGTGTGCTGTACATGTAGTATAATAGGACTTGATGTACGTAACTGGCGTACAAATAGTTCAGCAACCAGAAATCTATATTTGATATCTCGATCATTCCACGGACGGCTTACGTAACCGGGCCACAATGTCCAACGTGTTGTACCACGTCACGCGAGTTCCGTGTTACGTAAGTGTGCTGTACATGTAGTATAATAGGACTTGATGTACGTAACTGGCGTACAAATAGTTCAGCAACCAGAAATCTATATTTGATATCTCGATCATTCCACGGACGGCTTACGTAACCGGGCCACACTGTCCAACATGCTGTACCACGTCACGCGAGTTCCGTGTTACGTAAGTGTGCTGTACATGTAGTATAATAGGACTTGATGTACGTAACTGGCGTACAAATAGTTCAGCAACCAGAAATCTATATTTGATATCTCGATCATTCCACGGACGGCTTACGTAACCGGGCCACACTGTCCAACATGCTGTACCACGTCACGCGAGTTCCGTGTTACGTAAGTGTGCTGTACATGTAGTATAATAGGACTTGATGTACGTAACTGGCGTACAAATAGTTCAGCAACCAGAAATCTATATTTGATATCTCGATCATTCCACGGACGGCTTACGTAACCGGGCCACACTGTCCAACATGCTGTACCACGTCACGCGAGTTCCGTGTTACGTAAGTGTGCTGTACATGTAGTATAATAGGACTTGATGTACGTAACTGGCGTACAAATAGTTCAGCAACCAGAAATCTATATTTGATATCTCGATCATTCCACGGACGGCTTACGTAACCGGGCCACACTGTCCAACATGCTGTACCACGTCACGCGAGTTCCGTGTTACGTAAGTGTGCTGTACATGTAGTATAATAGGACTTGATGTACGTAACTGGCGTACAAATAGTTCAGCAACCAGAAATCTATATTTGATATCTCGATCATTCCACGGACGGCTTACGTAACCGGGCCACACTGTCCAACATGCTGTACCACGTCACGCGAGTTCCGTGTTACGTAAGTGTGCTGTACATGTAGTATAATAGGACTTGATGTACGTAACTGGCGTACAAATAGTTCAGCAACCAGAAATCTATATTTGATATCTCGATCATTCCACGGACGGCTTACGTAACCGGGACACACTGTCCAACATGCTGTACCACGTCACGCGAGTTCCGTGTTACGTAAGTGTGCTGTACATGTAGTATAATAGGACTTGATGTACGTAACTGGCGTACAAATAGTTCAGCAACCAGAAATCTATATTTGATATCTCGATCATTCCACGGACGGCTTACGTAACCGGGCCACACTGTCCAACATGCTGTACCACGTCACGCGAGTTCCGTGTTACGTAAGTGTGCTGTACATGTAGTATAATAGGACTTGATGTACGTAACTGGCGTACAAATAGTTCAGCAACCAGAAATCTATATTTGATATCTCGATCATTCCACGGACGGCTTACGTAACCGGGCCACACTGTCCAACGTGTTGTACCACGTCACGCGAGTTCCGTGTTACGTAAGTGTGCTGTACATGTAGTATAATAGGACTTGATGTACGTAACTGGCGTACAAATAGTTCAGCAACCAGAAATCTATATTTGATATATCGATCATTCCACGGACGGCTTAACCGGGACACACTGTCCAACGTATTGTACCCTGTCACGCGAGTTACGTGTTATGTATATCGGTGTTGTAGCAAATAGTCGCTTACACCATTTAATGGCACTCGTATATCTATCTAATATTACTGAATCATAATCATGTAACGAAATTTTAAGGATTATATGTAGTGGTGTAATTTTGCCGAATATGTTCTGCTCCATAATGGTACGGATTATTTCGAAGGATGTTGCGTAATTTGTTCATAGTATTATACAGTGTTAATCAACAATACACTATCGACATTGGTATGGAATAGTTACGCAACATCGAACCTACGAACATACGCATTATATTGGCTTTATTTTTCTATAAGTTTATACAACGAGTTGTTCAGTGTGAACAATGAGTACACGGCTTATATAACACATATCTGTTACGTAAAATCTGCGCACTTCACGGGGCTTTATATGTTTGGTGTCGTCGATAAATGTGTTAGTGGTTATATGACTTTCCAGATTGAGCATCGTTGTTGTGCTGTGATATTTTAGTGTTAAATAGATCTACTAAATAATGGGGTTTGAGAGTTTTAACTTCAAACATCACGGATACGGATACCACGTAATGCACAGGTTAGCACGAACTTCAGCAAACGCCAATGTTACTTTGCTTGACTGGCTATAATAATTTTCTTACTGCGTAATATGACAGCAGTAATACTAATGAGACTTAGAGGACAGTATATTGTCAAAATCGTTCTCGCGATCATTGCCATCATAATAAAGTCATTAACTGTTATCATCGCGACTCCATCTTGCATGTAAATACATTAGCATTGTTTGTCTACTTTCAGGATGTCGGACCAATATAACTACACGTTGGATACCTACTCGGCTGGGGACGCCCACCCGGCGGGACTTGAGCTCAGTCCTAAACGTCGAAACAAGCACAACGTTCCCGACACCGACAAAGATGAAAAATACTGGGAGAAGCGAAAGCGGAACAACTTGTCGGCGAAGAAATCTCGACAGTTAAAGCAACTGGCCGAGAAAAGCATTAAAGAACGAATGGTTGTACTATATGAAGAGAACGCCTTGCTTAAGTTCGAGTTATCGATTTTGAAGCGGCGACTAGGTCTCTCGGAAGACGAAAGCATACTGACAGAGGCCGAACGCGACACAGTTATAAACAATCTCAAGCAAGGCACCACGATCGACTTTCGCAAAGATGGCGTGAACAGCCGCGATAGCTATTCTTCAGAAGTTAGTGCGCACAGTAATTCCACGGAAACGTCCTCATACGAGGAAATGAGCGGCGAATTTCCCTTCCATCCGGATATAAAACCTGGAAATCTTCCCGCTCACGTGGCCTTTCTGAACTCTAACGGCGTCTATACGACCGGAGACCACGTCAACGCTAGCCTCAATTACAATGGTTACCAACGCAACGCACACGTAACGTTAAAAACGGAAAACGGCAAGAGAAAAGCCGACAGTGAATGCGACTCCATACCTACGGATCTATCTACGAAGAGGAGGAAGTCATCCAATGTGAGAAATATTGTCTGCCTGGATGAGATTAATTCTAAGGCAGGCAGTAAAACGAAAGACGTCGTTGACTTAACTTCTGAATGTGGATCGGAACTTAGAACTAAACTGCAGCTGCTCTCTGCGCAAGTCGAGAAAATGCAGAAACTTGTGGGCTGTGACTGATACAGTTTTAGGTATCATGATCGACATGATATTACTTTCTTGAGTGACACGACTTTGTGTACAACAGCTTTGAACTGGGGGGGGGGGGATCACTGATTTAGTTATTGTGCAAACTAAAGTTCTTATGTGAACAGGCGGAGCTAATACCAGAACCAAGGGTTGTGTTCTTTTACGTCTTTCTACGATCGAGGCATTTTGATAAATCCTTGTGCTTGTTATGTACTTTTGTAAATTGATATTATTCTGTTATTGACATGCTGAAATATAAACGGGTAGTACAATTTTACGTCGAGTTCTTTGTCATTTGTAAAATTATTCACCTATCAATATTTTCTCCCAGAGGGGAGCGGCGGGCTTGACTATTTAATTTTTGGGGTCTAATTCCCCTCCATAGAGCCAAGTATTTTGGTCGTAATCCCTTTAATGGGAGATGATTAATTGATGTATCAAATAAACCGGGGAGGCAATATCAACCGCCCCCCCCCCGGAGAAATATTGATAGGGTGCATTATAATTAATGACTTTTTGGAATAAACCATAAAAACGAATGGCAATTATGTTACATAATAGATAAATCTAAGAATATGGACACAAATATAAACTCCCCATACCCAAACATTAGCACATACAAGCATTACGAAACACCACGAAAACTTTACTTGCGCGAAATTATATATATCAAAACGCAGACAGTGTAGAAAGACTGCTGGCGAGAAAAGAAACTAAAAGCATGTGAATTATGAGTGTATATTTGCTAAAAGGAAACATTAGTTTGAATGAAGTTTAATTTCCCACCTTTAGACTGTATAATTTGCCTTCTTATTCAATATTATATGACATCATAATGAAAACTAATTTGTAAGTAACAAAAAAATATTTTGTTCGAGCTAATTATCTTATGCAAACGGAATTATATACATGCCCGTTAACAAGTCAGCCTGCATGGCCAAAATAACCGAAGAAGCGTAGTAGTTAAGGTAGGTGCACCGATTGTTAGTGCTTCGTAGCCAAAGATCTATAAATAGATCTAGAATGTCAAGAAAAGAAAACATGAAAAAAGTATTTTTAACGCTTTCGGCGTAAACTGAGGGTGTTCTGCCTCTTCCAGTAGGCCCGGCGAGAACCACCCTTGGTCTTGTTGTTTCAAGCCAACTGAGTCAAAATAGATCATACGATGCAAGCTCTCGAGTGCCCATAGTACACCTTAAAATTAATAAATTGCAGTAATGTGTTGTCGAAATATTCAGAATGAGAATTGGTAACAATAAAAAATAGCAAAAGTAGGGATGTCATTAGTTTAAAGTTATTTTTTGTAAACTGACCTTTTCACAGACTGTAATTGTAATAAATCACATGATATACACATTATAATACATAGTACATACATTATCTTAAACAATCAAAATGTAAGAAAACGGGTACTTAATGTTGCTGTTTTGAAGAAGGACCCTCTCTGGTTTCTATTTACTGACTAATAGCCTGCAAAGAAACGAAGCAGTTTTTCGCGACATCCGTTTTGGAAATAACCCTCTCAAAAGACGTTGGCTTCCGCCAACACAGTCTAATAAGGGAGACAACTCGTACAACAAGATCGGCACAATAGCACAAAGATGTTAACTCCCGTCGTCCACAGCGAAATGAAACGGAATACATGTTCCAGCAAAAAAGGTTTGAAACATGTGCTAATCGTCACAAAGGTATTTTATAAACACAAATCAATCTATGATAAATTTATTACAGTTTGCGTGCAATTTTTTTTATATATAGTCAAAAACACATACATAAGTAAGCTGAATTCCACTACACTATAATTCGATTCATAAGCGTGATTTAGCTCAACGAGACACACACGTTTGCTACATAACGGAATAGACGCATGATTTGACTGCCGACGTGCATATTAAAGATCAAAATGCCGACAGCGTAGAAAGACTGTTGGCGACAAAAGAATAGAAAATCATGTGACATATGAGTGCATTTTCGGTAAAAAGGAAACATTTGTTTCAACGAAGTTCAAGAAACTTGATTATATGGCTTCTTATTCTATAGTGATTCATAATAAAAAAAATATGTGTAAGTAACGAACATATATTTTGTAAGCTAATTATATAATGCAAACGGAATTATATATATGCCAGCTAACAAGTCAATCTGCAACGAGCCATGCAGAATAACCTATAAAGCGTGGTTGTTAGGAGCATCGGTTGTGATTCGTAGCCAACTGAGTCAAAAGTGGGTCATACGATGCGTGCTCTCGATGTTCCAAACTAAAGTTTAAAATTAATAAATTCCAGTAATTGGTTGTCACAAAATTCATAATAATAATCGGTAACCAGAAATAACCACCCAACGAGTCAACAATAACCGATGTCGCGCATTAATTTCGTGGTCTTATTCCAGACACCCTTGTGAATATTTTGGTTACATTCAAGTAAATAGTGAAAATAGGGGTGCCATTTATTTGACGTAACATTTTAATAAATTGACTATTTTAGAAGGTGTAATTGTAACAAATCACATGATATACAAATAATAATATACATGACATACAGTATCTTAAATATTCGTGATTTTTTGCTGTTTTGAAGAAGGACCCTTCAGATTTCGATTTACTGACTCGTAGCCTGCATATACAAGAAGTAGTTTTCCGCGATACCTGTTTTGGAAATTACCCTCTCAAAAGACCGTTGGTTCCGCCAACAGTCTAACAACAACAAAACAAGATGGGCGTACAGCAGACACAAATACATATAAATTAAACATTACACACTTGGTTCACTTTGGTTTCTGTTCAGTTCCAAGTCCTTGCACCTAGTGGCAAGAGTGCTCGACACCGGTCCCACCTTATCATTCTTATCAGCGAACAAATCACTCCAAACTCATGCAATACCATAAAAACTTGCGTACACCGTTTCATTATAGCAGAACGCCACCGATTCTGTGTACTCATTGTCTATCATCTCTCAGTTAAATATGGCTAAACTATGGATAGTACTGGTGCTCGCGTTGGCCGGCGTCCGTGGATCCAGTATCATCCAGTCCCTGACTTCCGGTGTCTGCGTGTGCATCAACGAACCGAACGCCCAGGCCGTGAGAGACCGTAAGAAAATCAGTCATTATTCTTTACGGTAGCAATAGTACTAATGTCGAAAAATCCATGAACTGTATATGACAGACTTACACTTTTTATTTCGCAACATCACACATTGAGAACTGTCCAACACGCCTGTAATTGACAACTCTGTAATAGAAGAGAGCTACAATCACTAATACCACTAGTACTTGATATACGAGTACATATATAACTAACTACCTCAACCACTAGTGTTAACACCATCAATATACCATCTGTTAGAATTACTGCTTGTGCTCAAAATACGACTTACACGACTACAATCAGGACTGCGTGTCGTGTTTTAGGAAATAATTTTGATCCGATTTACACTACTACAGTACTGCAACTGCTAGCACATCTACTACTACTACCAAATTTACACAGTGTACTCAAGCCGAACCGTGGTTTCTCCAAAAGCATCAATATGCGAGTCACTCATTTCTAGCTACCGACCCATCAACAGTGTTGGCTACGCTTTCCAACGGTGCGTGCTTTACGTCAAACGGTGGTCTCTACCACAAGAATGACGTGACGTTCTACCAGCTTCGCGACACCAACAACGGCCAGGTAGGCTCTAGTTACCATCATTTGCCACTAGAAAACCGTCCTTGAATAACTTTCATTTTCGACAGTTATATTGTTCTTTATTTATAATTTCACATTAATTATATATGCATGTTTTAACGTAAATTGCACATTTATCGCTTCGACAAACTTAATTATGCATTATGCCCTGACGTATTTTCGTGTTACGGCGTTGTGCTTCTCTTCGCATAACCGTAGTAGCAGAAAACAACATAAAATAAATAACATGTTAAAATTTCAAACGTTCGATTCTACACTCATGTTTATATCCGGTACCTTTGTCAAAGATCACAAGAATACTCCTAGCTACATTTGATAAAGATAATGGGTATGAAATTAAATTCATTTAAAATCGTTCTGAAACTTGTGCAAAAAACGACCGAAAAAAACAACAACATAATATTTTGCAACAAACCGCACACATCATTTTCGGGAGTAAAACTAGAGCACTGTCATAAAAAAGAACATTTATCTCAAACAGACCACACACGTCATTTTCAGCAGTAAAATTGTGACATTAAAATATTCGTATATTATATTATTAAAAATATCACGCTGTATGTATTACAACAGACGGCGTGGGTGGACTCGTTCTATCTGAACATAGAGACGATGGGCTACTGCAACAAGTCTGCCACCGTCACCACCCTCGGCTACCACATTCCCCTGGGTGCGTGAGTACTGGGCACTGCATGAATAGGCGTACACTTAGGTGAAAAAATATATTTTAAAACTACCGAAACGTATTTAAATTGAAACCTCGTAGGGTAAGGTCTCATAAAAACAACATCGCGTAAACGTACAGAAATTCGTTGGTATGAAATGTCGTGGTTTCCTTAAAAGGGACAATGTCGTTGGTACTTGATTTCGTTGATTTCAATATTTGAAAAAAAAAATGCCAATGTTAAAATTTAATTTCCTAAGTTAAATATCCCCAATCAACAGGTAGTCGTTCGCAACAAATCATGTGAACCGATAATCGTGTAAATGTCAAAATGATCAAAACATGTTGTTTTTCATGTAAAAGCTCGTGATAGAAATTTGACAATTTTCTACAAATTTACATTTGAAATTTATAAACACGATGCCGTTTCGTAACGGATTTCATACTATGAAAACATATTTAGTAAACGCATCCATATTTACATTTTCCGGGATTTGGGAACAGTATTCGGCATAAGTATATTACTTATATTAAAAAGGTGGTAAATTCGCATGCAACTTCTAGTTTTACAGGAACACATTAAATCAAGCCAAAGTAGAAAGCAAAGTACTCGTTTTCAGTTTCGCCTGCATACATAACATAAGCAGCACATAAGTCGACAAGATTTTGCTTCCTGGAACAAAGAAACTACATGTAATTGAAAATCTTAGTGAAATAGATTTCTTACTGAAAAGCTGCGTGAAGAATTCCTAATTGGTCGAGGATCAGTATAAGTATTTCCTGCAACGTGAAATAAGTTATTGAATTACCCTCGCGATTTTCAGTTGATTACGTCGTTACATAACACATCAACACAAAAATACATTACGTTAATTTGTACGAAATTTTTTCAGGTCCACCAGCTGTATGTATAGCTTACGGAAAGTAAGTATTGCTTAAAGTACTTGGTCCTGCGTACTGAAAACAGTGAACAAAAATTGTTGTAGATACGAATACAAAACTGAGCTCGTATTTATAAAGATTCTTTGTCGAAAGTTACGAAAAAATCTTAAATTCTGATATTTTATTATTGAATTTTTAGACAAAATAAATACCTAAACATAAATAAATAATAGCTACACAATTCCCAGTGAACGCCTACGTATTAGTATTTACTATGTACATATTATAATGCAAAGTTTTTAAACACAAAGTTTAAATTTGAATTTATTTCAACTTAATTTAAGAATAACATAAGAATCGTTATAATATGGACCCTGTATAAACCCGTTACAGGTCTTACAACCATGGCGAGCAGACGCGGGTAGATGGAGCGTTCTGCACGTGCGATGACGGTCTGTTCTCGTGCTCCATGGATGCGCACCACTGCTTCGCGGGCGGCATGTAAGCTATGTGACAATTTAACAGGATACATAAGGCATATCACATACACAGTAGCGTAAGGACAAGGGAATTTTACGGGCGGCACGTGCGATATGAAACAATTTAACATGAAACATTAACGGAAGTTTAGTGACCAAGAAATCTGCAGAGGCCTACTCAGCACGACATCAGTGTTTAACAATTATTCTATCATGATACTCGCTAATTGTTCTATAGACAAAGAACTAAATTATCGTTGTTGAACTACCCAATAAAGAACGCAAAAGTAGTCCCGGTTCTGTGCGGAGCATAGTAAAAAGTAGTTCCAAATAAAATTGCAAAAACATCGCATGTCAAATAAAGTTATAATCGAAATAATTGTCGCATTATCGTTGTTCACCGACCAATCTACAACTCTTTGTCGTTCTGAGGCGTGGCTATTCAACAACTCGGGCTAACGCCCTCGTGATTTAATTCCTACGCATCAGAACTCCAAATCGTTGTCTATTGGCCGACACACAACGGTAAATCGAAAATTATTTCTTAATTATTCGTAAAGCATACGACTACGTTCTTACGCAAGAATTACTTAGTGTTCTTTGCATTACAAACTATTCCGGTACGATGCTTTCCATAGTTTTCAAAGACATGTTTCTTTCATTTGTTTACAGTGTATACCACCACCACACCACATTCACCATAAACGGACGCGGTGCCTGCACGTGCGTTAGCGGAACTGTCAACTGCATTGCTATTGGATAGCGGACGCGTGCTTTGTGGGATAGCTGACGTTATCTTGGCTTTTCTTTTTTCGTGACATCAACTTCGTCGGTTTAAACGTTGAATACTGAGAAAAATTTCTTCACATAAAAATACGATGTATTCACAAAGTGTGGCTTCTCTGAGATTATTTCGGCTATATATTGTCAGGTAATAATGTATTTACATTGTAGTAATAATAATAACAACAGTAAGAAGAAGAAGAAACAGAGGAAGAAGAAACAGACGACGACGATGAAAAAGAACAAGACTGATCTAGAAGTCTTTAAATCCGCTGTAAATGCAGTTGTGTAACTTTTACTCCTTTTTAAACCCAACAAAATAACTTTAACAACATAATTAACATAACAGAGGTACATCATAAAACTATGAATAACAAGGTTTACCTATACATTAATGTTTTACATTTAGTCATTTTGCTGCCGTAGTATTTTACACTTGGACTTTAAAAGTATTCAATTCAATATTATCGTTAATTAATCAATTAAATGTGCAAGGATTTATATAACGTATAAAAATAGTATGCACATTTGTAATAGCGAAAAAAAAAAAAAAAATGTAGCAAAATAAAAATACAAATGGACACTTTACTTCTCATGATAACTGAAAGATGATCATGATTTGATGCACTAATGAAATGTCACTTGTAAACTATTGCCTGCTACTCTTTTACATTAAGGATGTATAAAAACCTGCATTTGCATGTATATATAAAAAACATCAATATATTTATCAAAGAAAAGTACAAAAAGTGTTTAACTTCAAACAAATTATATTTTTAAAAAGTCATTATTTTATGAAAATTTTGAATATTCATACATTGGACCCTTTTCACCCGAGTTTTCAATTTTTGTATAAAAACAAAGAGTAACACAACAGGTTCTCTCTGATTATGAATACAATCTTGATCAGAAATGAAGTTGCTCATACCATTTCTATAGAGGATACACATGATCCATGGCAAGATAACTTTGTGAAATCCCTTACCAACACAAGGCAAAGGTGTGAAATGAACAAATGACATATCTTTGCATTGAAATGTCATAAAATTGCTTTACTACATGTACAACAATTTTAATATGTTTGAAGTACATGCTTTACATATGGTAACTTCTACATTATCTACGCCTGATAATAAATATGAGGCATGTCGTGGGAAAACTGGGCTTAATGCATGTGCGTAAAGTGTCGTCCCGGATTAGCCTAAGCAGTCCGCACAGGCTAATGCAGGACGACACTTTCCGCTTTTATGGTATTTTCTGTTTCTAGGAAGTCTCGTCTATTCATAAATTCACTGTAGGCGGAAAGTGCCATCCCGGATTAGCCTGTGCGGACTTCACAGGCTGATCCGGGACAACACTTTACGCACATGCATTAAGCCCGGTTTTCCCACGACACGCCTCATATATTTTGATCTATCATACATTCTAGGATACTTATTGAGACAGGTTTAAACGCTGTTGACATGTTTCTGATTAATGTTATTCATGAAACATTTGTGCACAGTGTATATTTTTAAATAATTACAGCAATACCAGGTACCCAGATATGTGTATCTCATTGCTCCGACTTAAAAACCTAAGTTATCAGTTGCAGTAAAAGCACACATAACACAAATAGTTGCATAGTGATTGTTTTAAAAAATATATGCTTATTTGTTGCCCTGCAAATTTTCATATACAGATACAGTATGCACATACATTTAACGTTGTCTGATAGTTATTGTTTCTCAAAAAATTATATGCATATTGGTTGCCCTGAAAATTTTTATCTACATGTATGCAAATACATTATAGGTTTTCTCAACTAACATTTTTATCATGTTCAACCAATCTATATAGTTTTTATAAAACATGTTCTCCCTCTTTTATCACAGATATTTATTTATTTACATGATTTGCAGCAAGCTTATTACTATTTTGTTCATTATACTCGTATTTATTTATAAAACAATAGTAGAAATATTCATCACAATTTCTTACCCCCAACAGTTCCTTCAGAGTGTGCGAAATACATAACTATTGTGTTCAGTATAATTATATATATCGGTTAAACAATACTAGATATAATCATCACAATTTGTTGCCCCCCCCCCCCACCAGTCCCCTTAGAGTGAGCTAATTACCTTCTATTGTATTCAGTATAATTACATATAAAACAATACTAGAAATAATCATCACAATATGATGTCCCACTGGTACCCGATTTCCCACAAGCTGGCGAGCAGCTGCACAGGGGACCAGCAAACAAGCTCTCCACTTCCTCCAGCTTGGTTCCCCGCGTCTCAGGCAGCGTCATGATCATGAAAAGCAGGGCCAGGCTTACTATGCCCACAAACAGCCAGTAGGTACCTGCAAGCAAGTTCAAGTTAAAATAAAATTCGTAACAATTATATTGTTGTTTTTTTTTAGGTAAATACATACCAAAGACTTGGATTTATTAATGTTGTGTAAAACAACGGTTTATATTAGATTACACTCAATGTAGCATTAGTACCATCCTGCACAATTGTACATGAATATGTATACTAGATCAAGGACTACTAACATGTTTCATTGAAATACATGTAACACAGGAACAATGATTGTGATCCTTAGGACAGTTAAATGCAATCTTGCATAGCAACAAAACCATATGCAGTTTGTGCTGAGACCTAATGCATGATTCTGTACAGATAAATAATGGACAAACAGTACGTGCTTGTCATAAGAGTAAATTGTAACTACATGAATTTGTATTGAAACCTTGGGTATGTATATCTAACACCACCTACCATATTTTGTAATAGTTTCTGTGAGAGTGAGGAAAGTCATGGACACTAGGAGGTTGGACAGCCAGTTGGTTGCCGTTGACAATGAGTTGCCAGTGCTACGAGCCCACAGCGGATAGATCTCCGAGTTGATAGTCCAGGGCATGGGACCCATGCCTGCAAAGACGGAAAACAAACAATTAAGAGTGAATGAATTTAACAGTGTTTTTTATCACAGTTTGCTGCTTCAAATTCATTATAATAACAAGAAACATGGAAATTCCACAAAACCAAATCTTCAAACGAAATGCATAAAAGTCAGCCCAATAAAGAAAGTTCTGGGTGCCATTTGCAGTCCTAAGCGAGGTCTTGTTATAAGGTATCTATGTATGAAGTTTCATTAAAATATTGCAATGCCTTCTCAAATTATTGAGCAGAAACCGTTTTTGTATTTTTAGTAACATTGACCTTGACCTTGATCTCACCCACCCCATATGCAATCCCTAGCGTGGTCTAGATACAAGGTATAAATGTATGAAGTTTCATTCAAATATCTTGATGCATTCTAAAGTTATTGAGCGGAAACCATTTTTCTATTTTTAGTAATGGAGACCTTGACCCCACCCACACTATAAGCAATCCCAAGCGAGGTCTTGATATAAGGTATCTATGTATGACGTTTAATTAAAATATCTTGATGCATTGTCAAGTTATTGAAAGAAAACCATTTTTCTTTTTTTAGTAACAGTAACCTTGACCTTGACCCCACCCACAACATATGCAATCCCAAGAGAAGTCTCAATATAAGGTATCTATGTATGAAGTTTCATTAAAATATCTTCATGCGTTCTAAAGTTATTAAGCGGAAACCATTTTCTATTTTTAGTAACTGTCACCTTGACCTTGACCACACCCACCCCATATGCAATCTCAAGCAAGGCTTCGATATAAGGTATGTATGTATGAAGTTTCATTAAAATATCGTGATGAGTTCTCAAGTTATTGAGCAGAAACCGTTTTTCAATTTTTAGTAATGGTGACCTTGACAGCACCCACCCCATATGCAATCCCAAGCGAGGTCTCGATATATGGTATCTATGAATGAAGTTTCATTAAAATATCTTTACGGATTCTAAAGTTATTGAACGAAAACCGTTTTTCTATTTTTAGTAACGGTGACCTTGACCCCACCCACCACATATGCAATCACAGGCTAGGTCTCAATATAAGGTATCTATGTATGAAGATTAATTAAAATATCTTGATGCCTTCTCAAGTTATTGAGCGGAAACCATTTTTCTATTTTTAGTAACGGTGACCTTGACCATGACCCCACCATCCCCATATGCAATCCAAAGCGAGGTCTCGATATAAGGTATCTCTGTAAGAAGTTTCATTAAAATATCTCAATGCGTTATCAAGTTATTGAGCAAAAACCGTTTTCTATTTTTAGCAATGGTGACCTTGACCCCACCCCATATGCAATTCCAAGCGAGGTCTGGATATAAGGTATCTATGTATGTAGTTTCATTAAAATATCTCAATCCATTCTCAATTTAGAGAGCAGAAACGAAAAGTTGACGCCGCCACCCCTCTCTTCGAAAAAGTTGGTTAAAAACTTCAGTATTAAAGTTTTGTTTGGAAAGTCAACAGAGACAGACCAAAAACATAGATTGATAAAATCCTTAATCCCAGTGTGTCTGCTGCGGACTTCATTGCTGAATTATTAGCATTTCTATGGCACAAACAATTATTAACATTATTATGGCACAAACACTTATTAGCATCACTATGGCACAAACAATTATTAGCATTACTATGCAGGAATGGAAACTAAAGTTTGCCCGTTAGCCCGGGGCGAGTAAATTTCTGTCTGGGCGAGTCAAATTCAAAGTTTGGTAGTCTGTCCGGGCTATTAGCTTTTTGAAAAGCTTGAAACATTTTACTTACACCCTTCTAGGAATAGTTGGCCACAGTCAATACAATTATTTTTATTCACAGTTTTCTGTATTCAAATTTGATTTTGTTGAAAGTTTAAGGTATGCTAGGCTCTGAGCTCGTAACCATCTGGGCAACCAAGCTTTTAAAGTCAGTTTCCATCCCAGACTATGGCACAAACAATCATTAGCATTACTATGGCACAAACAATTATTAGTATTACTATGGCACAAACAATTATTAGCATTACTATGGCACAAACAATTATTAGCATTACTATTGCACAAACAATTATTAGTATTACTATGGCACAAACAATTATAAGCATTACTATGGAACAAACAATTATTACCATTACTAGATTACTAGAGGATTGAAAACAAAAGATAAACATTCACTCTTCTGACTACATCTGAGTACTGGACAGTATACAGGTACATGTCCTGTTATCTACGTACCCGGTGCAAAGAACATGAGGTACAGGCCGAGGCCAGCAATACCCATCCAGCTGTAGTCGGTGGGGCAGTACTGATAGGCAAATATCAGATCGGGTTCCTGTCCAGTCGTGGCATTGCAACGACCAGCTGTTGCAACAAAATATCAACTGTAACTATAAAATATACTGAAAATAATTGGCTCACATAACTGTAAAGTGTGGTCACTAATTTCATAATAACGATTAAGTCTACAACAAATTATACTGCTAACCTTGATTTTATTTATAATTTCATTATTGGGTTACACAGTACAAATATGTAGTTATCTCTTTTTAATTTGAATCCAGAGGTACAAACTGTCTGGTATGGAAAGTAATACAATGAACAACGAAATGTGTGGAATTTAATTCATTTAACATAGTAAGATTTCAAATTGTTTAAACTGCGCTGTGGGAAGCTAGTACCAAGCAGAAACCCTTCTGTTTGTATTGGTGACAATATAAATACATATGAAAGGATCAGAATGCTCCTTTTTTTAACTGTAAAAAATCCTACCCACAACACTAAATGGACATCTAAGCCCCCAATAGATTGTTTCACTTTGCATAAAGCTTATAGATCTGCATAATACATGTAGGGTACAGAATGTTAAACATACAGGAACACGAAAAAAGCATACAATGACCTGACATCTGCTGTGGTGTTCGGTCAACAAAAGATTACCATAAATAAAAACCTACGCCCGTCAATTAATGCGCTTTAATTTGAACTAGGGTACAGCATGTTTAAAAAACACTTAAACCAAACAATGAGGCGGTGTTGTTGAAACGGCTAACCT
The DNA here is from genome assembly GCA_027627225.1 of Congeria kusceri. Classification (NCBI taxonomy): domain Eukaryota; kingdom Metazoa; phylum Mollusca; class Bivalvia; order Myida; family Dreissenidae; genus Congeria; species Congeria kusceri. Next base: position 21,821,516 of record CM051035.1, read on the forward strand.
GAAGAATGCCCTGTGTTTTCCCCATCAATTGGGAGGCATGAGCCATTCACCGGGCCTTGACCAAAGTCATTGTAACAGAAGCCACATTTTGTATTTTCAATGCAACCTTCGCACCAACTGTAACGAAAACGTAAAAAGTAAATTTAGTCTAAATGATTATCAGAATAAATTTACTTGTAACAAATTCCATATCAGTGAAATAATGTTCGTTAAAAACTGTTTGTTCAGGTGAATTAGATTGATAATAATGTTATATTTTAAATTGTAAAACATCTATTTCAGGGAAGACTAACTTGCTTCCATTACACATATTGTGGTTAGTGCACTAATTATCATACCGACTCAAGAAGTGTTTTATTGTATTATACAACAATTCCTGAAGATGAAATCTTGAAACTTTACAACATATACATGTATGCACAAGACATGCATTTGGTATTACACTAGTGACTACTTGTCACTGGAAAATGGTTTAGCCAAGTTTAAACAGCAATCTGCTTCTACAAATTCCAAAAACTCCATGCAAACAGACCCACCCCCACTGGCTGCCAACCACTGGCTTGTGAACATTATCTTAGAGACTTAAACCACTGAACAAGGCCAGACCTGTATCAGACACTGTAAGATCCAGGGAACACAGGTATTGTGTGATAATATTTATATGTAACCTACTTTTTGGAGAAATATACATCATAACTCCATTTGCTAGTACTGGTATAACATAAATGCTGAGGTCAACAGTTTTGCTCCAAACTTAAATTAGGTCGTTCTTATTTTGCCAGTATATTTGTACAAAAGAGATTAAAATAAATTTGTTATAACAACAGAAGAATTTGGATGAGTCCTTATGAAAAAGACATTGACAAAACAGTTTATGTAATTGAAAAACTAATGATAATATTAAGGATAAAAATTCGTCAAATTAATCTGACTTACATGCATTGTTGGAATAAAAATTCATAAAATTGCTGGCTAGTTAAAAATGCTTAAAACTTTACATTTTGCGAAGTACTTTCCATCATTATGTACATGAAAAACTGGTCACTAGGATTACTGATATGACAGACAGTAACATTTTTTGCAAGATAAATTGAGACTAACGTGTATCCATGGCAATAACTGTCCCCAGCTTCTGAGACTGTCACAGCCGGGGAGTTAAACGCAGCCAGCTGGAAACCGATAGCTAGGACTACCAGGCTCACTAGCACACCTAGAATTGTATAAAATAAACAGTCATTTAAATACGGACATGCTGTTACTAAAGAGTTTCACTTTAATCTATAAAATAAATATCAGCTATGCTGATGTCTGCGGCAACAGTTCAAGATGAGGCTTTAAAACTTAAACTAGAACTCCGCGAGTCGGATGTGTCGCCTGATGGGCCATAACTCAAGTATGAAATGAGCAAATATGCCAAAAAATGAACTGGACATTCCTTTTATGCCTACTAAGACTTCCATAAAGTTTCATAAAGACTGAACAAAACTTTTTAAGTTATTGTCTGCCTTATTTGAACGATTCTTTTTTTTTAAAGTGACACAACTCAATAACGATAAGAGCAAATTATGCCGAAAATCGAACTTAACCTTCCTTCTATGCCTACTAACACTTCCATAAAGTTTCATAATAGCACTAAAACTTCTCAAGTTACTGTCTGCGCAAACTAAAGGAGACGCCGCCGCCAACACCGCCACCAAACATAACCCCTATATGTCTAGGATCCCATTGTAAATGCAATTAAGATTTGAACACAATTTAACTGGCAAATGAAACATTTATAGCATCAATTATGACTACTAAAAATAATGCTCAACAATCAACTTTTGTTTATTAGCACTAATTGCCAGATTTTCAGCATAAACCTCTTACCAAAACATTTCATAGCTTCTACAACATCCCTAAGCAGTCCAATATTTACCAAATAGACTAGAAATAATAAGTTTGCGTCGCCCAAGCCTCTCCACCAGAAACAAGGCCACAATGGTGAACATGAAGTTGACCCCTGCCGTGCCTGCGGAGAGCCATATGGCATCACTCTGGTCTCGAATGCCTGACATCTTGATGATTGTAGCACTGTAGTACCTGAAATGGTATTGTTAACCTTAAAACTCGATAGGTTTATCGTAATTTCATTCTGGCGAATTGCACAATCAATCCTACACTATCAGAATTTAGTTTCTTTGCATTTACTTGTTATCATTCACTTGTGGAGTGTTTAAGTATTTTGTCTAAAGCTTTTTATACACCATTACAATTTTAGGTGTAAACACTTGGTCAAGAAAACTTGAAGTATTGAAAACAATCATTAACATTTCTATTATCATTTGCTGAGGAGACCTGAATACATGTATTTATTTATAGGAATATGTCCGTCATCAAATCACAGAAGCGGAACAGAAGGGACTGGCATCCTTATTAATAGTATGCTTCATTTCATAGTTTTGAAATTTGTAGTTTTTACTGTAATAACTTAGTCAAACTTTTGTTACATTTACTTGGTGCAAGACAATAATAATTCTATATCTAAATCTGTTTAATAATTGATTTAATGACAAATACCTCAACACGGACTACAACTGCATAGAGCACCATCTGAACAGAAAATCGACACCTTAATGTTACATAGTCCATTCTAAAATTGTTGTCATAGTAACATACTATTTTTATCTGACCTACATGACTGTATTTATTCCGGAGAGCTGTTGGAACAACTGGAGACCACATCCCACTATAAGTGCCTTCCGTACAGCCGGAGTACGCATAATCTTCATGAACACATTGGAGCCTTTAACAAAATAAACATTTTGAGTACAAGAATACAAGCTATCCATTTGCCTGATTGGATTAGGTTTTATAAGTCAGTATACAAAGGCATGTCCTAAAATTACTTCAAGTGTTAAGTTTAGGTTTTAAAGTATACATGTGTCTATGGATACAATAAAGATCCACACTTTTAAACGTGCAGGCAAACTGACAAAGAAAAACCAGTTATTTAAAAATCTGAAATAAATTTGTACATATCTCTGAAGTCAGTACTCAAACAGTTTCTAAAAAAAATGTGATCAACTAATGTTCTTACATTCAGAGTGATATTCCAGCGTAACATATTTACTCCATACAAGCACGATATTAACATATTTCTTCTAAAACACAGATCAATTTGGCTAAAAGTTACTCAAGGCAAACATATCTCAAATCTTCAAATTTAACTGATACTGTTATCGCAAACTTGGATTTTTTTTAAATATTTCGAAGCATTACCTGCAAGTTCTTTCTCTCGCTTATCCTCAGCCACAACAAGTTCAACCTCTTTCATTTCATCCTCTATGTCTGGAGTCCCTCGTATGTTCACAAGCACTGTGCGAGCCTTTTCCGACATGCCATTGGCCACGAGCCAGCGTGGACTCTCAGGCAGGAAAATGAAGCCAATCATCTGTACGATTGATGGAATCGCAGCCAGACCAAGCATATACCTATCAAAACATATGACCCATTAGAGAAGCAAGGTCTAAGACAAGAATGTACATTAACGATATCTTTTCACATGCATTTTAATTGCTAAACCCATTATTATCATCTGTTATTTGGAACATTATTGTGCAGTCGAGTCCTTATTTGGAGATGTTGGTCTGGGAAGCCCCAAAATGAGCCTGCTGCACTTAAAAATTACCTACCATGACTACAATGTCATGTAATTTAATACCTTAAAATAATTTAACTTAATAGATTGACATACTCAGACACATAAACAGCAATGTGTCTCCACAGTACAATTTTTTTTAACCAAACCCAGTAGCAGCTAGTCTAAGGGCCTAAACCCGATCTATCAAAACAGGGTTTTGACATGGCTGCTATACAGCTTTTTTTTCTTAATAATAACCAAGATTTTTCTGTTATAAAGATTAATAGGTTACCTCCAGCCATGTTTTTTGTCGTAACTAAAAGCTCCATCCACCACACTGGCTACAAACTGACCGCCAGTTATAAACAGATTATTTAAAGTAACCAGCCTGCCCCGTAGATGGATTGGTGCGCATTCTGCAATGTATACTGGTACTGTCATTGAGGCCAGGCCTGCAAAAAATATTATTAAATAAGCTTGCATAGTTAACAGTTATTAAATTTGCCAATTACATTATCGCTACTAGGCCCAAAGTTTCAATGGACAAGCTATGGACAAGAGTCTAGTCGCAGAATTTATAAGAACAAACATCAAGGATCAAACCAGTGAGAGGTGGACACTTAACCTTGTCGCTTAAGAGCTAGCCCAGCTGCGCGACTTTGGGAAGTGCCATATTTGCCAATCACTACAATAATTGTGTTAAAAATATTTGATGTCCAGTTATACAAGAATACTCACCAATTCCCATTCCGAGGATAGCTCGACCCACAATCAGCATCCACAAAGCGTAAGCACCTGCCAGTACTCCTGCTCCGATGGTGAACACAAAACTGGCCATGACGGTGGTCAACTTCCTGCCAAATCTATCGTTCAACCAACCACCAAGCAGTGCAAATAAAAATGCAAATCCTATAGTGACGCTGACAATTATTTCTTCCTCGAGTGACGTGAGGTGAAATTCATCTTTGAGCAAAAGCATCGCCCCAGATACAACACCGGTGTCATATCCAAACAGGAATCCCCCTATTGCTGAGAAAAAAGACAAAACATAAACAAAACATGGTGTTTTATGTTCCTTGACTTCGGAGTCAATTTTCCCATCTAATTGCACACTACCGTCACCGGTTTCTTTGTTGTAGCTCGCGTGACCCATCTTGGTCGGCGATTCACACAGCAATGCCGTGGTTTCTGACGATGACATGTTTAAATCGTCCAGTTCATAACTTTCGTTATCGCTATCAGTGGCCTTTTGCAGCATAACACCGTTCGTCTGTTTACAAACTGTCAATAAGGTCAAAGTTCAACTTCAAGTGTGACTTGACTCACAGACGCGACTGTCGCTCGACGGTTTAAACGGGTTTACTTGGGATTTACACGCAATTGTGTTGTTTTGTTGATAGATATGGGCCAGGAATTGTTTAAAACCATCGAATATTCGTTTGTTTCAACGCGCTCGTAAAACATGCATACCTGGTCCGCCATCTTGGATACGCTTGAGTAGGCCAGAGATCATGTTTATTGATAGATATTTTAGTAGGCTAACATTCGCAAGGTAATGAACTTAGCACGTGCATTTCCCGGAACTTTGAACGCTTAGACTGCTGGTTCTAGATTCATTTGCAACACATATTTAATCGCCTTAATTATGCATTTATGTTTGTTTGCTTATTAAGATAAAACAGTTACCGCGATCGCATATTACTAAAATTAAAGCTATATAAAAATATTATTGTATAGATCGATAATTATTGGAGCCAACGTTGTGGACACGCCTCTACTTTATCACTTTATATCTTTTTTATGAATGCATAAAACAATATGAAATTTGGTGTCATTGCTAATAGAACAATGAACAAAATATATTTTGGGGATCTCAACTAGCCTCAGGGTACCAATTCTCGAACGGTACCAATTCTCGAACGATTTGTATTATTAATCAAACTTATTCACATGTGAATCATTGAAACTAAAATATGTGTTTTAAGTAAGTCTAATATACACATGTTGTATTGGCAAACTTTAAACTTCACAGCCTCTTTTTCGGTAGCACATCTGCAGACGAAGTTTTATTCAACTACACAAAGTTTAAGTATGTGACCGGGAAATGTCGTGTTTCCTTTAGTATAGTAAAATCATTCTTTGTCACAAAAGTAGTATTGATTTTAAGATTTAAACACTTGGAACAAAGCTGTCATTCAACATTTAGGCCTTTTACTTTGTTTGCAACTGTCAAAATGACGTATTTATCACAATAATGATGGTATTTAAAAGCGCTCTACTTAGCTTTGATTAGGTCAGGCATTTACTGTATTTGATGTGGATCTTTGACCAAATTGAGCTACCATATTTTTAGCATATTTTGCCCGTTTTGACCATTTATATATGCCCATATATGTATGGTCCGGAAGTTTTAGGGGGGGGGGGGCGCCGGGTGCCCCCCTGGATCCGCTAGTGTATAGAACTATTACCTAATCCTGTAATTAACGAAATAACTCGGAACTTACTGGCACAACGTTAATGGAATTTTTAACACTTCTTACATTCTACCAACAACCAGTGAACATGTTGATCTACACTGCCCAATAAAAATAAACAACAAGAATTAACGGAGCTAATCCGCCAAGTCTCTCATTTAAAGGCGATGTGCCTTTTCAGAGGCTGGCACACTTTTATTTCTCTCCCAGGTGGCTTTAGGTACAATTCCGAAATCCAACTATCTACAGGAGGTTAGTTAGACTGACCGCAATGGACAAAAGACGGGGAATCCTGTTTCTCACTTACCGTAAATACATAATAATTCAGTAAAATATAAAGAGCTGGAAAATAAGCAGCAACATTTTAAATCTGTTCATCATTACACTTGTCTAACGGTTAACAAGTATGTTATGCAAAGATACAATACACAACTTAATGCAGCTTTTAAGTGCAAGGCCATAATAAAATAAAAGAAAAGGATAACAAGGGAGATCACTATGTAAGAGTTGTGTAAATAGTAAACTCGAGTTACTTCCCTTGCCCAATCAACTGCGTCTAGTCTAAGAAAAACACAACAAAACCAAGAAATACAGTGTAATTCTTTTACTGGAAAAATCTGCATCAGAACAGAAGTTAGGAGCGAATGTGCGCATAATTATTTTCTCTTTTATAAAAGCAGAAATTCTGTGTCCATTCATAACGACTGATTAAAATGAATTTTGAAGTTTACCAATATAAACTAACAAAAAACGCAAATATTACAAAATGTCAACTATCTACAAATAGTCCAAGTGCATTACTTTTCTGCAAACACAGGTACATTACTTTTCTGCAAACACATATCGTGAATTTTTGCATGTGCATGCACATCAACTTATAACATATATTTTGATGTCTATGTTAACATTTTACAAATATGTACGGAAGAACAAATAATAACACCATGATGCATATAATAATTTATTTTTATTTCGTGGTGGGGTAGTGTATACAATGTGAATTAACTATTACAACTTTATTGTATCTATACACAGCTCATCTGTTCTGTGCTCGAATATACATAAGAAATGACAAACTTGCATTGTAATGGTTTCACTGCTTTGAAAATGTAACTAACGAAAACATACAGTACTGTGTTCGTGTTCGTATGTTTTGTTTTTGTTTTCAAACGCACAAATGTTATTTGAAGTGTTGTTGTTTTTGATACACTAAATACTGACATTAATTAGTTGAAGTGTTGTTGTTTTTTATACACTAAATACTGAAATGAATTATTGAAGTGTTTTTTTTTTCAAACACAAAATACTGAAATGAAGTAGTTGAACTGCGGATGGAAACAACTCACAGATAAATGGTTTGGCTATTACCTTGATATATTTTTGCTTTGATACAGAAAAGAGCCTCCTTAAGATTTAATTTACATACATGAGTTATGGGAGACATAATGAAATTAAGTTAAAATACTTAGGCATGTTAAAAAGAATTAACAATTATTGTAAATTATTTCGCAGAATACCCTGACAGCCAGTTCTTCTGTGACTAAATGTGATGAAATGAACAGCAAATGTTTCATCCTTTTAAATCCAGTTTAGTCACTAAACAAAGGTACACTGTACCAGCTATTGTTTTTGATTTCATTATAGTACAAATCAGGCATGCATAACAGAATAAATGCTCAACTGCAAAGGAAATTAACACCATAATACAAAGAATCAAACATTAAATAATAGTTCCATATACAATAAATATCAACAAGAAGTAGAAAGAGAAAACAATGCTATATTACATACACTTCAACTCATTCTATATACAGAGAAATATTTAAAGGAACCATCAAATACATTGATAATAGCTCATATACAATTTGGGTTATAATGTTTTATTTACAGGACCAACGCCCTGTGAGCACTTTAAGACAAAACATAACATCAGACATTTACGATTAACTTGAAAATTGTAATATTAGGGGCATAGATGTCGTAATATGGTACTTTTTTACATATCAGTTTTCATTTATGTCTTACACAAGAGGCTGCAATAAAATATTGTATCTATACGTATTATGACATATATGTACATAACATAAATTATGTGATTAACGTGTGTATGTACGATCTTTCAACAGATTTAGTGGCATAAATACAATAAACAAAATAAAGTTAATTAACATATATTTCTATTGAAAATGGAATAAAAGTTACGAACATTGCTTTTAAACGCATAATTAGCTAGTTTTTAATCGCCACATAGTTTTCGTCTGTACAAACTCAAATACATGTACATACGTTGACTTGACAGTTGGTTTAGGTTACACAGCACTAATAAACCATGCAAAAAGTCGACACTAGTACTTGTTTATTTACTTCATATTGAAGTGTTTCCTTCGTCATCTTTGTTCTTCTGTTTACTTTTAAGTTGTACTGTCACTTTCATCTGCTTATTTTGAAAATAATTGATATGAAAGATCGTACATTCACACTTTAAAATAGTGCTAGCTGTGGTTTTATTTGTCAAGGGTCACATGCATTTGGAGAATTCAAGAACACAATTTATATGGCTGTGGTGGAAGACTGAACAATAATAAATGTGGCGCGTCGTGAGAAAATCGGACTTAATGCATGTGCGTAAAGTGTCGTCCCCGATTAGCCTGTGCAGTCCGCACAGTCTAATCCAGGACGGCACTTTCCGCATACAGTGAATTTATGTTTAGAAGAGACTTCCTTGAAACAGAAAATACCACAAAAGCGGAAAGTGCCATCCTGGATTAGCCTGTGCGGACTGCACATGCTAATCCGGGACAACACTTTACGCACATGCATTAAGTCCGGTTTTCCCACGACGTGCCACAAATGTATTATATACCAAGAAATACCAAAATCACCAGAACAACCAGTGACAAGAGTAAATGAATTTATTCACTGCATCCAGAGCTTGAGGTCAGTGAAGTTGCCACCTAGTTTGTTTAAAGTGTATTTTCTTCATTAAACCTGTATGTCAGCTCACAAAACTTGTATTTGGTAGAAAATTGGCTGCAGTGGTAAACTTTCAAGCTTGTTTGATTAACATCAGTAATTTCAAGGCACACATAGGGTGTTTAGGGAAAATTGAATATTTATTTAGTTTGAAGAAATGAATGAAATAAAAAAAAAATGAAACTGCAGTTCATGAATCCAACAAACAAGAATGCACGAATGCACATTTTCTGTAACTTTCTTTTATATATTAAGCGCTAACAATACTTGTAATAAACCTTTTATTGTAAAAAACCATAATTATATGTATGGAGCAATCAATGTACATGAAAGTAGACATGAACATAGACTTTTGATGACTGGATGAAATCATTAGTTATTGTTAAATTGCAAGGCAGTTCTGTCCATTACATTTCGTTGGTTCAAGTCATACTAAATATGCAACAAAACACAAGTCAACAAGAAATTCCAAGCAGAAAATAAACAGATATAAATAGAACTAGAGTTAAAACAGATTCTCTAACATATTATTAAAAATACAACAATAACTGGTATTTTTCACATGTGTGACATTAAAGTGTAACCTTTCGGCAGAAAATAATAATTGAAACAAAACTTTTGCTATTTAAAGTCGATGTTCACGTATATAACTCACACTAGTTTTAAGAATTCATATTGTCCTTCTGTTCATGTTGGTTAGATATACCCTGTTGTTTCTATGCACAATCTAACGGCTTCTCTGTTTATATAGGTGTTCTAAACGGTAAAATGCATTCAATTTTGGAAGTATGTCCATAAAAGTATAAAAGTACATGAAACTTTTTGCTAAAATGTCCGCTTAGTATACACTATAATGACACATTAAAGAATACATGTCTACATACAATGCTGATGAATGTGCTGATACATTGTCTAACACAATGAATACTGTTTATTTGTTACATGGGTAGACATAGCTATGTACATATTCCAGTAGTTACACGTGAATACGTCAAATATATATATATGATAAATAACAATGAAATGATAATATATGACCAGTGTGAATCAAGAAATGTATCTGTTCAGAATACACAACGAAAGATTTAAAACACTAATAACACTCGTCAATTGAGACACTGTCTTATAGCACTTCAGAAATGGAAAACAATATCAGTCACAATATAACATGCCACTATGTACAAAGTGTGTTGGATTTTCTTGACCTGGGACATCAGTTAACCCTTAATTATGTGTTATATTTGTTCCAGGGGCCATATTCCAGAAACATCTTAGGCATAAATTACTATTTGTGTAATGTAGTATTTTAAAAACTACACGAGTCCGCACAAGCTAATCCGGGACGACACTTTCTGCCTACAGTGGATTTATGTTTAGAAGACTACCTTGAAACAGAAAAGACCACAAAAACGGAAAGTGTCATCCTGGATTAGCCTGTCTGGACTGCACAGCCAGATCCGGGACGACACTTTACACAGATGCATTAAGCCCCGGTTTCCCACAACACGCCTTGCATACATTTCTTCATCCCTTTCCAGTAAAGTAAACAGTGGCAAAATATGACTGATAATTAAAAGTGGTTAATAAACACTAAGCACAGTGCCATTTACACACAGAATAAAAGGATAAAGTAAAACAATGATTTTAAAGTTAAGAATAATATTTTACTCGAGATGTTTCTAGAATATGGCACCAGAGGGTATCGAGAATATACCATACTTGAAAGTGATCCACAGTAGGGCTTTATTCAAGTCCTTGTAATTAAATATCCAATGTACTATAAATTATTGACATTCTTTTGATCATATAGCTTTCAGTTAAGCACTAAAAATGAACTAAATACACGTAGCACTATTTAAGTTAAGTGTCATTTCATGTGCAATATGTTTTATTACCACACTCATATTATGGTTTGTTTAGTATGGTTTGTGATATATATTTATTACTGACACACGTTACAAATTTTAATAAAACGTTTTTGTATAAAGGTTAATATGCAACATAACATGCTTTATTAAAACTAATATGAACTGTAAAATGATATTGACAAAGCCAATAATGGTAAATCAATGATGTGTTTAATTTATAACAGAAATAAATATGGTTAAATGTACCCAGTGTTACAATAAACCGGCAATTAAGATTTTCCTTTCCGACTAAAAACGCAGTCTGAACAGTATCTTCAGTGGGCGAATGATGAAAACCGATTGAACAGAATCATTAGTATGACATAAATTTATGTTGAAGTTCTGATGACATTAGTAGGGACCATCAATCTAATTTTAAACTGATTCTTGCTACCAAAGGTAAAATTAATGTAGACAAATACTATAGGATGATACAAACTATATAAAAATGTCACCATCGGTTCTTTGTACAATTCTACAATTCTGCATCTACATGATCTTCAATGTGCCCAAATCATATAATTTGGGATCAAAAACAAAACATTGAGATTTCACACGAACAGTAACATTAATGAGAGGGCTGAAATGGAAATCTCAAACAAGAAACATCGAAATGTACCCCAAAATAATATTACTGGGCGCAATGAATTATTTTAAGGGTACATCATATAAGAAATGTACACTCTTCATTAGTCAGTTCTTTCTCCAAGACTTAGCCCTCTTCTTAGCCCTGTTGGTCCGAAAAGAGAAATATGGTCCAATTTCAAGCAAAACGCTGCATTTAATAGAGCTAATACCCTGATCATAGCAATCACCATAAATGACGGTACTGCATTACATACTGGTACTTATAGAACAGGATTTTGGTTTTAGAGTCTAATGGTGCATTAATGGATGCTTACATCCATTTTTATCATAATTTGCCAGGTCCAGTACAATATAAAAGCGAACTGTTTTGCGAACATAATTGAGACATGGTCTAAAATGATGAGTTAAGTGAATAGCAACCATTTACAAGTAAATTGAAATACACTAGATTCTGGTTAATAAATTAACATAGTTATGTAAATACAATCTTTTTTCTGAATCACATTAGGCAACAAATGTGTACAGTTTGAACTAGCATAGTAAATATCGAGTATTTGTATTTGTCAAATATCTGCCAAACAAGTGCAATAAATTATACGTATAATTAATTATCAGTATTAGTAAATAAATACATGTACAGAGCTTTGGACAAACTCTGGTCAATTAACAGTGACATTTTATCATGCCTGCTTTTTTGTACATTATTTGTATGTGAAGTTGTTTTTTCCTTCCCACATTGTTTTTTCATTTCTGCAGTTGTAATGGACAGTGGATTCATCCAATTCACAGACACATTAAAACACACATGTGGATTGTCACCCTTGTTCTGCAAATATAATTATTATACCAGAACTTATACACGGGAGGTTACTGGCCTTCTCCCTGGTCAGGTTCCTGTAGAAATTGTATTACTGGTATTTTACTTTATTGGTAAGCAAATTTATTATGGTTTACCAACATGTTTTTTTGTCAGTGTATAGTTTTAAAGAGTCGAACTGAGCTATAAGTGGGAACATGACACTCCGAATTCTACTGACCATCCATTTATACAAAGCTGTCATATATTTCAAGGTTCCCATGCACAACAAACTGGTCTCTTATACTTATTTCCATACATATGGAAGTTTTCCATGCACTTTTGTTTCTGATACGCACTCAGCTTTTCTTGGAACTGTGTTTCATCTCTGAACAAGGTGGTATAAGATTTGAGTACAATCACACCGGTGACATTACAGACATTTATAGAGAAGACATATACGACTCCAAGCACTAACACCCTGTCAGGCTATCATGTTGGTGTTGCAGTTAAGGTCTCTAGTGTTGGATACATCGCCAGTAGTATGGCAAACAGCAACATCAGCAGAGGTATACACGAAATAAACGATATCTGAAATGAAGCAGAACTAATAAGATATTAAACATCAACAGAAACTTTATTTTACCTGCCAAATATTTGCAGACTTCACGAACAACTAAATCACACGGTGGTTGTAAAATTTGTTGATCTTTGCTCATCTATGTGACATGTACACATTTTTTTTGCTATTAATTATTTATACAGCCTCAGTCACACATTCCCAAATTTTACTGCCGTTCTTGATCCGACAGCGTCCCAAATCAAATATGTCAAAAGTCGGGACGAGATCATGTTATTCAGGGCTGACATGTCCCGATCCTCCCGACATTGTTCTGGAAGCGTCCCGATTCAGCCGTTTCCAGCAGTGTTGATCCCATTCTCAATCCCATCCTGATACGATTTGTAGCTTTGTTGAGACACTGCCGGGACATATCTGGCAAGGTCGGCCAAACACTTCAGACAGTTAGGTTCGTCCCATAACATTCAGGTGACACAGCCAAATTTGTATAGTCGGAATACAATTTGGACATTGTTGGGAGCCAAAATTGGGAATGTGTGACCGCTGCATTACACAGTTGAGATGCATAACTGAACACACATACACTGTACATGAACATGTTATACATTAAACTTTTTTTAAAGGCTTTTACAGCCTAATAGTTCACATTTATTTGCCTTAACTATAAGGAGTTTCCTTAAAACCATAAAGGCTCTCAAAACCAGTATGTTGTAACAACTTTAATACTACTAAATCTAAAAATCGAAATCTAACGTCTCCTTATTAGAACAATGTTTAGGTGACATACAGGCCCATTGGGCCGGGTGTAACCTGGCACGTATTGTATACAGCTTGTATAGAATGTATGTATACACATGTCACGTTAATAAAAAATGTACTTACTTAGTACTCCATAACTCTTACTGTGTATAACAAACCTTTGGATTTCATTTACCTAACTATGACTAACATGATTTCTATGACCAAAACTGTTTGCTATTCAATGCTTTACACCACATATTGTTCAATGACAACTGAAATGATAAGTGATAACTCTTACTGTGTATAACAAACCTTTGGATTTCATTTACCTAACTATGACTAACATGATTTCTATGACCAAAAATGTTTGCTATTCAATGCTTTACACCACATATTGTTCAATGACAACTGAAATGATAAGTGATAACTCTTACTGTGTATAACAAACCTTTGGATTTCATTTACCTAACTATGACTAACATGATTTCTATGAGCAAAAATCTTTGCTATTCTGTTTTACACCACATATTGTTTAATGAAATTTGAAATGACAAGTGGAAAAAAATTCACCCAGATTTGTATTTTTGACTAGATCTCAGTCATGCAGAAAGTAAAAGAAAAGTCTCAAAGAAAATGAACCAGGAGAGTCTAGAGGGAAATTGTTTAGCAAATAATGTAAATTGTATACCTAGTATTGAATATTTGCAACAATAATCCAAGAACATGTTTGACACAACATTATAGAAATAGCAGTAATTAAATATGGGTATCAGTTGAGTACATCCTTATTAATGCATCATTACACATATTATTGTATCAAGTGTATGTTTATATATTTCATACAACCCACCAGTTTTTGTATCAATTTTGATTAGGATGTGAATTTATTCTCTGAAACAACCATTATTTTCACTAGGTTAGGAATGGACTAAGATATTATTCTGACGCAAAGTTGCTACATGTATATATCCAGGATGCGACAGTAGGAATGGAAAAAAGGCAGTCTTAGAATGAAATTACGAAGTACACAATGCTTTATAGCTATCAATTCATTCAATGTCTTAAACAGATGCTATATTACAGTCACAATAATCATGCCTTGAAACCTTAACGAGTATTTGCTAATGCAAACAGACTGTATATTTTACCACGTACTCCCACATGGAAGAGATGTGTTGAACAAGCAACCTATGACAGTTTGAGAGTTTTCATTGCCATATACCTTTTACTTTCTTCTCGGCTAAAATATCAAAGCTGCATGTATGCCGTCTCTTGGGAAAATATTTACCAGTATTTACTTGATTTCAAGTGACACTCAATTTTAGTGATACAGACATATTTATAAGAAACTAAACCAAACAGTAATTTTAAGACCAGTATATTAACATATTAACTGAGTAGGTACAAGTGGTGCAATCGATGCGGTATCCACTTTGCAATCAGGAGATAAGGAGTTTTATCCGTATTCAGGGAACATTCAGGTGATCTTTCTCCACCAAGACACCAAGTACTGGTTCTACCCAGTAAACAGACTCAAAATGTTCTCTACTTAGCTTCTGACCTTCACACAATCAAAACATAGTACCGGTAAATGGGTCTAAACAAACTGATTCTAAACAAACTGATTCACTTGTTAAGCTTATTACAAACAACAGTACGAGAAACCCACCAGTTTACTACGGCCAGCAATGCGCCCGTAGTCTCCCGACATTCGTTTCAGCTCGTTCTTGAGTCGCGTGATCTCCTTATCACACTCCTCGCATCGTTGTTTCAACAGAGTTACCTCCTCTTGAGACTTGAGTAACTGAAAAAGGACAACAGCAGTCATTAATCCGCTACACGTATATCTCAAGTGATTTTCAGTAGACACTTTATGCCTATATATTTCTTCAATATAATGATATAGGTTTGGTAAAAGCTAAATATCCAATTAAACGCAATAATATGTACATTTAGTTATCATTTATTTACTGGGTTGATGATTTAAGTTTAACACAAATTCAAGTATCAAGTATGAAAAATGGGAGGTATTAACTTTTGTCCAGAAGGATAAAGATGTACGTTTTACTAACTAGCATTGATTATCTTATAACATGTATACATAGGCGAAAAGCAGTGGCAATAACAACTTAAAACAAATGAGGGGCATCGTGAGAAAACCGGTCTTAATGCATGTGCGTAAAGTGTCGTCCCGGATTAGCCTGTGCAGTCTGCACAGGCTAATCCGGGACAGCACTTTCCGCTTTTATGGTACATTGTATTTTCTGTTTCAAGGAAGTCTCTTCTAACCATAAATCCACTTTAGGCGGAAAGTGCCGTCCTGGATCAGCCTGTGCGGACTGCACAGGCTGATACGGGACGACACTTTACGCACATGCATTAAGGTCGGTTTCTACACGACACGCCTCAAATATATCAGTTCAGCTTGAAATGTACAAGGCAGCCATACAGGCGAAAATGTATTTTTCTAGTTCAAATTTTTTTTAATTTGTGTAATCAGCATCTTGTTGCTAACCATTTTTTTGTGATTTTGTTTAACAGAGAAATGAAACTAATAGCAAAAGGCGTCTATATTTACTAATGCATGTTTCCAATAATCTGTTTAACTTTCCAGTGGTTAGTCAATCTACACCCGTAACTTACAAAGTGATACAAATATATGCTTGGCACTGAACAACAAAATACAAAACTAAATAAAGGGTAAAGCAAATCTGAATGGTGATCAAGAATCAAAAGATTACATGTTTCTGATATATCAGCAAGCAACAAATCAGGGATAACAGAAAGACCATTCACCAAAATTGTGCAGTGAAAGAAATCAAGGAAAAACTACCAAATATCTTCAAAGTCACTTTCACCAAATCATAACATAAGCACAATTGAAAATGGAACCCTGCAAACCAAGTCTCTCTACATACGAGGGTTGTTAAAACTCTTGTCGCTGATGTATTAAATTATTATTGATTTGATTCAGTTTCCGTATAGCACTATTCAAGTTTTTGCAAACCATGATGATATGTCCTATAATAATTTTACTAACAAAGTTCAATAGTTAATGGGACATCCCTCGTATTATAATGACAATGGAACCAAGCAATTCAAATTTCTCTATATATCATTATAATGAAAACAGAACCAAGCAAACGAAATCTCTCTACATAGCATATATCACGAAAAACGCAGCATGCAACACGTGGGTGGGCTAAGTGTACCGCCAAAACCCATCCAAGTACCTGCTGCCGATAAAACACCGAGTCAGAGTCCGCCTGAAGTCTCACCTCTGCCTTCGTGCTCTCAGTCTCTTTCTGAGAGTCGGTGAGATTTGACATCCATGATGTCTCCTTGTCCTGTAGGCGGTCCTTCAGGGCCTCGAGTTCCCTGTACGAGTCCTGGAGTTTGTTGTACTCCGCAGAGAGCTGCAGGTTTTCCTTACGAGACCTGAAAATAGGTAAGGGGCACTGAACAAGTGGTTTAAGTATCGCAAAAGCAGTCGGAATGATCTAAGAATGGTCATGGAGAGCTAAATAGGAAATTAAAACATGAATAGGACTGCAGTCATCCAATAATAGTCATACGGATCTGAACAGGTGGTTAAAGTAGCAAAACTGCAGCTTCTCCTTACATGTATAAGACCTGCAAACAGGTCATGGTGGACTGACACATCAAATTGGCAAATTTTTTTATCCTAGATCTTTTCCCTAGTACAAGTGGTAAAAGAAATGGAAATTCCAGTCACCTATGAATGGTCATGAAGGGCTTGACAGGTGGATCAAAGAGATAGAAATTCCAATCATCTAAGAGGGTTTAACAGGTGGTAAAAGAAAGCATGTGAATTCCAGTATTTTCAAAATGCCAATAGAGACATGAGAACTGGCCCCAATATAAAGGCTGAGAATTGAAGGGCTTTCAAAATTGAAAATAACAAATCTACAAAGAATTGGTTTCGTTAATGTGTTACTGCAAACCTACATTTTCATTTCTCCCTCGATGGCCTGTATTCGCTTTTTCAGACCAGAACACTCCTCCTTCAACGCTAGGAACTCATTGGCTGAAACAGTATTGCATGCAGATTAGCATATATCATAAACCAACTTGATAAATGAAGACTGAACGAACAACAAAATACACTACCAATGTGGCTGGCCATGGTTACATTAAATAAGTGAAATCAAAACTACTGAAAGCTTGAAACTCAAGATAAATTTACAACAACTTACAATCAATTCTACTAATGTGTACTGTATTGTCTACAGGTATTGTAAATATCGTAAATACATTTGCACAACTAATGCATGTACAACAATATTTTAATAAAAATATAAACACCTTATGCCCGTATCAATTACCTGTGATCACGTAGGGCTGTTCCAGGAAAAAAGGTGATGAGGGGGTACAACGCCGATGTATTAAAATTCGGTGGGTGGGGGTGATAGTGGAGATGAAACGGATTATCAATGACTTGAAAAAAAAAAAAAAATTATGTTGGTAGTACCCCATTTTTGGACTGGCGTTCCGCCCCCACCCCCCCCATCACCTTTTTTCCTGGAACAGCCCTTACATTAAGACAAAAGAAAGAAAACATAATCATTTTCCTGATAATGATACTTTTAGGCTGAAGAATCAAAAGGGGTATAGGGCCTACATTCAATTTTTTGTAAATCACTTGTACGAAAAAGCTTTCATTTACTACCATGATTTTAACAAGCCTGTTCTAGCCAGTTCAGTTCAGAACAATCGGGCATATCTCCTTACACCCAGCACCTAATACAAAACAGATCTGATGTCCATAAAACACAATATACCAGTAGAAACAGTAAATGGGGTCAAACTAACAAAAACTGTTACACAGCAAATGCATGACAATGCAAATTGATCTATAAAACAATGGTGAAAAACATGACTAAAATAAATACACTGCAATGTAAATGACCCATGCCAGTGATGGTGACAATGTGATGTATCTAATACGATTATAAGTGATCGAATCTAACCAATGTTTTGTGCAACTGATATGAAAGCTGTATCTACATATTTTTGGCTTGATATATTATGGTGCAGCTAATATTCATAAATTGCCAATGCAGAATACTTGCAAATATAATTGCTTGTTAGTCATACACATTATACAATTTATGGCATAAAATTAAAAACCTGCCGAACTGAAGGATTTAGTTTTCAGTTAACAGAAACTGTTTGATTATTGTCAATGAACATATGGAATTAAAACACTGGTAGTGTGATGTGTTCAACAATGATTCAAATTCCATTACAATAAAAATTAATTTGACCTGGTGTCAACATGATCTGATGGAGAAAGAGGTTAATCAAACAGTTTGTAGCAAATCTGACACCATTCTTTTAACTGACTGCATTTCACACCCAACATTGCCCAGCAGGCAAGTGAAGGAAACAGTGTGTTTGAAAACATGGTAATTTGAAGAACTTCATCAAGGTTAGCATTTGACACCAAGGACAATACTGCATACCTGGCAAAGTATACCAAATTGGAAATACCTACATTGAGAGTTCTTCATAGTACACATTACAAACATCTAACACCTCAACACAATAACTGTCACAATACGTAGATCCCAGATACATGATACAACATCCATAACACTGAACAACATGAAAGCATCCACAATAAAATGAGCATCCAAGTGAACATTTTCAGCAAATTGGGGTCACCACCATTGAGAAAATCATAAAAAGCTACCGGTAACAAGAAATAATCCACATAAAAGCTGAAAACTCAATCAGGCAGAATTGTAGAAGAAAAAGGAAAAAAATATAGAATTTCTGATGAACCACCAAAAACTACTTAGTAGAATGCAGACACACAATGTAAGAGATAATACCACATAAGCTTCGTGTTAAAAACATACATGTATGAGAAAAAAATGATGAATAACACAACAATAATTTAACTGACAATAAGATATGAAACTAAATTATGTGTCAAATAGACAATGGTTACCAAAAGCCACCAAAGCATAAATGGCCAAAAAATAAAACCCATGGAGGAACGAAAAATGCCTAGCTTCGGGGAAGCAACATCGAAAGCCTACACCTGTCCATGAATAAAGCACACAGCTGTTACATGAATATAGTTGGGTGTGACAGAAAAAGCAGTCACGTTTACCTTGTCTCTTACTGATAGGCAGCCGTGATGGGGTAGTTTCGCCTACATGATATGAATATCTTAGATGACTGCCCATTCGCCTATCGGGCGAGTCTCGCATTGAGCGAGCTCGAATATCAACATTTTCTGGCGAGCCGCGAAGCTTTAGTCTATCTAAATCCGGGGAGCCTCGAACTCTCAATCTGTCGAGTTTGTCTATACATGGAAACAACCAAACATGATGTGTGAACACAAATAAAATGCAAGACGAGTGAAGTGATTTCATTGAGCAACTAGAGATGAAAATGCATACGCATTAAACAAGGCTTAGTAGCACAACGACAACCAGGCACAAGCCCATGCCAAGTCGAGGAAAAAAACAGAAATAAACCATGCACTGACTAGAGCAACGAAACAAAACACATCAAATGCTTGAGCATTTAGCAGCAGACTAGCCAACCAACACTCATAATGGCACTTTTCCAAACAGAATGTAACAAATTATAAGAAACATAAAGAGGTTCATTCAAATAAAACAAGTTAATCAGGTTTAAAGAGAGTTTAGCATTCATCAGAATCTGCATTCTTGTTTGCTAAGACCCAGGTAGTGCTCTGCAAAATTGTCTTACAAGTTACAAGGTAATAATGCTTTTTGGGGTTTGTAACACCTTAACATCACTTTAACAAGAGGGCCAAATGGCCCTGGGTTGCTCACCCGAGTTTCATTAGTCAAACAATTTTCCATGTGTTAGATTTTTACACGGATATGGATATACTGATACGGACTGATGGAAATGCGGCCTTAATCATCATGGTTTGAAAAACTTAAGTGACAACAGACATTCAAAATTTGGGAAGTACATACTGAAATTGAAGCTTTGTCTTCAATTTGACCTAGTGACCTAGTTTTTGATCCCACATGACCCAGAGTCGAAATCGGCCGAGATACCATTGGGATAAATGTTCTGACCAAGTTTCATGATGATTGGGTAAATAATGTAACTTCTAGAGTGTTAACAAACACTTTGTCTTCAATTTGACATAGTGACCTAGTTTTTGACCCCACATGACCCAGATTCAAACTCGACCAAGATACCATAAAGACAAATGTTTTGACAAAGTTTCATGAAGATTGGGCCAAAAATGTAACTTCTAGAGTGTGTGTGTAATACATTTTTATCGAGTGCACCGGGATTCTCTCCCATATGGCCATCGCCCCCAGAAGACTTGTTAGTTGGTTACAGGGGATAGTGCAAGATACAGGAGACGCCCCGTTCCAGAGGCGACCCTGGGTCTTTTTAGTGCCCGGTGTGAAGCACCTAGTACACTGCACCTCGGTTTAACGTCTCATGCGAAAGACGAGTTAGAAGGTTAGGGTATGGCGGGGGCTCGAACCTGCGACCCCTGGGTTGTGAAGCCAGTGCGTTACCACTAGACCACGGATCCGCCACACTTCTAGAGTGTTAACAAGCTTTTTCTTCAATTTGACCTAGTGACCTAGTTTTTTACCCCACATGACCCAGATTCGAATTCGACCGAGATATCATTGGGACAAATGTTCTGACCAAGTTTCATGAAGAATGGGCAAAAAATGTTACTTCTAGAGTGTTAACAAGCTTTTTATACAATTTGACATAGTGACCTAATTTTTGACCCCACATGACCCAGATTCGAACTCAGCCGAGATATCATTGGGACAAATTTTCTGACCAAATTTCATGAAGATTGGGCAAAAAATGTGACTTCTAGAGTGTTAACAAGCTTTTTCTTCAATTTGACCTAGTGACCTAGTTTTTCACTGCACATGACCCAGGTTCGAACTCTGCCAAGATATAAGAGTGTTAACAAGCTTTATAAAGTTTTCAATATAGCTATATAAGGAAAACTGCCCCACCCCCTGGCGGCCATGTTTTTCAATGGAAGGCAAACGTTTTCAAACTCGGCTGAGATATCATTAGAACAAATGCTCAGCGCAAGTTACAAGAAGATGTCACTTCTAGAGTGTAAACAAGGTTTTTCTTCAATTTGACCTAGAAACCTAGTTTTTGACCCCACATGACCCAGATTCAACCTCAACCGAGATATCATTGGGTCAAATGTTCTGTCCAAGCTTCATGAAGATTGGCCAATAAATGTGGCCTCTTGAGTGTTAACGAGGTAAATGTTGACGGCGCACGACGGACGACCGACAAAAGGCGATCACAAAAGCTCACCATGAGCATGTTGAGCACAAACGAGAAAAATTCCTCACAGCAACATTGGCATGTTCTCACAAATGAGAAATGAGAAAATGAGAAATGAACAAATGAGAAAACATATAACTTGTTCCACGTGTTCCATGAACAATTACTCAAAAACAACCTAGGTCTATATGCATATACAAATCACACATACAACAGAAGCCTGAAGCCGCATGCAAAAATCTTTCCTAGTATCAACCAGGTCAACCTCTTCCATTCACAATGCCAAAGAAGCCTACAGAAAGCTTAGAGCATTTCCAAGAATTAAATATACCCATGCACAATAAAAACAACACAAAGGGTTGACAGGTGCTGAGATCTAAGACACTTTAGGTTTTAGAAACGTCCCAAATTAACAGGTTAAGCAATAGTTTTTCCTCAGTATAAGAAACACTTTTTATAACTTGTACACGTTTTATAAACTGAAACATGTTTAGACTCTGAAAATTTAATAAACTGTTACCAGTATTTGTTTGGGTAAAAACAATAAAACATGATAGAAGTAGACTCTTTCACGTGTAAATGCTCTTCGACTTCTTTAGAGGGTGAATAACAGGTAATTATTCTGCAGAACTAGTAACATAAGATGAAGCTTTATTTCGTCTACTGTGTATGATGTACTATGTTTACTCTTAAAGCTGGACACAGGTTCTCTTTAACACATGCATATTCAGTGGGGTTTTTTACCTTTGGGGGAAAGGTGGCGGGGCCCTTCAGATGGGGAATTTTACGGCAAAAGGGAATTTTTTTAGAAAAGCATTATTAGTAAATTTACATATTTATATTCTCCTTTTTTTATAAACCATTAATTTATCAATTGTTTTGCTGCCAATGATAACTGCTTTAACTTGGTTTGATGAAAAACTGCTGGGATAGTTTACGGAAATTCCTCTATTTTAGTCAATTTTTGTCAGATTTTGGTCTTTTTTATTTCAAAATAAGGCTTACATTCCGAGGGGAATTTTACGGTAAATATAGGAGAAAAATATATACCTTCTAAGCAGGGGAATGGGGCCGAATTTCGGCCCCAAATTGGCTATATAAAAAACACTGATATTGTTTAGGAAATATGGACCACAATGGGGGAAGAGACTAAACATAACCATCTACCTACATTTTAGTAAATGGTTTTACTGATAATGTAAAGGCAAAGGTGTCAGTTGTAGCACAATGTTTCAAGTCATCACTATGCATTAATTTAGATACAGTTAGATGAGGTTAAAATGGATAAGACAATGTGTTATGAGACTGGAGTACATAATATGAGAATGGAGTACATAATAACAGGGTTGAATGCAGTCATCCTTAGATACATCTTGAAAGAAAAGTTATATATATACAAAACTCTCTATTGCAAGGAACGTTAGTGCATTCTCTACCATCTCATAGGATGTTAGTGACAAGGCAAGAAGTGTCCATGAAGTTAGTGAACGTTCAAGACAACTCAAGGAATGTTACAGACAATTAATCTCATGGAAAGTTTGTTGTGATGCTGGTTAATATTTGTTAAAACATGAAAAGAAAAATAACAAAGTGAGCATATAATCAGACTTTGTATGTAAATATTTCAATTAAGAAACATAAAATTATGTGTGAGCAAATTTTTAAAAGTGTTAATCGATTCATGAGCTATATGTAATATTTTAATAATAAACAAGTGAATAAACATCATCAACACAGATCTTGTTTTTCTAAAGACAATAACATAGATTCAATTTGTCTAACATGCAATGTATATTTATCAATATAATCTAAATTTCATGTACTTGCAATCTCTGAAAATTCTAACAAATCATAAGTACTAGTAAACTGGAAATTCTGTCAATGTTTACATGCTACATGTATACAATGTAATATGCTTTATATCATTATAATGCTTTTAACAACGAAATGCATGTGATTCTATGACAATATGACATGTTTCACCACATGTCTTAATTGGCATACAAATAATGTGAAGAGCTTACTCTGCTTATGAATGGGTAATTTGGAAGGGAATGGCAAAAAGGTCCGAAACAAGTAATCCAAACACCACACTATAACACCAATAGCAATACAAAGTATGTTCCTGGACCTACAAAGCAGCATATTCTGCACAAATATAATAAGACAATACATATTGGTGAAGACTTCGAACATACTTTGCAGCTGTGTGGCTTCGTTCTGCTTCTGTTCAGTGGCTTGCTGAGATTCAGACAATAACTCTGAAAGAACAAAGCAGTACAATGAACTCTGAAAACAAAGCAGTACAATGAATGGTTGTATTTTTGGTTATATCAGGGCCCATATTCACAAAGCATCTTAATTTCTTAAATATTTTCAATGAAGTGCAAAATTTGAATGTATTATATTCCTTTACTTAATAAACAGACGCATATGTTGTTGATATTGCTCAAATAACACTTTTGTAGTGATGCTATTTTAAAGTGTTACTTAATGCTCTACTGTTTCTTTATGAAATTCTTAGATATAAGACTTAGAATAAAGAATATTCTTGAAACTGTTCTGTTCTAACAATGCTGTACATTTGACTCTTACTGGTATTCACCCACTCTAATTACAGCATTCTCTATTTAGAACAGTTTCTTACTGACATACATGTAAGCAACATAGGTACATAGCATAATTGTGAATAAGGACACAGCTTCTTAGTGTGCTGGATAGTAAGTATACATATTTTTTATTTTTTTAATTCTTAAACTATAACAGACATTGTTTGTGTTGTTGTGTTGCCATAATGGCCTTATGTTTAATTTACGATTTAAGAACAATAATTTGCTTGCGAAATAAAATTTCAATGTTTTTCACTATATTACAAATGACTTGCGGAACGTAATGCATGTAAATGCACTAAACAGTTCTGTAGCAAACATATATTATCTATTAAATAAAAAGTACTTGATGTTTCTGTTAGTGACTTCTTTGTTTCTTCATGCTGCGATTTTTCCTCTTCAAGTTCTCCTAAAATGTACATGTTACAATAATTAACAAGAGCTGTTTGTGAAACAGGTATGCTCCCTCTATGTTAGAAGCAATGTTTAAAGTATCACGTTTGATGAAGATTTGATGAAAACTGTTGGACAAAAACGGAAACAAAAGTGGTCTACCGACCGACGGACAGTGGTAAACCAATATATCCTGCCATCTTCGAGGTGGGGGGGAGGCATAATAATAATTATTAAACATTTATAAGACTGTATTAAAACCACTTAAACAAGTGAGCGTTTGGCAACATATGATTGACATATATAAACTGTCAAGAACAGGGTAGAGATCCGCCCAGGTATAACTCAGAATTAACATAATTATTCCTTAGGCATAAAAAAAATATGTTTGTTTCAGGTAACCCGACCTACCCTAAAAAAATGCCCCGACCCTAGAACATTTTATTGGGTATGTCAGATTGATTTTTGGTTTATTTACCTTTTGCAATAATTAAATGTGTTTTTGGATAAATAAGTGTTTTGTTTTGATAGTATCCACTTATAAACAATGTTTAAGGATATTACTGATATGTTTTGAATATTTATTCAGTTTTAGAATCTTCAAGTTGACCATTTACCAAAAAAAAAAAAAAAAAAAAAAAAATCCCGACCTACCTACCCTAATTTTTTGGGCATGTTACCTGAAACAAACATATTTTTTTTGTATTCATTACAATTTACAGGAATATGAAGCCCTTCAAGGTTTTATTGTTATACATTCATGTGTATTACAGTTGCAATGTTTAACAACTGTAGTCATTCAATGAAAAATTGTCTCAGACAGAGGTCATTTATTGAGGGAGGATTTGTCAACAATTTTACATTTCAAATAAGACTACTGCAGACTACCATTTTATAAAATTTGTATAAAGGCAATATGAATAACTACATTAGATGACACATTTTATGCATATCTGCTCCCCACCACACAGAACCACAAAACAGTTAACTCTACTTTATATCACACTGATTGAGTTTTTACTTTTTGTTTGTTCCAGGGTCCCCATAGTCGTCCTGAGCTTCTGCTGTTCCACCTCGAGACTTCCTGAAATGACCAATCAGACATCTTGGGAAAGTTAGCCATTTCATGTCAGCCTCTTACCATACATATACATTTTTATATTACTGTAATTACTCGCGATATAGGATGCCACTTAAATTTTCCAATCATAATTTGATAAACAATTTACACATTTCAAACAAACGTTAGATCGTTATTTTTTTTCAATGCTTTAATACTGGCATCAACAATTTTGTGCTGTGATTATCCCTATATCTTAATTTGGAGGCAAAAATTGTGCTAAATATATTGAGAATTTACGATACTAATCACAAAATACATTTTGGTCACATTCTCAACATTTGAATGATGAAGTTCATGACTGTAAGCTAAGAGCTGTTAAAATCCTGCCAAAGTTGGATACTAATGCAAACGCAAGATTAAGAATAAGACTGTGTTCGCCAGTGGGGCCTGGATAAACACTGACAAACCTTTGAGATTGGTTAGCTCCTCCAGGTTATGTTTTGACAACTTCTGTTCACCTGCAAGACGATCTGAAACACATATGGTTGATATTAAACTAATGGTATTCCGTGAAGGTTTAAAACATAAATACAGCTGCACTTCGTTATCTCAAACTCGCTTCAGTCAAACATCAGAATAAATCGAAGTAAAAACTCATGCCGACTTTCTCCCTTCTTATTTTATATAAAATAAATATGATTTGTCTCTAACTTTTAACACAAAATTTCTTTTACGTCGAAGTGGTTTCCTATCCCAAATAGTGTTTTCCCACCTATGTCTATGTGTTTGTCTGTGGCAATTATGAAGTGTTTTCCCACCTATGTCTATGTGTTTGTCTGTGGCAATTACGAGACCAAATTGTCACACATGGCAAACATCTTGCCACTTCTTTGCACGAGCTTTATGGATTAAACGTGTCATTTAACTGAGTAAATATAGTACTGTATATATAGTACTGTATATGCATACATGCATACTATTGCTATATTACAGTACAATTTATCAATCAATTAGACCCATTTTTTAAATATAATTTAAACTATGTATTCGTATGAACAATAGCACCATGTGGGTTTAATAGTGATCAATATTCATTAGGATTTCAACAACAAACAAGAGCTGTCGGAGGAAGACTTGCTCAACTTTTCTTGTGCTTGTCAGAGTTTCTGGCGTTTTCGATAAAACCAATGTATAGTAGGGGCCAATTAAACAAAATTAATGTCTTTCTTGAGTTTCTGAGTGGGAGCATTTTTCTTAATTTCAAAACAGTGACCTTGACCCAACTAACCCCATATGCAATCTCATGCAATGTCTCATTATATAGTATCTATAAAATGAATGTTATTAAAATATTCCAATTTGTTCTAGAGTTATAAAGCAGATTTGTTTTCTATTTTTAGTAACAATGACCTTGACCCCACCCAACCCACCACAAATGCAATTCCGAGTAAAGTGTTGCTTTAGGTATTTATGTATGAAGATTGATTCTCAAGTCAGAGAGTGGAAATTAAAAGTTGACGCCGTCATTCTACCCACTTAAATTTTTTAAGTGTAAACAGGCCCATAATTTTGACAAATTTCAAACTAAAGTTCATTTTAATATAGGGAATAAGTGTTCTAAGTTTGAATGAAATCCCTCAAGCCATTCCTGAGAAACCAGCTTACCAAAAAACTTTAACCTGTCCATATAGCTTATATGTAAAATTTCTAAGTGTAAAAAGGCCCATAAATTTTGACAAATTTCAAACCAGAGTTACCAAACTAGGCCTATAGGTTCATTGTAATGTGGGGAAGAAATGTTTTAAGTTTGAATGAAATCCCTCAAGCCATTCCTGAGAAACTAGCTTACCGAAAAACTTTAACCTAGCTTGGACGTCGATGACAACGAAAAGTCGAGCTAAAAATGTTTGCTGACTTGATAGCAAGTTAATATGCACATTTTAGGTAACAGGACGGTTGTATGCTATGCTTTCATACAAATATGAGGCGCGTCGTGGGAAAACCGGTCATAATGCATGTGCGTAGTGTCATCCCGGATTAGCCTGTGCAGTCCGCACAGGCTAATCCGGGATCACTTTTCACCTACAATGGATTTATGTTTAGAAGAGACCTCCTTGAAACAGAAAATACCATAAAAGCGGAAAGTGCCGTCCCGGGTTAGCTTGTGCGGACTGGCTAATCCGGGACGACACTTTACGCACATGCATTATGACCGGTTTTCTCATGACACGCCACATATATACCTTTCAAATCTTGAATCTGCTCTTCAACTTCTTTGGTTGCATCTTCTGCTTTCTGCAGTTGATCTTCATAAAGCAAAAATAACTTGTAAACTATACAGCACATGAAATTGTTATGTACAGCATTTAAATAACAGCTAAGTAACTGCATATACTTTCCAACAAACATTTTTTGTACATAAACAAAAACAAGAAACATCATAATATATATTACATCATAATATAATAAGTTTATTGAACTCAGCATTTACACATGAAGCAACACAAAACCATATAAAGGAAATTGTGGGAAAGCAAAAGCCCATACCTTGCAGTTCAGTAATCGATGCTAACTTTTCTGCAATGCTGTAATGAGCATTGGAGAGGTCGGACTTCAAGGCACTGTTCTCTTCTACAAGATTTTCTTTCTCCTTAATCGTCTCATTGAGCTCATCTGAAGTAAGTAACATTCTATATAGTGAGGGCACTTTAACATGACACTCATGAACTCTATTAGCATAATTACGCTTTCGAATTATTTTCTGTATTCATGCTTTGGTTTGTTTGAGCACTCGTCTTACATGTTTATTGATACTATAAATGAGGCGTGTCGTGGGAAAACCGGGCTTAATGCATGTGTGTAAAGTGTCGTTCCGGATTAGCCTGTGCAGTCTGCACAGTCTAATCCAAGACGGCACTTTCCGCCTCCAGTGGATTTATGTTTAGAAGAAACTTCCTTGAAAAAGAAAATACAATAAAAGGGGAAAGTGCCGTCCTGGATTAGACTGTGCACACTTCACAGGCTGATCCGGGACGTCACTTTACGCACATGCATTAAGCCCAGGTTTCCCACGACACGCCTCAAATATATTTTATATCTATTTAATTTGACTCCAGTATAGACACTGTATTCATCGCAACAGATCTGCAACATATTCATGCATAAAGGTAAAAGGTCAGTGAAAGGTTCATTTTTAAGAGTATAAATATGGGTGAAATTATTTAGAATTAACTACATGTAAGTACCATCAGTTTTAGACCCATTTTTTACTGGTAATATGAGCATTGTCTTCTTAACAGCATTCGATAAAAATAAATAAGAAAGTTCGATGCAAATTGTAAATTTACCTTTGTAACCACCATATACATAAATAATTGTAAAGTATAGATAAAAATAAATAATACAATTCAGAAAGAAAGAATGTGGTATTGAAATAATATTGAAGTAAATCATATTTACTCATTAGTATTTTACTTATCTTTGATTTCTTAATCTTACAAAAACTTGCATAAAGAACATGAAGAAGTTATGATTATGAAGAATCAATTCTCTGAAAATATTAAACACATGCACTATTGCTGGTAAATGATGTACTGTACCATGGACAGCTTCGCGACACATAAACAGCTCAGTAATTGAAATAATTATTTTATATATTTATTATGTTACCTTTTGTTTTAATTAAATCATCTTCTGTCTTAGAAAGCAACACTTTGGCATCCCTAAGAAGTTCTGAAAACACAATAGATTAAATTCTACTACCTGTTCAATACAACTTATTTAATGAACTAACATAATTATATGACATTTAAATATCTAAAAGATTAAACAACATTTATACAATACTTACTTTGTGTAACCTTCTATAATATTCCTAATAACATCCATTGTAAATACAACCTCTTATACACACTATGCAACTACTGTTATATGTTAATTTGAATAGGATCGAAATGTAGTGCATACACAAATTATTTAGCTATGATAGTGACTTTATAACTGTGATTAATTCATAGAGTTATTCAATATTGCATACATAAAAAAGCTTACAGAAGCATTTATACTTATCAATATTAGATACTTAAAATTATGGAAATTTTACAAACTTGGGACCAGCTTCATTTTTTAGGCAACTAAACCAGTATTTACTTTCAAGTTCTGAGTCTTCTATACTTGGTCTGGCTCTGATGGTGCTAGCGTCAACCGTATCAAGATAAGAGCCTATGAGAGTGGTGTCCATTCGCTCCGGCTGAGGAATCTTGTGCAGAACCAGTTGATGCTCTAGATCCAGTATTTGGCCTGAAAAGGAGCAACAAATACTTCAATAACAGATCTAAACAATGTAACTTAGACACTGGAAGTCGGGATAAACCTGGCCCTATGACTATGAAATTTCTTAATTTCAACTTAGTTTCAACTTAAAACATTGACTAATGGAAAGGTGTGTTACATATGGGCTTTGGTTTTTATTGCTGATAGGTTTAATCTTAGTTTCAACTTAAAACATTTACCAATAGAAAGGTGTGTTTCATATGGGCTTTGGTTTTCATTGCATGATAGTTTTAATCTGAATTTCAACTTAAAACACTGACCAATGGAAAGGTGTGCTACATATGCGCTTTGGTTTTCATTGGCTGATAGTTTAAATCTTAGTTTCAACTTAATTCATTAACCAATGGCAAGGTATGTTACATATTGGGCTTTGGTTACCATTGGCTGATAGTTTTAATCTTAGTTTCAACTTAAAACACTGACCAAAGGAACGGTGTGTTACATATGGGCTTTGGTTTTCATTGGCTGATAGTTTTAATCTTAGTTTCAACTTAAAACATTGACCAATGGAAAGGTGTGTAACATATGGTATTTGTATTTCATTGCACGACAGTTTTAATCTTAGTCTCAACTTAAAACATTGGCTAATGGAAAGGTGTGTTACATATGGGGTTTGGTTTTCATTGGCTGATAGTTTTAATCTTCATTTCAACTTAAAACATTGACCAATGGAAAGGTGCACATGTGTTACATATGGGCTTTGCTTTTCACTGGCTGATAGTTTCAATCTTAGTTTCCACTTGAAACTTTGACCAATGGAAAGGTGTGTTACAAATGGGCTTTGGTTTTCATTTGCTGACAGATTAGATTAAAACTAAAACAAGAGATGTTGTAAAACATGTATGCCCCCCGACTTTGTTCATCACAGAAGTGCACTGTTTCTGAAAAATCTAAGCTGAGACATGTTAACCATTACCTTGATAGGAGTTGTCTTCTCTGCAAGAGCATTCTTCCTATAAAATTTGACAACTCAACCCAAGTATTCACCAATTATTACTATGTAATAGGTCATCTACTCAAACTGACCATTGTACCTATATTGTTTGAGGACCATGTACCAAATTGAATGGTTCATCTGTTATTAAGCGGAAATGTTTGTTTTTTTACAAGCCCCTGAAACCTAGACCTCTGATCTCTTGATCTCAAAATCCACCGGGGTCTTCCTTCCCTCAAGATTAACCAGCATACTAATTTATTTGATCCTAGGTTAAAGCGTTCTCTAGATATTGTGTGGAAACGGTTTTCATGTTAAAAGCCCCTGTGACCTTGACCTCTGACTGGTCTGACTGGTTGACCTCAAAATCGATATGCTTCTTCCTTTCCTCCCGAGTAACCAGCATACTAACTTGGATGATCGTAGGTCAAAGCGTTCTCTAGATATCCTGCGGAAAAAAAGGTCTACGGAGAAAACAGTTTTCAAAATTCATAGGTGTCTTCCTTTTCTCCCAAGTAACCAGCATACCAACTTGGACGATCGTAGGTCAAAGGGTATTCTACATATCGTGCAGAAATGAAATGGTTTTCATGTTACAAGCCTCTGTCACCTTGACCTTTGACCTGTTGACCTCAAAATTGATAGGCGTCTTCCTTTGCTCCCAAGTAACCAGCATACCAACTTAAATAATCGTAGGTCAACGCATTCTGTAGATATCGTGCGGAAACAATTTTAATGTTACAAGCCCCTGTGACCTTGACATTTGACCTGTTGACCTCAAAATCAATAAGCGTCTTCCTTTCCTCCCAAGTAACCAGCATACCAACTTAATGATCGTAGGTCAAAGTATTCTCTAGATATCGTGCGGAAAAAAAGGTCTATGGAGAAAACAGTTTTCAAAATTCATAGGTGTCTTCCTTTTCTCCCAAGTAACCAGCATACCAACTTGGACGATCGTAGGTCAAAGGGTATTCTACATATCGTGCAGAAATGAAATGGTTTTCATGTTACAAGCCTCTGTCACCTTGACCTTTGACCTGTTGACCTCAAAATTGATAGGCGTCTTCCTTTGCTCCCAAGTAACCAGCATACCAACTTAAATAATCGTAGGTCAACGCGTTCTGTAGATATCGTGCGGAAACAATTTTAATGTTACAAGCCCCTGTGACCTTGACATTTGACCTGTTGACCTCAAAATCAATAAGCGTCTTCCTTTCCTCCCAAGTAACCAGCATACCAACTTAATGATCGTAGGTCAAAGTATTCTCTAGATATCGTGCGGAAACAAAATGGTCTACGGACAGACCGACCAACCATCCGACCGCGACCGACGGACAGGTGCAAAGCAATATACCCCCACTTCTTCAAAGGGGGGCATAATAAAACTTAAGAATGTTCATAGTCCTGGTGCCCAGTTTTTGTAAATTGTATATGCCATAGCTTAAAAACAACCTCGTAACATGCAAGCAGAAAACCATTTAAGGCAGAGCTGTTTTTTTATTTGAAAGAAATAGGTCATGATGGTCTTACTGCTTTAACAATTGAGGCTAAGAGTTAGATGGTAAATAAATGTCCATCTTGGAATTATTTATACACAGCATACCAAAGACGTATTTAACTGATTTGCTGAAAACTATATCCCTGAAACAAAATTTTACATGATTTGTAACTTATAACTATGTGGTCATCACCCAGAGGTAAATACTTTAAGGGAACAAAGATAACGCTCGCTTAAGTGACCTTTATGTACGTGAACACTACCATATTTTAAACAGAAAAGTGTTTTGAATGAGATATGTACTCACTTTTCAGATCTTCAATAAGATCGTTGCTGCTGGTGGACTGCTTGGTACTCTCGCTCATTTGCACTGCAGAAATAGCAACAATCATGATGAACCAGTCTGCAAAGTTATGTAATATATGCACACTCACACACACCTTGGCTCACTATTATTTTGCTTAGCTTATTTTATTCTTTTTGTGTTGATTATATTTTTTTGCCAGAAGATTAAGTGATATATTAATTCACTTCACAATACAATATGAATTTTGCTAACAAGACTTCTTTGACAAATGCTGTTAGCTTTATGAAAATGTCATCTACTTTTACTGTCATCTACTTTTACAAGTAGACAAATGTTTCTCATGGTCTTCATTATTGTTAAATATACAGGTAGATTTAAAAATTATATTCCGATGCTTGGTTTTTATAAATGCCCTTAGCTGCGTAAAGCTTCAACTTTGGTTAGTGAGTGTTCTATAGATACACAATATTTATTTTACAATATATATATAGGCATACCATCTATGGCTATTAATAAATAGTATTATTATACCTTACTTCGTTTTCACATTGTAAAATCCCATTTACCCATCCCTGCATAATTTTAATATGTCATGGCGTTGGAATGTAACACACAATTAGCCCGGTATAATTTTTAATATACCCCGCACGTTGACCAAAATAAATCCCGCTCGTGGGCCTAAAAATAGCAACTTGGGTTTTCTGAGAAATCAGTATTAGCTAATGATAGTAGGCGCTTATCAAAATATATTTTGACTATTCGACTATTCAAAGTATTTCAGTTCGTACATATTGTGGATAGTGGAAGGGGCATACATTTGTTAAAATACAAAACTTTCAAGTGAAGCCTTGTATAGTTTATAAATTTTTGGAACAAAAACTAACTTAAAAGTCTATGCAAAAAAGTGGGCTAACTCTGTCAAAATACAAAACAGAGTTATGGATAATGTTTCCCCTAATACGTAAGGTGATGACAAAAGTCAGTTCCACAAGTTTCAAGTGAGTAACTTATGTAGTAGTGAAGTTACAAAACTTCTGAATATAAACTTTAACCAGAAAATCCATGTGAAAAAGGGACATTACTGTGTCAAAATACAAAACAGAGTTATAGGTAATGTTGCCCCTGATACTAGAGTTGATGACAAAGGTTAGCTCCAAGTTTCAAGTGAATAACTTGTGTAGTTTTGAAGTTACCAAACTTTTGAATATAAACTGGAAACAGAAAATCTAAGTGAAAAGGGGGCATAACTCTGTCAAAATACACAATAGAGTTATGGGTAATGTTGCCCCTGATACTCGAGTTGATGACAAAGGTTTTTTCCAAATTTCAAGAGATGTAACATACGTAGTTTTGAAGTTACAAAACTTTTGAATATAAACTTAAAGCAGAAAATCTAATTGAAAAGGGGCATAACTCTGTCAAAATACAAAACAGAGTTATGGGGAATGTTGCCCCTGACACTGGAGTTGATGACAAAGGTATATTCCAAGAATCAAGCGAATAACTTTCATAATAGTTTTGAAGTTACAAGACTTTTGAATACAAACTTTAACCAAATTCAGACGCACATGCCGACGCCGGGGGTAGCAGGAAAGCTCACCTATTCTTCGAATAGTCGAGCTAAAGATCACTAAGCAAGGTATAATTTTTAATATACCCTGCGCATTGACCAAAATATACCATGCGTGTGGGCCTAAAAATAGCAACTCGGGTTTTCTGAGAAATCCGTATTAGCTAATGATAGTAGGCACTTATCAAAATGTATTTTTAGAAAGAAAATGTCGACGAGCGCTTGATTTTCCAATAATAAACTTTAGTTTATAATGTACGACTAGTTTCTTCTTTGAATTACAGTATACAGCC
The DNA here is from genome assembly GCA_027627225.1 of Congeria kusceri. Classification (NCBI taxonomy): domain Eukaryota; kingdom Metazoa; phylum Mollusca; class Bivalvia; order Myida; family Dreissenidae; genus Congeria; species Congeria kusceri. Next base: position 21,856,500 of record CM051035.1, read on the forward strand.
TTCGGCCTTGGTTGACATCACTCTCCTCGGGGTGCAATATTTACTATACCCCTCAACTGCCTATGATATTTATAATATATCTATTAAAGAAAGTGAATATACAATATACATATTTGGCTATCGTTGTCCAAGGGACCTTAACTCTGCAATCCTTCACAAAGAATATGACAGGCATCTCTACTTTTGAGCATGTGAAAAGTAACATAAGAACCCAATTTAAAATGTGTATGACGTCTGGTCAACAAAAACTTCTGTATGAAACTGATTACTCCTTAACATCCCCTTTGAACCCTTTGCAGCAGTATTATTCTATTTTTAAGAAATATATAGCAGTACAGCAAGGAATTATCTTTTTAAAATGATGCTCTTTGTAAACACTAACACTACAACTTGAATGCCATTTGCCACAGTAGTATCACCCCTTTGCACTATTACTATATCATCAAAATTTGAGGAGTGTCGTGGAAAAACCGGTCTTGTAACGCATGTGCGTAAAGTGTCGTCCCATATCAGCTTGTGCAGTCCGCACAGCCAGATCCGGGATGACACTTTCCGCTTTTATGGTATTTTCTGTTTCAAGGAAGTTCTTATAAACATAAATCCACTGTAGGCAGACTGCACATGCCGATCCAGGATGACACTTTACGCACATGCATAAAGCCCGTTTTTCCCACGACACGCTTCATTTTTATTTCGTAAACATAAATTATATGCACAACAGAAAATAACAAAGAAAACATGGTGGTAATACTCTGAACTTCCTTTCTCAAACAGAACAATAATGTACAGACATTCATTACAAAAATTTCATGCATACAAATAATGGAAATGAGAAACAGATCATGTAGAGATAAATGCATGAAGAAATGGCGATGAAAGTGATGAATATAATGGTTTTATGATGATTAATGCATATGATGTGATGTTAATGTTTGCAATCTAAATTTATAAACACTTGAATATGTATACATGTATATAGACATCTATACTCATGTGATTGTTCAATACACTCCCTCTTCAGTTTTCTTCTATAAACAGATTCTGTCGAACTTTTAATGGAAAATTAAACCAATGACATCAAGAGCAATAAAAAAAAAAATATTTAAATTGGATATGCATGACTTCATCAGTTAAAGTACATATGTCTGAAAAAACCTGGTTTAAGTAATTACATAAAAAAAACACTGTAGAAGGAAATATGCACTTCCCAATGTCTTGTTGAAATTATTCCGTAATCATAAATTATACTTATGTACAGTGTATAATGATGCTGACAAATTATAAGAAACATTTGTAAAATTTTAAACCTCAGAGACAAATAGGTGTCAACAGTATAGAATACATTTTTTTACATATAACAATAGCAATACAATATTTTACAACATTTAATTTGTATATGTAATATACGCCTTCAAAGCATTAAGTCGTTATGCATTTAGTGAATCTAAATCATATATACCCCCTTTAAATGTATACAACTATGATGAGGTATTGCATGTTTTACGGATAAGAGGCACGAAGGTGGCACAAGTAGACAGTGTCAATTATGATGATGTGTGTTTTCACCAACATGTCAATATGTTGATTATATTTGTATTGTTAAAAGTACTCGCATAATTTGAATTCATTATGTATGAACAATCACATACTCGAGTGGAGAACATGGTCATCCTCAACTTACATGTCAAGTCTGCCATTGTATTTTCCAACATTTGGTTCATATGAATGTCCGACAGCTTTAGCTTATCTGTGTACAAACAGAAGAGAAACAAATACTAAGCATAAAGAACAGCAAATCATGAACAAATTGAAAACTTCAAGCTTCATGCAGACAGTAACGCACTGGTGCTCGGGGTGTAATTTTGCAATTGTTGGTCATTAACTCTTTATTGTTGTTGCATGGTAATTTTGGTTGCTAACAGCATTTTTAATGTTTGTTGCATTAGTCTTTCTTTGTTGTTGCAATTTTGGTTGATGGTGGTCATAATGTGTTTTGTGTGGTAATACTGGTTCTATTATAGTATTTTTGGTTGCATGAGATTATAATTATAATTTATGTTATATTGGTTCTTTCCGGTATTGGTTCTTTTGAAGCAATTCTGGTTAAAATCGTCATAAACTGCTCTTTCGTCATATACAAAACTTCAGGCTTCATGCGGACAGTACTGCATTGAAGCTGGGGATCAAATTTTGCTATTGTTGGTTATTATCAACGTTGAATGCTCTATTGTGATTTTTGTTGCTAGTGGTCATAATGGTTGCGTATGGTCACACATGTACCTGATCTTTTGTGGTCATTTTTCTGCTTGCTATAGGTCATAGTGGTTGTTTGTTGTCATATTAGTTTAAACCTATTTATGGTGTTGAAAGCCTGGGCTTATTGAGACACTTTAGAGTCCATTTCCTGGGTAGAACCAATACTTAGTGTCTTCTGAGAAAGCCTATTTGAATGTTCCACAGCAGGAATGAAACTGACAACCTCCTGAGCACATGTGGAAACCATATGAGGCGTATCGTGGGAAAACCGGGCTTAATGCATTAGCCTGTGCAGTCCGCACAGGCTAATCCGGCACAGCACTTTCCGCTTTTATGGTATATTCTGTTTCAAGGAAGTCTCTTCTAAACACAAAGCCACTGTAGGTGGAAAGTGTCATCCCGGATTAGCCTGTGCGGGCTGCACAGGCTAATCCGGGATGACACTACATGCACATACATTAAGCCTGGTTTTCCCACGACACACCTCATATCTTTTACGCCACTGCAACTCTTGTCGTATTGGTTCCCATGTGGTCAATTTTTGTTTTCTAGCAGTCATAAAAATAGTTTGTGATCCAAATGTCTCTTTTGTGATAATGATAATTTGGTTTACTGTCATACCAGTTGTCTGTGGTCATATAAGTACTTCTGAAGTGATAGAGGTCATAATTCTTAGGATATCCTAGTCTTTTGGTAGCAATAGGTTTCAAAGTAGTTACTTCTGTTTGAAAACGTTGTTTGACGTCAATCATCATGATTGCTTCGGAAAAATGAATATTTTGTTGTCATAATGGTTCTTCGTGTTCATAATGGCTGCATCATGGTGATAACAGTTGTCAGTGTCCTTGTGTAATTGGGTGTCATTGGTTATACAGATAATGTATTAGGACAAGTATATGGAGCAGTGCCTCATATATGCATATTTCACCTGAAACTGGCATATTTAGATAAAACAGTGAAGTGTAGCAAACATTTACAGTGGTAGCATTCTAAATGTATATGAAAAAGTAATTGTCTGAAATCCAGACAGAGAACTGTATATTAAATATATTGAGAGACAAAGAATGGTATGATTTTGTTGCTTAAGAGACCATAATGTTACTCTGAATGAAAATATATTATAAAATGTCATCTGAACAATAAAAATGAACACCAATAAAAAGTTCAGGACAATAAATTTACATAACATACATAATTATGTGCCTTAACTATATTAAAACAAACTATTGATAATAAAATACCAATTGAAGTCTTTTACTAAAACACTAATTCAAGGAATAAATCTATGCTCTACATATGCGTTCATAAAAAGTGCACTTTTGTTATACATATTAAATGCTCATTTCTACAGTACTAGAAAATGGAACTTCTTACCCATATTTCTGTAGAATGTTGAGCAAATCTTTAGTTTAAAATCACATTATTACATGTACTTTTTATATTTCTTAATAATGTATGACGTATGCAAGGTCTGAAACACACTGTGAACATTATGGCCTGCATTTTGGAGGTGTGACTTGAAGGTGCATTTGCTGCAAATCTGAAATCACTGCCATGTTACTAATATATTTATACAATTTAATGGCATGTTTCTACTTAATTTACTATCTGATTCATTTTATCAAAACAGCAAAGTAAGGACCAGTCTGAAATGAAATCATACCTCCAATGTTTGTAACACAAATAATGCACAAGAAAATCATACCTCCAATGTTTGTAACACAAATAATGCACAGAGATTCTATTGGAACATGCAAAGCTGATGAGTTTACCTTCCAGGGCCGTTATTTTGGCAGCAAATTTCCGTGACTCTAGCCGTGAGAGCTCCAACTCTTCTACAAAACACAACCACAAACCACCGAGTGATAACACTGAACTATGTGCAGTGCACGGACCACACACCATTTGTTATTTAAGAAATAATGTAGAAGAGGAAAATATCCATCCCTTAAAAATACAAGATCACTTCATCAAATAGTTATCATAATTATTGAAGCATGTTTCGTTGGCTATCTGTCAACAGTTTTCATTTACATGTATTGCATTCTACAGGAGGAAATCTGCAGAAATCAGGAATGAATAACACTGATGACAAAATAAAACTGCATTAACTGAAATTCTGACATAATATTATTTTAACATGTTACTCTGTATATAAATATATTCTGCCAGTAATATGCTTAAGATAATTATATTTAATATTTCCAAAAAAAGAATGTAAATACCAGTACACCTTTTAAATTTCTAACTCTATAAAATATGCAAACGTTACCGTGCACTGATTTGACACCCCATTTAAGAGACAAGGAAGACATAAAGACTGTATGTATATCACACATATTTCACTTACTCTGAAGCACAGTCACTCTCTCTGCACTTAGTTGAAGTTTCTTTTCTGATTCTTCTAGTTTGGCTGTGAAAATAAAACAGTGCACAACAAATATTGCACACTGGGTTTACAACTCACAAATATTTTATATTTAGTACAATTTCTGCAAATTAAGATAGATATGCTTTTACTTTTTCACCTATATTGTTAAAAATTAAATCAGGCAAGTCATGGGAATCCCTGGCTTAATGCATGTGCGTAAAGTTTTGTCTCGGATTAGCCTGAGCAGTCACAGGTTAATCCAGAACAACACTTTCCGCTTTTATGGTATTATCTGTTTCAAGGAAGTCTCTTCTACATAAATCCACTGTAGGTGGAAAGTGTCGTCCCGGATTAGCCTGTACAGACTGCACAGGCTAATCTGGGACGACACTTTACACACATGCATTAAGCCGGGTTTCACACTACACGCCTCAAATAATAAACCTCACTCTGCTTGAAAAGAAAATCCTGTTTACCTACATGTTTTCTTCATGCAAGGCTACAAAGTAACATATAATTCATAGGTTTTTACTAAGTAGCTTTATGAATATGAGCCTAACCTTTGTATTCGTCTATTTGCTGCTGTGTATCTTTAAGTTTCCCCTCCATATCCTCGGGCGTCTCGTCCTTGTCTTTATCCATTGTGGTGGGAATTATCACAGATGATATAACTGAAAGTACAAATGACTATATCTTTGAAACAAATCTTTAAATAATCGTTCATGCACTTAGAATAGCATTCCTTTTTACAGGTGCACATTGTCAGAACTGGCCTCTGTTCTACTGTTGTCTCTTTAACTTAACATCACTTTCCAAATTTTCTCTACTAATCTATAAATGACTTCACATATTATTATGCATCATACGCATAAATTGACCATACCCAATTATTTCCTTCTTTTCAAATATTACCGATACTCTCAAAATAAATACAACCCCCAGTTTCTCAGGAAGTCCAAGTCAATATTCACAATGCGAGTGATTACCGTCGTTCTCTGAGTCGGATTCCAGGGATTTCATGTTGCTGATGTTGTTGTCCTCATTCTGGTCATTGTATTTCTCCATCTTGCTCTGTATCTCCGACAGCTGTTCCGTTGAGAAGTCGTTCTTGGCCTCGAGGGACTGGATCTGTGAATGAGAAAGCAGTCAAAGTTATTATATATCACCTTCTTCAGTCAGTTGTATTGTGGAGTAAATACATGAGGGAAGGTAATGAAAGTTGCATTTCCACTAATTACAGAAAGGAACATTAGTACATTGCAAGTCATAAGCATGAGCAAAGGGCAGTCCATTTTTCCAGTTTCACCAATAGCAGACAAGAACATAATACAGCTACATAAGAACTTACCAGAGACTATTTAGTTGACCCTATTTGTCTTAAGCTCAATTTTGTAGAAAACCAGAGGCTTATCGAGACTATTTCAAGTTTCGCAAGAAAGGATCGAACCCATGATTGCAAGGAGGACACCACTATCCATTACACTTAGAGACTACTGGTCCCCACCTTGGCCTGCAGGAGTTCCACCTGTTTGATCATTATGTTCAGTTTGTCAGTGAGGTCTAGCATTCAGTATTCAGTGTATGTTACAGTATCACAATGTACTATTAGAGACTACTGGTCCCCACCTTGGCCTGCAGGAGTTCCACCTGTTTGATCATTATGTTCAGTTTGTCTGTGAGGTCAAGCATTCATTATTCAGTGCATGTTACAGTTTCACAATATACATTAGTACTATGAGAAACTACTAGTCCCCACCTTGGCCTGCAGGAGTTCCACCTGTTTGATCATTATGTTCAGTTTGTCAGTGAGGTCTAGCATTCATTATTCAGTGTATGTTACAGTATCACAATGTACTATTAGAGACTACTGGTCCCCACCTTGGCCTGCAGGAGTTCCACCTGTTTCATCATTATGTTCAGTTTGTCTGTGAGGTCTAGCATTCATTATTCAGTGCATGTTACAGTTTCACAATATACATTAGTACTATGAGAGACTACTAGTCCCCACCTTGGCTTGCGGGAGTTCCACCTGTTTGATCATCATGTTCAGTTTGTCTGTGAGGTCAAGCATTCATTATTCAGTGCATGTTACAGTTTCACAATATACATTAGTACTATTAGAGACTACTAGTCCCCACCTTGGCCTGCAGGAGTTCGTCCTGTTTGATCATCATGTTCAGTTTGTCAGTGAGGTCCAGTCGGTCCTTCTCCACTTTCTCCAGCTCCTCCATGTGCTTTGTCTCAGCATCCTGCAGGGGGTAAGCAGAGTTAAGTGTTGAACATAAGGCAAAAAAAAAGATTTGTTGGATTTTGGGCAACCCGACCCTACCTAGCTTAAGCACCCCAACCCTAAGTTTTTAGCGGCGATTGTTTTCCGTGAAATCCATATTCGTTAGAATTTTGATAATTTTCAATGTTTTTGACCGAAATGTGTTTTTAAAATTAAAAAAAAGTTATTAAAAATAACCCCAACCCTACCTAACTTTGTTGAGGCCGTTGCCCAAAACACACAATTAATTCTTTTTGGCCTTAGCTTTTTTAAAACAGGTATGCCCCCTATAGTTACAGAGGAATCTTTAAAACATCAAGTTTGATTAGATGAAAATTGTTGGAGTTAGAGAGTGGAAATGGCTTAAAAGGCCAATTTTAGATCATTCATGGACAATAATTTGCCTGATATAATATGCCCACAAACAACATAGATCAATTTTGGTGAAGATCTGATGAAAACTGTCGGACTAAGAGAGAGAGAGTGGAAATGTATGTGGTCTACCAACAAACCAACCAAGAGACATTTGCAAACCAATGCCATCTTTAATCATAATGGGGTGACACAATAAGTAAAGTGAGACTTAAAAATATTATCTTGTGACCATGAGCCATGATTGTTGACATGCAGCTAAATCAGTGTATTTATGAAGAAAAGCATGATCATTAATGGCATGTTTTCTGTTTGAACGGAATTGGTACCAGTATGTAAATAACCTTTTCCTCACTTTTCCCTTGGTATGCCTGAGGAGAATCAGTGTTATAAGAATCAATGTTACAACCAAAGACTCTATATGAAATCATGCAGTTAAAGTGTCATTATTATGTATACAGACACGGTCATTAGTGAGGGGGTGGAACGCCGATGTATTAAAATTCAGTGGGTGGAAGGTGATAGAGGGGATAAAACAGATTATCAATGACTTGAAAACAAATAAAGTTGTGTTGGTGGTACCCCATTTTTGGATTGGCGTTCCATCCGGCCCCCCCCCCCCCCCCCCCTCACCTTTTTTCCTAGAACAGCCATAATAAGTTTTTTGCTTTTGAAACACATAATCAAGCTCAGTACTACACCAAGCAAGCCAGCACTTACATGTAGCTGTATCTGTATGTCCTGTACGGCCTTCAGCTGGTCCTGGTGTTTCTCTGCCAGCAGGTGAAGCTCCTCCTGCAGTTTCTCACACATGTCCTTCATGTGGCCGCACTCGTCCTCAGACTTGGTCAACGAGCGCTCCAGGTCCGACAGCTTCGTCACCGCCTCTATCTTTTCCTGGAGAACTTTCATCAGCGATTCCTGACAAGTGTAATTTAAGCTTGGATTTATCTTTTGCACCCTAACAGTTTCCTCCCTGGTTCTTTTTTAAGACTTCGCAGACAAAGCAAGTCACTTTTTTATTAGGTATGAATAATTTTACCAAACTATTAATAATGGACTACGTGTATTTGTCCCAATGTTTTTTTCAGTATGAAATGGTAACATGTTTACAAGACCATAAGCATTCTGCAAAAAAAATCTATACGAGGACCATATACTTACTTAGCGTATTATTCTGATTCAGATAGTAGCCAATCACCTACTGCATTAACTTTATATACGCAAATTATATTGATAACCACCAAACTACAAATACCAATACAACTGAGGTTCATTATGAACATATTGTGTATCAGTAAAGTGCAGACATGCTAACTCAGATTGTGTATTTTCGAAGTTTATGAGGTCCTTCCGCCCCAAAGCTGCATTATGTGACGACCCGGGATGTATCCCAGCACCCCTGCCTAATTTACTTTTAAAGACACATCTAAAGTTGGGACGAATTTTGAATCATAGCTGCAATTTCCAGCTACTGAAATACTTTTAATTTTGGTGTGGTCTTGTGCTCTGGGGTAGGGAAGCCGGTGTACCCAGAGGAAACCCCACATGTCCGGTGTGGTGACCACCAACCACACTTTCATGCGCCGATTGGGAAGTGAACCCGGGCAGCCTAGGTGAGAAGCGAGTGTACCAATCACTGCGCTAGCCGGACAGCCCATGTTAACTGAGATTCATAAGGAACAAATTTATATATCTGTTAAGTGCCCTCCTACCTTAGCTGTGGTTTCATAGTTCAGTTTCTCCTCCTGCAGAGTCACTAGCTCCTGTCGTAGAGTATCTTCTGTGTGATTCTATATAGTGGAAATCATTAACAAAATTTTATACAAAATGCATAAATACTGTTTGATTTATTTAATCATATAATGGATTACCAGGATGTCAGATGAACTTAATAAATTAAAACTTTTAAAATTATTTCTATATACCCAATCTTAAATGACTATCAAATGTTCATATAGATTTTGAACCTTTTGTTTGCAATTGCTTAAAACAAAATTTAATGCTTCTGACTTAATACAATGTATAACTGACAAATGTTACAAATGTTACAAAACCGTGGCTCACATTTAAATCACCAAGTTCATAAAAAGTTGTCATGTAAATGTGGTTTAATATTTTAGTGATACCTTTGAGTAAGCATGCAGCTGGTTTTCTAGGGTCTCAAGTCTGGAAAGCAATCTATCTTCATCTATCAAAGCCTGAAATTTATAAAATATAATAGAATGGCTACTAAAATTTCTTACATTATTTGAAAATGAAGCCTACAGTCAATTCACATTTTCTAGAAATGTCTGGCAACACATGTTACTACTAAATACCGAACTAGTAATGTCTAATTCAATGACACTGATATCCGATTCCTGAGTGTTTCCATGTTAAATCATTAGTTACGTCTAATTCAATTACACTGACATCCGATTCCTCAGTGTTTCAATGTTAAATCATAGCAAGTGGAATTGAATATTCCACACATTTTCTTGCTGCACATCAAACTGTTTACTGATGCAAACCTTGAGTACGTTCTGAAAACAATTTGCCGAACTGTATGATATCTCATCTTTATGCTTATGTACTACAGCAGGGAGTGATTTCAGAACACTTCACTTCTAACTTACTGCCCTGCCTCTTCAGGGGAGGTAATCTTTTACTCACTGCCCTGCCTCTTCTGGGGAGGTAACTTCTGACTCACTGCCCTGCCTCTTTAGGGCAGGTAACCACTGACTCACTTCCCTGCCTCTTCAAGGGAGGTAAACTACTGAGCCACTAACCTGCCTCTTCAGCGGTGGTAACTACTGACTCACTGCCCTGCCTTATCAGGGGATGTAACCACTGACTCACTGCCCTGCCTCGTCAGGGGAGGTAACTACTGACTCACTAACCTGCCTCTTCAGGGGAGGTAACTACTAACTCACTGCCCTGTCTCTTCAGGGGAGGTAACTACTGACTCACTAACCTGCCTCTTCTGGGGATGTAACTTCTAACTCACTGCCCTGCCTCTTCAGGGGAGGTAACTACGGAATTACTAACCTGCCCATTCAGGGGAGGTAACTACTGATTCACTGCCCTGCCTTGTCAGGGGAGGTAACTACTGACTCACTAACCTGCCTCTTCGGGGGAGGTAACTTCTAACTCACTGCCCTGCCTCTTCAGGGGAGGTAACTACTGACTCACTAACCTGCCTCTACAGGGAGGTAACTACTGTATGTTTTGATTGGATTTTTCGCAGTATTCAACAGAATTTCAGTCATATAACAGCAGTCAGTTAACCTACTCACACTTTTCCTGGGTAAGTTGGTTTACCAGTACTGATTGCACATACTTATGCCAGTAACTGACAACTGCCCTACTTGAATCAGAGGTAGGGGGAGAATGGGCGTAGAAATAAATTCATGACCAATCCCCACACAAGTTATGTGGCCGGGCTGGGAATCGAACCCGCGACCCTCAGATTTGTAGTCCAGCGCTCTACCAACTGAGCTAGCCAGCCCGGCAGGAGGTAACTACTAACTCACTGCCAACTCACTGCCCTCGGCAGTTTCCTGCGTTTTGTACGAGTTCCTGAAGGGTGAACAGTGTATGATCTCAGAAAATACTCAGGGGAGGTAACTACCAACCTGCTGCCATCCTCGGCAGATTCCCAAGTGTTTTGTAACTACTGACTCACTAACCTGCCTCTTGAGGGGAGTTAACTACTGACTTGGCAGTTTCCTGAGAGTTTGTTTGAGTTCCTGAAGGGTGAACAGTGTATGATCTCAGAAAATACTCAGGGGAGGTAACTACCAACCTGCCAGCCACTCTCGCCAGATTCCTAAGTGTTTTTTTATATGGGTACCTAAGAGGGTACAGCTTGTAATTTCAGAAACACTCTATAGGAGAAAACTACTAACTCATTGACCTGCCACTTCAGGGGAGGTAATTACAAGCTCATGGACTTTAGGGGAGGTAATTACTACCTCACTATCTTCAGGTGAGGTAATTATTAGGTTACTTTCCTTCTAGATGGCCTCAGCAAATTCATGATTTTTTGTTGAAGTTTATGGATGCTGGACAGAGTGTGTACACAGTTACACATCAGGGGAAGTAACTAACATGTGACATGTACAGTGTTTTTTTTAGGGCCAATTTGGGGCCAAAATTCGGCCCCATTCCCCTGCTAAAAAAGTATATATTTTTCCCCTATATTTTGCCTTAAAATTCCCCTCAGAATGTAAGCTTTATTTTGAAAAAAAACACTGACCAAAATCGGACACAAATTGACTACGATAGAGGCATTTTCGTAAACAATCCCAGCAATTTCTCATCAAACCAAGTAAGTGCATAATCTAAGCTACCATTTTTAGCAAAACAATTGATTATTGTTTTATAACAAACTAGAATATAAACATCTAATAATGCTTTCCAAATAACAAAAATTCCCCTTTTGCCGTAAAATTCACCATCTGAAGGGCCCCGCCACCTTTCCCCTTAAGGTGAAAAAAAACACTGATGTACTAACTAACTAACCTGCCCATGAGGGAAAGTAACTACTAACCTGCCAGCCACCCTCCGCAGATTCCAGAGTGTTTTGTACGAGTTCCTGAAGGGTGGACAGCTTCTGTTCCAGCATCTTCTCCCTGTGCAGGGCCTCCTGCAGGCACTGAGCCAGCTTGTAGAGGTCCTGAGACTGGATTGTGATTCCCGGCGTAGGAGTGTTGAACAAGCTGCAAAATATACAAGAACCAGTCAAATAATCTTTATGCTTTGATTTAATATAGGGTTTTTAAGTTTATGGAATCTTTAGTATGCAACAAGCTGCAAACTATACAAGAACCGGTCTGAAAATTTGTAATGAGATCTAGGTTTCCTGGTTTGGAGTGTCAAACTTACTGGCAAAATTAACAAGAATCATGATGCAATATCAACAAGAACCATTATCAAGATTTGTAATGCTTACATTTTATATTGAGAAAAAAGAAGTCAACAGAAGTTGTGGTTTAAACTACTAGTCAACATATACAAGACTTTTAATAACATTTTGATTGGAAATAACCAACTAGTTTTATTTACTTAAATGAAATACCATTTTCAAAAGAAAAAACAAAAAAACAAGAAATATGACAGTGCCATAAATTTTCTTCAACATCTTACCAATGCTTGCATGTTGAAAGAATGCAGCCCATGTTTAATAAGTTAAGTCCAATTAAACCAACCAATTAGAAAATTGAACTTTTACAAAAATATCGCTTTGTTTTCATTGCTTCAGCTGTCTAATGCTATAACCTTATCTATAAGCCTGTTTATGCAAGAAATACAAAATCCCACCCATGTCACAAAAATACAACAGTATTGCTTGTTAGCCTGGCACACATTATTATGGTTATACAGTAATTATTATCCACATATACTGCAACATACAATGGCTTGAAGTGATTCTTGTGAATGTCATAACAATTAAATATACCATGGCATTAGATGATTTTCATGATCTAACAAAACCTAGTTCTAACAAAACCCTGCTACCAAAAGAAAATGCTTTCTTGAAAAAAGGCCGTCTTTCAAAAGATTTGGCCTTGCATTTAATGTGCTTCAATAGAGGTTGAAATACCTTACTAACATGTTCAAAAACCTTGCTAACTTGTTTAGCCAAGTACTTACACAGGTTTTGCTTCCCGGCCATCTGGATGAAACAGCGTAATCGTGGCTATTATACAGCCATGTGTGACTACAAGAACAAAAGCAAATATTCGCTACATATCCATATACTTGTAATTGTCATATTTTAGCTTCTATCAAGTAGACACTTCTGAGATTGCATGTAAAAAAATATATATCATGGATGTGATTCCAGAATTACTGAGGGGAAGGAAACTACTCTGTCCGTCTCAAAGAGTTCACCAAACCTAATCATTTTTAAACAGATCCAAACAATTCAAGCACTATATGGACATATTTGTATTATGCATCTAGCATTCAACAGAGTTCATCAGCTTACAGAAGGACCAATTAAAACTAATAAATAGAACAAACCATTCATATTCTTTGTAATGTCGTTTACATTTCAGTAAACTTGATGTAATGAACGTTTCCACAACTGCCAATAATATGCACATAAATATTGTTTTTAATCTAATAAATGCACTCGAATATACCTGTTTAAATGTTAACATAGTTTACACAGTAGTGCATATACTTAATATAAAGCTCTTGGCAAATCAACAATGGGCGATGAATCCTTAAACGAAAACTGGGAGGAATATTGGCGATAAAAACTGAAAATGTATGCCACATAACAATGTTATTACTTTTTTCTCCCCGTCTGTTGTTCTCCATGACGTTGACCCCAAACTGTATGAGGTCTCCCGAGTATATCTCCCGCGGGGGACTCTCCTCCCCTCCTTTACACAGGCGCTGGTCATTGACGAAGGTGCCATTGCTGCTCTTCGTATCCTGGAGGTAGAACTGAAACAAGAAAGACATTTTATAACGTGATTAAGAATTAATTACTGAAAAGTACTAGACTGAAGAATCATTAAAGTTAATATTTTTTTCTATGACAGGTGTGGTTTTTTCCCCTTATGACTGATTTCCTTCTTCTGAATTGCAAATGTTATATACAACAAATAACAAATATTTGGAGGAGACGATTTCAATGAAAACAATATTATTGTTATAAGAACAAAACTGCACTGGGCATTGTCAGCAGGATGCTGTATAATACTGTATAATATAATTATGATATCTGGTAAAGCAGAAACTAGAAAACTGAGTATACATAAAAGAAAAATTATTGAATTTGGAAAAGTCTTCTACAAATAATTGTACAGATGCATGACAAATGACTGCTTAATTTTAACATTTGTGCTTCTTATCAATTTGTACCATGTCAACTGTTTGATAACCAGATTACATTTACTTATCTGTTATTGCAAGCCAGCATCGACAACTGCATTAATGTATTATCTCATTTCTATAAGAGCATTTTAAAATTCAACACTCACCATAAGCTAGATTGGTGCTAAAGAAAGAAGATTTAATAATGTTGTTGGTGGTGTTTTCTTTCAATAAACGATGTTAAATTATCTTCATGAGCAAATGTGCCTATTTTCAATTAATTTCAGCATTTTTAATAGCTATTTCTATTTTTGCTACCCAATACTGGTATAGCTAACATAGATAAGCAGGACTTTCATTAACTTTTGAAAACTGGAAGTTTGAACTTCCTGGCCTCTGATTTTGGAAGTTTTGCTTATAATATTTGGAAGTATTGCGTGACATAAATACGTACATTACAATGTTTACAGCACATATTACTACTCTTACTATAGCTATTATTGTACTTCAGTCATGTTTTTCACTTCATGTTATAGTTGTACAGACCTATTGTAAACTTGGAATTATAATCAGGGCTTGCACATAGGTGAAAATGTTGGAAGTTCTCATTGGAGGTTGTAAGCATTCTTTTTGACTTTTTGATACTTCCATGGCTGCAATTTTGGTAGTCTTGTGACAAAAACTGGGAGTAAATTACTCCCAAACTTCCATTAATGCAAGCCCTGGATAAGGCAATCAATATATGAATATGACACAGATTAAACATGAAAGCGAATGCCCAAGACATGGTCTAACTGTGCACCTTGCACCTGATAAGCTTCACCCCTTTTCTAACCCTACATCCTACTTTCCTTACATAACATAAACATGTGTTTGGCACAATTTAACAATGTGTCGCTAATTCTGCATTTTAAAGGTACTGTGTATTTTATAAAAGCATGATTATATGTGGAGATGTCCTTTTAAACTTGACGGATGGTTCAAATGGTCCTCAAAACACAATAACATACCAGAGATGCATGACTCACGATCATCAGGAACAATAAGGAACAATAAAACGCAGGAAAAGAATGAAGAGGGGTTGCAACAAGTTAAGAGCAACTTGGAAGTGCAGTCAATACAATGGCTGGTGGTTGGAAGTTTTATTACTGTTGGTGGTGGTGTTGTTACATGTGTCGCTGCTCCTTCTGTTGCTGTCCTATTACAGTTTCAGTATGAATTTGCAAATGCTAGATGTATACAAAGTGGTAGTGGACAACACAAGAAACTACGACTGACAATATTGTAATGGACAAAACAGGAAAACAATAGAAAAGGAAATGGAATGAGTATCTGCAAATGATGAATGGAGAAATCACAATGATGTGGAATGAGTATCTGCAAATGATGAATGGAGAAATCACAATGATGTGGAATGAGTATCTGCAAATGATGAATGGAGAAATCACAATGATGTGGAATGAGTATCTGCAAATGATGAATGGAGAAATCACAATGATGTGGAATGAGTATCTGCAAATGATGAATGCAGAAATCACAATGATGTGGAATGAGTATCTGCAAATGATGAATGGAGAAATCACAATGATGTGGAATGAGTATCTGCAAATGATGAATGGAGAAATCACAATGATGTGGAATGAGTATCTGCAAATGATGAATGGAGAAATCACAATGATGAAGGTTAAGATATAAAGATGAAGAGTTTATAACAAAGAAAATAAAGAAGCATACAATGGAGAAAAGAATGATGATGAAGATGCAGCAGATGGTGTGATGATAGTGATGATGTAAAGATGATGGTAATATTAAACAAATGGCAAAAAACAACAGCAGTATATTATCATCAATAAAATAATATTGAAGTTAGGAAAATACGCAATTACAATAAAAAGTCCCATTGATTCCGTTGAATGTTAATTCTTTAAGTTTTCCACCAACAAAATTTAAGCCATCAAAATCATTTCATAAATAATCCTTTAATCCTTATATAAAACACAAGCATAGGTAAACCATAATGAGACGCTAAATGAATGTTCAAGGTAATACCTCACTGTTACACCAGCAATTCTACAATTGAGTATAAGAATGAACAATGAGAATGAAAGCTTTTCATCAAAGACAAAAACGATATCAGGAATGAGTATTCTCTAATAATATGAAACAAAATATTTGCTTCCTTACATTTTGCCTATCAGCTGGTAAAAGTAATAAATAATAATCCAGGACTTTTGTTTATTTAACTATTTTAATTCATTAATACATTATATTGCCAAAATTTTAAAATGTGTTTTATGGATTAAGTTGCCAAGGCAACTCCTGTATTTTAAACAAGCTACATTACTTGTCAATACCTGTACCATCTTGTACATTATTTTGCACACAAAGTAACTTGTTTATGACTGGGTAAACACAAAAATGATAAATCTTCCACTGTTTAACAACATATCTAATTTTTTTGTTCCAAATGGGGTTATCCTACTTTTTTTCGGGTCTCTTACAAAATAATGGACTTTGACTTTTAATGTAGATATTTATTACTATTTGCATTGTTGCAAAATGGCCGAATGCTTTGTTCAACAACATGTTGATCGATTTTGAAAATGTTTTATTGTTTATACATTATTATTATCTGATATGAACTACGCAACAGCAAATGTAATAAATGACATAATAGTATTCCCAGTTTACCGGTAATTGGGATTTATTGAAAAAGAATTTCTTAAATAACTATGGGTTGTTCTGGTATACATGCTTATAAACTGTAAATTAACACAGATGTAGGAATCATGTCTGTGCCAGTTATCTCCTGAGATAACTATTACAGATGTGGGTTTCCAACAAAAATATGCTGAACCAGCTAACATACCAGAAAAAATACCCCAGCTTAGCCAATTTGCTAAACACCTTGATTATTGTTCATCAATTGAGGAAACAGGTGTTCCTATTTTTTTCATAATCCATTTTGGCTTAGATTCTGTATCAAGTAAAAAGCACTGTTTTTGCCTTAGCCAGTGTTTTTTCCACCTTTGGGGGAAAAGGTGGCAGAGCCCTTCAGATGGGGAATTTAAGGCAAAAGAGGATTTTTTTTTAAGGAAAGCATTATTTCATTTTTATATTCTTCTTTGTCAAAAAAATTTAATGAATTGTTTTGCTACAAATGATAACTCAGATTATACACAAGCTTAGTTTGATGAAATTTGCAGGTATTGTTTACGAAAAATCTTCTTAGTCAATACTTGTCTAAAGTTGGTCAAGTTTTTTTTCAAAATAAAGCTTACAATCTGAGGGGAATTTCAAGGTAAATATAGGGGAAATATATATACTTTTTAAGCGGGGGAATGGGGCCGAATTTCGGCCCCAAATGGCCCTAAATAAAACACTGTTAGCCCATAGAAAATAATGCAATGTTTTGATGACACTTTCTGTTTTAGTTTTAAAACTTTTTGCGTCATTTAAAACTATAGACAACGAAGGCCTTTTCAAGCTGAAACATGGTTTGAAAAATTCCATTTTGTGAAAATGTTGTAAGAAAATCTCAATATCATGACTTTCATACAGCGCTTCCACTAAGATTTTTTTTCTGGAAGTCCTGACTTCCAACGTTTTGATTTCCCAGTATGAAAAATTGAAAGTCCCATGTTTATTCATTATCTCAGTATGTTAATCACTGTGGACGTCGGTCCTGTTGGTTGTGTTTTTTTAATTATAATTGAAAAACTATAAAGAAAATGTTTATATTTTATTTATTTATTTCATTTCTTAGCTTCAATGACAATAAATAACAAAATTTTTCAAATACATTTACCATTCATCAACGTCAATAAAATAGATGAGCGCAATAAAATGTTAATGTACATGCGAATATTTGGAGGTACAAAGGACTCCCGCTGTTTGTAAAATGGACGTACGACTGCAATTTTCGGGCGTAATTTACGCCCGGATGCCCATTAACGGAAGCGCTGTTCATACATGTACATAGCTTACTACCCGATGGCATATCATAATACACATCGAAGAGGCATTATGACTTCAAAGGTCTACACTTAGCAGAACAGCAGTACCTGCATTTTTCTCTCTGATAGTTAATAGCAGTTTTTTCAAACAATTGGTACAACTCTCGACAGGGAAAAACACATAACTCATAATCAAACATCTCTTTCTCTACAGTGTCTGAGGTGAAGAAAATCAATATGTAGATTACAAGAACTGCCAGGTAAATGAAGTTATTTCCGTTCACTTGAGGTGCGGTGTTATTGAGGAAGATTCTTAATGAAACTTTGAAGCTATTTGAGGTTTCATAAGTTGCGCTGTTATTGTGATGTTGGTCTTGAGATTCAAGTCCTCTGAAATACCAAAATTAATGTACACAGACGATAGGCAACAAATTGAAATCAATTTTTCAGAAAAAATCTTGCGAACCACCATAAAGGCCACAAAAACGTTTAAACACAAATTTTTGCCCGTATGGACCAGTACACAAAGGCGGATTTAGAGGGCAAAAGCGGCGTATGCTCCCTCTAAAATTGTACATATTCGATTCTTACAACTCACAATATATTAAATCATAAGCATTTCGTTGCAATTGATGTGCTCTTCAATAAATTAATTATCACATTCGCTATTTTCGTTAACTTGCTCCTTTGCACATTTCTGATATTTAACCTAACACGTAAAAGGGACCATAAGCAGTTTGTTGACTGCTTTTTACTGAATATTACTGCCCCCTCTAGCTCAAAATCCTGTATCCACGCCTGGTACATGTTAATGGTACAATTTTAAAAACTGTTTTGCATTAAGTAATGATTGAAACATTATGAATACATTTTTTAATCTGTGATTCACAGTAAAATATCATGAACACATCAAGTTCCCTGGAGCATTAGCTAGATTATCATAATATTAACACACACATAATTATGTGGCTCATTTATATCTGCCCCCAGGTCTTCATGATCACCTAGACTGTACAGGGGATGGCCTGGTGTTAGTTATTAGTCACTAATGAGCCAGGTAACCCAACCACCAGCAGGTGGTCATAATCATCGTGTAATAAACATTTCTTTGGAGTTTTCACTGTTTTAAATGTTGGAGGTGGTGTATCCCATACATTGTGTGTGTTTTTTTTCAAAGGCGCATTTACATAACTTACAAATGCCAAATGCTTCTGATGGTGTTTTTTTTTAAATCATCAACAAGTTGAAGTATTAACAAATGTACAATACTGGTGGTGGTGCTGTTTTAACAACATATCTATCAACTAAAATATCTACTGGTAGAGTTTCACACACTACTGGGTAATTGACACATATTATATTGGTATACACCAATGATACTGACACCTTTGAAATGAGATACTGGTACATGTAAATGAACATACGTATAAATATACCTTATTACAATCTACAACTGCATTACAAACATTCTGACTCATTGGTACACCCTTCCTCGTAATACGTTATATCACAGTGTGTACAGCAATGGATATGACAGACGACATACTTTTACACATAGTTGGGGAGTAAATGAGAAAGTGTGATCAACATTATGTAAACACCTGCAAACTTTAGCGACCTGTATAGCTACTAATTCAATCAACGCTGACAGCGTAGAAAGACTGTTGGCGACAAAAGAAACTAAAAACATCTGAATTATGAGTGCATTTTTACTAAAATTTAAACATTTGATTGAATGAATGTCAATTTCCCACCTGTAAACTTGATAATATCGCTTCTTATTATATAGTATACGACATCATAATAAAAATGTATTTGTAAGTAACGGACACATATTTTTCCAGCTAATTATCTTATGCAAACGGAATTATATTAATGAAGTTAACAAGTCAATCTGCAACGAGCCATGCAGAATAACCGATCAAGCATTCTGTTAGGAGCATCAATTGTTAGTTATTCGTAGTCAAAAGTAGGTCATACGATGCGCGCTCTCAAATTTTCCATACTACACTTAAAAATTAATACATTGCAGTTATTTGTTATCATACAATTCAGAATAAGAATCTGTAACAAGAAATAACACTTTCACAACGAGTCAAAAATAACAGCTGTAGCGCATTAATTTAGTGGTCTTGTTCCAGGACACTGGTGAATATTTCGGTTACATTCAAATAAATAGCGAAAGCAGGGGTGTCATTAATTTGACGTAATATTTGAATTGAAAATTGTAATAGTAATAAATCACATGATATACACATTTTAATACACATGACTGACATTATATCTTAAATAATTTAAAGGTAAGGAAACATTCATGATTTTTTGATATTTTAAAGAAGGACCCTGTCAGGTTTTGATTTACTGATTCGTAGCCAGCACAGAAAATAAGTAGTTTCCACGATAATAATAAGATCAATTATTATTATTAGATCTGTTATTATTATTTATTATTATTATAATTATTAAGACAATCAGGGCTTTCCTTTGACCCGAGCTCCCGGGTTTTGACGCGTGGAAATTTCAAAATACGCTTGTTTGACTCGTGAGGTAATTACTTTATGCGTCACATTTGACCCGGGGCAATTTCCAGACTCGCGTCATACAGTATAACTCGGCTGACTGATTATCCCAATCAATCTAACAGCGATGTGAAATTTGATAAAACACGGCGATTATTGGTTGGAGGCAGAGTCAATCGTTTAATAGAAGCTGTCCTTCCGCGGTCAAGTAACCGTGTAGCTCCGCCCATTAGGCAGAGTTTTGTCGCTCAGAAAACTCTATATCGACCAATTAAAATGCATAGTTATATACGCTTCCAATGACGTGAACCGTCGACCTATCGGCGTAATATACATGTATCCACACTTTAGTTAATGTACACGAGTCCGTTACAGAATGTTTTTCCCGACCATTAAACGTTTAAAACACAATTTACTCACTGCTTCCGTTGTTGATAATATCCACATTTAGGTTAGTTGCTAAATATAAAGGCATTGTTTTAAAGTGCTTTCGTTTATATTTCAGGCAAAATTATTAATATCTTTCCAAAATTTGGAATCCAATTTCAGCGAAAATTCTGACTCTTACGTAACATTTCTTATATCCGAAATATCCAACATTCAATTTTAGTGTTCGAGTGTCATAAACGCATTTTTTAATAGTCTGTGTATTTTATGTAAATCCTTTGTTTTCTGGCGCGCGAAAGTTATGCTAACACAAACGACGTCAGGTTCCAAGCATGGAAAGCGTGCATGTATCGACCATGTGCTTTACCAATATATACATGTCATCTGTAAATAAAAACTTCGTAGTGCAAGAACTTTGAAATCTGTTCTTTTTGTATAAAACGTTTGTAGTGCAAAAAAAATTTGCGATCTTTAGCATTTGATAAATTATTTTATTGCAGTTTATTAATATACTTTGAAACAGTAAAACAATAATTGAGGACCGTAATTAAGTATATTTTTTTAGGAAGGGAAGCCTATGTTTTATTGTTGTACATGATAGATCTATGCGATTTTGTAAAAAAAAATTCAGTGGTATTTTTAGTATGTAATGAATACGCTAAAATAGTCTTAATAATTCCATAAATAATAATAATAATAACACATAATAATAATATTAGATCTAATAATAATGATAATACATTATATAACAATAATAATAAGAAGAAGATAAAATTAAATAAATTAAAAAGAAAATAATAATAATAAAACATAATAATTAATAAATAATATCAAATTATACAATAAAAATAAAAAATTAATACAAATTGTAATAAAAAGAAGGACAACGAATGGAAACTACCCATAAAGCATCGACTCTTGAAGGTTTATATCTGACACTTGGGGAATCTGATTTTGACTCTTGAAAATTTGACCCCAAGAGTCATAGACTCTTGAAATTCAAAGTCCAAGGAAAGCCCTGGACGATTTTAGCATATTCTTTACAAACTAAAAATACCACTTAATTTTTTTTTACAAAATCGCATATCATGTACACCAATAAAACATAGGCTTTCCTTCCTAAAAGAATATACGTAGTTACGGTCCCCAAATATTGTTTTACTGTTACAGCAATAAAATAACTATTCAAATGCTAAAGATCGTAAAGTTTTTGCGCTACGAATGTTTTATACAAAAAGAAGATTTCAAAATTCTTGCTCTACGAAGTTTTTATTTCCCAGATGACATGTATAGATTTGGTAAAGCACATGGTCAATGCACGCACGCTTTCCAAGCGTGGAATGTGACGTTGTTTGTGTCAGCATAACTTTCGCGCGCTTTTCTAGAAAACAAAGGATTTACATGAAATACACAGACTATTAAAAAATGTGTGTTAATGACACTCGAACACTAAAATTGGACGTTGGATATTTCGGATATAAGAAATGTTACGTAAAAGTCAGAATTTTCGCTGAAATCGATTTCTAAATTTTGGAAATATATTAATTATTTTACCCGAAGTATAAAGCAGTCATTTAAAACAATGCCTTTATATTTAAGAACTAAACTATATGTGGATATTATCAACAACGGAAGCGGTGAGTAAATTGTGTTTTAAACGTTTAATGGTCGGGAATAAACGTACTCTAACGGACTGATGTACATTAATTAAAGTGTGGATACATGTATATTACGCCGAAAGGTCGATTGTACACGTTATTGGAAGCGTATATAACTATGCGTTTTAATTGGTCAATATAGATTTTTCTGAGCGACAAAACTCCGCCTAATGGGCAGAGCTACACGGTAACTTGACCGCTTATCGACAGCGTCTATTCAAAGATTGACTCTGCCTCCAACCAATATTCATCGAGTGTTTTATCAACTTTTACATCGCTGTTCGACTGATTGGGATAATCAGCCAGCCGAGTTATACTGTATGACGCAAGTCCGGAAACTGCCCCGGGTCAAATGTGACGCATGAAGTAATTACCACGCAAGTCAAACAAGCGTATTTTGAATTTTTCATGGGTCAAAACCCAGGAGCTCTGGTCAAAGAAAAACCCTGTGGATGTATACACATAATTACTAGATTTATAGGAGAGCACTAATGGATTTCTAAGATTTTAAACATTTAGAATAAAAATAAAATATTTTAATTTATTATCTGCATATACAAAATATCATTTAATGAACAATTACTGGGTAAAAGCCGAAGAAAAGAACCGATGACGAAAGACATGTTCTGAGTAGTAAAGTTGCCTAATATCATTAAGATCTTTAATTAAACAGCAGGTGAGCTAATGAATGTTAGTTATTTCTAATCAGCAGCCATATCTTTACCCTGAGCCTTCAGATACTTGTACTGAAGTTTTCATTGTGGTGCATCTTCAACAGTTATCTACATGCACACCTGATTACATTCTGGGTAATAAAATTCACAATTAATTCAACAGGTTTGATATTCAACCCTTGGAGAAAAGGAAAATCACTTTGTATATTAAAATCCTTCTGATCAATAGGATTCAAACTAACGTTAGTTTTTTAACATGCATAGTGATGGCAATATCAATTTTGCATATTGCTCAGCTTGTTCCAAATCATGTAAGGCCGATAGAATCATGAATATATAGCCTGAGTTTATTATTTAATTACTGTACGAACTGCATATTCAAAGTATGCGTAAGACACAATTTTGCCCACCTTGTGAATCATTTTTATATTATCATTAATTTTTTCCACAACAGGCACATAATATGCATGTATGGAATACATGGTCGAAACATCTTATAATATCTAATAATAACACATATGCACAATGTTTTTTTTAAAACATACTAACTTGACATATAATCTCCATGAATGTAAAGAAAACCTACTAAAGTAGACAGTTCTCAGAAATGTCAACCATTTCCATTCATCAGTACAAGAACTGAAAAGCTAGCAATAAATACTGCACACCAAAAGGTAAAACTGGGCTTTTTTTGCTAAAATAAACAAATTACATAATTTTTTATAGCTTAGAACTTACAGTGCCATTTTCATAACACAACATGGCATGATTTCTGGAGAGCACTTTGCAGTCAAAGATTCCATTATTCGGACCGGGTCGTGCTCGGGCGACTGAGCGGCCAATTTTCATGGGTTCATGCAGCGCAATGTGCCGCTCCTGGAACGGGTGGGAGTTGGGCTTGCATGTCAGGACGGCCAACGCCGACATGCTTCCGTTGCTGTCTGCCTCCTCTACCTGTTGAGAACATAGGTAAATGATTTAAGAAATCATAGAAAATTGTTGTTTTTATTATTATTATGGCATTTTCAACAGAGGGATGTGCTTACAGATATCACTGAAATCGTTGGTATTATTTATACAGCATTTTCCACACAGGGATGTGTTGCAAGTGGCAGTAGTGTTGTGGTAGGATTTTTTTTTAAGCCGACATCCGCTTGCCAGTGCCGGGTTAAAATCGCAGCATGATGTCTTTTCTTGCAAAGTTGTGATAGGGAGATTGTGTGCTTGATGCATGCTTGGGGAGCGTTTAAATGATCTTTCTCATTACCAACTACTGGTTAAACCCAAGAAATGAACTCGGAAATATCTCAGTCAGTATTTGGCTTTGGACACAAGCTAAAATATAATACATATAGGTTTATTGAAGATAAAATAACACAGGGATGTGACTTAGAACTTCAGAAAAATGTCAGTGGAAAAAACTACCATACCTTGCTTAAAGTGTTCATAAACTCATAAATTCTAAACATATCCAGCAAATGTATGCATTTGTGTGTATAAAACTTCATGCTAGTAGCCTACACTAGATACATCATAATGTTCTAACACATTTACAATTTCAAACACAGTCTCGCCCACACCATAAATATATAATAAACAGACTAAGAATCAAGATTGAATGCATAAATGGCAAGTGTAACTTACAGTCAACAGGTGAACAGAATTAGGGGCAATACTGGCAATTAGGATCATTTCATTTAGTGATAATAATAAATAAATAAATTCCTTTTATATGGGCAATGTTTTTTATGATGAGCCATACCACAGAAAGACCATTTCTGTGGTGGAAAGTTCTCCTATATACCAGTGATCCCAGTGATATTTTTATTTGAGGGTACATGCAACCCCTTTGTGTTGAATTATGGCTGTAAAAATAAAATTGGGTTTTCAATATATTAAGTATTAAAGATTTTATTACCATAATGTAAATAAGAGTACATAGATACCGAAAATGAAAATCTGACTTGAGTGGGCAGAATTTAATAAAACATTAATAAAACAATACTTGGAAATAATGTTGAAGACATATATTTCAGAGACACTTTTCTGAAATGCTTTTTGCAGACTTGGGTATCACATTATGTCACTTGACAAGTTGCTTGAAACAACTTAACCGGCTAACCGCTTCAAAGCAAAACATTGACAATTCCAGCAACAGTGTCATTTAGGTTTTAAGATTCTGCATGATGGTGGTTTATTAAAAAGTAGGCATTGTGCAAAAAAAAAAAAGACCGCGTTCAATTTACCAGTCAACGATCACAGTCTATATTCAGTGCATTTTATAATGTGCTTTAAAATGCTCCTAAAATCGTGTACAAAGTCTGTGCCTACAAATAGAACATGGTGATTGTCCAATTCTGGGCTGAGATCTACTTTCTTTTTTGTCTGTGCATGTACATGCAAGGTCTATTTTCTACGCGTATTTATTTGTATTTGTGCATGATTTACGCACATTTACGTGTGAATAGGAATACTGGACGACACATTTTGCAGCGACCAAATTTGTGTCGCTACTTTTAAGCAGTGAAATAATCTGGTAAGCGTTGATATTTTCCAATACAATTTACCCACCTGTAAAACTACCGTAATGAGAATTTATTCCTCAATAATGTTTCATTTTTTAATAATATAATTTGTATGATAAGTCTTCCATTTTGGATATATAAGCAATTTAAACCTACACACCAGGGCTTTCCTTAGACTTTGAATTTCATGAGTCAATGACTCTTGGGGTCAAATTTTCAAGATTCAAAATCAAATTCCCCAAGAGTCAGATATAAACCTTCATGAGTCGATGCTTTGTGGGCAGTTTCCATCCGTTTTCCTTCTTTTTATTATTATTTGTATTAATTTATTATTTTTATTTTATCAGGGATCTCACTAGGATCTTAAAATAGGAGTCCTGGGATTCCTTCCCCCTAAAAAGTAGGAGTACCAAATAGAAAAGAAATACAAATGTAAGTCCAGCATGTGACGCATGACATTAAATGATTATTTAAATAATTAACAATATATGACAGTTCTAATAATAATAATAATAATTATTAATTTATTATTATTAGGTTATGTAATTATAATGATTATATATAATTCTTTAAATATTGTTTCTAATAAAACAATATTATTACCAATGTTTAATTTTAAGCAGGTAATTGATGGTCTAGCCTGTGAGCTGCTTTGAATGGCCTTGTTATTAAAAATGTATGATGTGGTTGATTACAGTACAGAACAGCAGACAAGCACAAATTTCATAAGTTACTGTCAAACTTATAATTGGAAACATGTGAAAAACACAAAAAGCCAGACAAGGAGTAGTTATTTTAGGGATATTAAACATCAAAGTGTGTGTTTGCATGCATGTGTTTTACAAATGTTTGCGACGTAGAAAATCGGCGACAATCATTTTTGCGAGGCCGCGAAAATATGTGACATTGCAAAATGTTGAACTTACATTATCACCAATATTGTGAATTTATGTCTTGTTATATATATAATACACTAGAACGACCCTTAATGTATGTTTACTGATCGATGCATTTATAATCCTGTCGAAATTCGGCCGAAGATTTTCGTATGAAATTTCTGTCAAAGACAAAAACTGCTACCATCGTATTATTGACATTTAAATTAATTGATATTCATGATATTTTATTTACAATTTCAGTAAATTAAATGTGCTGAAGCTGTTTTTCACTAATTTTAACGATTCTGTTTGATTTAGGCTGTCAACCATGTGGTAATTGTTCTTAATTGCGGACGCCTATACGAATTAACCAATGAAAGTTTACAGTAACTGTCTTGAATGATGTGAGCTTAGAGACTATTTGGGCGGAGCCAAGTGACTTTACTGTGACAGCTGCAGTGTGTACTCGGGGCTCATAATTGATTTTATCGCCACTACTGCCGAGTTTATTGCAGGCATTTATGTAGCCTCAGGGTACCAGTTATTGAACAGTACCAACGTGTTATGTAACAGGGTATACGCAGTAAGTAGAAATACATGCGTCCCAGGACTCTTTGTCAAGTTTTGACAAGTGTCCTTTTGAAAAAGTATGCGTCCCAATACGCTTGGTTTTGCGTTTCCGAGATCCCTGTTTTATAATTTAATAATATTATTTTATTGTCAGTGTTTTTAGGAAGTCTTGTAGGTTACAGTCACTGTCGATTATTGATGTGACGAGGTGTCGTCGGTAGTTGCGTTTGGTGGTTGAGATGATGCCCATGTCACACGGTTGTATTTTTTAGGTAGTGTTTTTCGGTAGGAGGGACACGACTATTTGTCCGTCCTTTGACTTCAGACCTTTCGGGTGGGCAGCGCAGTTATCTACAAGAAGCAGTACCTTCAGTGGTAACCTCTTCGGACGAATACATTTACGCACTTCGGGCACAAACTTCTTGTGGAACCATTCTTCGAAGATGGCACCGGTCATCCAGGCATTACTGGAGAAGTCGTAGAGCACTGGTAGGGTCTTCATGTTCACGTGGTGAAAACACCGCGGCTTTTCAAACTTCCCGATGATGAGTGGTTGTAGCTTGTGGCTCCCCCTTGCATTACAGCAGAGCAGGGCGGTCAGCCGATTTTTACTCTGCTTAAAACTGAGTGTTTTTTTGTGTCCGTCGTCTGGGCAAGGCTCTTGTCCGGCAACATTTTATAATATAGGCCAATTTCATCGCAGTTGTAGACCTGCGACAGGGTGTAGCCTCCCTCTTCAAGCAGCGCATTCAGCTGAGCAGAATAGGCGTCTGCTGCTTCCTTGTCCGCCGAGCGTTCTTTGCCCCAGATGGTCACTTGTTTGATACCGTGACGGCTTTTGAAGTTTCGTAACCACCTGATTGTCGCAGGACATATTCTTCTGTAACACGTAAACAGCCACTTAAATTCCATAAATTCACTATATAGCATTGCTTAACTTTCACTTTGGCAGCCATTTCATTTGAAACGTAAATGCAGCATGATTTTGGCTTTTCAGCCTATCAGAATTCAGCAATTCTTTGGTGCGGTTAAATATTCAGTTAAAACTGCCATGGCTGCCAAAGTGAAAGTGAACAATGTTTTATAATGAATTTATGGCGTTTAAGAGGTTGTTAACGTGTTTTGAAGGCAATCACTTTGTGGATTTAAAGACAATGGTGGATTTAATGAATACACAAGAAGTTTACCAGATCCAACAATATATGTGCCGAAATCGACCAGAAACTGTGATTTGTGCGTTCAACTGGGTGGACGTCGAAATCGACATGGTCGAAAAATACTTTGAAATTGGTGAAACTTTTCATTATTTTCGAGCCAGTTGACCGATTTTTATGAAATAAAGTGTTTTCTACAAGAAGAATATGTCCTGCGACGATCAGCAAAAGGAAATCTGGAGAATCTGCGGTTTTAGTGAACTGTACCAAGACATTGTGAGGTGACTGTAAAATGGGCGTTGTTTACCTTTCTCTTATTATGGTGTATATACGTATGTAACATTAAAAAGTCATAGGTACAAGTGCCTGTGGTTACAAGTACCAGTGGTCTAGGTTATGAATCACTCTGAAACTTCATTCCAACTGATGTCAAATCAACACAATTAATAACTACCCCACGAATTAATGACTTGAGAAAAACTAGAAGCAGTAATGTTACGCAAAAATACATTGTATTCATGTCATTACAATAAGAAAACTTTTTTAATGTTTTGTTACTGACAACAAATGTAAACCTACCATCCGTCTTGTTTTTGCTTGAAATCTGCCATATTGAATTTTTTTCCGGAAATAGTCTTCAACACATTAAGATCGTAAAGGTAATCGTTTGTGTAAATGTATTCCTTTTAAACGTGTATTTTATTCAAGTGATAAACAAAATTTAATGCACTGCTAACACTTATTTGCTTATTATCACACAATATTCAGAGATTTTTCTATGGGCAGGGCTGTTGTCGACTGTCCGTAATACTTCTGCGGTCACAAACAACTAAATGATGGAGTACGAAATCCCACTAAAAAGTACAGTACGTGAGATTTCCGGTGCACGGGGCATTTGTTTAACCGTTAACAATATTGTTTTGGTATTCTCTTGATTGTTTTTCGGCGTAGCTGTCAACGATCACCTTTGACCTAGATTTCTTGCAATAATTATGCAGCGGAAAAATAGAATGCTAATAGAATTTGGCAAATTTTCTATTTTTAGGGAATGCAAACTTACAACAATGGTTTAATGTATATGCCCAACAACTGTTGCATATTTTGGGGGATTAAAATGTGCATAATTGTTTACATAAGAGGTTAAAATAAAGTTATAAACATATCTTCGACATACACTTTAGAACTGAACATAATTATGAACATATTTTCTCATTGTATGTCAAGAACAGAATATTATATTCGTTCTCAGAATTAATCCACTGTTTTGTTTAGCCTTGCGGTACGCTCTATAAATAACAATTAATTCTAGCGAGTTCAACACACTTACGATCATTATAAAATTAGCGCGCGTTTAGCTGCCGGTGTATAGCTGTTATAATATACATGCATCAATTAGCGTCCAGAGAATCATAAGAGCGAATATTTCAATAAATGGGCATTTTTTAAATATAAACTTATTGTGCATGTTAATCTGAAATCGAATGGTGGTTGCGTTCTATTAAGAATTAAATAGAATTGCACATTTCTATCAACTTCTCCAGTAGATGTTAATCAACCTATAAAAAGATGTCAATAAATAAAATGTGGTGAAATAAGTCTCGGAATACGTCGAAATGTTATTCATGTTACTTTTACTTCATTTGCGTAGCATTAATACATTATTTGCAATACCAATTATACACAGAAACCCTTGATACATCATATTCCTACCGAATATAATTTTAAATCGCCATAGTCTAATGAAATTTTATGTTTGTGTTATCAAAAATGGAAGTCATCATTATTTCAAATACGCTGAATGTTCTCTGCATATTGCTTTTCATTATGATACACAGAATAAATGATTAATTGACTTCGAAATGTGTAGGTATTATGCATAGATAACTTCAAGATAACGGTAGGGATATCTTACTTAAGATCTGAATAACTATACGCGTCTGATACAAAATAATTTTCATTCATTCCCGCAATTATTTTCATACATTGTTAATTTGTTAAATTTGACTGAGAAATTTATATAATAATGATGTTAACGTAAATTATTTAGGTTATTCATGTATCACTAGTGAAAACATGGGGCGGTATGATCGCTTTATTCACGGTACAAATATTATTGAATTAAGCACGCATTCATTTGGGGATCTGATAAGTTTTTTTGTTGCTAAAAAATCTGGGGTCCGAAAAGTCGCCTTGTCTAAGTGGGGACCGAAACATCTGGGGTCCGAGAAGCCACGTAAGCGATCATCTTGGCCCTCTTAAATTATGTTTAGGGTAAACATGATATATCAATAGTAATGTCAACGCCGATTGTCTTTTTTTAAAGACATTTCTTGTTAATACTGTATAATGAAATGATTTTCTACACAGAGAAACCTTTTACGGATAAGGAATTAATTTCATGAAAAACGATCTCCGGTCTGATGAAAAATCATATTCTAAAGCACGACACACATTAATTATAGTATCGTGTATTAGATTGTGCTTTAAAAGCGAATACCAATTTGGTCAGCATTTGATACGTAAAAGCGAAAAATACAATGCATTTTCCATAGATGGGATATAATCCATAATAGGCACTATATAATGGGTTTAATTTGACGTCTCACTGAAATTGCAAATGCGTGAATTGAACAAGTATATACGTCAACAATGTCGACTCTTCATCAACTCATCAACTGTTTAAACCAACACAATCAACTCGAGACAATACCATTCAAACACTACACTGTTTCGTAGTTTTGTTATGAATTGCATTGCATGTATATATCCCTAATATAGTACTGGTACTGTGCAACGAAAATGATTGTAGGTTACAAGACAGTGTTTATATTATGCCAATCCCATACAGGAACCACATACATTACGTGCATTAACCTTCCTGCACATTTTCCCGAGTCCCGAATAAGGGCACATATATTATCGCAAGTGTATAGAACACCATTGATCGTGATGTTAAAAGATAGTATTTGTGAAGAGCAACACATCGATAGACATATGTATATGTACATGTATCATGAATTTGTATTCAGACACATATATACAAAGATTTATTATTATAACATTGATACGTCTCTGATATATACGATGTTGTGCTATGGCTATGATAACAACCTTATGTCTATCAAGGGCATTTCAACAATTAACCAGTGGAAAACTCATGGAAAAAATATCGGTTAAACATACAAAAATATCAAGTGTCTTGATTTTCGTATCATCAAGGGTCATCTTTTGAAGACGACATAAGACACGACCGTCGAGATTCCACAACTCCTTATCTGTTAAACATTAGGCAGCGTGTTATTTCTTTGGTATTGCTGCAACCTAGGTTTTCTCTTAATCACCTATTTTATCTAACTCATAAACTAGTTACCAGATAAAAACAGAATACCAGTACCTCGAATTTATATCGATAAGCTGAAATAATTATTAATTAACATACATGACAACCGTAATTTTAATTAGTTTCAATATTGCCTTGTGCATGTACGCTGATACCATAAAGCACAATAACAACGACATAATTGAGCAACGCTATATCATCTCTTAAACAATGCAACATCGCCACAATCTAAACAATACAAATAACAAATTGAGATGGGAAAAACATCAAGCAATCGTGCAACACATCTTCAATTGAGACCAATGAACGCAGTCAAAGCAAATCACAGAAACCAAGGTGAATATCTCTGTTAGCCTAAGACGGAATTTCCTTCATGGTCACTGCCAACGTAGACACGAGATAGGTCAGTAGCTTCCAGATATTGGTTCGTAGACTTATCATTAACATATTTATTACATTAAAATGTAATTTACCTATATTTTTATTGTTTTGTGTTTCTTATTGGAAAAGAAAATATAAAACTGTATTTTTCGTACCAATGTAAGTAAACCATTTTGATACCTCATGGATTTGGACTAGTTTTACATAAGCAGGACACGGATATATAAGTGACAAATACTTAATAGAAGTACAGATTATGTTTACTTAACTAAGACAAATGATCCTACAACACGGTTTTTAGACTGGCGGAAGCGCCAACGGTCTTTTGGGAGGGGAATGTCCAAAACAGGTATCGCGAAAAACTACTTCTTTCTTTGCAGGCTACGAGTCAGTAAATAGAAACCTGAAAAAGGTCCTTCTTCAAAACAGCAAATATTCACGCCTGTTTCCTTACCTTTTAGTTATTTAAGATAATATATGTCATGTGTATCATAATGTGTATATCATGTGATTTATTACAATTACAGTTTCTAAATAAGGCAATTTATTAAAAAATTTACGTCAAAATCATGACAACCCTTTTTTCGCAATTTACATGTATGTAACCGAAATATTCACCTTAGGGTCATGGAATAAGACTACCAAAGTCATGCGCTACAACATTTATTTTTGACTCGTTGCGAACGTGTTATTTCTTGTTACCGATTCTTATTCTGAATATTGTGACAATAAATTACTGCAATATATTAATTAAACTGTAGTATGGAAACTGGAGAGCACGCATCGTATGACCTACTTTTGACTCAGTAGGTTAAGAATCACTAACAAACGTTGCTCCTAACTACTACGCTTTGAACATCGGTCATTCTGCATGGCTCGTTGCAGATTGACTTGTTTGGCATGTATATAATTTCGTTTACATTAAATTATTAGCTTGAAAAACATGTGTTCGTTACTTACAAAATAATTTTTATTATGATGTCGTGAAATATTGAATAAGACGCCATATTATCAACTTCTAAGAATGCGAAATTGAACTTCATTCAAACAAATATTTCCTTTTTAGCAAAACTACACTCATAATTCTCATGCTTTTAGCTTCTTTTGTCGCCAACAGTCTTTCTAAGCTGTCAGCGTTTTCATTATATTATTACGAGGGCTTTTTGACGTAATTTGTAAGTTGTGTTGTTATCTCATTTTATCGTTCATCGCGAGATTCACGATTTCAACTCAACTAGACGGATTTGGAAGACTAGGACAACTAATCAGAACTAGCAAGAAATATTATTCCCAATGACATGTCTCAACAATGCTATCTTTACTAAATCGTCTTACATCTCAAATTTGATGTCATGATTTAAATCTTGTTCTTACTCGACGTAAACACACAAAATGGTAAATACTGGACTAATTATGGTATTTTTACTTCACTGTTGATGTGAATTTTTACTTCACAGATGATGTGAAAATAGCTAGTTTCGTCCAGGTATAATGTATTTGTATTGGCTGTCTTTCATTTGACCAAAATATACATATAATTATCATGTCTGTATTGACATGATTCAAACATGATGTTGGATTTTATTTGAACCAAAAAATGGACCGAAATAATGTATAACTAACTATTTTATCAATTGATTTAACTTGGGACAAATAATTAAGTCCATATTTTGATAGTATTTTACTTGAACCAAATAAATAAGCACACTTTTTCATATTTGGTTTTACTTGCGCCAAATGATTACCGTAAGCACAGATTTTGGTATGTGATTTAATTAAATGCCCTTATGTAATATAGATGTAAAATGTTGTTCGTTATTTAAAAAAAACAATCGTCAATGTATTTAATTGATATCGTTATTGAAAATAGTGTATTTAGTCGAGATTCTGTGTTATTTATCGACCCGCAACAACAACAAAACAACGACAACAAAGCAACAACAGCAACAAACAAGAAGGCCAAAATGGTCCTGGGTGCTCACCTGAGTTTAATGAATCATGATGGCTAGTAAAACGTTTATAGCATTTTCAGAGGTGTTTGAAGAAAAAAAAATGACAACGGAAATCAACGATGAACGAATGACTATGGAAGGCCGGTGCGCCATGCTTTTTGCTACTTGCTATTTGCCAAATGCCAATTGCTATTTGCCAAATGCCAATTGCTAAATGATAACTAATAAATGCCAAACAAACAAAAAAAAGTAGTATTTTTACTAATTGCCAGATGCTATTTGCCAAATGCTATTTGCCAAATGCTATTTGCCAAATGGCAATTGCTTATTAATAACTGATAATCGCCAAATAAATAATAATTTGGCACTAAGCAATTGGCAATTAGCAATTGGCAATTCGCATTTGGCAATTAGCAATTGTCATTTAGCAATTGGCATGGCGCACCGGTCTTCCATAATATGGCAGACAGCCATGTTTTTAGCGTATCCCAATAATTTGAAGGAATTTGTCAGATAGTAACCCCAAAAATACATTTCTGCAAAATTATTTCAAAATCCAGCCAGTGGTTATAGATCTATATTTTTTTCAAGTTTTTAATAAAGCCATATATGGAAACTTACTCCGCCCCCCTGGCGGCCATGTTTTTTATTCAACAAATTATGTGAAATTATTTCAAATAAAGAGTTGTAAAGCTTTCAGAATAGCCACGTAAGGAAAAAGGCCCCGCCTCATAGTGGCCACGTTTTTTAAACGAATCAAAATAAGTTAAAATATTTTGGTAGAGGAACACCTAATGAACATTTCTGTGAAATTATTTCGAAATCCAAAAAGTGGATACTGACAAGAAGAATTTTTAAGTTTTCTATATGGCCATACAAGGAAAACAGGTCCCGCCCCATGGTGCCATGTTTTTAACGAATCAAAATAATTTGAAGTATTTTGGTAGAGGAACCCAAGGAACATTTCTGTTTAATAATTCCGAATTCCAACCAGTGGTTTCTGACAAGTAGATTTTTGAAGTTTTCATTATGGCCATATAAGGAAAAAGGGACCCGCACCCTACCATGGCAGCCATGTTTTTAACGAATCAAATGGTAGAAGACCAACCAAGGAATATTCATACGAAGTTTGGTTAATTTCCACAGAGCGGTTTCAGAGGATATTTTTTAAGTAAATTGTTGACGACGGACGACGACGACGGGCGACGGACAACCACTAACCACAAAAGCTCACTCTTATTTAAATCGTTTTTAAAAGCGTTATAAAGCTTCATAACAACGATTAAACAATTTAATCTAAACTGAGTACATGTACATACTATTTTTAACGTAGAGACACTTTGCACATATATTTTTAAGATATTTAACTTTACTTGGACAATATTATTAAGTACACATTTGGGTATTTGAATAGGCTGGAACACAATAAAAATCACGTAAATTGGTGTGTATTTACTTAATAATTATTATTAACTAACGGCTGATTGATTTAATGTTTGTTGCTAGGATGATCGGCCTAACAACGCTTTTGCTTCTGTTCTCCGTGGCCTGGGCAGCAGACGGTAAGGCGTAAAAAAGTTGTAGGTTTCCGCTTACCCTCCCCGCCCCCCCCTCCCCCCCTAACAGTATTTTGCCTATCAATCATGAACCTTTTCTGATTTTCGGGAAAAAAGAGCAGTTTTTGCATATAAGTTTCTTGCCAGAAATCTGTTTTTCTATGACCTTATTTATAGTGAACGAACATTTTCTTTGTTGGGAGGCGTTTAAACATTTTACATGCAGTCCAATATACTTAAACTGTGTGGTGAATATGTGGCGAAGAAAAAAAAGGTTGAAGAAAAAAGTTATATTTTACCACCCCTCCTAGATTTTTTGGAGATGTAAGCGGAAATCAACCGTTTATTTTTTAGCCTAATGTCTCTCCAAATAAAATGTTTGCATTTCAAACGTTAGTATAAACTTAAGTATACAAAAAGCAATATATATTATATGTTAATTATTGAAAAAAACACTTCGAAAAACAACAACATTAAGTTAAAATACGCAATTATGTCCATTCTACAATACATGACATACATCTTAAGGATCTAAAAACAAAGTTAATATTGTTGGTAAAAAAGTGTTAATATACTAATAGAAGAATAATAGTTGTACACATGTTTTCTTCTGTCAGTAATTCTAGTGCACGACTCCGTCATTAGTTCTAAAAAAAATAACTCATCCACCTTTATTTCGATGGACAGTGGACGGCGGATGGAATTCGTGGATGACGTGGACCACGTGTTCCGTCAGCTGTGACCACGGCTATCACGTGCGCTCGCGGCTCTGCAACAACCCGGAACCGGAAGGCAATGGGACCGATTGCGTAGGGTCTGACTATGACACCAAGCCGTGTGATATGATCCACTGCCCAAGTATGCTATGTGATCACTGTAACAGAACGCTTGTTTATGTATAAATTATAATTCCAATTAGTCATCTAAACCCCATATTTCACATCCATTGGTAAGAAAAAACATTGCATCGCATAAATTATTGCAGGACCACACAAACTTTATGCGTACACAACGGATGGTGTTGAGAAAATATTAGTTAAAAAGTGCATCACATAGTATGAAACGCAAAAGCACAATTTATAAAAATAGAAAACAAAAACACGAAGTGAAAACATGCATGCAAGTATCGAATGCAGTTTATTTGACCCTAAGTAAAAAAAGGTCTTGCGCATTGACTGTATCAATTATTATATTTATAAAAAATTTGTTAGCAATACTATAACACTTCTAACGTACCAGTCCACGTATATATGTAACATCTTTTCTAAGAAGAAAACAATATGAACAAGACCAAAAACAATACAAATCAAAATTAAATTAATAAACTATTCATTATATCAGTTCAACCAAACCTTTATAATATCTTGTTAGTTGACGGCGCCTGGGGAGCCTGGAGCGCGTGGTTCGCGTGCTCGGTTACGTGCAACGTGGGGGTCAAGTTCCGGTCCCGGCACTGCGACAGTCCGACCCCGGCTTACAACGGCTCCGACTGCTCGGGACTAACACTGAATTTCTCAGAGTGTCAGCAAGTGAACTGTCCGAGTAAGGCTACCTGGGCTGGATCATCTGTATTGACGTCGGCATCTTAACATTGTATATAAATGAGGCGTGTCGTGGAAAAGCCGGGCTTAATGCGTGTGCGTAAAGTGTCGTCCCGGATTAGCCTGTGCAGTCCGCACAGGCTAATCCAGGACAACACTTTCCGCTTTTATGGTATTTTTTGTTTCAAATAAGTCTCTTTTAAACATAAATCCACTGCAGGCGGAAAATGCCGTCCCGGATTATCCTGTGCGGACTGTACATGCTAATCCGGGACGATACTTTACGCACAAGCATTAAGCCCGGTTTTCAACGACATGCATATAATATAGAATTTACGCTGTTTAAATTTTTTTTTCAATATTGTAACGAAGTTTTTGTCGATCGCATATAAGAGATACATGACACATTGAGAAACGGATACCGGGTAACTCTAACACTGAGGTGCACAACAGCTTTAGTACAAAGCATGTACGTGACTGTTATACTTTGTAAATAAGCACATTATCAGTTGATGACCTTTGTCTATTTCAACCCAAACTAAACGAATAAGCATTTATTCTATTAACAGTTGATGGTGCATGGTCACAATGGGGTGCCTTTGGAACATGTACTACATCCTGTGGTTACAATGCGTACAAGGAAAGGTGAGTCTATCACACTGTGTAGCAGCTCCTGTGGTTACAATGCGTACAAGGAAAGGTGAGTCTATCACACTGTGTAGCAGCTCCTGTGGTTACAATGCGTACAAGGAAAGGTGAGTCTATCACACTGTGTAGCAGGTCCTGTTATTACAATGCGTACAAGGAAAGGTGAGTCTACCACACTGTGTAGCAGCTCCAGTTATTACAATGCGTACAAGGAAAGGTGAGTCTATCACACTGTGTAGTAGCTCCTGTTATTACAATGCGTACAAGGAAAGGTGAGTCTATCACACTGTGTAGTAGCTCCTGTTATTACAATGCGTACAAGGAAAGGTGAGTCTATCACACTGGGTAACAGCTCCTGTTATTACAATGCGTACACGGAAAGGTGAGTCTATCACACTGTGTAGCAGCTCCAGTTATTACAATGCGTACAAGGAAAGGTGAGTCTATCACACTGTGTAGCAGCTCCTGTTATTACAATGCGTACAAGGAAAGGTGAGTCTATCACACTGTGTAGTAGCTCCTGTTATTACAATGCGTACAAGGAAAGGTGAGTCTATCACACTGTGTAGCAGCTCCTGTTATTACAATGCGTACAAGGAAAGGTGAGTCTATCACACTGGGTAACAGCTCATGTTATTACAATGCGTACAAGGAAAGGTGAGTCTATTAACTGTGTAGTAGCTCCTGTTATTACAATGCGTACAAGGAAAGGTGAGTCTGTCACACTGTGTTGCAGCTCCTGTGGTTAGAATGCGTACAAGGAAAGGTGAGTCTATCACACTGTGTAGCAGCTCATGTTATTACAATGCGTACAATGAAAGACGAGTCTATCACACTGTGTAGTATCTCCTGTTATTACAATGCGTACAAGGAAAGGTGAGTCTATCACACTGTGTAGCAGCTTCTGTTATTACAATGCGTAGAAGGAAAGGTGAGTCTATCACACTGAGTAGCAGCTCATGTTATTACACTGCGTACAAGGAAAGGTGAGTCTATCACACTGGGTAACAGTCCTGTTATTACAATGCGTACAAGGAAAGGTGAGTCAATCACACTGTGTAACAGCTCCTGTGGTTACAATGCGTATAAGGAAAGGTGAGTCTATCACACTGTGTAACAGATCATGTGGTTTCAATGCGTACACGGAAAGGTGAGTCTGCCACACTGTGTAGCAGCTCCTGTGGTTACAATGCGTACAAGGAAAGATGAGTCTATCACACTGTGTAGAAGCTCATGTGGTTACAATGCGTAGAAGGAAAGGTGAGTCTATCACACTGTGTAACAGCTCATGTGGTTACAATGCGTACAAGGAAAGATGAGTCTATTTTACTGTGTAACAGCTCGTGTAGTTACAATGCGTGCAAAGAAATGCCAGTCTCTCACATTGTGTACCAGCTCATGTGGCTACAATGCGAACAAGGAAAGGTGAGTCTATCTTACTGTGTAACAGCTCATGTGGTTACAATGCGTACAAGGAAAGGTAAGTCTCTCACACTGTGTAACAGCTCCTGTGGTTACAATGCGTACAAGGAAAGGTGAGTTTCTCACACTGTGTAACAGCTCATGTGGTTACAATGCGTACAAGGAAAGGTAAGT
This sequence comes from Congeria kusceri, assembly GCA_027627225.1. Classification (NCBI taxonomy): domain Eukaryota; kingdom Metazoa; phylum Mollusca; class Bivalvia; order Myida; family Dreissenidae; genus Congeria; species Congeria kusceri. The sequence continues at coordinate 21,895,916 of CM051035.1, forward strand.
CTCTCACACTGTGTAACAGCTTATGTGGTTGCAATGCGTACAAGGAAAGGTGAGTCTATCTCACTGCGTATCAGCTCCTGCGGTTACAATTTGTACAAGGAAAGGCGAGTCTATCTCACCGTGTAGCAGCTCCTGTGGTTACAATGCGTACAAGGAAAGTCTATCTCACTGTGTAGCAGCTCCTGTGGTTACAATGCGTACAAGGAAAGGCGAGTCTCTAACACTGTGTAACAGCTCCTGTTATTACAATGCGTACAAGGAAAGGTAAGTCTCTAACACTGTGTAACAGCTCCTGTGGTTACAATGCGTACAAGGAAAGGTGAGTCTATCTCACAGTGTAACAGCTCCTGTGGTTACAATGCGTACAATGAAAGGTGAGTCTATCTCACTGTGTAGCAGCTACTGTTATTACAATGCCTACAAGGAAAGGTAAGTCTCTCAAACTGTGTAACAGCTCCTGTGGTTACAATGCCTACAAGGAAAGGTGAGTCAATCTCACTGCGTATCAGCTCCTGTGGTTACAATGCGTACAAGGAACGGTGAGTCTATCACACTGCGCATCAGCTCCTGTGGTTACAATGCGTACAAGAAAAGGTGAGTCTATCTCACAGTGTAGCAGCTCCTGTGGTTACAATGCGTACAAGGAAATGTGAGTCTCTCACACTGTGTAACAGCTCATGTGGTCACAATGCGTACACGGAAAGGTGAGTCTATCACAATGTGTAGCAGCTCATGTGGTTACAATGCGTACAACGAAAGGTGAGTCTATCTCACTGTGTAGCGGCTCATTTGGTTACAATGCGTACAAGGAAAGGTGAGTCCATCTCACAGTGTAACAGCGCATGTGGTTACAATGCGTACAAGGAAAGGTGAGTCTATCTCACTGTGTAGCGGCTCATTTGGTTACAATGCGTACAAGGAAAGGTGAGTCCATCTCACAGTGTAACAGCGCATTTGGTTACAATGCGTACAAGGAAAGATGAGTTTATCTCACTGTGTAGCAGATCCTGTGGTTACAATGCGTACAAGGAAAGGTGAGTCTACCTCACTGTGTAGCAGCTCCTGTGGTTACAATTCGTACAACGAAATGTGAGTCTACCACAAAATGAAGCAGGTATACTCACCTTTCCTTGTACGAATTGTTACCACAGGAGCTGCTACACTGTGAGGTAGACTCACCTTTCTTTGTACGTATTGTAACCACAGGAGCTGATACACAGTGATGTATAATCACCTTTCCTTGTACGAAATGTAACCACAGGAGCTGCTACACTGTGAGGTAGATTCACCTTTCCTTGTACGCATTGTAACCACAGGAGCTGCTACACTGTGAGGTAGACTCACCTTTCCTTGTACGCCTTGTAACCACAGGAGCTGCTACACAGTGAGAAAAACTCACATTTCCTTGTACGCATTGTAACCACATGCGCTGTTACACTGTGAGATAGACTCACCTTTCCTTGTACGCACTGTAACCAAATGAGCCGCTACACGATTCTAAATTGGCTAGCCCAGAGGGGCAACAGGGTAGGACCAAAAAGGAGCAAGGTGCAGCACCCTACTTTTTCTCTCTAGATATTTCCCATAATATTGCAAGTATCAACATTCTCTAGGAACCGCACGTGCAGCGAGCCGGCGCCCGCGTACGGTGGCCAGGACTGCAACGGAACGGACATCAACGCGACACCTTGCAACTATGTGGACTGCAAAGGTAAAACTATATTTCTTTCAGTCTTGAAATTGTTATTTCTTTGTAAGACCGCTCCCATCAATCTTTAATATACGGTGGCTGCTGGTATCTTATTTGAATCTGTACATGCCAGGTTTCAGGTTACTTGTACACATATAATAAAATTTGAATAACATTTAATCTGTTTCATTTCCCATGACATACTGATACCTACAAATCATTCAAATAAAACGATCGACATACGTTTTAATTATTACTTTATTGTATGAAGATATCAAAATCAAATGCCACATTTCAGCGTCTGTTGGGTTGCAGAAAACAAAGGACAAAATGATATCAATAATTACACATTATTATTTACTACATACTGTAAAATAGCTGTAATTCGCGGTGTCTAAATTTCGCGCATTCTTGAAAAACGGCTATTCGCGCGGTCTTATATTCGCGCAATTATCATTTTCATGTATATTTTTTTTAATAATTATGTGAAAATAAAATTTACGCGCGCTCTTAAAATCGCGCTCTGTTCGGACCGCAAAATACACGAAAATTAGACCACCGCTAAATAAAAGGAGTTTGCAGTATTATGTTAATCATTTATTATTTAGACGGCACGTGGGATGATTGGGCGGAGTGGGGCGCGTGCAGCGCCACGTGCGGCACGACGGTGAGGTTCCGGTTCCGGAACTGCACATTCTCGGCGCGAAATGGCTCGTGCGTTGGTGACGACTACATGAGCGGGCTTTGCTCCACACCGTGCCCAGGTACGTACGGCAGGCAACACAAAACCGATTTTCGAAGAGGCCACTTTTCAGTATTATAATGATTTATTTTGATCAGTGCATTTTTACATTGCAAATTTTGTTTGTGTCGCTTTATTTTTTTAATCTATAATGTTGATGAAATATAAGCCATTAAATGTACTTTGTATTACATTGTTGGCATTTTTTCATTTGTTCCTGAAATAAGACAACAGGTACATGGCCATGTACAAAATCGGTTTAGTGTAATGCATACATTCCGAAAAAGTGTTTAGGGATTACTGGCCATTCAGTTACAGAACCAGCTGAACAATAAACAGTCAGGTCCTGCGGACAGGTAGTTCGGAATTTCTTATAGTTATCAGCAATTGCTTTTCTTTTCAAAATCATGGTGTCGTTGATTAAGCACATATTAGGCCTCGTGGGAAAACCGGGCTTAATGTATGTGCGTAAAGTGTCGTCTTTATTTAGTTATTTATCTTTTACTGAAATATTTTTAATTTTGGTGTGGTCTTGTGCTGGGGGGGGGGGGGGGGCGGAGTACCCGGAGGAAACCCCACCTGTCCGGTATGGTGACCACCAACCAAACTCACCGAGTGGGGAGCGAACCCGGGCAGCCAAGGAGAGAAGCGAGTGTACCAACCAGGGTCGGATCCAGGATTTCGGGATGGGGGGGTGGGGGACGTAAACTTTTGATCGTGCAGTTATAGTCCCTTTATGTTGTGTGTGGGTCTGCAGTGATCAGCTACAGATCCGTATCAAAGATATATGATAAATCTTTCTCATCATGATCATCATCATCATCATCATCACACCACCAGCATCATCATTAAATACACTGAATAAATTCATACTTCACCGTATTATGTTCGAAAGACATGTTGGTTCCCCTGTATGTCATGAATCTGTTTTGGCAGTAAATTGCCTATCCACTAAATTCGTACCGGTATTTGACATTCAGTGTTATATATATATAACAGGAAAATCTTTAAACCTGTAAAATTTTTAGCTGACTAAATTCAAACACTCACGCATCGAGAATTATTCAGTGTATTATTCATGTACCGAAGTGTAATGATCTCTTTTCGACGTGAATGTCATTTAAATAACTCTCAACATTCACAATCATGGTCATCAATTGTCTTCAAATATGCAAAGTGCTGTTGTTGTTTTTCATCGAACCGAACTATCGGCCAGACAGATAGACGTATGAATGCGTTGTGAAATAATACGGCATTAGTGATGCCGACGTTGTTTCAATTTAAATATGAAATCGCCAGGAATTGGAGCCAGCGTTGTGAACACCCCTCTCCCTTATCACTTTTTATCTTTTTATGAATGCATAAAACAATCTGAAATTTGATGTGATTGCTAATGGAACAGTGAACACAAAGTTTGCCAATCTAGATTTTTGGGATCTAAACTATTTATTGAGACAAAACTGGTTAAACTCGAAAGTAGTCATTGATTTTACTTGAATTTCTATTTTAAATCATTTTTATTCGACAAGTATAAATGTCTTTTATGGGATATCCTGTGCCAACGGTATACTGAATTTGATATCTTTATATAATATATGAATTTAAAAAAGGAAACAATATCATTTACAAATAAAGATATATAATTAATTAATTATATATATATACTCATTGTCTATGGTTTATCGTTTTTGATGAACTTTTGCGCCGGTACTTTGGTGTACGTAATAAATCGTAGGGGGCGGGCTAGGTCGGTTATGTTTTACTGAATTTGATGTGTATCTTTTACCAAATTGAGCGAGCGAAGAGAGCGAAAAAGAAAAGCATATATTTCAAATTTTTACTGTTTTATATACGCCTGGCCCGGAAGATTTAGGGAGATCCGCTGGATCCGCTAGTGCCAACCACTGCGCTAGCCGGTCAGCCGAATAATTCCTTTGACTGAGCTAATAGCGTTTCACAATACTTTTATCCATGTGTCCTCTAGTTGACGGTGCCTGGTCGCTTTGGTTGCCATGGGCGCCATGTTCGGTTACGTGCGAAAATGGAGTAACCAATCGGACGCGACTGTGTACCAATCCCGCGCCTGCGCATGGCGGCAAAGATTGTGAGGGAATCCCATACCAGACGAAAAGCTGCGTTGTCCCAACGCACTGTCCAAGTAAGTATTTGTTATTTTCTAATAATTTTACAAGGCTGTGGTTCATTAGTTTTAAATATGTCTATATAAAAATCTTGGTTAGATATATAACTCAGCAGGCTAACCACAGAAATAAAGAACATGTTCCAATGTGTAAATGTCTCAAATTGACTTGTTTTGGTTATTTCTTGCATTAGGTTTGCCTAAATCGGTTTACACGTGCCTTATATAGAAGATATATCTTGAATAAACATTGTCTGAAGCAAAATACAATCCCCATTGTTTTCTACATTTTTCTTGTTATACCAGTCAACGGCCAATGGAGTTCCTGGAACAATTGGTCCAGTTGTGACACGTCTTGTGGCGGCGGGGTCAGCTTTCGGTTGCGAAATTGCGACAATCCTCCCCCCATGTACAACGGAAGTCAGTGCCCGGGGAGAAATATCGACACTGTACAGTGCAATACAAACCCCTGTCCAGGTACAATCACGTAAATGGTAAATTATAATCAGCATCTACATGTTTTATCAAGTACAACGTATGTCATTCACAAATTCTATACTTGAAGAGTCATTTAAAATATCCAATTGAACAAATGGTTGGATTAATGAATGAATGAATGAACGAACGAACGAACGAACGAACAAATGAATGAATGAATTGGATTGCATGACTGAATGCAGTTGAATGAAGGAACACCCGAACGAACGAATGAACAAATATTGTTTATTTCAATCCATTGACTGAGTACAAGAAGTACCAATACAAGAAATACCACTTTTCATTACCTATACCTCCAAACTGTAACGTAAACGAGGCGTGTCGTGGGAATACCCCGGCGTAATGCATGTGCGTAACGTGTCGTCCCGGATCAGCCTGTGCAGTCCGCACAGGCTAATCCAGGACGGCACTTTCAGCCTACAGTGGATTTATGTTTAGAAGAGGTTTCTTTGAAACATAAAATACCATATAAGCGAAAAGTGTCATCCCAGATCAGGCTGTGCGGACTGCACAGGCTGATTCGGGACGACACTTTACGCACATGATTTAAGCCCGGTTTTCCCACGACATGTAACGTAAACGTATTTCGTTCAGTCGCCGGCGGCTGGTCCTCGTGGTTCCCGTGGAGCGAGTGTTCAATCACGTGCGGTAACGGCACCGCCACCCGGCTGCGCACGTGCAACAACCCCAAACCGGTGGCGGGCGGCGCGTTCTGCGACGGCGAATTCGAGGAACAAAAGGACTGCAGCATCTCTCCAGATCAGACTAACTGCACGAGTAAGTCTGACCGTATCTGTAGAGTTTTCGACGGATGGCTCTTTGATTTCAGTGTGATTAGACGCTCATGGTTACACCCCTGCACCAGTCTTCCAAAGACAAGTACTAGTATAATTGTTATGCAAAGTAAGTTTTCTCTGTATTATTGTTCAGTGTTTCCCAAATATGGAAAATACAATCAAACTGCAAAAAATCGCCACTTTAGAACAACGATTTTATTGTTAAATCAGAATTAATATTCAGCCACTGAGCAAAAGTTTTGTATTTATTTGGCATTACTTTGTTTGTGTGAAAACCAAAAGAAAATGTTCAAACCATCATTGAACCCCGAACGTTTCTCCACGCACAGTTGACGGCGGCTGGGGCTCCTGGGGTCCGTGGAGCGGCTGCCTGGTCACGTGCGGGCCCGGAACGATGGAGCGCACGCGCGAGTGCAACAAGCCCCGGCCCCATGGCGAAGGCAAGCAGTGCAGCGGCAGATCAACCGAGACGCAGCCGTGCGACTCTCCAACACACTGCCCCAGTAATTTTCTTCCTATCTATAGCCTTATTGAACTATGCCAATGCCATTCGTTTCGTGCCACTGCATCCTCGAAAATGTTCTTAACACGAGGCAATGTCTACTCACCAGTTTGTCAATGTTAACTGCAGTGTATGTCGAGTATCGACAGAAAACAGCGTCATAAGTGGACCATTCGCGGAATGTTTTTGAAAACAATTACTAGTACGTGTACCGCTACGTCACACGGTTTACTAAAAGTATGTTTTACTTACACAAAGAAACTGAAACTAAAATATATATTAATATTTTGAATTATTTTCACATTAATTCTTTCAGTCCCTGGCGGGTGGGCGGAATGGCATGGCTGGTACGCGTGCAGCGCAACGTGCGGAGCGAACGTCACCCAGACCCGGCTGCGCGTGTGCTCAAACCCCAAACCCCAGTTCGGCGGGGACTACTGCTCGGGCGACGGCGATGAAACACAGACCTGCACGCTACCAGACTGTCAAGGTTAATAAACTGGGACCTGATCCATCAAGTTCCAAAGGGAAATCTTAACTTATGTTAGACTTTAGTGGAATTTTCAGATCAAGGGTTCAATGTGGAAATGAACACTTTATTGAATTTATATGCTCAATATGGTAAAATGAGCAGAGTTTGTTCTGTTTTTACAATATTAAAACCCTGTAATGCAAATTCAACCATTAGTAACAGAGTCAAATACTTCAAAATTTTGCGATTTTAAGGTTTTTTACTTAGAAGCTTTATTGATACGGAACCAGACATTATTTGTTAGTTTTCTACAGATTAATTTATTATCAAAAGCCATGTACTAGTAGTTGGTAAAAACCACAAATTGGAAATGTAGTTGACAAGTTTAAATGTGTGTTCAAATTAACAAATATCATGCGTGTAAACATCCAATGTTATATCGTATTAAAGACGTTGACCATTGAGTACGGACAATTGACAGAAGTGTCATTCTGACAACGCTTTTGCAGTTATAGATTTAATTATGTTTAACTACAACCGGTAAAGGTTTCCTACAGCCCAATATGGTCGGTTGAATAATATACTTAATTATTTCTCTATGTTTTTCTTAATAAACCCCAAAACACAGTCGAACTGGTCTTGATAGCTGGAGTTTTTCGTAGCTTTCGACCAGAGCGGGATACGTAATAACATACACGTATATGTAATGATCTATTGTTTCTATTTTCAGCGGTACACCCACTGATTGGCCGTTAGCAGAATCCAATGTTCAATGTACTACGTAATACGTATAAGATGAACGTGCTTTTAAGAATAAACAATGCCCGTGGGACGAAAGCTGTTGGCGTTGCTCGTTTATTACATATGCCAACTATATATGCTGAACGTGCATATTCATTTTCTGCAGATAATAAAGTTTTCCGTTGTCTCCTGTTTACCGTAGTCCGTATTAAATGGTCATATATATATATATATATATATATAACATATATAGATAGATAAAGGACCTTTAAATACTGCGCGCAGCAGAATCAACAAATCACGGTCACGTCACAGACATAGGTATATGAATGAAATTCCACAACAAGACCAAGGGTGGTTCTTGCCGGGCCTACTGGAAGAGGCAGGACACCCTCAATCGACGCCGAAAGCGTTAAAAATACTTTTTTCATGTTTTCTTTTCTTTACATTCGAACATGAAACTTGCTCAGAACCTTTGTTATTATGATATCTTGGCCGAGTTCGAAAATGGTTCCGGTCCGTTGAAAAACATGGCCGCCAGGTGGGGGGGGGGGGCAGTTTTCCTATTATAGATATTGGAAAAGCTTGTGAACACTCTAGAAGTCGCATTTTTTTTGGCCCAATCAACATAAAACTTGTTCAGAACCTTTGTTATTATGATATATTGGCCCAGTTCAAAAATGGTTCCGTCCGTTGAAAAACATGGCCGCCATGGGGGGGGCAGTTTTCCTTATATGGATATAGGAAAAGCTTGTGAACACTCTAGAAGTCACATTTGTTTGCCCATTCAACATGAAACTTGCTCAGAACCTTTGTTATTATGATATCTTGGCCGAGCTCGAAAATGGTTCCGGTCCGTTGAAAAACATGGCCGCCAGGGGGGGAGGGGGCAGTTTTTCTAATTGGGCCGTAGAAAAAGCTGCGAACACTCTGGAAGTCACATTTTTTGCCATATCAAAATGAAACTTGCTCAGAACATTTGTTCATATGATATCTTGGCCGAGTAAGAAAATGGTTCCGGTCCGTTGAAAAACATGGCCGCCAGGGGAGGGTATGGGGTACAGTTTTCCTTATATGGATATATTGAACATTTTAAAAAGTTTGTGAGAACTCTAGAGGCCACATTTGTATCCCAATCATCATTAAACCTTCTGAGAACATTTGTCGCGATGATATCTCGGACAAGTTCGAACCCAGGTCACATGTGGTACAATACTAGGTCACCAGGCCAAACTGAAAAAAAACAAGCTTGCGAATCTAGAGGCCACATTTTTATCCGAATTTTCATGTAACTTGTTCAGAACAGTTAAATTCCTTAGCCCCTCAGGTGAGCGACCTAGGGCCTTATGGCCCTCTTGTTTAAAGTTATATGTATTTTTAATTAAAACAGAATATTTATATCATTCAAGAGATATTCAGTACCAGTCAATTACTTTTACATGTTTCGATTTTTAATAAACAATGACCTAATTTTACATTTGACAAAACTATTTTATACTAATAAAATTAACAACTTTGGTTTAAATATATTTATAACTTGTATTATAACTATGCACTTCTTATTGAACTATATGTGTTGATTTATTTTTACTGAAATGTTCAAATAGATGATTGAGCCGACTTCATTTTCAAGCAGGTTGTAAACTAAACTAGTCCCAAATATGAAAACTGTAATTGAGAAGTGTATCCTGAACATATGCCATTATGACTTTAGTTACAGCTCATTTTAAAAATATGACAAACTGTTTGTTGTGCGACATGCGATTACTTTGTTGTACTAGAAAACTCATGACATATCATACAATTTGACATACAGTAAAGGCAGACACAACACAACAATTGCTTTATTTTCATCCTCAATACATATAACAGTATGATTGTACAACACTTAATATTCTGTATATACATATAAATAAATTGTATTCATATAACTAAATTAAGGTAACAATTATTCTTATAAAGTACAAAACAAACACTTTAGTATTTTAAAGCATTCGTATTGTTCGTTCACTATTTTCAGTTTTGTAACTAGATTTTAGGGTAATTGCCTATGCTTCAGAAATGCAACACTTCTTTAAATCGGCTGACTGAGGTCGATTATCATTTGCTTTTTGAATCTTTATGGCCAAGTAGTGTTTTGTTACGAATCATGCTACTTTGCGCTATATAACTCTTGAATAATAACACAGATTATTTCGCTGCCCAGAATATTAGAAGTGTCTGTGTCTCATCACTCCATATCTGTTTTGGGAAAAAAAGCTGGACAGTCATATCGGATCTGAAAATAAACAATCCTGTATAATAATTATATATGTATAACAAGAGAAAAATGCGGAAACAGCATTAAAGCCGGATTTTTTATTTTGCCGATGGGGGTACATGTACAAGTCAATGTTGGTGAAGAAGTATGGAAGTTTCATGTCGGTGATAAAAAATGTATGCAGTTTTGACCAAACAAACATTTGTGTGAAATTTATTGAAAAACTAGCCGTAGGTTTAGAAGAAAATGGCGTTTAGACATATTTCTAAACTGGTTCCGTTTTTAGCTCTGGCGGCCATCTTGTGCAGTGAGGCGGAACCATTTGAATACGTTTGGTAGAGGACCACTAAACGAACATTGGTGTGAAATTATTTGAAAATCTAGCCATAGGTTTAGAAGAAACTGGCATTTAGACATATTTCTACTTTTAGCTATGGGGCTATCTTGTGCAGTGAAGCGGAACCATTTTCACAGGTTTAGAGGAGGACCATCAAAGGAACATTTGTGTAAAGTTTCATCAAGATTGATCAAGAACTTTAGAAAATATGACAGGAATACAAAACTTTAACGCAACTTCTATTATTAGCTCCAGTGGCCATTTTGTGCAGTGAGGCGGAACCATTTGAATAAGTGTGGTAGAGACCACTAAACGAACATTGGTGTGAATTTTTTTGAAAACCTAGTCAAAGGTCTAGAAGAAATTGGCGTTTAGACATATTTCTATTTTTAGCTCTGGCGGCCATCTTGTGCAGTGAAGCGGAACCATTTTCACAGCTTTGGTAGAGGACTATCCAAGGAACATTTTTGTAAAGTTTCATGAAGATTGACCAAGTACTTCTGAAAATATGACAGGAAAACAAAACTCTAACGCAAAATCTATTTTTCGGCGTAGCTGTCTAAGATCACTTTTGACCCAGATTTTCTTGCGATAATTATGCAGCGGGAAAATTGAATGCCAATAGAATTGGGCAAATTTACTCATTCTAGGGAATGCAAACTTCAAACAATGTACGTGCATCAATAATAGCGTTCAGAGAATCATAAACCTAAAAATTTCAATAAATGGGGAATTTATATTTATAAACTTACTTTTGAATTAAAATTGTGGTTACGATTTATTAACGATTATTTATAATTGCATCTTTCTATCAACTCCTCCAGTAGATGTTATTAAATCTATAAAAAGATGCTACATGTTCTATAGATAAAATGTTATGAAAAAAGATTCGGAATACGTCGAATTGTTATTCGCGTAGCTTGAAAACACAATTTGCAATACTAATTATACACAGGAACCCCTGATATATCATATTTCTACTGATATAATTTAAAATCGTCATAGTCTAATGAATTGTCATGGTTGCGTTATCAAAAATAAAGTCTTAACATTTCAAAAATCGCTGAATGTTCCCTTACTATAGGCCTTTCCCAAAACTAGGTCATCTCCCTTGGAAATTACCTCCCGTTATTGCGAATTCACATCCGCCATATTTGAAACCCGACTTCCGGCGACGTTTTCCCTAGCTTGCCATATAAAGTATTATAGATCTAAGACCAAGCGGCTTTCAAAACTTGTAATGGAAATTTTTAAACCATATGTTTTTGATTAAATATTATTAACAAATCTCAGAGGATATATATTACAAAAATAAATTATTAGAACTAAATGTATTTTAAACTCATTACTAAGGCCATATGTCTGTATGACAGGTATCCGGAAAAAAAGAAGTAGTCTCCTTGTCTCTTCTTAAACGGTTGTTTTCCATACATATATACCACCACATGTTCTCTCAATGGATACTTAGTTATCTGATTGAAGAGGGGGTCATACAAATACCAAAGGGATCTTATCAAATTGCTCTTAGAACAATACGGCTAATCCGTGCAATTGCGTAATGCATCGATGATGAAGATCTACATGCAGAGACAACTAACATGTCACACTTCGTCTTCATTGTTTGCGTCTGAAATTAAAGTTTATCTCACATTTTAAAATGTTGTTGTTTCTGTTGTTCTTTGCCAATCACCCTATGAAATTTCGCCACCTTATTGAACAGAACAGAACATAATCAAAATCATTTAACACTTTTTCGAATTAATAAATTAATTTAAATTGAAGAGTGAAATAATAAAGCACATCATTTAATTTTCAATGCTGAATAATTGAAAGGTGGTGAACATTTAAGAGCTCATCGTGTTTTGTTTTTCTAAAACATACGGGAATTACCGTAGCTGCTGCGAGAATAAAATGTTGTTTGTTTACCACGATTCCAACAGAAATGAAGAAATAATCTCAGAGTTATATACATGAAGGAAAACTAAATACTTGATCAAACTGACTCAACAAGTATAAAATATAATTATTCAAACGTATATAATACTCTTCTGTTGGCTTAGTTAATTACTTACTCTGAATTGTGTAAACTTTTTTCAAAATGTATATATCTATGTCTGTTTTATTATAGATACTCACCCTAGTATGTACATAATCATACATAATTATCATGAACATTGTTTAAAAACATGACACAATAATAAACAAATTATTTATTAAATCTCTTTAATACAACATCAGTTATAACATTTAATGAGGAGTGACATCATCTTTAGTTATTGTAATATTGTGTTAACAGTAATAAAAAAGACAGTTGTATTGTTACATTATATTTCAAGATTAAAGCGAAGCCTGTTCAAGCACCGTAAATATTTAGCACACAACAAGAATATCTGCAACGAAAAAAGCTTTAAAGTTAAACACAAATGTGTATGGAATTCAAAAAAATAAGTTGCTATCAAAAACATCGGAATTACGCTCCAACTTTCTGTGATGTACCTTATTTTCTTAATTTTAGTCGCCAGAAGAATGTTAGCTTAGAGTTACTTAGCAAAATCATTTTACTAAAAAACAGCTTTTTACTTATTTTATTTGATAATGCAAATTTAATACATGATGAAGGCATAGATTGTTTAGATACTGAAATCGCCATTTTTGCGTTTTGTTGCATAATAACCGTTAAACGTACTGTGTACAGTTTGTCAATCTGCAAAGAGTAGACAATATCGTTAAAAATCAAAATAATAATTAAATTGACAAATAAAGAACATGATGTATATTATATACGAATGTTGATATTTGTAAATTTATTTTTAAGATTGAAAATCAAATATATTGCATGTTTTTCGGTAACTATCAATACGCTTATCCCGCCTAATAATCAATAAACGTCGCCGGAAGTGAACAGGGGACATCACTCGTGATTACGCAATGGAAGTAACCTAGTTTTGGGCAAGGCCTATTGCTTTTTATTGGGATACACAGTATAAATGCTTATTAGACTTCAAATCGTCATTATATTAGATAACTAACCTGAATGGTATATTACCGGTACTATAAATAACTTTATAGACTCGTCTGATACATAATAATTTTAATTCAGTCCCGAAATTATTCTTACATTGTAAATTGGCTTGACAAATTCAGATAACACTTATGTTAACCTAAATTATTTTGGTTATTCATATATCACTGGTGGAAATATGGAGCTGTATGATTGGTTTATTCACAGCATAGATACTAATTATAATTATATTAAATTTTTAAATTAATAAATTTATCTCAAATTAACTTTTGGGTCCGAAATGTTTTCTTATAGTGTCCGATAAATCTGGGGTCTAATAATATTGGTGAGGACCAAACAATCTGGGGTCTGAGAAGTCACGTAACCGATCATCTTGGCCGTCTGTTTCGGTAATTTTTAAATGACATCTCAATATTAATTTCAACGCCAATTGTCTTTTTTAAAGACATTTCTTGTTAGCTCTAGTGGCCATTTTGTGCAGTGAAGCGGAACCATTTGAATAAGTTTGGTAGAGTGTAAAGTTTCATCAATATTGATAAAGAACTTCAGAAAATATGACAGGAATACAATACTTTAACGCAAATTACATCTTTAGCTCTAGTGGCCATTTTGTGCAGTTCGGCGGAACCATTTAAATAAGTTTGGTAGAGGAAAAAACACTAAACGAACATTTGTGTAAAATTATTTGAAAATCTAGCCATATGGTTAGAAGAAAATGGCGTTTAAACATAACTCTATTTTTAGTTCTGGCGGCCATCTTGTGCAGTGAAGCGGAACCATTTTCACAGGTTTGGTAGAGGACCATCCAAAGAACATTTCTGTAAAGTTTCATGAAGATTGACCAAGAACTTTTGAAAATATGACAGGAAAACGAAACTTTAACGCACAACCGACCGGTTTTCGCTAATCTATAAGCCGAGATTTTTCGCTGAAAAATCCGGCGAAAAGATATCTTCTGTTCTTCATCTATGTATAGACAGTTAGCACTCATAACAGTCTTTGATCTAAAAACAGGTCTTATTATACAAGGATATATATGTGTACAATGATATTACACTAATGTTACATTTCTGGAAATAAACAACAGACTGTCTGACTAAAAGATCCAATTTAAACAAGTTATGTTTGAAATTTCGCGTTATTGCTGATTGTCCGAATTACTGTTCAAGTACTAAAATTGTTCCGGATATAGGTTTCTGTTTGCACTAATAACAAGTAGCTCTTTAAAATCAATATACTCACCGTCATGTGTGAACTTCAAATAGACGCTCAATTAATACGCTTTCGCTCAGAATCTACTGTAATGCCTGTCAACAGTCCGTCACAGCCGCCGCGATGCCCGTTTGTGCCTGACCCATTAACGGAGTGATAGGGGCAGGTAATCCAGAATAAAATCTGAATAGCGCATACCATATATATCTATGGCGCATACGACCTATGTAATGATAACGTCTATTTTTAGGTGTCCTAATTCAACTTAAATGCTTGAAGTCAATTCAAATAATAAATACATTCTTTAATATTGTTAATCGTTTTTGATATCATCTAGTTACGAAAGAATTCCAGAATAAAAGTTCGTTATATGTGTAATGTTAATTCATAAAATGTTCACGAAACTGGTAAATTTCCTTATGAAATATGTTTGCTTTACATTCCAACTACATGTTCGGATCATTGATTCACACCTATATATATATTTTTCAATCTTCACACAAGTGTTGGAGGTTGAGTGATGTGGTAAAAAACCTGTACACAAACCGAAAATGCTAATGCATATCGCAAACTAAAATATAAACATGACAACTCTTAGCGGCTGGTGGTCGTACCAACACCGCATTACTTGCCTCGACTTTTTGGGCCATACATATGCATGTAACGTTTATATGAGTTACATGAAACGAAATATCATTTTTTGTAATAAAAAACATTGCATTAATTAGAATGTATATTATATCAAATTTATTAAATTTTCAATGTTCAATTTCATAAATCGCAATTGAAGCATCATATTTTGATAAGCGCTTCTAACCGCACTAGTTTTGGATTAACGATTCAGGGCGTCGGCAACTTTTCAACATTGGGGCGGCGAAAGAGGAGGGGGCTTGCAGATATATGCTGTTTCTTTGCATTTCAATAAGTATTATATCGTATTTTAAACTATTCCAGGGACTGTATTTAGGAATTAATTTGGACGCAATAACTACATGAATATAATATGATCACATTTATGTTATTGATGCAATTTAATAATTTATATACATAAAATCGTATTTATAAACAGTGAAATGGTAAACAATCTCAAGAATTGTCAGATGCACATAAAACGTCTTCAAGATTTGTGTAGACATATTTGCGGTCTCTATTTATATGGACGATATTAAACTGTAAATGTTAATGCAATGCAGAGAACAAGCGAAGAAATGTAAAATAAGTAGAACTTCGAAATGCGTTTCCTGTTATTATATTGTTCACGATAACCGGTAAGAATTTCTTGCAGTCCAGTATGATCAGTTGGATAATGCAATAATGTGTTTCTTCGTAAGCCCAAAGCACAGTCGAACATGTTTATGTATACAGCTGGTGTTTTTTTCTTCATTTTCGACCAGAGTGAGATATACGTTTCCACATACATGTATATGTAATGATATATTGTTTCTATTTTCAGCGGTAACCCCAATGATTGGCCGTTAGCAGAATCCAATGTTAAATGTACTGTACGTATCACGTGAACGTGCTTTTAAGAATAAACAATGCCCGTGGGACGAAAGCTGTTGACGTTGATCGTTTATTACATATACTGACTATACATGCTAAATCTGCATATTCATTTTCTGCAGATAATCAAGTTTTCCGCTGTTTTCTGTTTACTTTAGTAATGCATGGTCATATACATATAGGCCTATCAGATAAAGGACCTTTAAGTACTGCGCGCAGCAGAATCTATAAATAGCGGTAACTTCACAGACATATAGATATATGAATGAAACTCCAGAGACATCACCAGGAGAGAAACCCTTATTAACATCCGCTAGTCCTTCATTTACGGCAAGTGACCAATTGCCTATACAATACAGCACAACACCCACAACACAAACACAAACATAAACATGATTAAAACTGGGGTCACCGCCTTGCAACGGCCATTGCAAAGCAATGGGGGTTTAAACCGGTTTAAGGCATGCCGAACCTCACACTTAGCCCAGAATTAATCACATTACATACACTTGTAAATACAATTTAACCTCATAGCATTACATGTAAATAGTAATAAAGGAGGAAGAAACTGTAATACTTGGTGTAAAAGGCCAGATTACATAGCGTAGTTGAATATGCTAAAGTTTTGTAATTTTACAATTGTTAAATATTAAATTAAAATAAGCATTAATATATATGCCGCCCCCCCCCCCCCCCCCCCAATATTTTGGCAAGTGACCGTCATGTATAAATCCGCGGTCCCTTCTCTGAAATTAGAAAATTGCACCTTCCCTGGTTGTTTAAAGTCGGTCGCCAATAATGCAGACCCCTAATCCGCGGCAATAAACGGCCCATGTGTCATAAATCAAGACATTTATAATTAGAGATGCTGATTAGCGCCTCTATATTTGTAGAGGCCACTTATTAAGGAAGACGATGCGTTAAGGAAAGTGTTTGTAAACAATATACAGAAAATATAATTGTCGGCAATTTTAAAGAAGGATTTGAAAAACGCTTATTATAATTTATAACTATTATAGCTACATTATAGCTATAACTTGGACTTTCAAGAAAACAGAATTCATGTCACATTCTATTATTGTCCTTAAATATGAATGTACCAAAACGGCCAGCTAATTTCAACTTTCCTAAGCGTTCGTTCGGAAAGAAAATCGAAAACACAGTTATTTCAAGCATTAGTGGTTTGCAGCTAACAAACGGGGTTGCATTATGACCAGTTCGAGGATTTGGCATTTTGCTATATCTGACATCTGGCAATTCTTGATATTGTTTACCGGTTTATAAATACGATTTTATATATACAATTATGTCATTGCACCATTAAAATAAATCATATAATATTATATTCATGTAGTTATTGCGTACTTATTCCAAAATACGATCGCTGGAACAGTCTAAAATTAGATATTATACTAATTGAAATGCAATTTTTTTTAAATCTGGAAGGCCCCCGCCTCGCCGCCCCAATGTTGAAAAGTTGCAGACGCCCCTGTATAGCGTCTGGTGGTCGTACCAATACTGCATGACTTGCCTCGCCTTTTTGCATTTAATATTTATATGGGTTATATAAAAAGAAACAATGTATTTTTGTAATAAAAAAGTGCATTAATTAGTATGTATATTTTATGAAATTTAATAAGTATTTATTTTCAATGTTCAATTTCATTAATTAGCAATCGAAGCATAATATGTTGATAATTAGTGCCTGTAACGTACTAGTAATACCCTAGTGGATAGAATAGGGATTTCAAACTTAAAGCTGTTTATTTTTGTTCAATGATATAGTAAATATAGGGACTGGGCGGTTAGTCACGTCGGTCTCGGGTACCCAGTGGTCAGTTACCCTAGGTACCCGGTAATACACTGGCTTGTATTACGCGGAACACAAAATATAATGCCAAATATGCTTGCTATGACATTGTGGAGCTGGACTAATATTATACAGTTCGACGTTTACATGCCGGGTCCCACTACTACCATATTGCAATCTCAAACTTAATTAGTCTTAACTTAAAATGTCACCAATGGAAATGGTTGTTACATAACAGCTTTGGATTCCATTGGCCTATATTTTAAGTTAATATTTTAGTTTGAGATCAATATCGTTCGTAGCCGTGAGGTCACAGCCAGTAAAAGAAAATCGAAGGCGAAGTCGAATATAAGCATGTTCGGACCAGAACACCAGAGTTATTGCCCTTGTGTGTGGAAACAAACATCAACAAGTTATCAATGATCGCCTTGCACGCACGTTTTTTATTCAATGTTGACACAGTTTGCGTCTGACCATAAGCATTGATTGATAAGATTTTATTTCCAACAGTTGCAGACATTGCATGCAGTTGTTTGTACATGCAACATTGATGGCTTCAGAGCCTACATTAACACCATTTATCATCATTGGACAGAAAATTATCAAAGAAAAAGCAAAACTTGACCTTACAGCACAGCCATCGCAATTATTGCATTACAACTAGCTATCCAAAACTGTCGGCGAAAAAGACATCAAAATCTACTGTTTCTGCATTTTCCAGAATTGTCACTGACTTAATGAAAAAGGGTCAGGTACGTGTATCGAGAAAAATGATTTGAGAACCATTAGCAAAAACACCGCACATCCACTACCCAACTCATACTTTAGTTAGCCCATTGCACTAACCGATGTTTTTAATTAAATCGATCCTATCCCCCTTTGCGTATTGTTCAGATACCTTAATTTTCAAACCTGTCACAACAGTATGGTCTTCATCTGTACCAGCTTAATTTTCAAACCTGTCACAACAGTATGGTCTTCATCTGTACCAGTTCACAGGTGAGCGCTTTGGGCCATCATGGCCCTCATGTTTATTTTTATTTCATTAGCTGCACTTTGACTATTTAACAGAACGACATAGGATATGGTACCACGGACACCCTTCAGTGATCTACCCTGTCACGGATATTCAGGCTTTATCAAATATCCGGATCGAATATACTTCACTTTTAATGGCAAACCATGATACCAATTTACAAGGAATATATATTAAAAACGTCCTGAATTATTCCTTATGAAATCTTTTAAGATACATACTCTTTATTTTTAAGCCTACGTAGTTCACATCGTTCTCAGCGGATAATTTGATGTAATAAACGTTACAGGAAATACAATGTTTTATATACATGTAGTTACATATAGAACATATAATAATAGTGCACTAATAACATCATAATCATTATTCAAGATTTTGAATACCAGAATCAAGTAGGCCTGATCAAGCCGCTTAAAATAAGAAAACATGTACAGTCAATATAAGTGATATCAATTTCAGTACGGGGACAATGCATTTATACTACAAAACCACAGTCATTGTGATTCAAAGTCTTAAACTTTATCCACCGCGCTATTCTTCTTGACACTTGTTGATGGGTGCGTTTGTTATATGACTTTGAAATCCGTGCTTTAAACGTTATATAAATATTAAACCGATATAAATAGAACAGTCGAGCGCTACCGGAGATTAATTAGTGCCCGGTCAATAAAAACATACAAAATAAAAGATCGATCGAAATCGCTCTATTGTCAATATCTATTTTTAATCGTAATAATAATAGGTTAAATTTATTATGTGGAACTATATGAAATTATCTACAAGAACTATACAATTATAACTAAAAAAGCGAATTAATTCATAGATACTGACACACTTCGAGAGGTCAAATATTGTAGAAATCAAATATCGCATGTGTGATATTAAAACGCCGCCTATCGAAGAGTAATAGTTAAATTTCTCTCCCAAAACGAGCCTACATTCGTTTATAAACCGGCGCCTGGCACACACTGGAATACATATCTTATATAAATATCTGTCACCCAAATAGAACTGACGGTTGGCTAACACGAAAAACCCCGTACCCGCCTTATGGCAACCTTGGCACTAACCTAAGCCTTTGTCTGTATGGACACCCAGTGGCATGTCAAGATGTCACACCTCCCATTAGCGACAGAGAGGCAATCTCTATACGTGTTGCCGACCGCGCCTTTTGTAAAATTCCGACTTTTTTATGCATCATGAGGCCGTTTTTCCATATGTCCGCAACCGCATACGGAAGCGTGCCCTTAACCGCGTAATTATTATACAGGCCCCAGCACTTATATATCTTAGTCTTTGTATGTGATATAAACAATATATTTGTATCACACAGTGTATATATATATGAGTCGGAACTTTCAGCCATTAATACATTCATGATTAAACCTATAGATAATGGCAAAAGATGTATATTATATGAATATTCATTTTAAGGTTTACAATAATAAGTTAGGAAAACAAGATCGACTTTGTCGCAAAGTGTATGCTGTTATAATTTATACTTGCCACATCATTTCAGATCATCGAGCGTTTAATACATGTGAAAGTCTGATTGTATTTAAGCATGTCTGGCAATATATGTGTTAATCGTCAATCTGCCTGTTGTCTGACTTGCAGTTCATAAGTTGAAAAGACAAGGGCAATTACAAAACTGACACAACGTTTAAATTTGACCATGCAAAACGAGACATGGGTATTTTGTACCAATAATATTGTGAAACCAATCATTCTCGGCAACGGTTATGTTAAACTACAACAACTAAACATTTCATTTCACCATGACGTTAACAACACTATCAGTATGTACGTTTGTCATTATACACACTCAAAGAAACTCTGGGCAGTTGTAAAATAGTATTACCGGTATGTATTAAAATATGCGCCCAGGTAAAAGTATGCAAACTTGTACATGCAGCTTATTCCACAAGACCTAGTCACAATTAAGATAGGGCGCTATCTATGAGAAAGAGCAAATAATTCAGCTTAACAACCCCGCCCACGCGCTTTGCTAAAAAAAATTTGCGCATCAAAATGTTAGGCCTATGTCAAAACAATTGATTCAGTATTTCAACAGTTTACAACGGAAGAGTCCTTAAAGTACTTAGCAGCATTTAGCGGTACTTCTCCCGCACAGCAAACCAAAACATTCAGTTAAATTCAATGGTTAAGTAGGATTACAAATGTACGAGTAGTATCATACTAAAAACGTGTACATAAGTCACAATGCCAACAGGGTAAAATCGATCGATCTTATTTCGCTGTCAATTTCTATTTTAAGCAAAAACGGTTTATGCAGCCATCAACAAAAACTATAAAATTCAAGCTATATAAAACAAATTAATTTGTAGATATTGTAGAAACGAGAGAGAATTAACATTTTGAGAATACAATATCACAATTTTGATGCTTAAACGCCATCTGCACAAGAGCTGTAATCAATTTTACTTCAAAAACATGCACGCATTCGGTTGTAAACCGATACCTTGCAAAATGCCGAACGCATACCTATATAAGTATCGTTCATAACAGCTGAAGTGGAGGTTAGCTGCAGGCGAAAGACCTCGAAAGCTCACCGAGCAAAACTACATTTTGTATGTGCCTACAAGTGCATTCTCTGAATGGTGGCTCTACCACCCTACCACTGGCCACCGAGGGGCAACCTCAATACGCGGCGCTTACCTCGCCTTTTTGACATTTTCTAATTTGTTAAAAAGTATATTTATGGTATATTCATCATGTGTGTGATTTTAAAATCCATCCATTCATAGCCAAGTTACAAGTCCGGACTAGCAAAAAGCCAATGTCGACGTTTGACCTTTAAGTAGTACCTTGACCTACAGTCCATCTGTTTCATACACGTGACACGCCGTCTCATTTAGGCAATCATTTGTGCTAAGTTGTTCGACAATTCCACAATCCATGGCCAAGTTACTGGAACTACCTGACAATATGCGCAACGTCCTCTTAATAGGGATGCTGCATATCAAGTTTCATTAAATTGGAGTTAAAATGTCATAATTAAAATCAAGAGGGTTTTAAATCCCTAAAAATCATCAGACTAGAATGACCTGACGAGCATATGCGCATGTCCTCTTGGTAGAGATGCTGCATAGGCCTATACAGTTTCATTAAATTCCAGTTGTAAGTTACCGAGATCTCGCGCGAAAACGAAAATATTCTATAAAAAATTATTTTTTTATGAAAAGGGCAATATCTCCCTGAAAAATCATCAGTAGGGAACGACCCGACAATGTGCGCATATCCTCTTGGTAGGGATGCTACATTTTGTTTCACTGAAATCGCGTTATCTCGCGCGGAAAAGAAAATTTCCTATTTATAAGCAATAACTCACTGAAAAATCTTCAGACCGGAAAGACCTGACAATAAATATGCGTATGTCCACCCAGTAGGGATGCTGTATATAGTTTAATAAAATTTAAGTCCATAGTTCCGGATATAACGCGCGGAAACAAAGGACCGAACGGACATGGAGCATGATGGATAAAATCTTGGGTAAGAGCATTATAAACATGGAAAAACTGATGGCAGTTGAATTTGAAATTCGACGGACGGGGAGCATAAAAACCCATGTTACGTCCCTTTACCAGAGATTATAAACATAAATTATATATTATTATTTACCCATTATTTTAAAATAAGCTAATGTATAGCCTGAAGTTCTGTACGGACTATAAAAGATGCCAACAGAACTTATACATTTTTAAGCAATTACATGAAGACAAATGTACATCTGTATCAATGGAATAAATAAAAACATGCTTCAGATCTGTCATAGAAACGAAGGGTATATATTCCTCTGTAAATATTTCCAAATGTTTTTGAGACACTTTACTTAACCTAACAAGTTTTTTGAAGGAGCATGTACGAGTGGAGTTGTTTGTTTACACAAAATGAAGTTAGGCATCTTTCTTCAAAATCACAAGCATTAAACTATAAATTGTGTGAACGTGACCAATGAGCATCATGAGATAAATTACAAAATGTCTGTCCATACTTTTGTTCATTTGCAACCTGGATTGATTCGGCATTGTTTACTGTTACATTCTGGTAAAAACTAATATTTTTCTTATTAAAATAAGGCGTAAAAAAATTGTGTTTGTTTCAGGTTACATGCCCACAAAAATTAGGGTAGGTAGATTTTTTTTATATTTGGTAAATGGTCAACTTTTAGATTTTAAAACAAAATGAACATTCAAAACATACAGGCAATATCCTTAACCATTGTTCTGAAGTGGAAGCTATCAAAACAAAATACTTATTTATCCAAACAACATTTAATTATTGGAAAAAGATAAATAAAACAAAAAACATATCTTACAAACTGAATAAAATGTTCTAGGGTCGCAGCATTTTTTAGGTTAGGCCGGGTAACCTGAAACAAACATAATTTTTTTTAACGCCTTATTACAATTTGATTTTAGACTCGGAAGCTTTAGTAATTGTGATGCACAAGAAACAGCGTTAGAAATGTTACTGACCATTCAAAAATAAAAGTCATAATAAACAATACCTACATCTATGATGTGGTTAAAATTTCATGTTTAAAAAATGTTTGTGAAAATAAATGGATAATAAATTACTAATGATTATAGAAAACACATCTGCATGCTGTGATATACTAAGACTTTAATACACAAAACACAACTAAAAGTACCCATGGCAGTTTTTATTCCAATAGCACAAACAGAAAGTTGCCAACTCTGGATAAGTAACCAGTCTTTGTGGTAAATAATGAAGCTTACATTCTATTTCACTTGAAACTGTTTTCACTTCATTGGTTAGTTTTCATGTCATTGCTTTTATTCCAATAGTTAAACAAGAGCTGTCAGAGGACAGCGCGCTAGACTATTCGAAGTATTTCAGTTGGTACATATTTTGGATAGTGAAAGGGGCATACATTTGTTAAAATACAATATTTGTAAGTGAAGCCTTTAACCACAAAGTCTATGTAAAAAGTGGGCTAACTCTGTCAAAATACAAAACAGAGTTATGGGTAAAGTTGCCCCTGATACTAGAGTTGATGACAAAGGTTAGTTCCAAGTTTCAAGTGAATAACTTATGTAGTTTTGAAGTAACAACACTTTTGAATATAAACTTTAACCAGAAAATCTAAGTGAAAAGGGGGCATAACTCTGTCAAAATACAAAACAGAGTTATGGGTAATGTTGCCCCTGGTACCAGAGTTGATGACAAAGGTTAGTTCAAAGTTTCAAGTGAATAACTTATGTAGTTTTGAAGTTACCAAACTTTTGAATATAAACTTTAAACAGAAAATCGATATAAAAAAGGGACATAACTATATTAAAATACAAAATAGAGTTATGGGGAATGTTCACCCTGATACTGGAGTTGATGACAAAGGTATATTCCAAGTTTCAAGAGAATAGCTTTTGTAGTATTGAAGTTACAAAACTTTTGAATATAAACTTTAACCAGCAAATCTATGTGAAAAAGGGGCATAAATCTGTCAAATACAAAACAGAGTTATGGGGAATGTTGCCCTTGATACTGGAGTTGATGACAAAGGTTAGTTCCAAGTTTCAAGTGAATAACTTAATATGTAGTTTCGAAGTTACAAGACTTTTGAATACAAACTTTAACCAGAAAATCTATGTGAAAAAGGGGCATAACTCTGTCAAAATACAAAACAGAGTTATAGGGAATGTTGCCCCTGACACTGGAGTTGATGACAAAGGTTAGTTCCAAGTTTCAAGTGAATAACTGATGTAGTTTTGAAGTTACAAAACTTTTGAATATAAACTTTAATCAGAAAATCTATGTGAAAAGGGGCATAACTCTGTCAAAATACAAAACAGAGTTATACGGAATGTTGCCCTTGATACCGGAGTTGATGACAAAGGTTAGTTACAAGTTTCAAGTGAATAACTTATGTAGTTTTGAAGTTACAAAACTTTTTGATATAAACTTTAACCAGAAAATCTAAGTGAAAAAGGGGCACAAGTCTGTCAAAATACAAAGGTTATGGGGAATGTTGCCCCTGACACTGGAGTTGATGACAAAGGTATATTCCAAGTTTCAAGTGAATAACTTATGTAGTTTTGAAGTTACAAGACTTTTGAATAAAAACTTTAACCAAATTCAGACGCGGACGCCGACGCCGGGGGGTAGTAGGAAAGCTCACCTATTCTTCGAATAGTCGAGCTAAAAATAAACAAGTTGTACATTAGTTGTAAGTGGTGTATAAACAACAGTATAAAAAGGACCTTCAAAATATTACTAGTCTTATTTCTGTGCAGTATTCAAAAGACAAAACAACAAAGCACAAACACAAAGCATAAACACAATCTAATAATAATTGTAGTCTGGTCTAGGAGGCCCCCTTGGAGGGGGGTGTTGTGGTGCCCCTGGTCCTCTAGGTGGGCCCTGCCACTGGCCCCTTGGTGCCTGTCCATCAAAGTACCTGGGGGGCGGAGCTCCAGTCATTCTGGGAGGTCCCCGAGGGGGACCGGACGTCATTGGGGGTGGGCTTGTAAAAGCTGCTGGGGGCCCAGAAGGGGTCATTGACTGATGACTCGAATACATGGGCGGGGGTATCCTGGGGGGTAACTGGTGTAAATTTGGTGCCATGCTGCCTACAGGAGGAAACGACGGCGGTGGGTAAGTCATGTTGGGCATGGCACTTCCACCAGCAATGTTCTGGTATGGCTGCTGTTGGGGCTGCACTGCTTTGGCATAGTCATCATCTTGGATTGGTACGCTGATCAGGGTCTTGATCCGGTTGCCACCGACAACGGGGATTGCTGATGTGAAGCTGTCGTGACTGGAGGACGACGGCATTGCAGACATGGAGTTGCTGGCCTGATTTCCTGCCATGGACACCATTGAAGTCTGTAAAGTAGAATTTGCCATGTAAACCTGTGCCGTAAGCCCAGGTACTGTCTGATGCACGGTCGATACAACTGGCATGCCCATTAAAACAGCTGATGGCTGACCAATTTGGTATATTGGGTCCTGTGTAGATCTTGGAGGCAACATGGCTGCCGTGGCAGACACTTGCCTCATGGCAGCGTTGAACTGCTCTAACAGAGCCGCTTGTGATTCCACAGATGGCGCCATTGTTTTTACACCCACAGGGGCGGCTCCTGCCTTTGCAGCTATACTGCTGATGTTCTGGTCTGTGAAGAAATGAAAACCAGTCAATAATTTACAATCAAACCTGACCTAGATACATGTATTTATCTAGAGCTTAATTTTTAGCATGTTATGATAAAACAAATATGGCTGAGATGCCTATAAAATGTTTAATCAAAAGAAATGGCTTCATTTTTGAAGAAATGTTTGAATAAAACAATTAAAACGATGTGGAAATCGAATTCATCTGACTTTCAATGTTTGTATTTATAATGCATGAAAATAATAACAATATATACAAGTGTATGACAACCACTTGGATAAACAAATTATCATCCACAAAATATCTTTTCACACTAGATACCCAAAAATGATTTCTTTAATATCCTGCTACGGTACCTTTAATTTCTGACTTCAAATGCCTGTGAGTAATGTGTGCATTCAAGTCCCTCTGTGAGAGGTAAGTCCTCCTGCACCCATTAGTTCCATGCTTGGAACCCCCGTACGTACACAGGAACACGGTACCCAGCGCAGACTGCTCTATCCTCTGAACTGGGTCACCGCACCTAAGGCAAAATGGGGTTAAAATTACAAAAAATGTGATGGGATTTTTAATAATTTAATTATTATTCTTACTCTGCTCCATGTCTATCATAAGATTTTACTTGCAAACTAAGTTGTAACTTACAATATTGACCAACGAAAATGTTATTAGCTATGATGACAATCTATTGGCTGATATTTGTGAATAAGTCTTAAAGACAAAGTTTGATTAGCTTTCCTAAGTTTGATTGTTGAATTCTAAATGTTTTATGTTTTCTAGTGATATCGATTCAGTATCAAAGTTACCTAGGGCATGTTTTCTCTGTCTTCTTAGCACAAGTGAAACAGAATACATGCTTGCACTGAATCTGCAATGAAATACCAGAAGTAAGGAATTTTTTTTTCCAAACACTAACTCATTACACTGAAACTCACAAAAGGAGCCAATCTACAAATTTAACCTTGGTTTATAAAATTCTATTTAGCTCCAAAAATATCTCCATAACCCCCAAAATAAGAAGAAGAATGATGTATAATAAATGTTAGTACATACATTTTTATAGTGTAAAGAAAAGAAATAAATTGTCCACCAAAAAATTATACCAATAAAGTTAATAAATTACCTAAGCATAACAAACTTACCATACGCCCATATATTAGAATGGGTAGAGAGCAAATCCCACAACAGTGAATCAGAGGGTCCACTACCTTCTCTCCTAGCAAATTTACCTGTAATACATAGATAATAATAATAATAATAATAATAATAACAATAATAACAAGAGCACCGCCTATTGGTGCTGGACGCTCGACTTTCTCATTTGATAGTACTATGGGCTTTTGTTTATAGAATAAGTTTATGACTGTCATGAAGTATTTTGAATTTCAAGTCAATACCTCTTATACATATTGAGACATTTGATCTAAAAAAGTTCAAAAAAGGGCAATAACTCAAGAAAATCTTTAATAGAGTTACCTCATCTTGTTTACAGAATGGGTTCATAACTGTGATCAAATATTTTGTGTTTCAAGTCAATACCTCTTATAGATATTGTGAGTTTTGACCTAAAGCGAAATGTTCTTAGTTGAAAAAAAGGGTAATTACTCAAGCAAAGTGTTACAGAGTTACATCGTCTTGTCTTCAGAATTATACACTGTGATCAAGTACTTTGAGTTTAAAGTAAATACCTGATATAGGTATTGAGAAATTTGACCTAAAAGAAAAATTGTAAGTAAAAAAAGGGTAATAACTCCAACAAAATCCTTCAAAGAGTAACTCCTCTTGTCTGTAGAATGGTGTCAGCACCATAAATAAGCACCTTGAGTTTCAATTTAATGTCTGTCATAGTTAGATGAATTATATATTTACCAAAAAAATTGTCAAAATATGCTAAGTTGTAAGT
Organism: Congeria kusceri; assembly: GCA_027627225.1. NCBI lineage: Eukaryota > Metazoa > Mollusca > Bivalvia > Myida > Dreissenidae > Congeria > Congeria kusceri. The sequence continues at coordinate 21,923,737 of CM051035.1, forward strand.
CCAAACAAGGGCAGATAACTCTGGAAATACAAATCACAAGGATACTGGCCTTGTTGTAATGGAGTACCCTTTTGATAGTAAACAAGTATTGACAGTTTCAAATGGATACCTTTGATAGTTTTTGAGAAATGGACTCTGACAAAAAACTTAATCAAAACGCTTAAATAACGCAGACGCTGACGACGACAATAGCTCAACTTCTTTTCTTCAAAAAGTCGTGCTAATAATAATAGTTCAAGAAGAAGAAGAAGAACAATAATATTATTATACTTAAGAACTTTATAACATCTGATTAAAGGTGTTCAATAAGATGAGAACATCAATGATGACGAAATATTATATTAGTAATAAGAATACTCATGAATGGATAGTAGAACCTGGCCCATTTTATTAAAGAGTATTATGTTATTCTTAATTTAAGTTGCCAATAAATCAAAACTAATATTTGTGTCTGAAACAAAATTTTCTGTACCATATGCATGACAAAAACTAAATATTCTAACAAGGCACGAGGCTAGTTTTCATTAGATAAAGAAGGAATTAGGAAATCAACCATGGGTTATTCTGCAACAAATTATGGGTGGAGCCTTATGTTTTGAAAATAGTTCTGGAAATTCGCAGAAATTGTTCAGTATAATGTACGTGCTTGAACGCGCGATAGCAAAATTGTGACAAAACAAATAATTTGTGCATAAGGTAGCACAATTAAACCACATTTGTACTACATATTTTATATTTAAATGAATTACAATGAAGCTTACGTCATTTTGAATTGATTGATTGATAATGACGTCAATGAAACACACGTGTGAATGTACTTTGCAGAAAATGGACAGAGTGTAGATAAATATAGTTCACATTCATAACCTTTAAAAGTACAAACAAATTATACATAAGATCATGTTAGAATCAAAATAATTGTCAGGCTACCATTGGTTATTGCGGTAATAACCAACGGTTTGTCATTCCGATGCTTGTTATCAAACCACTCAGGCTATTGCCCTTATGGTTTAATTCCTACCCATCGGATCTCCAAACTGTTGGTTATTACCAAAACGCTTACCCATCAATTATTTCTTAAATAATAAACTTGGAATTATTTTGCAACTTCTGTGTCAAAATCTTGGAACAATGCACTTCTCTGTCAGAAAATACAATAATAAAATACCTGAATTGCAATACTTTTCTGGACTTTCAACTTACATTTGTAAATACAAGCCCTGGACATGGAGCAGACTAGTATGAGGATACAGTATTACCAATCTTTTAATAATGCAATTTAAATTATAATACAAGATGTAAGACATGTATTGCAATATAACACTTGCTATACTGTAGAAGAACTTATGATGTATGCCACAACAAATTAAGTTTTGCGAAACCCTAATTAAAGTATACATGACACACCAGTTTTATTTTAGCACTGAATTAGTAACAAAACGCGGATATTTAGGCAATTAATTTCCATTTTCCAAAAGGTGTTGTATTTAAATGTGTTTCTTCTCCTCCACTTACTTTATGGTCCCACTTGAGTTTCTTGTTCTGATGAATGGGCTCACCAGATTCCATTGTCTTGAAAATGGGAGTCTCAGGTATTTCATCATCTAAGAATTATTAACAGGAAAAACAACAATTTAAAAGTTTAACCAATTTGTTTTTATATATTACAAATATTACTGGTATAATTGGCAGTATTATTTGTAATATTTTAGAAAATAGTCAGGTACATCTAAATACAAAATACGTATTTGCATTTCTACATTGCAAAACTTGAAAAGCTATAATACAATATTCAATATTCTATTACGCTGTACAGTACATAGTTCATAGTAATCATGTTATTTACAAGCAGTCCAGTTAGTTACTCCAGTTTTATTTCAAGTGTAAAACATATCGAATGAAACAAATATTTGTCTTCAGTTTTTGTCTGAATACAGTTTCATCATTACAAGTTCTATTGGAAGTGTCTTAGTCTAAACAAACAGACATTATGAGAGCAAAACATACAGAATAGTTAACAATTACTTATTAACTGTTTTCAGACAATGTGAACTCTCACCAGCTGAAGATGGACTGTGGTTCTCATTTTTTCCAGTCTTGTTTTTGCGTGGACGACCTCTGCCAGAGGACTTTTCTGACTTCAGCTTCAGTTTGATATTTTTGCGAGCTGGCCTAGGGCTTGATGACATTGAATTCTCTGATTCTAGTTCTACATCTGCAATGTGAAACATTCCAAAGAGCACAGTTTGTACAATGATCATGGACAAAATTTAATAGTTATTTTGTTCTTAAAAAACAAAATATGTGCAATATCTGTATATGTTGTCTGTTGATATACAGGGTAAGGTCAATTCTGGCATATAACACTGGTGGTGGAGTGGTCTTTATTGCCATTGCTGAAGGGCTTGTTTAAAACCTTGGACTGCTGTGGCACTGGTGACACTTTCACTCCTTTATTAATATATTATAATATACAGTTACCATAGGAATGTTCTTCAATTAAGTAAATATATCAATTTGTATAATACCCATCCTTAAATAAACAAGTATAATGTCATTAAAGCCTATTAAAGTAAGATAAATTATTTGCACTTTGTAATAGTATAATGCAAATGTTCTAATTTTCATAACCATGATTATAGATATCTTTTTAATTTAGGTAGCCATTTGAAATATTGAGCAAACAAGGAAGCATCAATTAATGAACTTTTTTATAACAAGCAAATAGTGAGTTAAATAATAAATGTATGCTTTGTGTGGAAATTTATAAATGTCAGAATAACAATGTTTGGACTGGAAAAATAGAAACAAAGAAAACAACAAATAAAAGCACAAATATACAAAGACTGTATACAATCACATATTGTAAAAAAAAATACCACCAACCAATCAGCCTGTTACCAACTTAGAAGCGCAACCACCTTAAATGATAAAAACTCATTTTTCATAAAAGCAGTGCAGGACTGGAACACCCTGAGTGAAAGTGTCACCAGTGCCTCAACAGTCAAGGGTTTCAAAGAAGCCCTTCAACAAAGCCAATAGAGGCGACTCCACCACCAGTATTATATGCCAGAATTGGCCCTGGGCTGTATATGAACATGGTTACTAGAATAACTGAAAGCGCGTGCTTTCGGTTCAATAACCGAAAGCGCATTGGAATAACCGAAAGCCACCCGATATGATTGATTTTCTGCTTGTATGTGTAATGAATTGAATAAAAGTATATGAATATTTAATGTGTTGTTGTAGTGAGTGCTTGCTTAGTACTGATTTAATCATTTTGCATTATATCCTAGTTGAACATGTAACACTTATTCACTCCTGATTATTAACGAACAACCCACACAATGTGTGCATAACAATTATTTGATGACAGTATTTCACACATTAAGAAGCTCAACAATCACACCTCATCGATACAATAAAACTTACAGGTTTTTCACGTTTGTAAAAAATGCTCTACAGAAATGAATTATCCCCCACCGAAAATAATGATCATGGTCTTTAATGATGATTATAAAGGATGAAAACTTTAATTTAACTGAAGTCTTTACGGAAAGAAAACAAATCAACGTTTATGATATTACAATGTAATTTCAAAATGACCATATTCTTCTTTAACCAGTGTATCAATAAGTAATGTATATGTTACGAGGTTTCTGATTAAGACAAAATTCACCACAATATTTGACAGAATTTGGATGAATAGCTCAATATGATTTGAATACGCATCGTTATCAAGTCAAGTCAAGGTTTTATTCGCTCATATTCATGAAACATGAACACATAAGGAAACAGTATGTATATAATGCAATAAGTTGGAAATGGGTTGATCAGTAGACATAGTTTCTGAATTCTAGGACGTGAAACAAGATTAGTAAATCACAGATACACATAAATAAGTATAAATAAGTATAATTACATATACAAACAATTGAAAAACTACCCAGTCGTAGTAGCAATACTACTAGCACTATTGTTACGTTTATTTAACTTCATACGATTTTGAATAATATTGATTCAAGAGTGTAGAGAACTTCAGTACACTACTAGTAAAGATATATGTAAATATTTCAGCAATAAAGCATCTACACTATTTTGAAATACACAAATAAATGAACTTAAATGCATACTAAGTATGATGTATCCTTTCAATATTATCTGCAAGAGGTACACAGGATCAAGTCCGTTTACAATGCATTATGCGCATTTAATTTTTAGTTTGGTAATAATTGTGTTGGGAAAGTTTGCTGAAAATGAATAAAAATAATGTTATTATTGTTATTATCATTATCATTCTTCTTTTTTTTTCTTTTTCGTTATCAGCAACAATGATAAGGTGATGAATAGGCACGTTATTAATGAATTAACGTTATTTCAGAAGATAATTTACATGTTTAAAGAAACCTAAGAATATAGTCTGCGCATATACTTTATACGATGAACTTGGTACGTCACCATTAGATGATAAAAAAAAAGCTACTTAAGCACTAATAAATTACAATGATTATGGTCTCTATTTCAACAATTAGCTTTACAGTTAGAATTAACTTTAAGTATTTGGTTATTCATCAACCGTTTTAACGTTGCGTATATCTACCGGTGTCTATTGCTAGTTTAGGCGTTGATGTTCTAAACCTTGTTAACTATGACCTATACACGAAACTGCCGGATACATAAGAAATTGTATGAGGACGTTTGAGGTCTACATTAGGATTCCCTACCCGTGCGTCATGTGCTCATTTTTATGTTGCCGATTATTACGCTACTTGGGCATCAATAATGTCCCTAGCTACTGGTTTAAAGCTTTTAGGCATTTATAACTATTGCCCAAATTATAGTTTGTTATATTAGTCAATTAAACATCACTTAATTTTACGATAGTCAAGTCAAGTCAATTTTATTCGGCATATACATAACCTAATCTTTATTCGGGATAAAACAGCACAATGCATACTCATAGCCTATTACATAAAATTAGCCTGAGAAGTATGATAAACATGGAATAATCTGAGAAGGATTAACAGATGAAATGTACGTACAAGGTAGTGCAAACAACATATTTTAAAAATATGATTTATATAAAATTTATTGAGTATTTATTTTCAATGTTAGATTTGAATTAATATATGCTTAAGTTATGACATGCTTCAAGTCAAAATTTAGTCAAAACTAAAAATTAAAATCTGCTTAAGTAACGAGATGTTTCAAGTCAACATTTAGTCAAAATTTCATGCTAAGTTAGCAGTTTACAAAATGACGCATGATCAATTAAAACATACAGCTAAATACAATGTGATTGTTTGCAACCGAAATTAAAAAAAGAACAAATGAAAACCAGAACAGTTAAATACCATGCTTTTAACAAATGTATTAACAGAAAATAGTCCTTTCAATCATTCATAAGCTATATAGCGTTGCGCTTTCGGTTATTCCAATACGCTTTCCTTTATTCTAGTAGACTGGGTATACCAATTACCGGGAATGTTATTTTTTTACTGGCTTGCAACATATAACAAAAAATAAATAAATAAAGACTGCTGGTGTATTAATAATTCAAATTTATCACAAAAAAATCACAAGTTTAAACAACTGTTGTGTCAACAATTTGTATATGTCATTAGCCATCTGTGTTCTGTGTTCTGGCAATACACCTATTACCGTGAATCTGAATATCAGCTAATCAGAATTCAGAAAAATCATGTTCAGGGTTAAACGAATGATACTGTACAAAACATCAGTCATATTACATTATATTTGCTAAAATTTTAAATCTATTTTTTTACATCTTTATATTAACTGATAATTTATGTTAACAATGCTGCTGAAAACAAACTTTTACAAGATTTAGACGTTTAAACAAGTTTATTTACTTTTAAAAATGACATTATTGGATGGAAACCAAAGTTGACTGCAGCTAGCAGCAAAATTTTAATAAAGGGATGGACTTTGAAAAAAACTGTTTGCGCATGTGGGTGAAATGTATGTCTTTTGGAAATGCCCGGTAATAGGGATATCCCGGTAATAGGTACATGGAGTATAACCCTATGAACAGATACAGAAACTAGGTCCATGTCCAAAAGATAACTTAGCCCAAAACAGCTAATCCCAAAAGTAGTATGACAATATGTTATTTGAAAAGGGGCTTAATATTTGGCATAAGCCTAACATGTTATGTTTCTATATGAGTACAGTACTTAAAACTGCTGCTTTAAAAGGAGTTATACTGAAGGTCGCGAAAATATATGTCTGTATGTGTTTATAGTGTATAAAATCAAGAAGTTCATTTACATACATTTATCTACAACAAAGAATGACTCTGTATACGACATGCTCTGCAGTAGATAAATCTGCATCGACTTTTGAAATCAGTTATTGAATATTCTCATTATTTATTTCGATGTTTCTTACCACTGGCGTCCATCTTGGATTAATCAACTATGTCAAGTCTCATGCCATTGGCTAATTGATTTGTTAAATCGTTCTTGATTGGACATGGTATGTCTTTTGGTCCCAGTATTGGCAGGAGCATGACTATGAAAGAAATAATTTTTCTTCATTTCTATCGATAAATACTAAACAACTGAAACATAAATTGTTTTCCAAACATAGATAATCTTCAGCGAAAAAGGAGGCACACTGAGAGTGTGCTTCCCTATGAAAAAACTGATTTTTTCAAGAAGTCGCAAAACGAAAATCAACAAATGTCAGGGGAGGTAACAGCAGACGATCCAGCTCAGCTGTCAAAGAGGAAAAAACATTTGGAGAATATGAAAGGACAGCAAAGTACTCAGAAAAGTAAAAGTATGTTGGAATGGTTGTATGTTAAATGAAATTGTATTAATTTAATGGATATGTGGTTAAAAACATTAATGAATCATCTGCTTTTAGAATTTAGTTTATCCTACTCTAAGGCTTAGACTAGTGCTCCAGCCACAAACACAGGGGCATGTTATTTTTTGACCTTTTGGGGTGACCCATACCTTATAATACCTGTAAATACCTGGTATTATAAGGTATGGGTCAACCCAAAAGGTCACATGACATGCCCCTATTGTCACAAATAAGGAACTGACGCCGGACAGGGTCTTTTTTACCCAAAATCGGACAGTGCCCAGAAAGCAGCAGTTGCGATCGGGCGATGGCAGCTGAGAAAGTTAACGGCTACCAGGCGATTTCTTTCTAGGTCAGGAAGGTCCAAAACATGCTGGCCTGGCACTGTCCGATTGCCTGACAGCATTTACCTGGATCGGGCGGTGGCCGTACTATTTCTATACTTGAAAAAAAAATTTGACGGGGACCGTGCATGCACCTTCGTGGCACAGATAACCGATGACGATAACCGATGTTCAGTTATCTTCAGGGTATCGGGCCGTGCCTGTACTGGCACGAGGCAGCCTCCGTTTTGTCCGGTAGTGACCGGCCGACTTGCATTGACTCGATAACTTTTTCGATAAATTTTAGTTGCAATCATTTACATCTCGCCTGCCCGGTACTCAAACTGCTTGTTCCCCATGTCAGCCAGTGAAAACATAAAAAAAAATTGGCGCGGGACCTATCAGATTCCAAAAAGTTCCGATGCTTTACTGTTCATTAAAATTGGACGGCGCCCATTCTATTTGTGACCTAGGCATAAGTTAGGCCTAATTTAGGAATAACCACTTTGGCATGCTTTAGCCTTTGGCAGTTGGAACTAGTTTAGGGTATTATATGAAAGACGAGACAGCAGCCCAGTTGGCAAGTCTTGAGAGAAATTGTCTGGTTCTTGAAGTGTCTGCATTTTATTATCAGTGTCATGGCATTAGGGATAAGGCTGGAAATGTACTACCTGGGTACTCAGTAGCCTCACTGAATAACACAGCCAACTCTTAAATGTTTTATCTTCATTGAAATTAGTGATTTCTGTAACGCTTATTCGTGTTATTTTGGTCATATAAATGAACAGTGTTTAACTTTAACCAAAAATTATTTCAACTGCTGCACAGCTAGTTAAAGGGACCTGTTCACAGATTGACGAATTGACAATTTTTCAACTTTTTGTCACCGATTCCAAAAATACTAGTAAATGAACAGTGAATACAAGTGAGCAAAATAACACTACGGACCTAGAAATATACTGTTAAAACCGTTTTTTTTATGAGTAATCATCAGTTGAAATTGATAAAATTATAAAGCGTTTGTAACGCTAAACGATGGGATAATTTTGAGTGTTTCTGTTGTTTTTGTTGAAATATTTGACACTACGTGGAACACTTACATAAAGTAAATAATGCAGAGAAACATACAGAAGTCGGAATGGCCGAGTGGTTAAGGCGATAGCCTTTTAATCTGGAGGTCCCGGGTTCGAACCCTGGTGAGACAATTTGTTTTCCATTTCTTCTTTTTCTAAATACTTTTCTAGTTATTATACTTGAGTTTTTTAGTTTCCATGCTTAAATCTGTCAAGTTAAGACATTTAATGGCATCCTTCAAAAAATGCGAAAATCTGTGAACAAGTCCCTTTAACATTTTGAATGTTCTCTTAGTTTCCCAGTCATGGACTGAGTCAAATGAAGATGTTACTGTGCGGCTGAAGGTTGAGGGATTTAATGCGAACCAAGCTTCCTTGTTGGATGTGGAATTTGCAGACAATGATGTGGTTGTAAAGCTACCAGGTAAACAAAAATTAACACCATTTTATTAATGTTCAGGGGTGAAGAAATCTCACTGCCTTACCTGTCAATTTTGAGACACTGCGAAATGTGTCAGACACTTAGACATGTCTGACACAATTTGAAAATGACTGACAGATCTAAGCCGCTTGCCAGACATTTTGTCTGTCAGAATTATTTCAAGTTCTGCTCATTTCACAGTGTGTATCTGACTTTCAATCTGGTTGTCTGACATACTGTTGAAGGCTGTTCACGTGTCTTCTGATTCTATGGGACAAGCTGGGCCATACAGACAATTCATTTGCCCACAAAATCTTCCCTGTACTTGTGTTGCATTATGGATACCTGTCCCCCCCCCCCCAAAAAAAACGACTGTCAAATGCTATGTATTAGAAGATATATCAATATAGTGGTAATATACTGTAGTACATAAATTGTTCATTGAAAAATTATGATTCAATGTGAATATTTAATATTTTTATGTGTTAAACAATTGCGTTTTATTAGCAATACAAATTAGTATAGAATAACATTATATGGAAAATAAAATTTAATATGGTTTTGTTGTACTCTTATAGATGGTCAGACAGTGTCGATACCATTCTTTGCTGAGATATGCAGAGAAAAGAGTCAGGTGCGTGTGAAAAAGCAGACAATTACATTGTACATGAAGAAGAAATTGTGCAAAAAATGGAACCAACTTGAGGTATGTTATTTTACAAATATTTTCCAATGGAAGGAATAATAATATACACGTAGATAAATGGTAGGTTTGTGCTAACAAATAAAAAATTGTAGCCAAATTTCTCAAATTGTAAAAATACCTGTCATTTTGAAAAATTTGCCACTGATAATGTTGAAATATACCTCATTTGCAAATAATTTTTAGCTTGACTATTTACCGAACTTACCAAGCTATTATACTCACCTTTTTGTCGGCAACGTCAGTGGCGTAATGCGCTGGTTAAGGTTTGTGCAACAAGTTCATATATCTATACCAGTATATCTACAACAGATATTCATTTTAAACTTCACACATGTCTTCAGGGTCATTATAAAGGGTCACTGGCCAAGGCCCATAAATGTGACTGGCATTTAGCAGAATTGTCCACCTTTTTATTCTTAGAAAATTAAGGTTAAGGTTTACTTGCAAGTGCATACATGTCTCTGTGACTACTACAGGTATTCAATTGAAACTTCACACATGTCTTTGGAGTCATTATGTAAGGACACTGACCAAGGCCCTTAACTCTGGCCTGCAATTAAGCAGATTTATGCCCCTTTTTGTGCTTCTAAAATTCAGGTTTAAGTTTGCATGCAACAAGTTCATATTTCTGTATCTACAACAGATATTCAGTTCAAACCTCACACATGTCTTCATGGTCATTATATAAGGTCACTGTCCAAGGCCTATAACTGGTACCTGCATTTAAGCATAATTACGTCCCATTATGTACTTAGAAATATTCAGGTTAAAGTTAGTGTGCAAGTACATATCTCTGTAACTACTACAGATATTCAGTTGAACCTTCACACATGTCTTCAGGGTCATTATGTTAGGTCACTGACCAAGGCCCATAACTCTGACAAAGAGGTATGAATAGTCGAGCGCGCTGTCCTGAGACAGCTGTTGTTAAACTTTAAGTAGCCATTGCTGTTTTGGCTACTGGTAACACTAACATAGGAGTCTGTATTTAGGATAATGGAAAACATCTTACTTCACAATTCTCTGCTTCTTCATTTATTTTTAATTTATTTCAAACATTCAACTTTTTTATTGCAGAGAGAATCAGTTAGTATTCCAACAAGTGTAGAGCAAGCCAATATTTCTTCACCAAATGTTGCTGAAAGCAAAATGGATGATGCTTCCTCCCACGATGTTGATATGACAGAGACATTTTCAAATGGACATGGTTTGACCATACCACAAGCCAGCAGTGGTAGCACTGACGTAAGTCTTGAATCACAAGAGGCAGTGACTGAACCGGCAGTTGATGAAAGTGAAGAGAAGTTTGTTAAAGATGAAGGTATAAAACATTTGTTTAAAGCAGCGCATGTGATTTCAATTGATGATAACTTCCATGATTTCAATGGAATGTTTTGAAACAAATCACTAGACTTTAAATCTACATTGTTTGGTTATTGCTTTAAAAATAGCAATCAGTTGCCAGAATTTACCTAAATTCAACTTGTTTTTTTTCTTGGATTGCCAAAAAAAATTTTTTTTGGCATAACACCACGGGAAGTCGAACTTCTCATTATTAGGCCTAAAGACATTATTGTAATTTTAAAAACTCCTGTCTGCTTTTCCAATCAGTTATTTGCTTTTTGTTTTACATGTGCCTCTTTCAAAATTTCCTAACAAGAGCACAGTTTCAAATTGCTTTCCATTTAAAATTGTAATCAAATTTAAGATAATAGCCCACCCCACCATTTTAGACATACAATTGTATGTATAATAAGAAATTTTTCTATCAAAGGTACATGTAAGATGTGTGTTTCCAAGATTTTATTCTTTTGCCTCTTTTCTTCAGAATCTGTGATAGAGCTGACACATGTAAAACATGCCTTCACTGAAAAGGTTTGAGTATTAGTCTAAAGTAGCTAAAATACAAAAACAACCAGTTTATTGTGACTAAAGTGTACACTATTTTAATATAATATTATTTGTTATAATAATCCTTGAACTATATGATTTCCCATCTTATTATTATAAATTTACTGCATGAAGATAGTCTTCATATGCTTTTAATTAATACAACACCTATAGTATCTCTGCTGTGGATTTATTCTTGAGTTAACATATCGTTTACATGCAGACTGGACATTTTAATTGTTCGCAGGATGATAAGATAACGGTGTACATATATGTGAAAGAAGTGGTTAAAGACAGTCTAAAGGTCCAGTTTGACACCCAGAGTTTCAGAGTGAAGTTTCAGTCCAGGTAAGAATACATGTTCGTACTCACCCCCTGTACGTTGGTAAACCAATTTGCAGATGATACATCGAATTTCAGAGAAAACATATCGGACAAATTATTTATTACCATAATTTATTTACAAAAACTCATATCTTTAAGGTAAGTTTCAACATTTAAAAATATCGCACAAGCTACAATGATATTTTGTACATATAATGCGCTGTTTACAAACGATTCCTAATGGCAATTATTTGACCAAATTAGTATGAATTTGGTTAAGAGTGTAGAAAAACCAGTAAAGTTGGCAATATTTTATGTAAAAAAAGTACTGATCAATTAATGTTTTTGCAATTTTTAATGTACGACCTTACGTGTCAGCCATTGTTCTTTGTATATCTGCTTCATGCGCTGTTTAAATGCACCAAACACGCGTTATATTGTTATTTTCGTGAGACAATATAATGTAAAATTGATATAGCCCTAACTTTTGGGTGAAAAAGTCCAAACTTTTTTAGCTCACCTGAGCACAAAGTGCTCAAGGGTGAGCTATTGTGGTCAGTCTGTGTCCGGCGTCCATCGTCTGGCATCAACATTTTACTTCAAACACCTTCTGTGAAACCACGAGGCGGATTTTCTATATTGGAAACTTTAAAAATCTTCTAGTCTTAAACCACTGGTTGGATTTCAAAATAATTTCATACAAATGTTCCTTGGGTGACCCTCTATCAAATTTCTTGAAATCATTTTGATTTGTTAAAAAACATGGCCGCCAGGGGGCGGGGCAGTTTTTCTTATATGGCTATTTTGAAAACTTTTAAAATCTTCTTGGCTGAAACCACTGGCTAAATTTCAAAATAATTTAACATACATGTTCCTTGGGTGACCATCTACCAAATTCCTAGAAATCGTTTTGATTTGTTAAAAAGAATGGCCGCGGGAGGGCGGGACAGTTTTCCTTATATGGCTATATTGAAATCTTAAACAATCTTTCTGTTAAAAGCCATTATGATGCTTTACACTCAGGTGAGCGACCTAGGGCCATCTTGGCCCTCTTGTTTTAAAACTGAATGGATAATAACCAAACTTGTACAAGAGTGCTTTATGTAAATGCTATAAATATATGCATTTAAACCATTTTGAGTGAGATTTTAACATTGTTGACCACAAAAGTTCACTAAAGCATTTTGCAACAATTTTATTAAAGTAAACCCTGTTAAGGTTCTTACCACAGTACTACTTTACTGCTGAAGAATTATTCAAAGGGACTGCCAATCTAAAAACTGGAAAAAGTGCGGGACCAGATCTGATCTTAAATGAATTTTTAATAAATGGCAGAGATGAACTTCCTCCATATTTGTTTAAATTGTTTAACAAAATTTTATGTCTTGGATATTTTCCAGATAAATGGACCGAATCTTTTATTGTACCTATACATAAGAAAGGAGATTTAAATAACCCAAAATATTTTACAGTGATAACTCTGTTAAATGTCATAGGTAAATTGTTCACAAATTTAATTGAAAGTAGGCAATCAAACTGGGCTGAAAATTACCATGTATTGCTGGAAGCACAAGCTGAATGTCCAGCGACAATGGGAACAAAGGATAACGTATTTGCCCGTCACCGTCCGCATACATGTGTAGGAAGCATTTTAACATGCCTATATCAATACCACTTGCACCTTTTGAGTACAACATATCTTCCATGTCATTGATATACAAAGAAAAAAGAATCGGGAACAAAACGCTCACCTTTTCTTAGACCTAAATGAATCTCAAATGCAGTTCCGATATTATGATGTCTTACTTTTGTGTACATATACATTGCTTTTATAACTGTAAAATGTTGTCCTCGAATACCGAGTCTGTATATTTTGTACCAAGGATATCCCTTACATATTTTGTACCAAGGATATCCCTTACAATTAATCAAATGCCTTTGTAATGTCAATAAAACAACAATAAAATTGCTTATTTTAATTAAAAATATGTTATTAAATGGTGAAGGACAAATAGATGTCAAAATCAGCACACATAATGACTTTATATTATCGCCGACAGGGATACTATGAGTAAACTGAATATGATAAAGTACTGGGTTAAGGTGATCTGTGCTCCAGAATAGACATTCATTAAAATGATATATAAAATTATGCTAGACGATATTGAAAGTAATCCCCTAAAAACCAACTGGGCAAGTCAAGTGAAATGTATTCTAAGTTCATTGGGATTCTATCATGTCTGCTTGGCACAAATTGTTGGTGATCTCAATGGTTTCTTTTCTGTGGTTGGGCAAAGAATTACTGACACTTTTGTTCAAGGTATAGAATGATGCATGAATGGCTATTCAAGGACATTATTTTATAGAGATATCTTCTGTTTTGAACTTCAATTTTACCTTAAATGGATTAACATCGAGAAGGGAAGGTGGAATAATACCGATATTAGTAATATAGTGTTTGCCCTGTTCTCGAAAATGAATATCATTTTATTTTTGAATGTTACATCTACTTACAAACAAGACAAAAATACAACACATGTATCAGTATATTATAGACGTCACCCAAGCATGTTAAAAGCCACAAAGTTATTTTCCTCACAGAATCCAAATACTATCAAGTTAATAGCTGTTTATGCATGTAGAGCATTTTTGAATAAACTATTTTTTTTCTATTACATATAATAAAAATATGTATATGTAATGAAAAATATGTAATGAAAAATAGCACAAACAAATCTTTCTTTGCAAAAAATAATCATTTCATCGCGCAGTTTGAGCTTTAAGTTTGGACTTTATTTACACATTTTCTTCAAACAGTTCGGCTTTATCCATAAATGAGCATACCATTCCAAGATATACTTGATTTTTACCCAGAAACCACTAGAGTATCAACTAAAAAACATTTGAATGCCCTTCTGGATAGTTTATATCACTACTCTGCAACAGTTTAGTTCACTAATTTGTCGATTTAGATGCCAAAAATTAAATAAATACGTCGCATGTTTTGAATATTTTGTATTTCCCCCAGACAATTTATATCTTTCTTCTAAGAAAAACGTAGATTTCTAGCAATACACTTAATACATAATGGCGTTGGACATTACTTTATACATTTGTAAAATAAATTTATATATATACTGACTAAAATCGCCAAAAAAATTAAAATATGGACCTACCTGTCAATTGCGGACGAAATTTTTTCTCTGAAATTGTATTTATCATCTGTAAATTGGTTTACCAACGTACAGGAGTGATGATGAACCGTGATTTTGTGTTGTGTAAGGAGTGTAACACATATACCCTGACTAGTAAAAATGTCTAACATGATTATTCCATTTTACTTTCATTCTTTCTCATTGTACAACAATACACATATAAAAAAAATTATATCTGCTCTGCAATTATTTTTCAAAGTTTTATTTTTTCAAAATGCATGATATTGTTACATTAAAAGTGAAAATAATTTTTGATAACTGATGATCCACCTCAGTGAAGTTAATGGCCTTTGATTTTTTTAACAACATTATTTTCTTTTTGGTGTGGTATTTGTGTTGCATGCTTAATATGCAGTTTTGAGAACTGATTGGGGCTTGAATTTATTGATTTTTTAGTTTTAAAAAATATCTCTGCCCTAATTGTATTCACAAAGTATGTCATTGAGGATCATCCATCTGTTTACTGATATTCTTGTTAAAAAATATATATGCCCTTATTATGTCATTCCCATCAATTGACAAAGCACATTATTAGGGAGATCCATCAGTTTTACTGTTGTCCATGTCTTTCGATTTTATAATATAGTTATTTTTGCCAAAATGAAAATGCACAAAGTTATTTTTGATTCCCATTCTTTATTTCACTTTGCAGTGTAAAGTTTGCACGTATCAATATATCATTATAACTTGGCAACACAAAATGTGCATATGACACTTTAGTCATACAGCTTATTTATTTTTTCCTACTTTCAGAAACTCAAAGTTCTTGGAGCTAAATCCGGGTAGCAGTGATGAAGCAAACTTTATCTGGAAGATTAAATTGAAGTAAGTAAATGCAAATAATGTAAGTAAATAAGTTAATTAAACGAATGTGACACATTTACAATGTAGCTGCACAGAATTCAGATGCTTTTTCTAGTATTTTCTTTTTGAAAAGTATTAAAAAAAAACAATTTTCAGCAATGTAATGTACATAGGACCTAATGCACATTGTGTATTTAATGTTTGATTTTAGTAGACATATTCTAACATAACTTCTGCATTATGTCATTTTTTTGACAGAGGAGAAATTTTCAAGGAAAAATGCACATTCAAATGTACAAACCCCTTCATTGAACTGACAGTTGTTAAAAAAGACTTCAAACGTTGGGGTGATTTGGAGGATCTTAGACGAGGTAATAGTGAAGATGGTATTAAATTTTTATTCTTTCTGTTGTTTTGCACATATAAGGGGTGGCAAATCTTATATTGCCTAACTTGCCAGTTTTTAACAAAATTTAATGATGTTTGCAGCTTGTCTGTACAGTAAATATATAGTAAATTGTGGTCATATTTAACTTGTCCTTGCATGCTCTGGGACAAGCTGGGCAAAAGGGACTATTAGGTCATCCCTTATTTCAAATATGAAAAAATCTAAACGAAATAAAACAAGTAAATTTATTGGCAAGGTACATGTACATGTTCAGATTTAGCAGAATATTATTGAATATCTCACAAACAGTACTAACTGTTTGTTAAAGGCCCATTATCTTCTTATAATGTGGACTAAATTAAATGAAAATTGTTTTAAACTTACAGATATAAAAACTGTATAAAATAAAAAAAACAAATCAGCAAATTTTAACTGATTTACGGAAAAGTAAAACATGTCTATAAATAGATATCGACAATTGCACTATATAGAGATAATAGGTCGTAATGTAGAATGTCCCCCATAAATGAAAATGATGTGTTTCTGGTTTTGGTGGAAAAGGAGAGAGAGTCTTGAAACTAATTACAAATTGTTCCATTAAGACGTCCATGTAATACATTTACATTTTATATATCAACTAACAAGAATTTACTTCTGTATTTCACTATGGGTCTTTTATATTCCTTATGCAGAGGCTCCAGCTGCTGCATCATCCACAAGCTGGGTACCAATCCAGAATGTGAATACCAAGTCACAAGCGGATACCGACCCTGAGGATAGCAACCCAAACACCAGCTATGCTAGTCAGACGAGGGGCAACTTGGCTTTCAATGAGATGGTGGAAAACATCACTCGAGAGAATCTCAACCAGAAACCACCTGATGGGGGACTGTCGGCCTCTACTTCGAAAGAATCATTACAGGTAGCATTAGCTTATCCCATTATTCTGTTTGTTTGACACAATCTCTTTATAAAAACATACAAATTTGTCAAAATTAGCATGTTTGCAACAAAATTATAAGTAAATGTTCAGCCAAGGTAAGCCAGGCCTCCTACCTGCATGCATAATTTATGTACACAACTTGGTGCATTTCAATTATTAATCCTAAGAAGAAATGAGTACGCAGAAAATTAGCATTGGTCTGGAGGCCACTGGGCAGTAAACTTGTTTTTGGCAAGTGTAATGATAGAAGTTTTCTGTAGTGACTTCATACAATATTTTTACATCCCTACAATATGGTTAGGCAGTGGAATCAAAAACGAAATGTAAAATTTAATTATTATTGGTCTGCAGTTTGTATTGTGTCTTTATTGGTTTCCTGTTTAAAATGTAAACCTTGTTTATTGTTAAAAATCGATAATTGTATCAGTATATTCATAAGCTTTTTTTATTATTTTCCTAACAATTATTATTTATTTACCTTGTTTATTTAAAACAGAAACCAACAGCTAAAGTTCAGCCCCTGAGTAGTCGGGTAGAGGAGAAGGCAATGGTGGTAACACCAGGCTGCACAGGCCTTGAGAACCTTGGCAACACCTGCTTCATGAACGGTGTCCTGCAGTGCCTGGTCAACACCAGAGAGTTCAAGGACTTTTTCTTAAGTACATAGTTTTATTGAAAGGCGACACATAGGGGTTACTTTTTGGCAGCGGCGGTGGCCTCTTTAGTTTAAACAAACAATAACTTGAGAAGTTTTTGTGCAATCATCATGAAACTTTAGGGAAGTGTTAATAGGCATAAAAGAAAGGTTAAGTTCGGTTTTCGGCATAATTGCTCTTAGGCTAAAAAAGTTAATGAATTGTTTTTTCCAAAAAATCAGGAGGGAGGGCAAATTATTTTTTTTATTGAAGTATTTTTTTTTCTCCTACTCTTTTTTATTGTAATGAGATTATTAAAATGAGTAAATAAGTACAGATAAAAGACAATTTTAAGTTTTAATAACAACATAACCATCCCTTTTTATGAAATTTTAAATATAGATTTATTAATTGCTCATGTTACAAACGATCATTTATGCAAGCTGACGTTAAAAGGCAATCAATTTAAATGTTCATAATTAACATAAGTGCCTTCAAATTGATATACCATCAGCATTAAAGTACTTCTATTTGTAGAATTTAACTTTGTAATTCATGTTTTTTATAACGGTCAAAAATAGGAATTATTTTGGCAATAAATCACCCACAATTTTTGGAAAGGACACTTGTCAATGCAGCGGGCATTTCGTTTGTTTCCATAGGACTTATATTGACACAGATTGTCTTCAGCAAAAATGGAATGCTGTTACTCAAGCAAAAGCATCTACGAAACAAAAAAAGTTTAAATCAACAAATAGATATTTATAAAGGTTCCGAATCGAATATGACTTTTCTTTTCGAAATTGAGATTTACACACTATTTTACAATTGGTGTATATCAGATTTATATAATTAAATCAGACAGGAAGAAAGTTACTGGAAATACCGAAATCGCTACCGGGCTATACTCTTCCGCTATGTTAAAATGCGGATTTGTTTAATTGTGCCCCCCTTCAAAGAAGTCGGGGTATATTGCTTTGCACCTGTCGGTCTGTCCGTACTCCATTTCTTTTCCGCACGATATCTAGAGAACTCTTTGACCTACGATCATTTAAGTTGGTATGCTGGTTACTTTGGAGGAAAGGAAGATGCCTATTGATTTTGAGGTCAACAGGTCAAAGGTCAAGGTCACTGTTGCTAAAAATAGAAAAATGGTTTCTGCTCAATAACTTGAGAACATATCGAGATATTTTAATGAATTTTCATACATAGATACCTTATATCGAGACCTCGCTTGGGATTGCATATGGGATGGGTGGTTTTAAGGTGAAGGTCACCGTTACTAACAATAGAAAAACGGTCTCCGCTCAATAACTTGAGAACGCATCGAGATATTTAAATGAAACTTCATACATAGATACCTTATATTGAGACCTCACTTAAGATTGCAAATGGGGTGGGTGAGGTCAAGGTCAAGGTCACCCTTACTAAAAATAGAAAAAAACGGTTTCCGCTCAATAACTTGAGAACGCATCGATATATTTTAATGAAACTTCATACATATATACCTTATATCGAGACCTCGTTTGGGATTGCATATGGGGTGGGTGGGATGAAGGTCAAAGTCACCATTACTAAAAATAGAAAAACGGTTTCCGCTCAATAACTTGAGAATTCATCGAGATATTTTAATGAAACTTCATACATAGATACCATATATCGAGACCTCGCTTGGGATTGCGTATATAGATATAGGGTGGGTGAGGTCAAGGTCTCCATTACTAAAAATAGAAAAATGGTTTCCGCTCAAATACTTTAGAAGGCATCAAGATATTTGAATGAAACTTCATACATAGATACCTTGTATCTAGACCACGCTTGGGATTGCATATGGGGTGGGTGAGATCAATGTCAAGGTCAATGTTACTAAAAATACAAAAACGGTTTCTGCTCAATAATTATGCCCCCCTTCGAAGAAGTGGGGGTATATTGCTTTGCACCTGTCTGTTAGTCGGTGGGTCGGATGGTCGGTCGATCTGTCCCTAAACCATTTCGTTTTCGCACGATATCTAGAGAACTCTTTGACGTACGATCATTTAAGTTGGTATGCTGGTTACTTGGGAGGAAAGGAAGATGCCTATTGATTTTGAGGTCAACAGGTCAAAGGTCAAGGTCACGGGCTTGTAACATGAAATTTGTTTCCGCACGATATCTTGAGAACACTTTGACCTATGATCATTTAAGTTGGTGTGCTGGTTACTTTGGAGGAAAGGAAGACGCCTACCAATTTTGAGGTCAACAGGTCAAAGGTCAAGGTGACAGAGGCATGTAACATGAAAACTGTTGCCTCTGTAGACCATTTCTTTTTTGCATGATATGTAGAATATGCTTTAACCTACGATCATCCAAGTTGGTATGCTGGTTACACGGGAGGAAAGGAAGACGCCTATCAATTTTGAGGTCAACAGGTCAAAGGTCACAGGGGCTTGTAACATAAAAACAATTTCTTTGTAGGCCATTTTGTTTCCACAGGATATCTTGAGATGTTTTGGCCTATTTGATGTTTAAATCAAACAGAAAACAGGTATCCTTATATAATAGACTGTAAAAATAAATCCATAATTATACTCTATCTTTCTTTCAGCTTTATATTTACTTTCTAAAGCATCAACTTTAATTTCTTCCCCATGTGTAAATGGGCACATACAATATTAAATTTTTTTCTTAACAATCACATATTCACGACTTGGCTGCAAGTCGGGGGGCATACATGTTTTACAAACATCTCTTGTTTTAAGCCGCAGTCCATGGAATCTAATTCAATACATCGTAATTTAGTAATAGTTCTTATCAACGTTTATGCTGTTTATTTGTTGGAAATCTGTTTCTTATTTATTAAAGGCATTTTATACTGTTTTGTTCAAAAGCGCTTAGTACGAACGGAATATACTATAAAGTACATGCTGGTTTACTCCAGAGTCATCACCAGTTATCGCATACAGAAAATAGACGATAGCAAGTTACCAAAATGTTAATTATAGTTCACAGATTTCAATGCGTAGTTCTTGTATTTTGTTCGGTAACATGCCCATTAGAAACAATTTCTTTTAAAATATTTTTATTTATTAACATATTTCTGTACTGCTGCTTTAAAATCCAGGCTCTATCGTCAATAAATAGTAAATAAAATTTGTGTTGACATTAAATGAAAATTGTGGCTGGCCATAAAAAATGTCGCGGCGCTGCCTGAAAAACAATTCATAAACTTTTTTTAGCAGAACAAAAACTAATGCATATTATTCATGCAGTTAGAGAGACCTTTTTTTTTTTTTAGATGTAGTCTTGCATTACAAAAAGAAACACACATGTAGTTTTTTGTTGAATTAATGCCTTAGTATAGCAGTTCTCCAGTTGATGAATAACTTGCTGGCCGCATGTGTTATCGTCTGTGTTTGACTGTTTTACAAAATTACACAAACAGAACAATACAAATACCTATACTGTTTGATGTGACTATTCCATTCCATTCATATGAGTTTAAGACCATTCATATGTGTTTTTGCAGGTGGGGATTTCCAGAAGGATTTGAACACACACAATGTTCTTGGCAGTGGTGGCAAACTGGCTGTGGCATTTGCAGTTCTGTGTAGGGTGCTTTGGTCCGGAAAGTATTTCGCGTATGCACCTTCAAAATTAAAGGTTGGTCCAGTACTTTTGAATGTAGTGTTGATAATTGTAGTTAAAAAAATAAATGGTAACTGAACTGAATAACTATGTGTATTCATAATGAATATTTCATCAACACATATTGGTTAAAGTCGAGGCTAATAAAAAATCAGATATTACATATTTAATATTTGATGTGAATTTCGTTAGTATTCGAATTCATATTTGATAATCATATTAAAGTCTTGAAATATTTGTAGAATTAAGGAGCTACCGAATCAGGTTTTCCCTAATTTTTATTTTTTTGTTATTATCTTGATTGGGTCTTTTAAGGACTTCCTGGTAAAGAAGGTAATGTTGTCTTACTAGATTGGCTCTTTTCCTTGTTCTTGTACTTCATGCTTAAATGCATTCTGTAATCTATTTTTTCACTGCCTGTATACAAACATATTTCAGACTGCACTAAAACCCCACTTTACGATCATCTCGATCCCAGTTGTTTTCCTATATATTTAAATGGTCGGCAACCCTGATTATGTTTTGATATGGGATTAGTACATCGCCTGTGTAAAATATTACTTTCATTGTTACTGTCTTTTTTTTATTTAAACAATCTGTATTCAGTAAATCATTAAACCAAAAACTATTTGAAATATTTGTTATCTCTTTATTACTCTTTATATTCATTTAACACAGACATTCATGTATGCATGTACTGACTCTGTGAACTGCCGTATCTCAATAATTAATACAACCACACTGCTATTAAGACCATTAAGTAAGTCCCGCAAGTGGTTATATTAGCAGGGTTTTTCTGTATATTCAATTTATTTTTCAGAAACTTGTGGCACAAAAGGCCAGTCAGTTTACTGGATTTGCACAGCACGATGCACAGGAATTCATGGCATTTCTACTAGATGGCTTACATGAGGTAACATTTATGCCATGTGGTTGCATTCATAAGTAAATAAATCTGAATTTTCTGTGAATGTTCAACCACCAAATAAATTTATATTGTAAAGTTATTATGTCTCCCCACAGATAGTGGGTAAGGAGACATATTGATTTTGTGCTGGAAAGTTGTTCTCCGTAACCCCTGGTCGGATTTTGACGAAACTTCACTGGAATGATCAGTACCAAGTCTAGTTGTGCATATCGTCTGCATGTCTTCGGCGGCAGATTTTTGGCAGAGTTATGGCCCTTTGAAGTTTTTCACATAACAGACCTTGTCTGCACTTGTTTTCCGTAACCCCTGGTCCGATTTTGACGAAACTCCTCTGGATTTATCAGTACCAAGTCTAGTTGTGCATATCTTTGGCATGTTTTCGGCGGCGGTGCTTTGGTGGAGTTATTGCCCATTGAAATTTTTCACAAAGCAGACCTTGTTTGCTCTTGTTCTTCGTAACCCCTGGTCCGATTTTGACAAAACTCCACAGGATTGATCAGTACCAGGTCTAGTTGTGCATATCGTTGGCATGTCGTCGGCGGCGGAGTTATGGCCTTTTGAAGTTTTTAACACAACAGACCTTGTCTGCGCTTGTTCTCAGTAACCCCTATTTGGAATTTTGACGAAACTTCACAGGATTCGTCATTACCAATTCTAGTTGTGAGTATCGTCGGCAGCAGAATTTTGGCGGAGTTATAGTCCTTTGAAGTTGTTGACATAAAAGACCTTGTCTGTGCTCTTTCCGTAATCACTGGCTGGAAGTTGACAAAACTTAACAGGATTGATCAGTACCAAGTGCGGTTGTGCATATCTTCGGAATGTAATGGTAGGTGGATTTTGGGTGGTGTGTGTGGGGTGACAATTGTTTTTATTTCAAAAACAATTTCTAGTTTCTATGATAAATGTATCATGAACACCAGAATATACTATGCACTGGAATTTGCCGTGGACTGCAAATGACCTTTTATCAATTTTGTTTATGTTTAGATAGAACAGTACTAATATGTCATAACAGTTATTGTACAATTCACATGAAAATAAAATACATGGCCTTATTATCATTGGTAAAACATATTTTATACTATTGCAACATCTTTAATTATATAGTCTGCTACGACATTTTCTACAACAATTAACACTGTTGTAAAGATTATTGCATTATATATGTACATGTGTATTTAATAATGCAAAAACTCTACTCCAGGACTTAAATCGTGTGAAAAAGAAGCTGTATACGGAGACAATCGAAGACAGGGGACGCCCAGATGAGGTGGTGGCAGATGAAGCCTGGAACGTGCACAGACGGCGTAACAACTCCTTCATTGTGGACCTTTTCCAGGGACAGTACAAGTCAAAACTTGTCTGCCCTGTATGTGGAAAGGTTCGTAGAGGACTTTTCAGAAATATAGATTGCTATGTCAAATGTCAGAGAAAAGCTTTTCTTAATTTGGATTTTTCAGCTAAAATTTGCATAGTCCTAAATGATAAAAGCTGAATAAATAATGAAAAAGATGCATATATGTATACAATGAGTGTTTTGGATACATTTAGATGATGTATACAAACTAGGGATGGGACCGAATAATCAAATATTCGAATATCGGATAATATTCGAATATAAAAAAACAAATACGAATATTCGATTTTCAAATTTATTTAAAGAACAAAATTTCTTTTAAAAAATCATGGTTTTTATCCAGTTTGATTGCAAAGTTAACATGAATTCCAGTTGTATTTCCTGCCTAGCAGGTGGGCGGGGGCAGTGTAACGTTTTCATAACACATGCCAAACATGTCCAATTAACGACAATTGATAATTAGCAGGGGGGGGCACGTCTTTTCAAGGGCCGCGAATTAACGGTTTGTAGGAGGTGCGATTATGATGCATTGTATCCACAAATAACAAAACTGGGCCATGTTGTGATAACGGTTACACAATCTGCACAAGGCATACATTGTTGTTTATTGTCCTTAAGTGACGTCTATACGGTTAACTTGTTTACAGTAAATTACAATTACTCTCTTAGTAAACCAATCGTAATGGATCCATTATCAGCCAACCAATTACTTTAACAAAATTAGCATGATCTGGTCAGTCTTAATATACATCACTGTAAATTATTCTCCATTCTATCAACACCGTATATTATACAAAAGTCTTGATTAAAAAACAATGCCACCATCATGTGCTTGGAAGTACTTTACGTGTTCATTAGACAACACCCAGGTTGCGTGTAATCTATGTAATGAGAAATTTGTGTACGGAACAACAACAAAAAATGAACAATACATTTAACAATATTACATTTCTTTATATTTGCCTAACACTCACTAAGTTATATCGCTCATTTACCACTGAAACAAGGTAAAACAACTACGTACACGTTGTATATATATTTCGGATAGGTTAATATTCGGACAGAGTGCCGTATATAGTAGTATTTACAAAACAAATATTCGAATATATTCGAATACCTAAAACGCATATTCGAATATTGATTTCAGTATTCGGTCCCATCCCTAATATAAACACTCTGCAATATTATCAGAAATCTGTTCTTTTTAAAAAGTATATTGGTTTATTTATATGGTGTTACAAATATGACAGTGTTCCTTTTCAGGTGTCAATAACTTTTGATCCATTCCTTTATTTGTCACTACCCTTGCCAAAGCAGAAGCGATTGTTACCTGTGACTTTTATGTGGAAAGACCCATACAAAAAACCTGTTAGGGTAAGTATTCAGTTTTTTTTCACCTTATGTACAATAGCAGGAACCTTATTAGTAATCAGTCTTGTACTTCCATGCAAAAGTTGACTGTACACCTGGATTTATTGTTCCCTTTTATCAAATTTAGTATAAATATCTGCCCCCCCCCCCCCCCTCTCCAATCCTAGGTGGAAAGCCCATGGAAAGAAGTCCTGATAATGATTTTTCATTCTCAACTAATTTAATAATTAAGAAATAATTTTCGATTTAGAGTTGTTTATCGGCTAATAAACAATGATTTGGAATTCTGATGCATATGAATTAAACCACGAGGGCATTAGCCAGAGTTGTTTAATATACCACATCAGAACGACAAATCGTAGTTTATAAGCCGATAAATAATGATAATGCGAAAATTATTTTATTCTAACATGACCTGACAACATTTTCTGCAATTACAAGGGAAACTATATTTACAGTTTTGGAAGTTTTGTTTTGGGTTGTTTATTGGTAGTTTCACAATGGTGAATTTTGTTCTTTGTCTTTAGAAAACGTGTCCTGTTAGAATATTTATAAGCACATGTTGCTAGGGAACAAGTTCTTCTGCTGTCATAAGGTTCCAGCATCTTTCAAAGACAGAGTTTTGCTATTACCACATTGCCTCATAAGTCAGTGGTTAACTAGCAAATAGAATGTGTAAATCTCTTCAAATGCTCATCAAGGCCAAAAAACAATTTCTGTGTTACGGCAACCTGACCATACCTAGCGTAAAAACCCCGACCCTAAAGTTTTTGGTGATTATTGTTTTCCATGAAATTTGTATTCATCAGATTTTCGATGAATTTCGATGGTTTTTTACCAAAATGTGTCTTAAAATAAAAGTTTAAAAAAAGAAACTCAATCCAGACACTACCTAATCTTTTTGAGACCGTTGCCAGAAACACATTATTTTTTTGCCCAATATATCTGTTGAAGTACTTTATTCTCTTATTTAGTTATTTGTTATTCATGGTTCTAGTTTAATCTTTGTTTTAATTTTCAGTACATGCTATGTTTAGCGAAAGCAACAGTGGAAGTAATGAAGGAAAAATTGCAGAAAAAGACTGGAGTCGATCCAAACAATGTAAGCATTTTGTTGTAGTTCTGGTTTAGTAACTGGTTTAGGGCTGTTGCAGGAAAAAAGGTGACGAGGCGGTGGAATGCCAACGTATTAAAATTCGGTCGGTGGGGGGTGTTAGAGGGGATAAAAAGAGGATATTTTGTTTGTTTTAAGTGTGATAATGCGTTATATCGTGACTGGAAAGGGAGACAATATTTTTACAAACACTTGCGCGAGTGAAAAATAAGTAAATGTCTCCCTTTCCAGTGATGATATAACGTTTATCACACCGAAAACAAACAAATTTTCTTTTTATTTTATGCTATTGAGTATTTTTTTTATATATTTAACAAAAGTAGTCCAGCACAGTGAGTGATATAGGGATATATCTCACTGATATTTTCCTATATTTGACTAATTAGCATAAAATATATAGAGGATATTTGTTTGTTTTTCGGTGTGATAACGCGTGATATCTTCACTGGAAAGGGAGGCAATATTTTCACGAGCGCTTGCGCGAGTGAAAATATGTATATTGTCTACTTTCTGGTGACGATATCACGTGTTATCACACCCAAAACAAACACATTTTCTTTTTATTTAAATGCTGTTTGAATATTCTTTACGTTTGATTTTCATTTTGGGGATTTTCAACACGATATTTACAATATTATGTCCACACTATTTTCTCTATAATGCGTAGTAATTGGGATTAGTAATAAACATTCCAGCACCATCTTGGATTACGATCAAATGTGCCGTGGATTAGATCTAGTTAAGCAACTTAAGTCGCAAATTTTTTTTACTCAAGGCATTATCATGGCAGCGTGTTTACAGTACGACAGTCTACTATGCTACACAGTATATTCATACACAACGCAGAATCCGTGTTTCTAAATGTATTAAGTTTAAATACAATTGCATGCACATAGTCGTTGAATAATGGACAGCTTTTAAATCAAGAAGTTAACACACACTGCTAGCTTTAAATATATTTATGATAAAAGTACATATTGAAAGTGAAAGTGCGTTCAGTTCTCTGAAATTCAGATTTCTAAAAATAGTGTGTGTTATTATGTAAACAATTGTTAACACAGTCACGACATTCAAACGCACGCATGTTTTCGCAAGCAATTTAAGCTGATTAAACTCGGAGATGCGCATTAAAATGTAAAACAACAAAAGATGTACTGTTAGGAGTGTTCTGAAATTGAATACTTATACGTATAAAGTGTTTTCTGTATTAATTATTTGGACTTAACAACACAATTGGATTAAAAGTCGGTCAAGAATTTGGAGAAAACAAGATGGTGGAGAATTAAACGCTGAACACTACTTACAAGAACACACATTGGATACTTAAATATTTAAGAGTGGTTACTGGATATAAAAACTTAATACACACAAAACAATATAATGTGCTTAATGAACACAAGTTATTACTTAAGGGTACACTGGATTTTTGTTATATTTTGGAATTGGAGAACGGGCAATACAACAATTATGTAAACAAAGGGAGACTACTGTTCATAGAAAAAGTAAACAACAAGTGCAAGTGTAATATGCTGGGATGAATAAAGTGCAAAGGATAAAATAAATACTTTGAATGCTAAAATTAAATTTGGACCAAGATGATGAGCTCCAATGCCTTGTGGGTAAAACTTGTACCTGCAAGGCATTGTCTGTACTAGTCTCATTGGCTCAATACAACTGAGGAAAATCAAAGAGAAAATAAGAGGAAAGACACTTCAATATATCAGAGAGGTATTCTTAACATTTGGTGTTATTAATCTTCACTACTTTTCTTTTTTTGGTAATTCTGTATGATAAATGGTGGCAACACCTACAGTTAAATATTGTTCAAATCAAATAAAAAAAGTAGTCCATCACTGTGAGTGATATAGGGATATATCTCACTGATATTTTTCTATATTTCACAACTTTGCATTAAATAAAACAGATTATCAATGGCATGAAAAAAAATTAAGTTGTGTAGGTGGTACCCCAATTTTGGACTGGCGTTCCGCCCCCCGTCACCTTGTTTCCTGGAACAGCCCTTAGTAGTTGGACATGACATTTGTGTATGTTTTGTAGATCTTCCATGATTGTTTAAACAACCCTGTTTCCTGGACAGACTCGTCATTAAATGAGGACATTCTTTGTTTATAAAAGACTTCTCTAACATGTTTACAAAACAAGCTGATGGTGCATAATTCCCATGCAAAAAAAACATGCATGAATTCTGTAGATATTCGGAACAAAACACAGTGATACACAATATATAATAGCTTCATGCTGATTCAGCTTACCGGTAATCAAATTGACATCATTTAAGAATTGAATAGTATTTTTCTGCATTTCATCGGTGTATGAACTGTGGGGAAAATTAAGCGTAATGGCGTTTATGCATAAATTGTAACTGTCTAAGGGCTGCAACTGATGTGTAGCCTCTGGCGTAGGAATTGTTTGAGTTTCGGTTTTATTTTCATTTAACATCATTTCTAAGATCTCAGACATTTCTAATAGCTGTAGATCATTTTGAAGTGAAGTTTCTGGTTAAAACAGTTCAAATTTCCCAATAAATGAGTTAAAAATTTCATCGTCTGGAACACTGGCAACCGATGAATCAGTCATTTTGTTTACCAACGATAGTGTATAATCGTAAATGTTTGCGCAAAACAATGACGTCATTTCGCAAACAGCGAATGAAAAAGTAAATTATGGTAAAGGTTCGCGTAAAACATTTCGCAAATAGTGAATGAAAAAGTAGTACAGTCATGAATAACAACGAGTTAATTTGCATTCGCAGTTGGTACATAGAGGTATGAATTACAGGTCACATGGGCGGCCTATCCAATCAGAACGCAGCGTTAATGTTAAAATACAAAATGTTGTAATTGTATTCTTGTAATGTTCAAAATATATTCTGGTTATGCCTAAATTAACTTTACTCTATAGTCCTAAATCTCCAAGCACTCGATCTATGGAATATCCTGACAATTTGTGTAAACATTGTAGAATATTCATTTGCAGATCCGAGTATTTGAAGCATACAAAGGAAGGGTACAGAAAACTTTCGGGCGGTATTCGAGTTTGAGTAATGTTCAAGCCAGTGATACGATAGTAGCGTAAGTTCTGACATGCCTGAATGCGATTTCTGTTAAAACTGTTTTAAGTTTAAAGTTCTGCAAAAGGAAGGCCTATAAAAATCTGTCTACATTTCTCTTAAACTTTCATAGAACATATATGTTTTTTATAAATTTGTAGATTGGTACATTTTTTTTATTTTTATAAATGAACATAATGTATAAATAAAAGGATAAACAAAATCTGTAACACATATACATGTAAGTGTTAAAAATTTGATATACTTTTTTCAGGGCAGAAGTGTTGTCGGAAGAATTAGCTGGTGAACCTGTATATGAAGTAGTTATCATACAGGTGAACGCAGTTCATGTGTTTTAATCATGTACATGTCATATGTTATGTATGTCTGTTTATTATGCCCCCAGCATCTTGATGCGGGAGGCATATAGTGATTGTCCCGTCCTTTCGTATGTCTGTGACAAGGTTAAGTGGATTTTACCGTTTCGTCTAGCACCAACACCAATTACTACAACACTTGGATATTTACACAGATGTTACTTATGACCGTTCCAAACCCACCCATATCACCCAACCTCACTTTGATCTTTACCTTGACCTAATTTGGACTTCAAATAATTCAAATGGGCAAGAACTAGATTTTACCGTTTCGTCTAGCACCAGTATCGCTTACTACAGCACTTGGATACTTGCACAGTTGTTGCTGATGACCATTCCCAATCCACCCATATCACCAAACCTCACTTTGACCTTGACCTAATTTGGAATAATTCAAATGGGCTGTCCAGCACTAGCCGGGGGTATGTGTGTTTTATAAAACACTGAGTCTTGTTGTTTTTTTTATGCAGTGTTAGCTCTGTCAACTTGACCAGACAGGCGTGAACTTTTATTGGCATACTTTTAACAATTAAACTAGTGCCTGTGTATAACTTTGTCTTAATTAATGCACGTTGACACTGTTGCCATTCACAAGTCACATAAAATTGATATTTTAATTAACATGTTTGAAATAAGCAGTGAATGTAATATTGTTTTGTTATGGTTTTATTATGAATTCATGCATGAAGGTAAGTGTCGGTATAATTGTATAAGTTATACTTAATATTTTTACTTCAGTGACATTAGTTATTTGACCTTAAGATATATTCTGTGGTTTTGTAGCGGACACTGGTACCAACACTATTCCCTATGAGATGCAGCAACTGTAAAATGCTTTGTCCAGAGGGAGAGAAACTGAAACGCTGCACTAAATGCCTTAAAGCTGGATACTGTAACCAGTGAGTTTGTAAACGACGGGATTTAAGAATCAACCAATAAGAATTGAATAATATGATGTAAATAATGAATTATAAAAGTGCCCACAATCATGACTGAGTGATGGTAATTAGAAATCAGCATTCTTGCTATTGGTGTGATTTTGAAAGTCTGTTTCTTGTCGGCAAAAATAATATGATACTAACTTTTTAGAATAACAAAAAACATCAAGTTAAAATAAGACGGTGATGTGTCTCGTATCTACTGCTAGTATTAGTGAAAAAACAACACACCAAAAACATATTGCAACATCTTGTAGTGTATATTGCACATTTGTATATAATGTCAAATATATATATTTGTTTCAGAACTTGTCAAAAGAATCATTGGTCGATGCATAAGCAGCATTGCAGCACACACCCAGAACCAGTTGGTACCCCATTTATCCTGAGTATCCCACAGTCTCAGGCAACGTTTGGAAAGCTCTGTCAACTAATGGAGTCTTATGCAAGGTAAAGGCTGTTTTACAGTAAATTCCATACAATTCGGTATGTCTACTTAATTAAACGCATAGGTATGGTACTCTGTAGTTTTAATGTACATGTTTGTGACAAAATATGCCCAAAGCATTTTCTTTTCACGGTTCTCAAATTTATTATTGTGTTTGGTTTATATGTCAAAAAAGCACTGAATTTTTTACAAATATTGAATAAAATGTTGTTTTACAAATATTGATTTTAATGTTGTTCTGTAATACCTTGATGATTACATTTTGTATGCTTTAGTTATTAGACTCAATATAGCATTTTTATGGTACTGTACTCAAAATAATTATTCATTGTTTCCTAAGTAAGATAACAACAGGTTTTCAATACATTTATTATGCCCCCCATCGAATATTGGTGAGCTAATGTCAGTCGGCCTGTCTGTCTGTTGGTAGACCACTTTCGTTTCAGCTCAACAGTTTTCATCTGATTTTCACCAAACTTCATAAATGTTTATGGGCATAATATCTCAACCAAGTTCGATAATCAGCCAAATTGCCCCAGGAATTCTGGAGTTATTGGCCTTGAATTATCTGGAAAAGGCCTTTTTAACCTCTTCTGCTCTCTAAAATCCAACAGTTCATCCGATCTTCTGCAAACTTGGTGAAAATGTTTGTGGGCATAATATCTCGGCCATGTGTGATAATCAGCCAAATCACCCCAGGAATTCTGGAGTTATAGCCTTTGAATTATATAAAATAGGCCTTTTTAGTAGTTTCTGTTCTCTAAGTCCAAGAGTTTTTATTCGATCTTCACCAAACTTGGTGAAAATCTTTGTGGACTTAATATCTCGGTCAAGTTGGATAATCAAGCAAATCGTCCCAGGAAATGTGGAGCTATGGCCCTCAAAATATCTAAAACTAGCCTTTTTAGCTGTTCCTGCTCTCAAAGTCCAACAGTTTTTATTAGATCTTTACCAAAATTGATGAAAATGTTTGAGGTTATATTAGTTATAGTATCTTAGGCAAGTTCGATGATCAACCAACTTTTCCCAGGAACTGCAGAGTTATGGCCATTGATTTATCTTAAATTAGCCTTTTTAACACTTTTCACTTCCTATGTCCAACAGTTTTAATCCGCTTCACCAATCTTCATTGATACTTTATTTCAAGATTGCTCTTAACCTAAAGGGGGCATAACTGTTTTACAAACAGCTCTTGTTAAAGTTAAAATAAAAAATATTCATTAAAAAGTTTGACAGCCTTGATAATAATAATATCTGGGTTAATATATTTAACACTCTCACTTTGTTTTACTTGAATATATTTTGTTTCACATTTTACCATACAGACATACCGTATTGGAAAAAGTGTTTGACCTAAAGTTCTATCAAATTTTCAAGGGTCTGCCCCTAAAGAAGTAATTTACTTAATGTAATGGTGACATGCCCAAGTTAATTAAATATTGTCTTCTTGGAATAAATAATAATAATATTATTATTTATTGTACACACTATGAACAAATAAGTGAATAAAAATATAATATGTCATTGATTATAATTCACGTTTTCATCTTTTACTTGAAGGTTCTCCGTGGAGTTTTTCCAGCCGCCAGTGAAAGTGGAACCTCACCACAAGCTGTCCAGTCACCCATCTTCCTCCAATCTGAGTAGCAGCAGCCAGTCCAGCGGTAGCCAGACCAGTCTAGACAGCCAGTCTTCGATCAGTAGCACCTGCACGATAACTGCCGAACAAGACCAAGAAACGTTGGACATAGATTCTCCTGAACTCCTGGAGGCCACAATTCCTGATGTGCCAGACAGTGGCATGACATCGCTTCCAGTTATGTCTGATGGCTCAACTACTTCTCTGTCTGGTCGGAGTGAATCGGATCTTGGTGGTGAAATGAATGCTTCTGACAATCCTACTGGATTTAATAGGAACACTTCTTTGGAAGATGATTCAAGTTTGAACCTAAATCAACAGTCAGATTCTGGTTACAATTCAGTGTCAGATCTTCGATCAACATCATCAGGAGCATCATCGTCAGTGACCAACTCGGAATTGAATCAGCAAAGATTTTCTTCAGATGGGGACACTGTGGGATTTACATCGCCAGTAAGGCCTGTGCTTGGCATGCAGTGCAGTGAGGTGGAGCGTCCAACACCAATGTTCTACATTAAACCTTCGAATTCCGAAGGAATGGGATTGAAAGGATCTGAAGGCGAAAGACTTGTAGACAAAGGTGATGTCAGTTTTTAAGGAACTATATTAATGTACATGTTTTGTTATATATCATATGCTAATTGCTATTTAACAGTATCCAGATTAGTTGAAAACTTTTAATAAAGCACTTTCAGATGAATAGTGCAAAGAAGATCAGTATACTCATTGCTTCACATAGAAGCTTTTCTTAGAGAGCAATTATTTTAATTTAAGGGCAGATATCAAAAAGTGCAAACATATTTGAGAAAAATGTGGGATTATTATTGCAGGAGACAAACCATTAGATTTATCAGAAAAATATTTCCTTGCAATGGATTGGAAAAACAACGACAAACTGCCTGGTTATGTTCTAGTACAGACTAAGGAACTGGTAAGATTTTAACCTTGGTTTGTTATGATATTGGGAATGATTGTTTCTAATAGATACTTTTGTGTCATCTGAATACAGCAGTGATTTTATTTCCTTATTTAACACGGTCTAGTAAAATTACCAAATCCCACTGCCAGTAGGAATGAAACAAATCCCAAATCTGAAAATTTGGAGTGCAAGAACACTTGTGCTGGCTTTTTCCAAAGTCTGACAGACTTTCGCGAAGACTGGCCTTTACTTTCCTGATGATATTAAAATTTATCATACCACTATGCTGATATCGGCCTGATACAAAGGTGCCTGATATATTTTTTTATATCAGGTCATTAGAGTTTATATCAGTCAATGTTTAGAGGTACGTCATATTATTCGGAAACAACTATAAAGTCAACAGTTTCAGTAAAAATATATCAGATTCAACAAAACAAACAATTTGATACCAAGAACGTATATAGTTTATTATTTTTAATCGTCATAAATCACAAAAACGTTATTTTTATAATATTCACATAAACCCGCACTTTGGTAGTGATATGACGTCATCTATGGAACACAATAAATCATCCATACACATTGATTTCAATACATTCATAATAAATGCACTAAAAGTGACTACACAGCATCAGTTTATGTTGAACCAAGAACATTGTTACCAAAAATTGAACACACTATAGTCAAATACTGTCAATATTGACACGATCTTGGAAATGTCAATTTCAATACACAACTCCAAAATGGCGTCTCCAAACAATTCGGCGTTGTGTGTTCTCCGATAAAATTGATCGTTGCAATCCATTTCAGTTCGCATTTTCAGTATTTTGTGAATTAGCATGCGTGTAATCTATGTATTTGTAGTGAAAACAGTACACTTATCATTACGAAATGTTAATAATAAGGTATTATTCAGTCAACTTTTAGAAATCCATAACTACATGTACGTGAACGTGTAGAAGTCAGCTCAGCAAAATCAGCATCGCCCTTAGTTTTTAAATATATAAAAATCAGCTCGTTTGGTGATATTTTACGAAAAATGTGGTATGATAAATAGAAAAACAGGTTACTGCCTGGTCTTGTGTAATATATCAGGTTCGGCATGAATAAAATAATGGCTCGGCAAGCCTCGCCGTTATATTATTCTATACCTCACCTGATATATTACACAAGACATGTTTTTTCCACAAAATACCTATCATTGAATTTATATCCTAGAAGCTCAAAATCTGCTGGTCGTATTGGTAAGAGTTTAAAAGCGTTCTTGACGTCTAACTTGAAAAGTTTACAGTGTCTACCAAGTTTTTGTATCATTTTGACTGCCTCATCAAAACTAGTATACTGAACGGAGGTAAGATTCGGGTCAATGAAGTCGTTCACCGAGACCCCTGCTGGGTAAGATAAATGATTAATCATTCGAAATTAGTTGGGTTCTTTTTTCGGTACCAAGCCGATAGGGGAGACAATCAAATTTTGTAATGGTTTACGGACAAACGGGCCTGCTACGTGGCCGGCTGAAATTTCCTTATCAATTTTCTCCTTAACAATTTCTGGATGCATTCTAGCTGACTTAAGGTTATTTGCCTCCCTAGTCTCTCTTGGACCCATGTATTGCATACTAAAACCATTCTTAAACCCATTTTCTAGAAAATTCGCGTCGTTTACATCGTAAGTACTTAAATACTTGTGTAAAACCACCAAATTGATTGGTGAGCAAGCAATATCTTTGATGTTAGCATTACAAGGGCCGCTGATTTGTTCCACCAGCGGTGGTTGCCATTGGTTGCCTTGACCATTGTCGCCCACGAAATGGCTGCCGCGGTGCGTTATACTGCTGTTGCGTGGCGAAGGATTGAGCGCTTGGTGTCGCTGCATTCAGTATAGTGCACACTGACGCTGGGTGACCTTGACCGCAGGAAGAACAAGCGTGTTTAAACCTGCAGTTAGGCCACGTGCACTTTCCGGTATTAAAAAAGTTACAAGTTCTAAATTGCTTAACCGGCATTCTTTGGGCTGTGGCGGCCGGCGCGTTTGCGGTGGGCATTTGGATACAACGCCACCATAAGTCGTTATTGATATGCGCCCAAGATGAAGGCCCTAATGATTGCCTAACTCTAAATTGCTCGTCATATGCACGCCACGCCATGCCGCCTTGGCGACCCGCGCATTCTCTGATTGTCCACATGTATTGCAGTAGCTCTGCCGTTTGTGTGGGGTTGACCTTGACAGATATGGACATGAAAATTATGAACGCGTCTGTCCATTTTTCGATAGTAGTGATTCTTTCTTTGCATTCCCGCGGTTTAGACATTAAATGGCCATCTACCGACAACTGGAACGTCGCACTCGAACAGAAATCGGACAGCTCTAGCGAGCCTTTCAGCAGCAATGCCAAGTTAATAAACTCGCCCCTCTCGATCTGACTGCGAATCTGATCGGGGACATGGGCGGCTATATCGTCTGGCAATAACCGTATCGGACTCGGACCGCCGGTCGCGGGTGGAAATTGTTCAATGCCGACCGTGTGCGGGGGAGGTACCGTTGAGGTAGCCGCTACGGATTTTGTTACAGAGGCCGCTGCTCCACCACACCCTGAGTTACAACATTTACATGTACCCCGAGGCTGATCAATTACTTCTGATCTCTTAAGGATTTCTTCGAAATCAATTAAATGTGTTTTTCGTTTACCTGAGCTCGAATCATCGATCGGCCCAACATATTCCACGTCCTCTGTCTCCTTTGTTTTCCTCCTTTTCGCACCTCTCCCCCTGCCTGGCATAACTAATTGTGTGATTCGAATTTGTTTATTGTCTGAACACGAGGTCCTTCTTGGTCAATGGCCGGCGATAAAAGGACGTTCTCGGCACTCGCGTGGTCCACGGTCACGTGGTGTTTAATGTTATCTGAGGTGTTCCGAGTATGTTAGCAACCGTATTGTTTATAGGTAACGAGGAAGTATTTCCAAGAAATGCGGACCTGGACGATTTATTCGCCGTAATAAATGAAATTATTATCGTTCGAAAATAATTTGTATTATTCTATGCCTCACCTGATATATTACAAAAGACCAGGCAGTAACCTGTTATTCTCTATGTACAGTGGTGTTATTAATAGCTTACAATATCTTAGTAAGTTGTTATATGTTTGTTGTTCCAGGAAGCTGAACAGCATAGCAGTATGAGAACAGCTACGGCTGAAGGTAATGAATTTCCCGAATTATTAATAAATACACAATTATGTCATAGCACGCGCATGAACATTGACAACTTCCGTTGGAGTATGTTGACTGTTTCAACCAGTAATTTCGAAAATAAGCTTGTATAATGTCTTTTCTTTGGGTATGAATTACGTACAAACCATTTTTGATATTCCTCAATGTACACTTTATGGTGTATACATATTACCAGTGTATCATGATTTTCGTATGTTGCCATGCGCAGATAATCATATCCGGTTTCGTTTTTAGACAATCATCCGCGCAAACTGTTATCTAACAAAAATGGAAACAATGTTATCCTTACATGAATATAGCTAGAGAAATAATGATTAGTTATTCCTTTCTTTCCCAAGTAATTCAATGGTTTCAGACCTAAAACATTCCATTTTTATCAAGTTCATGAAAGCACCGCATCTCATGAAATCCAAATTTACCTATGACGTAACCGACCCCATAATGCACTTACCTCATTTGCATAAAGCAGCTAATCCTACATGTACTCTACTCAACTTCTGACCGTTTTCATAAATCAATTAAATTTCAATCAGAAATGTCAATTTGACAATGAAAAGCAGACAGAATATGAAAAACGTGTTTTACAATATGATATTTTATATGTGTTAAGTTGATAATACAAAAGTTTAGTGAAGTAGACTATGATTGTGAAAGATGCTTTTTGAACTGTATGAAAACTAAGCCATGACCAGTAATACAAGTAAATACTGCTAACAAAAATGGCAGACAGTGACCTACTTTAATATTGGATACCTAATGTTTAAAGTGAAACTATTGGGCATGTATTGTGTTTATTTGATAAACAATGAATGATTTTAACAATTATACAAACTTCTTTTAATGAACATTGATTTAATGCAATTTATTTACTAATGAATGTCACTGGTAACAGTTGTGCCCAGGATAATTTACTAATTATTACATGCATTGGAATAAATTCAACAAAACAGAATGAACTCCATATTTAATGTACTCCGATGCAGTCACCACGGCAATAATCACACAACTCAATATGCAACAATAACATAATAGTCAGCAAATGTAATCAGTTTGGCATGAATAGGTCGCCTATAAAGTAAAGTAAAATCCCAACGACAGGCCTACAAGTTTTAACTGTCACTTCAATTCTTAATTAGAAAACAGTTTCGCCGTGAATATAAGTACATAGGCACACACATGTAACAACGGATTGTCCCTGGCTTGACACATGTTTTGAACGGGCAGCATAAACACTTTGCTGCCACATGCAAACCTGGGACTCGTATATAATACACATAGGCTTGACACATGTCTGGCTAGTGAACCAAAGCACCAGCACCTGCATGCAAGCGTACTAACAGACGTTACATGTACTAATTTACAGCACGGCCCTACTCGTTGAATGAAACATTAAAATTGGAATGCAGTCCCAGCACCACGAATAGGACGGTCGAGCCGAAGCTCCTTACCCGCGGTGTGAGAGAGCAGCCCCTGTAGTTACTGTTATTTCAATATAATTGTTTTTTATGAAATTTTAATATATTACGGTGCTTGTTGTTCACCTGCCGCCAGAATTTTACGCCACAAATAAATTTTATCAAATTTATCCACCAAATTCTGGGCGGGCCCTAATTGAAACAACTTACATAACTACCTAGCGTCCAAAGTATCAATTAATTTAACTTAAAGTGACATATTTTTATCGATAACGTCTTTTAGCGCATCCGTATACCGAACGCCGACAAGTGTACGCCGTCGGGGTCAAAAAATCCCGGTGTATCTATATCTATATCAGTCGACAGCACGTCTGAACGCCCTGTAGATTTAATCCAGCTACGCACGAAACGGTTAACTCGTCTTCGTTTCTGATTAATTTGGTTTATTGACATAGATGTATTGTTTCTCCAATTTATGCGATTGATAATATTCACCCATATGATTATTGCGCCCGGAACTGCTGTTCTCAGGTAACGTATTTCCCTACTGATTGAATTGCAGATCTTTGTTAAAGGAAACTGGGTAATATCATTACCCCCTAAATGTAGGATTATAACCTTTGGCGGCTCACACAGGAGGACATTGGACTCAACGGCCCTACGGAAACCATCCCAGCCGATGCCACCGACACCCCGCCAGGCAATGTTCCACGGCAACCGCAGGTTAGCGGAGCCCCTCTCTCGTGCGTATTCCGCCGCGCGCCTTACCAACGAATCTCCAATCACCCATATATCTATAAAAATAAAATACAAATTAAACGTTCCTAATGATATTTGTCCTGTTTATTTTTAAATCGGGCACATATACGTATATGTCTATAGCAACATTGAAACCATAATAATTTACATTTTTGTTTACCGTAAATACGGTTAGATATTTAACCTGGACAAAATATATAAAAAAAAAATTAATGACCGCTGTACCCACTAGCCGCACGAAAATGAGTCATTTATAACAAGGGAAGCAATCCAAATGCCACGGGAGGATAATCGAACCGGAGCTCCTCTCTCGTATTGCAGGGATCGCCTTATACATGTATCCGTATGTACCGTTTGTAAGTGTCAGATGACCAACGACCAAGCTTCCTAATGTCATTTGTTGGAATACCGCGTATTGCAAGGTCAGTGGCTCGGCCTATGTGGAAACTATGAGATTTGAAACTTTGATTGCTATAACCGGCACGCGCGAGGCATTTCTGCAAGACTGACGACACTTGCTGTCTGGTAACGCCATTGCTATGACAAAAAGCAGCCGCACCCTGGTGCTGGTTAAGCAAATATCCTTCCAATGTGGATACTGGACATGGTGGCGTTTCTTCGCGCGGCAACGTTATGGTAACGGGCGGACCATGCTGGTTTGTTTTGATACATGTAATGTGAACGACGCCGCTCATCCGTTGTGATTAATGCATACGTCGTCGCGCTTAACTTGGTTCGACACACCGGTGAGACTTGTTGCTACGAGTTCGCTGATACGAAAGAGGCCAAAATATGCGCATGTAAATATTGCCTAAAAAAGTTTGGCTTCCAGTTTGTTGTAGCATATTCTGGGCAAAACCCTGATAATTTCAGACAAGATTGCTTTGGTAATCGGACGTCTCATATCCTCTGGCTGTCGCCTAGATCTAACACACCCTTCTAACAGTCTATTTACCACAAATACCACAAATGTTATGTATATCATGGAAACCCTATTTTCTGCATGTAATTAATACCCGAAAAATATAAGTCTTCACAGTACTTGGTGAGCAGTTTGTTTCAAAACAATATGCTATGAACCAAACCATGTGCTGTTCGGGTATCGGCAATATTCTGTCTAACCCGTACTTTGCAAGGAAGGCATGGAAAGCCTTTAACGCGGTGTCGTAGGTCTTTCTCGTATTTACTGCTATGGCATTTCGCAAAAGTGAGTCAGCTCTTTGTTGAAGATTTCCCAGAGATGGGATGGTATCGCGCGAGGTTCCGCATCCGCTTCCGGTGCCAGTCGCCGAAACCACGATATCTGAAAACGAGAAATGGCGTCGCAGATGGCATTATTTGCCCCTGGGACGTGCGCCGCTCTCAGGAGAATATTAAACTGCAGACATTTGATTGTTAACAGTCTTAGGACCACCATAACTTTTTCCGACTTAGATGATAGGGAGTTTAGTATATGTACTACGCTTATATTATCGCAATTGAACCTCACTTTTTTATTGCGCAGCTCGTCGCCCCACAGAAAAATTGCTACCATGATAGGAAAAATTTCTAAGACAGTAATATCCCTTAATAGGCCTTCTTTCACCCAAGTGTCTGGCCAGCGATCGTGTGCCCAATGTCCAAGGAAATAGATACCAAAACCTAACTCGGCCCCACCGGAGCTATCTGTGTACAGTTCTGCGTCGTCGTTAGTAATCCAAAATTGATCATCGAATACTGAAACTCCATTAAAACCTTTAAAGAAAATTAAGCCATAGCTGCAGATCTAGTTTTACCGCTTTTTTCAAACGGATGTGGTGCAAAGGTTTAGACAGGCTGCATATCGAGTTGATCAGACTCCAACAGAAAGGGCGACCTAATGGAATAGCTCTGCAACAAAAACTGAGTGACCCTATCAACGATTGCATTTCTTTGAGCGTAGCTGATTTTTTAGCCATAATATACCGGATGTTTGTAACTAAATGTTCGACTTTTTCTCTAGGAATACGCACAACCATTTTGTTTGTGTCAAGTTCGAGACCGAGGAACACCAAAACTTCTGTGGGTCCCTCCGTTTTTTCGTGAGCTAATGGGACGTTTAGTTCCTGCATTATTTCAATGAATAGCGAAAGTAAAGCGTGAGCCCCTTCATCATTCTCGTCTCCCGCAAGAAAGTCATCTAAGTAGTGGATGAGCATGCCGGATGCGGCTTTCGATTTTACGCAATGCTCGAGAAATGACGAGAAGCGCTCAAACGTTGCACAGCTAATTGAAGCCCCAAAAGGTAATGTTTTTTTCCACAAAATGCCTATCATTGAATTTATATCCTAGAAGCTCAAAATCTGCTGGTCGTATTGGTAAGAGTTTAAAAGCGTTCTTGATGTCTAACTTGACAAGTTTACAGTGTCTACCAAGTTTGTGTATCATTTTGAGTGCCTCATCAAAACTAGTATACTGAACAGAGGTGAGATTCGGGTCAATGAAGTCGTTCACCGAGACCCCTGCTGGGTAAGATAAATGATGAATCATTCGAAATTCGTTGGGTTCTTTTTTCGGTACCAAGCCGATAGGGGAGACAATCAAATTTTGTTTTTGGTTTACGGACAACCGGGCCTGCTATGCGGCCGGCCGAAATTTCCTTATCAATTTTCTCCGTAACAATTTCTGGATGCATTCTAGCTGATTTAAGGTTATTTGCCTCCCTAGTCTCTCTTGGACCCATGTATTGCATACTAAAGCCATTCTTAAACCCATTTTATAGAAAATTCGCGTCATTTACATCATAAGTACTTAAATATTTGTGTAAAACCACCAAATTGATTGGGGAGCAAGCAATATCTTTGATGTTAGCATTACTAGGGCCGCTGATTTGTTCCACCAGCGGTGGTTGCCATTGGTTGCCTTGACCATTGTCGCCCACGAAATGGCTGCCGCGGTGCGTTATACTGCTGTTGCGTGGCGAAGGATTGAGCGCTTGGTGCCGCTACATTCAGTATAGTGCACACTGACTCTGGGTGACCTTGACCGCAGGAAGAACAAGCGTGTTTAAACCTGCAGTTAGGCCACGTGCACTTGCCGGTATTAAAAAAGTTATAAGTTCTAAATTGCTTAACCGGCATTCTTTGGGCTGTGGCGGCCGGCGCGTTTGCGGTGGGCATTTGGATACAACGCCACCATAAGTCATTATTGATATGCGCCCAAGATGAAGGCCCCAATGATTGCCTAACTCTAAATTGCTCGTCGTATGCACGCCACGCCATGCCGCCTTGGCGACCCGCGCATTCTCTGATTGTCCACATGTATTGCAGTAGCTCTGCCGTTTGTGTGGGGTTGACCTTGACATATATGGACATAAAAATTATGAACGCATCTGTCCATGTTTCGATAGTAGTGATTCTGTCTTTGCATTCCCGCGGTTTAGACACTAAATGGCCATCTACCGACAACTGGAACGTCGCGCTCAAACGAAAATCGGACAGCTCTAGCGAGCCTTTCAGCAGCAATGCCAAGTTAATAAACTCGCCCCTCTCGATCTGACTGCGAATCTGATCGGGGACATGGGTGGCTATATCGTCTGGCAATAACCGTATCGGACTCGGACCCCCGGTCGCGGGTGGAAATTGTTCAATGCCGACCGTGTGCGGGGGAGGTACCGCCAGTGCCGTCGAGGTAGTCGCTACGGATTTTGTTACAGAGGCCGCAGCTCCACCACACCCTGAGTTACAACATTTACATGTACCCCGAGGCTGATTAATTACTTCTGATCTCTTAAGGATTTCTTCGAAATCAATTAAATGTGTTTTTCGTTTACGTGAGCTCGAATCATCGATTGGCCCAACACATTCCACGTCCTCTGTCTCCTTTGTTTTCCTCCTTTTCGCACCTCTCCCCCTGCCTGGCATAACTAATTGTGTGATTCGAAATTTTTTATTGTCTGAACACGAGGTCCTGCTT
This sequence comes from Congeria kusceri, assembly GCA_027627225.1. NCBI lineage: Eukaryota > Metazoa > Mollusca > Bivalvia > Myida > Dreissenidae > Congeria > Congeria kusceri. Next base: position 21,966,420 of record CM051035.1, read on the forward strand.
GGTCAATGGTCGGCGATAAAAGAACGTTCTCGGCACTCGCTTGATCCGCGGTCACATGGTGTTTAATGTTATCTGAGGTGTTCCGAGTATGTTAGCAACCGTATTGTTTATAGGTAACGAGGAAGTATTTCCAAGAAACGTGGACCCGGAAGATTTATTCGCCGTAATAAATGAAATTATTATCATTCGAAAATAATTTGTATTATTTGGTCAGCAGTGGAACGTTTTTGTGGTTTTGCTTTTTATGTTATAAATAAAACTTCAAACGAAGTTATGGGGAAAAAGAACAATTCTGTTTTGTGTATTGTAAATTAGATTTTCCTTGTTACAATATTATTTTTTTCCATTTACTGAGTTTGATGTAAAGAAAATCCCCAGCCATACAGTGTTTATAGTGATTTAAACCATGAAAATGTTGTATGCACAGATTATTGAATTGTTTACTCTGTTTTGCCTCCATTTGAGAAATATTTGCAGTTTGCAAGATTTAACTAATCTGATTGGTACCAACACTTTTTGAAATAAAACATGAAATAAAACAAAAGATAGCTGGTTTCAAACAATCACATTACATAATTTGTAATCAACAATTGCCAAAGATATTTGAAGCTCATTTAGGCAAGATACACTTACTCAAGAGTTAAGTTTATGGCCATTATGTTTGGAAGGTTTTGATTACATAAAATACTAATTCAAACCAATAAAACTGTTACTGTATGGATTTCCTGTACACTGGATTTCTTATTATGGTAGAAAATTGAGTGAAAATAATTGTTGAAATTATAGGATTTTATGATACTGAAATACATGGGTATGTTATTATTACAGAACAGTGAATGTTATACTCCATATGTGGGGTAGTTCTGATATTATTATGCTGTTTAGATGATAATTTAATGTGTGCTTTTAATTGGTTATATAACCATCAACTATTGAAAAAAGAGACCCACTTTGCTGTTCGTAATGAATTAATAAATCAGGTTAGTGTTACAATTGACTCACATGCCACATGTATTACTTTTTCAGAAAGTAACATCAGTTTGGATCAATGCCTGGAGATGTTTACTGAACCAGAGGTGCTGAGTCCAGAGGAAGCATGGTAAGTCTTGTGTTAACAAACATCTGGCGTTGATATAGCACTTGAAGATAGAGGGGGTTAAAATAATTCAGTACCTACCAACAATTCATATATAAATTATATATTGTGCTAACACTGACAAATAAATTGCGCAAAATCATGATTCTTTTTTTTTTTTTTTTTTAAGAGATTCTAGTCGTGAAGTCGGACTTGGCTTCTGTGCAACTTGAAAAGAAATGTGGTAAACTTATATCATTCTTTGCTGAGATATAATGTCTAAATTATTGTAATTTATTCTGAGGTTTAAGGGGATGGGGGGCATTTGCCTCTTCCGCCCAGCTCTTAATTTGCCTATGTACATTCTGGCAGAGTTACGTGGTCGCTGCTCTATTTCGATTGTTTAGAACCCGCAAATCCTGAAATTGGGGAATGCGTTCTACAGAAATTGTTTTCACATATACTTGCTGAGTTACAGTGTGCTTGCTTTGTTTTGGTTTTTGTAGACATCGGTAACCATTATGGTAGGGGAATGTACATTTCTGGGGGTTGGGGGATTTTCATGTTTGTTGTTTAAAGAGTACTTACATCAAAACTTGTTTGATGCTGTATCCATAGTTGTCATCATTGTACAGACAACAAACAATGTAATACACTGTTATGACAACTAGCTTCCTCACAAGATAATTAGTTTTACATACATGTACCATAATATGTTGCCCATAGTTATAAGACTTCAGACTGTTTCTTTCTCACTTATTTGCTTAAAATGTTTGAATATTTTGTCACGTGTAAAAAACTGCCATTCTATGTGTAAAGCTTGCAAACATTAACCTGACACAAACCTATGCATGTATATATTAAAAAAACGTTACAATGCATATATTAGTTTCCGTACTCGACTCGAGTTAAATAGATAAAAGTATCCGACAGAAATACTGTTATGGTATCATTAAACTCGTTAAACACGTGCCCAGACTAAACAGATTATACATATAGGAAACAATTCGAGCGCGTAATTATGCTAATAGAGTACGCCAGTGTCAGGTTAATGTTTGCAAGCTATATAAACAATGAGTTACATTTGTGTGGGCAAACATAAACATATTATTTGAATACAAATACAAACATCTAGAGTTTAGTACTAAACTAGTATTTAATTAAAGGTATGTGCTTTTGTTCTTATTAAGATTATTTCTAATAAGCACATAGTATTTCCCTGTAAACTATTCTGGGGCATATGCAACATAATTAAGTTAATCTTCAATGGTTGTTTGGTCAAATTTCCTTTGTCAATGTCAGCTTGAAATTTGTCTGTTACATCACAAATCAGATTTTAAAAATTCAATCTCCATTTACCTTCTTACAAAATACAGGAAGACAGAACACAAAAGTACACACACAAAAAACATTAAATGTCAAAAACCTTGTGAGCACATTATTAACAGCACATTTTCTATTTCCTTTTAACATTAATTGTGACAAAGACCAGTTCTTGGAAGTGTTGTGAACTTAACACAATTACTAAGATATGGGCTGTTATTTTAAACAAATTAACCATTATTATTTAATTGTACATAAATTAAAACTAGTGTACGTTCTCAACATCCAATGGTTTTCTCAGAAGCTAGAAAATTACATTGACTTTGTAGGTTTGAATCAAAATAATCAAATTATTATATGGTCTGTAATGTATATTTTTAACCAAGATACATAACATAATGACATAGCTGTACATAGTGAAACACATTTGTACAATGTGGCATGGGAAAACCGGGCTTAATGCACATGCTTTAAGTGTCGTCCCGGATCAGCCTGTGCAGTCTGCACAGGCATATCCGGGATTACACTTTCCGCTTTTATGGTATTTTATGTTGAAAGGAAGTTTCTTCTAAACATAATTCCACTGTAGGCGGAAAGCGCCGTCCTGGATTAGCCTGTGCGGACTGCACAGGCTAATCTGGGACAACACTTTACGCACATGCATTAAGCCCAGTTTTCCCACGACATGCCCCAAATGTAGTTTGTCAGACTTTTGTTTGATGACAACCAGACTTACTGGCAGAGTCTTTAATATCAAAATACTGGTAGAAGGCCTGTTATGATATGAACAAAAGATATTGATATTTTTTGCAATACTTGTGTACAATATATATTGTTAAGTTTTGCCCTTTAGGTTCCTAGCAAGCACCACTGAAAGTGATTTTATGGTTAATACCAGTATATTGGTATATCATTGCACCAAGAGTATATACCCAAAAGCAGAATGCACATCATACAATTTAACTTTTTGTGTCGCCTAGTCAGGCGACATATAGGGGTTAGTTATGTCAGGGGCGGCATCTATGGCGGGGGCGGCATCCCCTTTCGCTTGTCCGGGGCATAACACTTAGACTATTAAAGCTATCAACTTTTGGAGTTATTGCCCTTTGTTTATTTTCATACTTAATTTTTGTTCGGAGCATAACTCTAAGACTATGAAAGCTATCAACTTGAAACTTCATAGGTAGATAGATCTCTTTGAGGAGAAGTGCAGTGCACAAGAACTATTACTCTGCATCACATACTTTTGGAGTTATTGCCCTTTGTTTATTTTCATACTTTATTTTTGTCCGGAGCATAACTCTAAGACTATGAAAGCTATCAACTTGAAACTATATAGGTAGATAGATCTCATTGAGGAAAAGTGCAATGCACAAGAACTGTTACTCTGCATCTCATAGTTTCAGAGTTATTGTCCTTTGTAAATTTTCATACTTATTTTTGTGTCACATTTTTGGTTGTAATAAGTCTTTTCTTTGCAGTTAGCCAGAGTGCAGTGCTTAGTAGATTTCAGTAAATCTGTAAAAAAAAAAAATAGCATTAACCTTAAGTGCTTCTTCATTTGGATTCACGTTAGCTATCCGGCGTCAGGCGACACATCCGACTCGCGGAGTTCTAGTTTTACTAATCATTGCATGTCTGTTGTCTGTATGTAGGTATTGCCCCCAGTGCAAGGAGCATCGTGAGGCTACAAAGCAGCTGTCCACCTGGAGGTTACCACACACTCTCATTATACAGCTGAAACGGTTCTCCTTCCGAAACTTCATCTGGCGAGACAAACTTGACAAGATGGTTGACTTTCCTACACGGTTTGTACTTGTGTCTTGTCTGGAAATAGCATTAAGTCATTAATAAAATCAGTAGCTTCTTGTTTTAATAAAAGCAATATAAATTTGCTAAAATTCAAATGGCGTTTTAACTATTCGAAAAGCGATCATTAAATTGAATATTTGAATAGTTTTGCCATCCCTACTAAAAATAGAAAAATGGTTTCCGCTCTTTAACTTCAGATAGATTGCTCAATAACCCAATAGTTTATTGAGCTATTTTTTTACCAACTTTTTCACTAACATAAACATACTTCTGTTCAGGGTTAGTATTCTTTAATGTCCTAATGAATAACTAAAAAAGCAATTTCTTAAAGTAAGTTGTACTTAAGTGCAATTCTTAGCCATGACCTTCACCTAGCCTCCAAAACTTTCTTTTATTATTGTGCTGACTTTTATGCATTTCATTCGAAAAATTTGGTTTTTGTGGAATTTCCACGTTTTCTTGTTTTCAGTTTGCAGTTGTATTCTAGTATTAGACAAACAAGACCTGTATAAAGCAAGTAGATATAATTATTCATTGTTTGTCCATTGCAGTTGTGATGTCAATTTTGTAAAGTAAACCATTTAAATAATGGACAATTATATATCCATTACTGTTACTCAGGCTCAGATATACATGTAAGTAGTAGTTACAAAAAACTCACAACAGTTTTGCAAAGAAATCTGTCTTTACTTTTATGCCCACGAAGGAGGGCATATAGTAGTCGCACCGTTCGTCTGTGGGTGGGTGGGTGTGTGCGTGCGTGGTTGTGGGTGGGTCAGTCCGTCCAGACTTCGTGTCCGCTCTGTAACTTTTTAATGCCTCAATGGATTTTAATATTACTTCAGATTATTATTCCCCATGACTAGACGATGTGTCGCGTACAACTCCCATGCTCGTTGGCCAACGGTCAAGGTCACAATTCAAGGTCAAAGGTCATGAATTTTCGTTTCCGCTCCATAACTTCTAAACGCCTGGATGGATTTTAATATAACTTCAGATTATTATTCCCCATGACCAGGTGATGTGTCGCGTACAACTTCGTGCTCGTCGGTCAAAGGTCACAATTTCAGGTCAAAGGTCATGAATTTTTGTTTCCGCTGTGTAACTTCTGAACGCCTGGAAGGATTTTAATACAACTTCAGATTATTCTTCCCCATGACCAGACAATGTGTCGCGTACAACTCCCATGATGGTCGGTCAAATGTCAAGGTCACAATTCAAGGTCAAAGGTCAATTATTTTTGTTTCCACTTCATAACTTCTAAACATCTGGAAGGATTAAATGTTACTTCAGATTAATATTCTCTATGACCAGACAATGTGTAGCATACAACTCCCATGCTCGTCTGTCAAAGGTCAAGGTCACATTTCAAGGTCAAAGGTAATGGATTTCTGTTTATCCACCATAACTTCTAAACGTTTGGAAGGATTTTAATATTACTTCAAATTATTATTTCCCATGACCAAGCGATGTGTCGTGTACAACTCCCATGGTCCTCAGTCAAAGGTCAAGGTCAAATGTCAAGGAATTTTGTTTCTGCTCTATAACTTCCAAAAGTCTTGAAGGATTTTAATATTACTTCAGATTATTTTTTCCCATGACCAGATGATGTGTCACATACCACTCACATGCTCCTAAGTGCTGGTCTGTGGGTCCAAAGTTACATGTAAAAGGTCAAATATTAGAATGAACTTTTTGTACGAAGCATAATTTTGGCCAACATGTAAGTTATGTAATAACTAGGTGGGAATGAAGATCATTATGAGGCAGTGTGGCACAACAACAAACAGCTGTGTTGCTGAAATCTCAAGATATTTGTCCAGGGCATAATATTGTACTCTGACATTGTTTTGCCTTCCTCTGACAAGCATGTGCTTCGGGGGCATATGTTACATCCTGTGACAAGCCTTGTTTCTGAACTCACTTGCTGAAATTCAATGCCATTCGTAATATTCCACAAAGTACACAAGCGCCAAATTGATTGCAGCCATCTTTAAGGTACCTTCAAGGTCTTCGCCCTTTATAAACAAGTACTTTGTTACTAATTTCTTGAATGATGTGCCGTTCTTTTTATGATGTATCCTCCCTCACAATTTCCACATGATAGAACACTATCAACTACACCATTATTTACAGTGTCTCAACATTTATACAGGCCTCTTGTTACCTTTTGATTTTATGGTCATTGCTTCCTAATAAGTTCTTTATATTATCCTATCTAATGCTTTCTGCAAAAATAATTACATGTCATATATCTGTGAACACAATATTGAACATTCTTCTTTTGTGTTGACATTTAACACGAAAAAGCCCCATTAGAAGATAGTCTGGGTATTGTTGTCACTAAGAAATGTGTTATTATTATAATGCATGTAATTGTTCTTTAATTATGTATATCTTAACTAAGATAATCTCAAGTGAGCAACATCCTTTGTTTCAAACATCAGAACAGTTGGTCGATACCTCAGGAATCTGTATTCGTTATCTCGCCGTTAGTGTTCAATGTATTAAATAGAATTGGAAGAATTCTGCTCAAGGAGCTTGTATTATTATCCAGTTGTTAATTTTTATCTATAAATATGTGTTATTCTAAAGAGGAGCCTTTAAATTCCTGACATTGAGTTCATGCATATTCATGGGCCTATCCAGAAATATGCACAAGACACAAGTTCATAACAAATACATGTTACTGGTGTCCTAGAGCTGGGTTTTGTAAAGGAAGAAAATTGTAAGGCTCTGTCTGGTGCAAATACAGATATGTTTCATTACCAAGAGTTATATAAAGTAGTCAATAACTTATCTATGTTGTCAGTATGTCAGTATGTTGAAACATTAAGTGATACCATTTCAGGGGTCTGGACTTGTCGTCCTACTATGTGGGGAGCAGGCCCAGGGATGAGCCACCCCCAATATACGACTTGTATGGAGTTGTCAATCACCATGGTGGCATATTAGGTGGCCATTATACATCGTATGTGAGATGTGCCGATAAGTCAAACCATGTCCAGAATGAAGTTGGTAGGTGTTAAAAAAAAGTATAATATTAAAAGAGATTCATTGAATAAAAGGGTTTTGAACATTTTATGTTTTCATGTCATGCTACATGTATGTAATTTATAAGAAAATATTGAAAAAATAGCCAATTGGTCATTATGTCATGGATAACAGCAAAAGAAAATGCATTCAGTAGTAAATATTTTATGTACTTAAATAAGGCATGCTGGAAAATGAAAAGATAACTACTAACAGTAATTTGCATTTAATCAATACTCATTTATATTTAAAGGGTGAAAAGCCTTTGAAATCATAATAAAAATACAAAATTAATGTGTACTGATTAGCAAAGACAGGTAAAAGTATTATGATTGTATATAAGAATTTAAAATAATACATGGATGTTATTTTCATGTACTGAAAACAGCTTGCACTAATTGTATACAAAATATAAACACACATTAAAAAGGCGACCCTTCTTAATATTTGGTAAAATTTGGTCTGTATCGGTTCAGGGTGGAGACTGTGCGATGATAGTAGAGTGTCGACGGTGAGTCATGAGAGGACTGTCGTGACAAAAGCTGCGTACCTGCTGTTCTACCGCAGGCGCAAAATTTTCATTCCTCCACCTTCTGTTGGCATGGAAACGGACCCCTCAGATGAGGAAGAATTCGATTCTGGTGCGGAAGACATTGGCAATAAAGAAAATGTTAATAGTTCTGATAATGTTCCCGATAATTTACCGGAAGAGCATAAAGGGAGACTTGTTATCAACACTTCTTCTTCCTCCAACCTTGAAGAGCTGCCTGAATTGGAGATCGAAGAAGATGAAAAGAAAGATGACGTTTTTGAAAATGACTTGGACGATGATGATAATAAAGAGTTGGAATACACAGACATGGATGCTGTGGATTAAGACATGGAGTCAGATTCAAGAGATTTCCATATGCTACACCGCTTATCAATAAATCAAAATTGATAGTAATCATGTGGTGAGTGACAAATATTTTATGGAGCATCTCTTTTTGTTACCATACATTTTCTAACAGCACAAATTTTCCGAAGTGAAATTAACAAGCAAAAAAAGTTTCTGATGTGTTGGATATAACATGGGATGAAGGAATGATCATCAGTTCAATACATAGTGTTATACTGTTTTTTTAAGGCAAAATCGTTTAATGAAACAAATGCTTCTGTTCTGATTCTAGCGATATTGTGAATATGGTTCATACAATTTTAGTCTATTTTTATCAAATGTAGCCAAATACTTACATTAGAATATGTTTTTATAACCAACATTTATCTGACACTTCCTACTTAATATAAATTATGTCTTAGGTTATAGTAACTTAATGAAATAACGCGAGTTTTGAAGTAATTTGTACAGTCTATATATAAAACAACGCATTGGGAAGAATATACGTCACTTCCGGTTTGAAACAAAATGGCGTATCGATAGAAATATGCGCAAAATCATGTTGTCTTTTATGCTATACTCGCTTATAAAAGCGTTATTTATGAAAACTGATACGAGTAGTTGATTTGTTATTGCTAAAACTATGTTTCTCAAGAATAAATAACATTTGTTAAAAGCGTGGCCTTTCACCTTTAAACAAGGGCATTGGGGTTTATGTTGCATTTTATTATTATCTTAATTAAAAATAACTTTTTGACTAATTGATACTTTAAGAGTTACCATAATGATGCTATTATACAGACTTAATTTTGGAAGTCTTAGAAGTTTATAAGTGTAAAAATAATAATGTCATATTCAATATTCAAGTGAGAAATATAAGATCAAATTTCCTCCAATATAAGCACATGTACGTTCCTACTTAAAATACATCATTTTGTAAAATAATCATTATAAGCAATTTAGCACAATGATAAGAAGTATGCTTGTCTTATGCTGTGTTTTACATGTATAGTATTGTGTTTCTATTTTGGCACAATTACCTTATAAAAGCCCATATGTACTATAATGAATGTTTAGTTCATTTTGTTAACTTTTGATATGATTGCAATTTCTATGAATCATGTTAAGTATGGAATATCAGTTAAACAAAGCGACTGTATGTTGTTTCATACTACGTGTAGACATGTCGGAGGTTATGGATTATGTAACATAATCACGTTATTTGACATAAAAGTCAACTTAGTCTCTCTTAAGTGAAATATCTGACTTCCTGTGTCAGAAACATAACCATAGACGTATCATATACATGTTATATAATAAATCTTTGACATAACATAATAACGTATCTTAACTTTGAAATGTATTGATACACTGAGTTATGCTTAAGTACAGTTGCCTTTAAAATGAGCTGCCCACAACGTTGTTCCCGACCTAAATCATTCTGTTTAAATCATGCCATTTTACTAATTAAAAACTTTTTTTTTTCACCTATTTGCAATGTATGCATTTTATTGGTTTCTTTAATTCTAATCATAATACCGAGCATTTGTGGTAAACTTTAAAATGGGCATTGTATGTTGATGTAATTAGATGTTCATATATATGCAGTCAAGAAGATACCAACTTTTGCAAATGTACATTCTCCTTTTATGCTTTTCTGTTTTCTAAAAACATATAATTATTATAAGTTATACACTGAATGCTTATCAGAAACATAAACTGCATTTACTAATACGAGTATGCATATTCGATCCTGTTTTACTGAATGCATGTTGTATGAGATGTGATATTGTTTTGCTTTTATCGTATATACAATTTGTTCTATTTCTTGTAGGTCACTGCACTATTCTTCGATGTTGATTTCGTAAAGAACACTTTCTTAATAAATTGTTGATTGCAGTGTAACAAAACTGGCTTTTTGTGGAGTTTTTCCAGAAGAAATGAACTGTGTAATTTGACAGATATACTGAACATAATTTACATTTATATGTAATTTTACATTTTATTATAGAAGTTTTATTTTAGGGCCCATTTTCATACAGTTTCTAAACAATTTCTTTTCTGAAATAAGGAAAATCACTGTAGAAAAGATAAACAATCTCACGTTTTTGTGCAAACAAAAACAACAAACAAACCGTTATTTAGGTTGAAGAATAAATTTAATGTTCATAGACGAACGAACATTTCATACATTTACTGAAGTTTTTGCTCTAGAACTTCATAAATATCAGCAAAGAGAAAACATGTATTTAGTAGACATACAACACTACAACTTTACTAGATCTATACTTTTAACATTTATGAAACGCACTAATTACTGTTGCCCCGTTCTCAAGCAGCTTGTTCTGTCGAAGATTGTATGTACATAATTGTAAACTAGTTGGTGGATATTGTACTGATATTGGATAATGACGAAGCAGCCAGTATGTTTGCATCTTTAAAGAGTACAAGAATATTCCCACGAGCCATTTTATTACTCTTGACAGCAACTATTATGGCCGATAATACGTGTTTTTTGACGTATGCGTCGACATTTATCAACTTGTGCGTTTGTTGAACCAAAGACAATGTATTATTTATTGTTGAAAATGTTTGTTATGAAAATGTATCAGACCAGTTTCTCGTTCACGTTTATCTTGCGTACCGGTATGCATACGTTAATTGGTAATTCTCGTCATACGACATTTTAATTGATATGACGCAGTTAAAAACCTTTTTAAAGTGATGCAAACGGTACTAAATCATGACAAAAACGATATTGGCCTTTAAAGGGATATTACCATTTCATATCATAACGAAATAAATGTATAATAATTGGCAATTATATTTTAAAGTAAATGTATTATGACTGTGTATATAAAGTCAAACTAATCGAAAGATTTAACTTGGGTATGGTTAAAATAATAAGAGATCTAATATTCAAATTATAAGCAAACAATAAAATGTGACTTTTCTTTTTGATTTATATATATATATATTTTGCACATATATATCTAAATAATACAGATTGTCTTATTAAAGTTATATCTATGTATAAATAAGACTTTACATGCTCAATCACAATACTTGTAACTAGATTATAAATTTAATGCATATTTATGACATTTTTTTGGAAAAAGTTGGGGCTATATAGGTATCACGTGTTGGTCGGTACGTTGATACGTCACATATTTCGTTTCCGCTACATAACTTCGTAATGCCTGGAAGGATTTTAGTATAACTTCAGATTAGTATTCTCCATGACCAGACGATTTGTCGCGTACATGACCCACGCTTGTCTGTCAAAGGTCAAGGTCACAATTCAAGGTCAAAGGTCAAAAATACTTGTATATGTTTCCGCTCCATAACTTTTTAATGCCTGGATGGATTTTAATATAACTTCAGACAATTATCCCCTATGACCAGATGATGTCTCGCGTACATGACCCATGATTGTCCTTCAAAGGTCAAGGTCACAATTCAAGGGTCAAATACAGATAAAATACTTGTATTACGTTCCCGATCCATAACTTAGTTATGCATTGAATTATTTTAATATAACTTCAGATTATTATTCTCCACAACCAGACGATGTGTCATGACCCATGCTTGTCCATCAAAGGTCAAGGTCACAATTCAAGGTCAAAAGTCAAATACAAGTATTTTATTTCCACACCATAGTTTCATAATGCCTAATAGGATTTTAATATATCTTTAACTAATTATTCCTTATGACCAGATGATGTGTCGCGTACATGACCCATGTTTGTAGGTCAAAGGTCAAGGTCATAATTCAAGGTCAAAGTTTGAATATTTGCATTTTTTCCTCCCCGTAACTTCTAAATGCCTGGAAGGATTGTAATATTACTTCAAATTGTTTCTCAACATGACTAGACAATGTGTCACGCACATGTCTCATGCTTATCAGTCTAAAGTCAAGGTCACAATTCAAGGTCAAATATGTGTGAATAATTTCCGCTTGTACACTTTATTTTACATTTCAAGCTCATTTTTTTCTTTTATGCTTGTCATTTTGTCAGTCAATACATTGCTCCGTGTCAAAGCTCTATATCTAGGTCAAAGCTCTACATCTTTGCCAAAGCGGTGTATGGGGTATTAACCACTTTTAGTGATAGCTCTAGTTTACGTGTATATTTATTAGGTAGTGTCAGGGAAATACACTGGTTTCTACGTGTTTAACAAGTAACAGTATGAACCACGTGAAAATGCATCGGTGCCCACGGCTTGAAAATTGTTATACACGTTCTATTCGCATTGCATTGGGTCATTAACTAGACGTTGTCCTAACATTTGCGCTAACAGAATTGCAGCGTAAATGAACCCTTGACAGTGAAACAAGTATCACTGGTAGGGTGTATTCGCCCATAATTAATGGTTCTCCATTTCGACGATTGGAGTTTCGAGGTTCGGGAAAGACAAGAATCGAGTCCAATTTGTGTCCATGGTTTCGTACTCGATGACGCTAACCGCGACTCTTGTCAGTCGTTGTAAACTTGAAATCAGGCGTTAATTTGTTGTTGTTGTTTCCATGGACTGGTTGAGAATATGCCAAAATACCCTTTCCGTACATTTAAATAGTAAGATTATATTACAATATTAATATGTATAACAACATGATATTTATCGAGTTTTTATGCGCTTAAAAGTTTCTCAGGCGACAGTTAGTACCACTGGAAAATGTTTTAACGATTTCGCTAATATTTTACACAGGGTACAAAATAAATAGCACAAAGAGCGGTGGGCAGGTTACTATAGCCTGTACGAGAAGGAATAAGACGCTTCCACCTCTACGAGTCTCCCAGGCCTATGGGTAAGTAGGCAAACAGTAATATGGCGTCCGTAGATAGTTAGGTATATACATGTACTTGATGAGCGGATTCATTATACCCGAATAAACAACCTACTGTTATACAAAGGGCGTTGTACAAAGGGCAGTTGGAAGGTTACTAGAGCCTGCTAGGGAAGGAATAACACGCTCCCGCCATGCACGAGTCTCCCATGCCTATGGGTTAAATAGGCAAAGGGCGTCCTTAGATTGGTCGTCACATACATGATGAGCGGATTCATCATATCCGAACCAACAACTTAGATAAACAAAGGGCAGTGGGCAGGCTTGAGTCTGTACGGGAAGAAATAAGACGCTCCCGCCCTCCATGAGTCTCCCAGGCTTATAGGTTAAATAGGCAATACTGGGACAGATGCATTATTGCTCCCAGGTATATGAATTAAATTAGTAAAATAGTGGAATTTTAGTTCATTATTTATTCATACCAGTTTAATATTCTAGTCCAAATATACGATGGGCATTTGCCAGGTTTGAGCCTGTAACGCTAACGCCATCCCCAGACCGCCCAACAAGTCTCGCAGACATTTGGGTTAAACTAGGCAATGTAGTCTAGGTTTTGCGAAATTATCCGGTATATGAGCTTACGTATCTCATCGAATAAGTAAAGATATGCGATAGGTTTGAACGGGAAGGAATTAGCCATGTTGGAGTGACCAAGACCAAAGATCTATTAATAAATTTTTGCCCAGACCAATGACTTAAGGCAAGGCAATATATACTAAGTAAAATTAATAAGTTAAGCAACAACAAAGATGTTATTAAATCTAATCTGCATCTTAAAGGGAAAACACAACATTGTTTAGTGGTCGTATTTTATTATAATATTGTGACATTAATACCATGCATGATGTTGATATACATTAGTTACCTGTCTTTAACGGGAAGGACCAATACGATAAGAAGAAAAAAAAAGAAATATATCAAGTTTTATTTTTGTTGCAAAATCTGTCATTACTTAGTATAGCAGATGCTAGACATAACGCCTTTAGCAACCGAGTGAAGTTGTAATTAAACTCGTCAAGGCCTGGGTCGACTTGCTCACTGAACTAGTAGCGAATTATGTATAAAACCTTTACATTTAAATGTATAAACATATTTGTATGAACTACAAAACCAGATAAACCCTATGTAACACTCGTGACGTGACGGAAAAGAGTGGAAAACAATCACGTACTAATATTGCAAAATGTTTAGCTGGACTAAACACTATCGTTATAATTATGCCCCTCCCTCGTTTGCAAATGTCTGTCTGTCGGTAGACCAAACCTTAAATTGTCCGGGCAATAACTACAGCTAGAGCCCTTAGGCCTAGGTTTTGCAAGTTTGGTAGGTATGTTGGTTATTACTAGTAGAGGATTCCTGTTGAGTTTGGGGTCCATATGTCCAAGGTCGAGGTCAAAATGACAACAACAAAAAACACCCAATAATTGTAAAACCTGGAGAATAACTTTGCAAAGCTTGGGCCTTGATAGGTAGATTGGTCATTACTAGCAAAGGATCCCAATTGGGCCAAGGTCAAACTGACAAAAAGATGTAAAAACTGACCAATAGATGCAAAACCTTGTCCGGTTTATGCCTACGTTTTACCAACTCTGTATAGGTTGGTCAAGACTAGTAAAGGATCCCTATTGATTATTCTATACTTGGGTCAAACTAACCAACAGTTGTAAAACCTTGTCGTGCCAATAATTATGGAACCTTTGGGCATAGGTTCGTAAATTTAGTCGGTAGGTTAGTTATGGCTACAAGTAGACACTAGGGATTATTGGGAAATATGGGGTAGGTCAGATTGTCTAATATATGAACAAGAAATGTCCTTTAAATGACAATCTGCGTTGACATTAACAATGAGATAGCCTTTTACCTTAAACATAATACAAGAGGGCCAAGATGATCGGTTACGTGGCTTCTCGGACCCCAGATTTTTCGGTCCCCTCCTAGACCAGGCGACTTCTCGGACCCCACATTTTTTAGCACCATATGAAAACTATTCATATTCCAAAATTAATGTGTGATTAATTCAGTAATTATTAATATTTGTACCGTGAATAAACCGATCATACCGCCCCAAGTTTTCACCAGTGATACATGAATAACAAATAATTTACGTTAACATCATTATTATATAAATTTGTCGGACAAATTTAACAAATTAACAATGTACGAAAATAATTGCGGGAATGAATGAAAATGATTCTGTATCAGACGCGTATAGTTATTCTTAAGTAATATACCCTACCTTCTTCATCTTGGAAGTTATCTGTGCATAATACATACATATTTTGAAGTCAGTTAATCATCTATACTGTGTATCCTAATGAAAAGCAATATTCAAAGAACATTCAGCGCATTTGAAATAATGATGACTTCCATTTTTGATAACACAAACATAAAATTTCATTAGACTATGGCGATTTAAAATTATATTCGGTAGGAATATGATGTATCAAGGGTTTCTGTGTATAATTGGTATTGCAAATAATGTATTAATGCTACGCAAATGAAGTAAAAGTAACATGAATAACATTTCGACGTATTCCGAGACTTATTTCACCACATTTTATTTATTGACATCTTTTTATAGGTTGATTAACATCTACTGGAGAAGTTGATAGAAATGTGCAATTCTATTTAATTCTTAATAGAACGCAACCACCATTCGATTTCAGATTAACATGCACAATAAGTTTATATTTAAAAAATGCCCATTTATTGAAATATTCGCTCTTATGATTCTCTGGACGCTAATTGATGCATGTATATTATAACAGCTATACACCGGCAGCTAAACGCGCGCTAATTTTATAATGATCGTAAGTGTGTTGAACTCGCTAGAATTAATTGTTATTTATAGAGCGTACCGCAAGGCTAAACAAAACAGTGGATTAATTCTGAGAACGAATATATCAGAATCAGAATAGTTTATTTTCGACTTAAGCATATAAAGCTCATCGTCATTAACACTCATATACAATAACAACATGCGTTTGAAGTAAATACAAAACATACATCATTTCGAAGATAAATCAATTTAAATAGACACGAAATAAACATGTTTTCGTGAGAATGTCACATGGATGAGGTTAATACATAGTGACTACATAATGTCACACGTATTTTAACAATTTCAACAATATTACATTATTTGTACATGTTTTCTTTGTGAAAAAAAAAAATATATTTTATACTACATATATATGACATTTTCTCGTATTTTAAAGCATTTTATACAAAAAATAGCTAGTTTTCTTAACAATATTTTGTTTGAACTATTTATTAGTTCGATAAACTTGTACATATTTGGACGGGATCTATAATACTTTGGAATTAATGTATTCCTGACATCAGCATAATAAGGGCATTTAAGAACAAAGTGATATTCATCCTCGATGTCATTTAGGTTGCATAACACACATTTGCGTTGATCTCGGACAATCTTATGGTGTCTACCCGTTTCTATAAATAATTTGTGAGACGACAAACGTAATTTAGAAATAATATTCCTATGTTTGATATTTTCAACAATATCAAGATACGATGATCTTTCGAATACTGGTTTTAGTTCCTTATATAGAATCATTGAGCTAGATGATGTGACACTGACATTCCAGCTAGTGATGTACTGGTCTCGTAATCTGTTTTTAAGTAACGGGATAAATTGATCTGTGTTCACTGATTCAGGGAATAGCCATACATCGGCAAAACCGGTTTGGTTAAGAATGTCCCGTACTTTCGATGTCCAATTGTTTGCGTTATTTTTGCATTCAATTTCTAATCTCTGTAATAACGCAATTTGTTTAAGAATACAATTTCCCTGTTTTAAAGTGTATAATTTAAAAAAATATTTAACGATCCTGACATATCTGTCTATATACAGGGGGAATCGACCAACTTCGGCATATAACGATAATGAATTTGTTGACATTTTTACATTTAATAGTCTTTTACAAAATTTACGATGAACGCGTTCAATGTTTTCCGCTTTGATAAATCCCCAAACCTCGCAGTTATAGTTTAAAATTGATAATACATATGCGTTAAATAAATTGAACATGATATTTATAGGTACGCTCATGTCTTTTGTTAGGGTGAACAAAGAATGCATCGCTTTTATTGCTTTGCCATATAGAGTATTTGTTGCGGGCACAAATGATCCACCACTTGACATGACAATTCCAAGGTAATTAAAATTGTTCACAATTTCTAATTCTTGACCTTTATATGTCCATTTTAATGTTTTACTAATTGCCCCTCCCTTTCGGAATACCATGACCTTGGTTTTTTCAATGTTAACTGTTAAATTCCACTTATCACAGTAGGTTTCTAAATTGTTTAATGATTCTTGTAAGCCCTCCTGGGTTTCAGAAAATAAAACCGCGTCGTCAGCGAATAATAATAGGTAGATCGATATTTGATCTAGCGTAATGCCAGCGTTTATTCCATTTTGCAAATCGAATTCGATGTCATTAATAAACAGCGAGAACAATATGGGCGAGGTTATCTCCCCCTGAAATATACCAACGTTACTGCTGAATATGTCTGATAAATTACCCATGTGTTTAACCTGTAATTTAACTTCTTCGTACATGGATCGAATAAGGGTTATGAGTTTTCCGTCGATGCCCACATTAATCATTTTACTCCATAATTGACCGCGATTGATGACGTCATATGCCTTCCGGTAGTCAATATAGCAACAATATAGTTTATCTTTATTCTGCAACTGCCTTTCTATCAGTGCATTAAGAATAAATATTGCATCGACTGTGCTACAGTTTGGTTTAAAGCCGAATTGTGCATCCGTTAGAATGTCATTTGTTTCTGCCCATTGTTTAAGACGTTCATTTAATATACTTGTAAACAGTTTTGCAAAACAACTTATTAATGTAATCCCTCGATAATTATTTGGGTCTGAAATGTCCCCACGTTTATGTATTGGTATGATAACTCCGGATGACCAGCTGCGTGGAAAACGCTTTTTATCAAGTATGTAATTAAATAATATTTCTAACGGCTTGGCGATGACATGTATTGTTTCTGTAAAGTATTCATATATAATATTGTCATGCGCATGCGCTTTATTGTTTTTCAACCGTTTTGTTGCCTTTATTATTTCTTCTGTGGATATAGGATTATCTAGTTCGGGGTATGAAGTTTCTGTGTTTTGCCTATTATCAAATTCATGTAAGAAAGTTTCGGCATCAAACGAATTTATATTAACGTCACCTTCATCCGCTAATCTACTGAAATAATCATGAAATTCGTTTACCGGTATCGTATTTGAGTTATGTGCTGTTGGTTTACGTTTGAATTTTTTCCAAAATTCACGGGGTGATTTCCGTCTCATATTATTCATTTTCTTGCTTTGATCATTGTTGTATTTTAATTTCGTTTTCCTACATGTATATTTGTAATCCTTTTTCATAGCAATCATTTGTTCTCGTGTATGTCCATTTTTATTTAGATTATACTCATATAAAGCTCTTATAAATTGAGTTTGTTTGTTTTTACACTCTTCATTAAACCATCTCTGTTTATTTTTATCAGGAGCTATAAATCCTTTATTTTGCGGTTTTATAATATGCTTAAAATATTTTTCTCCTTTTGAATTTAAATAGTTTGAAAATTCTCCCACTAGGATATCAGGGTCACAGTGTGAATCAATTTGCGATAATAGCGTTTGTTCCAGATTATGTACATCGCATGATACATCATATACAAAGTCGCATTTGTTCTCAGGTTTCCATTTAAAATAAACAATCGGATTACTTATACTTTTTGAAGTAGCGCTATTCGTGCGGAGATCAAATGTCAGCGGCGCATGATTGGAGAATTCCGTGAAATTGTTAACGGTAAAATCTGAAATATCCTTGAAATTGGTACGCGCAGTTAATAAATAATCCACTAAGCTTTCACCATTATGTGTATAGCACGTTATCTTGCCTATATTAAGGTCGTTATGTAACCGTCCATTCACGATACGAATATTGGTAGCTTTGCATATATCTAACAAGTAGTCACCAAATCGATTCGTACCCGGGTCACAAGTTGAGCGTGGGATTGGGGTTTCAATATCTGAGTTAATATCAAAATCAGTATCGCTTATATACCTATCATTCTCGATGTAATCTGCTTTATGACCCGTTCGCGAGTTTGTGTCTCCAGTTACGAATACCTTTCCTTTGGTTTGATAAAAATTTATATCATATTCAATAGTTTGAAAAATATCATAAGTATACAAAGAATGAGCAGGGGAATTTTCAGGTGCAATGTATACAACACATAGATATACATCAGATTCAATATTAAAAAATAGCTTATCTAATTTAAGCCAAACAATGCAATCAATGTCATTTTTTACTAAAGTTACACCTTTACGGATAGAGTTTTTAATATAAATCACAATGCCACCACTCGAGCGCTTCGCTCTACGGTTTTGCAATCGTCTGTATGAATGAATAGGTTTGCTGTAACCTTTTAGGTCTATTGTGGAGTCTTTATTGGTCCAAGTTTCAGTTAAACATATTATATCGTGATTGTACAGAAAAGATATAAACTTACAATCGGAGCATTTAAGTGTAGTAAGTCCTTCCACATTCCATGTGACAACTTTAACGACACTCTCACGAACGTCCTATTCCACATACACTTGTTTGTTTATGTACAGTTTGTCAAGTTTAAGGAACGCATCCTTGCCTTCGGCTCTTGCCTTTTTCATGATTGGGATAAGTCTTCGCCGGACATCCGTCACTTCCTTGGGATACTGTTCGGATATTCCGAACGGGGTACCTTTCAGCTGCTTTGACTCCTTGCGGACCCTCTCCTTGTCTGGGAAATACGCGAACTTCGCTACAATGGGACGCACTTTATTCGGCTGATATCGACCTACACGATGTGCCCTATGCAACTTTATCTCGGATTGAGCGTTTTGCACGTGAAGTTTGGTTTGAATGAATTCCAATATCTTTTGATCGCATTGTTCTTGGCTTACAATGAGAAAATATGTTCATAATTATGTTCAGTTCTAGAGTGTTTGTCGAAGAAATGATTATAACTTTATTTTAACCGCTTATGTAAACAAGCATGTACATTTTAATCCCCAGAAGTATGTTGGTATACATTAAACCATTGTTGTAAGATTGCATTCCCTAAAATTAGAAAATTTGCCAAATTCTATTGGCATTCAATTTTTCCGCTGCATAATCATCGCAAGAAATCTAGGTCAAAGTGATCTTAGACAACTACGCCGAACAAAACTCTGTAATTTTACTTTTCATCTTTGCAATTTTATTCATAGATCGATCTAGACCTAAATGGATGCATACCTGTTTTACACAGTAGAATATATGTGTTACGTTACACTAGTTACTTATTCTATTCTAATACAACAATCCTTCGAATGTAGAACACTATTTCTGAATTACTGTATTCGACTTAATAGCAACTGAATGGACGTTACTTGTTGTTATGCAATTTAGCAAACTGTCCTGGTTTTAGCCAACGTTGCGTGTAGAAATACACATTCACTGCAGTAAATAAGGAATTAATTAGAACATGGTGATTATAACTTGCAAAACAAAATTAACAATGCATTAAAAGGTAGTTTTAAGTTGTTAATATTAAGTAATTATCGTCAATTTTAGAACAGATAAAAGCATGTTGTTTCAAAGGAGATTTGCCGTCCATCATTATTATATTCATTTAATTACAGGCACAGGAAACGCTTTTCATTTTGTCTTGCATTAAGACTAACAAAGCAAAGACCGAAAGATTCTACATAAGAATATATTCATACCTTTCCACAGCTAAAACATAAAACAGTATATTTGATGAAAAAAAAAAGTTTCGCATTGTACATAAAGCAATATTGAAACACATTTTCCCCAATTGACATTTTGTAGTACATTTTGTCGAGTGCACCGGGATTCTCTCCCATATGGCCATCGCCCCCAGAAGACTTGTTATTTGGGTTACGGGGGATAGTGCAAGATACAGGAGACGCCCCGTTCCAGAGGCGACCTTGGGTCTTTTTAGTGCCCGGTGTAAAGCACCTAGTACACTGCACCTCGGTTTAACGTCTCATGCGAAAGACGAGTTAGTATGTTAGGGTGTAGCGGGGGCTCGAACCTGCGACCCCTGGGTTGTGAAGCCAGTGCGTTACACTAGACCACGGATCCGCCACCTCACATGTCTTATACAAGTGTGGCGGTCGGGATCCCATTTGTTTTTTTGTCCGCCCATTAATGTCATTAAAAATAGTGTACAAGTGGATACGGGTTGTGAAGCTTTTACAATGTAATGGTTACTCCTGTTTTGTGTCATTGTAAGTAAATGCTCAATTTCTATTATAATATGTGGGTTGATTTTCTTTCAATGCCATACTGGTTTCTTGGATGTCTTTCGATGACAATATATAAAAACTTAAAAGAAACAACTGAAAAGCTTAGTTAATTGATGTATTTTTTCTACCGAATTAGTTAAATGTTGAATCTTCATAGTATATTTTACACAAAATAGCTCATAGTATGTTTGATACAAAATAGCATCATTACTATCAGAGTTACTTGAAGTGAGTAGTCGTTATGTACGGTTTACGAATTTCTTTGCATATGGCTAAAAGGCATTTGTATGCAAAGATGTAATAAATGCATGTTATTGTTAAAATATATTTTCGACAACATGTATTTTATAAGTCATTTCAAACAAGCTGCCACGTCTTTGAAAGAATGAGCATTTTCCCGATAATGTGCCCTATGATACAAATTTTCGTCCTCTTTGATTTACAGTATTTTCGTCCTCTTTGATTTACAGTATTTTCGTCCTCTTTGATTTACAGTATTTGTTGCAGCAAATGATCTTGATTGTTCTCTATTTGGCACGTAATTCCCACCGATGTAACCAACTTTGGCTGTCTTCCAGCAATTATGAACGCGGGTAACAAACGATTAAATGAAGCCGTAGATTGCCATTGTATCAATTAACTATAAATGTCTGACTTGTCTGGAAGCTGGAAAAAGTCCTCTGTTTGTTTATGTTATGTACTCATACAAATACTAGTTCGATGTAGTGTGGATTCTTTCCCATACAAAGAATAGCTCAGAATCCACCGATTGCGTCTAATGATGTGGACTATATATAATGAAAATAACATGTGTCCGATCCCGCGATGCAGAATTCGATTCATGCGACTTTTGTTGGTTTGTTTTGCTTTTTCGGCGGAATGGTCTTCGCGAACATTGATTGTAGAACCACAAAGAAATGCGCACGGGTATAAATAATCGTATAATAAACTGCAGCTCTTAGTCCACAATAAAAGTTATGTGTTGAATTAATCAGTTATCATAAGAACAGATCCATAACAGACAGATGGTTTCTTTTATCAAGTTTCTTACTTGAGTATGTCCCAATTAATGTGTATGAACTTACGGAATGTATTTGTCATTTAAATACAGTTTTTTCGCATTTGCACTAACTGTATGTTTCACTGTAAGATGACCTTTTAAATCAAGTAATGTATTTAAGACATACATAGTTCGTCATCTAAAATTTAGCTTTCATCTGAACTGCAAATACAGAGTTCACTCAGACATGCTGGTGCGTTTCTTTTGATTCCGGGTTCATCAAAGCTTACTTGTTTCATGGGATGAGCCTTCTGCTTGCGACAAAAATGTCTCGGCTTAGGAAATCGAACACATTGGAATGCATAGCCGAACAAGATTTATGTCGGCGTGGGTTTGTTTTCTTTTACATTTAATTTGACAAGAAGTTATAAAGCATTAAAGAAATCTGCGACGCCTTTAGGACAAAACAATTAAGGAAACCGTTGGTTCATTTCTTTTGTTTTTCTATGTGCGCTTCGTAACCTGTTGCAAGTATGCTGGTCAAATCGATCTTAAACATGAACGAATACTACGTGCACATTATTGGTAGTTCAATAATTGTGTACTGGGTGGCACAAAAGCAATTGTACCCAGAACGTACTATAAGACGTGGTGTGGAAGACAAATGTGTATAAATGAATAGTGCTTAACAACCATCCCTTAGTCGAATAGCGTGTAATTATGATGACAAGTACCCTAAATTAGTTGGAGTATGATTGTGATTCAGCATGACATCGAAATGAATTACGGTGTAACACCTATGCCTACCTAATATTTTTATACTTGGTTGTGTTTAAAACGAAAAGACGCACTGATGATTCTGTTTACTCAGTTAAATTAAACACATGTAATTGAAAAATGCTGTTTAATAAAAAAAACTGCTCAATCTTGGTGGACGTCTCTTGAAATTTCACTTTAATTAAATTGGTATATATTAATACTTGTAATGCATGCAGTTTAAGGAAATAGTCATTACACTGCAATACTTTACTATGTTTGTTGAAATCTTAATTACCTCCCTATATTGTGCTAAACCAATCTTAAAATGGAGGCTTATCAATGTTATTTTAAATAACTAACCGTTGGTGTTGTTATTAAATCATTAAATAAAACGATTGAATATAGATTAATAAATACTCTGCATTAATGGGTACAAGTTCTTTCAGGGGGGGGGGGGGGGATTTTGTTTTTCATTTAAACAATTAAAAAGGAACCGCGCTCTAGATCTAATTCAAATCAGCGCCGAAAATACACTACGCATTATGCAGATATTTTTTCCTTTTTATAGAATTACAGTCCAGTACATACTTGCTTCGTGTACATGCTTGAAAAAGAAAATGAATGATGTTCGGGTCTTATTTTAACAAACCGACGTAGCCTATAATAATAAAGGTTTGTGACCTAATAGATTATTCAAAAACGGGTTTCAAAATATTTTCAAAACTTTTCTGAGAAATAATTATTCATTGTCGTAAAGAAACACTATTTATGGTTGTCATGGAATCAAATTGCCTCCAAATCTGTCAAGGGTATGTCTGCATCAACGACTCTACGTCTGCGTTTGGCCGCATAACTCGCGTCTGCGTTTGGCAGCATAACTCGAGTACAGACGCACGCCCATAATGCAAATAAAACGAGAGCCAAATCAATGGCTTCTGAACTATTTACGATCATTCTTGGACACGTATGACAGACAATCCCGCGTGAATTGATTTGTTATTTCCCTCGAGGTAATTATTGACGCCGTTTGGTCATTTTTGTCCTAGTCGTAGCATCGCAACGCTGGCGTCGCGAAGGCAGCCTTACCTTAATTTTACGTACAAATGTGGTATCTATGTCTTCTATACAATCCGAATACGTTTACACCGGATAAAAAGGTACCTGCTAGACATTTGATCGCCTTTTAAGATCCTTTGGAGACTCATGGTTGCATCCTAATCTTGTTATGTGCAGCAAATTGATATCAAACTTTTCGGCGCCTGCAGCTATCCGGTAGGGAGTAATATGCGGCGTAAAAAAATATTCTTTTAGTAGGACATGTACTTTCTCCGATTTGTTTATGTCGGATATACATGTTTATTCATACATATCGGTATCCATTGACACATTTTTTATCATAAATTTAATTGCTTTAAAACTAAACGAATCTTGTTTTTAGACGATATACGAATATAGCGTTTCCTTTCAACTTGATCTACGGTTTACCTCGTATAACTAAATTGTGTTGCTAGACTGCGATGACCTGACCGCAAGATTCACATATTGTTTGTTTTCACAGAGCAACAAACTCGATGCATTCACGTGATGTTTGAGACAAAACGGCCCGAAATTTATGCTCTTTGAAGCACCAAACTGGCATCAAATTGAATGCATTTACGATCAGGAAAGGATGCTCACGACGTCATACGCAGCTCTGCGTGTCACTTGTATAATTTCTATGACAATGTGAAATAATAAAAGCGCCTTTCTGGTAAATTTGAACGATTTTATAGCGCAATATTTTCTATCAAGTATATTTATCGCTTTCTTTGACGCATCGCCATTTGGGATATAGGAATAAACTATTGTTTTAATAGTTGTTGTGTTTATTTTTCCGTATGGATTGAGCGTATATTATGTGTGTTTATCAAACACATATTCTTGTTATCAAATATTTTACACATGTATTTATTTTTCATATTATGTTCACAGGGTATACTTGCTAAACATGTAATCTAACAAATGTTTTACGAACTATTCAAGGTTTGAGAATGTTTTTACTGTCCATTGAGATTTTTGCTCCTTGTGACATATGATATTCGAGGGACTCGCAATAACTAGACCGATTTACAACAATCCCAGGACGCTTTGACATACATAATCGGCGTTGAAATTGATGCAACATTTCCAACATTTGAGTCAATTGTCGTAGTGCATACAATATCGTACCTCATGGTGGTAAAACGGTGCTAGCAGTTATGGCTGTAATAGGTCGATCTGTTTGCCCTTGCCAATTGTATTTACCTCAAATACGTTTATAAATGTAAACGTGAATCGGCAAACACGTAAACGCAAGTGCGGATAGATCGTAACGCGTACGTGATGGGTGAAAGTGCTAAGAAAGAGGTATATCAGCCTTGAAACACCGAGGTCAAAATAGGTTATGTATGGTAAATATCAGTATTATCCTATATGATCAATGTAAAAATGAAATTAGTGCTGTTATAATTCAAATACGCTTTGGATTTAGATTATTCAGTAAATGTTAACTAGTAACTGAAAAGTGTACATATTAAATTGCACCTTCGTTCGCAACTATTGCAGTGCCTATGAACGCCCATTACATGCAATGTAACCAGTTGCTTGTATTCATTGTAACGTTATACCACTATTTTGTCCTTTTTCCTCAAATCACGAAAAAAAAGTCTTATTAAATGTGTCACACTGTCAAAATGTACATATTATATACTTGTAAATTTTATTAATATGTTGCACAAAATCGTAAATAATCATGTTGTGAACAAATCTTGTATTACAGTTTAATTATTCTGTTATACAATGTTAAATCCCTTAATATTATACACATAATTATAATATAGTTTTATTACCAAACTGTCATGCAATTTGATATGTTAACAATTTCAACATGTTTTGCATTGTGGTGCGACTAATTTATAGCTGCCTTTTTTAATATCTGTAGAGATATTGGAACTACAGTATTATACAAACATTTGATTTGTTATTTAATGTCAACAAACCGGTTTAAATGGATATCATCTTTCTGGCAATTTTCACTCCTCTTTCGAAGTTACATGATTACCCTCTACGTAATCACAACCGTAGTAGTTTTGTAATATTTAGTTTTTAAGATCAATATAACGAAGCTTACCGTACCTTATATGTTATCGTACCTTTAGTGTTGACCGTATAAATATGATTAAAACAGTACAATAAAAGAAAACGTGCAAAGCCCATCAAAACAGTAAAAATACATGGACGTATAATCAAATATATTAACGCAATGTGAACCGTAGTACTTAAGTACTCGACAAAGAACAAAAGTAACTAATACTTTCTCATGTACACTTGAACATTTTTTATGTCAACCTGCGTCAGTAAATTCAGGGACGGCTCCAGGATTACGGGTTGGGGGGGGGGGGGGGGCGTAAACTTTTGATCGTGTAGTTACCCCGTTATGTTGTCTTAGGATCTGCAGTGATCAGCTACAGATCCATATCAAAGATATATGATAAATCTTTGCACATAATAATAATAATAATAATAATAATAATCATCATTAAATGCACTTTGATTCACTGAATAAATTAAAACTTCACCGTATTATTTTCGAAAGACATGTTGGTTCATTTCTATTTCATGAACAAGGGCACATCAAACAAGGGCAGTAAATTGCCATTGTTTGATGTGCCTGTCCACTAAATACGTATTTGACGCTCAATGTTCGGAAAATGTCAGGAACATCTTTAATCATGTAAAATCCGTAGCTGGCTGACTAAATTTCAAACACACACCCATCGAGAATTATTTGTAATATTTATTTACAGAATTGTAATTGTAATTTTCCAAGTGAATTTCATTAAATAACTCACATGTTCACAGTCATGCTCGTCAATTGTCAGTCTTCAAATGTGCTACGCACTGTGTTTGTTTTTCATCGAACAGGACTAACGGACGTCAGGCGAACACGTTTTTTTACACGAAATATTGTGAAAGATAATTGAATGATTGCGTTGTGAAATAATACGGCAAGTGGTGCCGACATTGTGTCAATTTCGCTGACATATGGTGCCGGAAAAAATATGAAATCGTCAGGAATTAGAGCCAACGTTGTAGACACCCCTCTGCTTTATCACTGTATATCGTTTTTTTACGGATGCATACAACAATATGAAATTTGGTGTGATCGGTAATAGAACAGTAACCAAAAAGTTTGTCTGTTTAGAATTTTGGGAACTAAACTATTTATTGAGACAAAACTCGAAAGTAGTCTTTGATTTGACTAGAATTTCGACTTGAAATCATATTTATTCGAAAGTATGCATGTCGTTTATGTGGCATCCTGTGCCAATGGTGTATTGCATCTGAATCTTTATATGATATATAAAAGAAAACAATATCATCCACAAATAAAGGTATACCCGGCATTGTCTATTGTTGATCGTTTTCAATGACCTTTGTCGCCGGTACTACGGTGTGCGTATGAACTCGTCGGGGGCGGGCTAGGTCGGGTATGTTTTATTGAAGTTGATGTGTATTAGTTTACCAGATTGAGCGAGCGAAGCGAGCGAAAAAAAAGCACACTTATCCAGTTTTTACCGTTGTTTATATGCCCATATATGCATGGTCCGGAAGTTTTAGGAAGGGCGCGCGCCGGGTGCCCCCCCCCCCCCCCCCGATCAACTAGTGAAATTAGCACGAGTAGTATTTATATGCACCATTTTGTTATTCATCAGCTAACGCATAACGTCAATGTGATGCATTTAGTGATGCACGCATGTAAGTAAGTAATGCGTTTGTTATTGTGACAGGTGCATATTCGAATACAGCGGTTCTAAATCGGGTCACACTTGTCGGGAAATAATTAACACCCGACCTAATTGGCGCGCGTAACCAGTTACATTTATATGAATATGCTTAGATTAAAATCGTAGGAAAAAAAATGGTGTGCTTTTTAAAACAGTGTAGTCGGTTTTATTATTGTATGTTTTGGGTTGTAGTGCAATACGTGTATTCCATATTGTACGTTTTTGATCAAAGCAATATATTGCCACAACATCAATGTCAAGAAAATAATTCAGTCATATCTCGTACTAATTTAAAATTACTTACACGACTAAACATACCCAATAAATTATATAAAGTGTTACATAAGTCATAATCTAGAACTGACGTGGAATTTGACAAGTTGATTTTTTAGAAAGAACAAAAAACAACAACAACAACAACGACTACATGAAATTACAATGTTTTATGTTATTTGTCTTATCTCTGTTTGTGAACACGTCAGTGACTGTGTCCAAAATATCTGAATTATAATAATACATTGTTCATCTGCTATATCAAACAATAGATTCTAATGTGGTTTTACCATGTTGTCATAATATTGCTATACAGTTTTGCCATATTTTTGGAACCATAAATGCAGCTTTGCTTATAATATTATAGATAAGGAGCCTTTGTGACAAACAAACAAATGCGTCTTTACCCTAAGGTGTGGTCCCAATTACATAAAACTAAGGACTTCGCAATGTCCACCCACTATAACACAATCTTAATATCAAGGCGGTAAATTGGCACATGATGAATTCAGATAAATTTCTGCCAATGATGCTTTATTTTCGGCTAATCAATTATATGTGTGTATTCACCATGGATTCCACAAATTACAATAAATTATATATGTGAGGTCTGCAGTTAAAATTTCGGACACCACTTGCCATATTGTATATATATATATATATATATATATATATACGTATATAGTACGCTGTATTAATTGCAAAATGCAAATATTAACGAGCTTTCACTAGGTGAAAGCCTGCGCATGATTTGTTTAGTTTCGTTGTAAATAATGCTAAAACAACGTCCTTGTCACAGTCATGTATTGTATTGATAACATTTGAGTGATAGTGCAATAAACAAGAGCTGTCAGAGGACAGCGCGCTCGACTATTCGAAGCATTTCAGTTGGTACATATTTTGGATAGTTGAAGGGGCATACATTTGTTAAAATAAGAAACTTTTAAGTGAAGCCTTGTCTAGTTTATAAATTTTTGGAACAAAAACTTTTACCACAAAGTCTATGTAAAAAGTGGGCTAACTCTGTCAAAATACAAAACAGAGTTATGGGTAATGTTACCCCAGATACTAGAGTTGATGACAAAGGTTAGTGCCAAGTTTCAAGTGAATAACTTATGTAGTTTTGAAGTTACAACACTTTTGAATATAAACTTTAACTAGAAAATATATTTGAAAAAGGGGCATAACTCTGTCAAAACACAAAATGGAGTTGTATGGAATGTTCACCCTGATACTGGAGTTGATGACAATGGTATATTCCAAGTTTCAAGTGAATAGGTTTTGTAGTATGGCAGTTAAAACACTTTTGAATATAAACTTTAACCAGAAAATCTATGTAAAAAGGGGAATAACTCTGTCAAAATACAAAACGGAGTTATAGGAAATGTTGCCCTTGATACTGGAGTTGATGACAAAGGTTAGTTCCAAGTTTCAAGTGAATAACTTATGTAGATTTGAAGTTACAAGACTTTTGAATAAAAATTTAAACCATAAAATCTAAGTAAAAAAGGGGCATAACTCTGTCAAAATACATAACAGAGTTATGGGGAATGTTGCCCCTGACACTCGAGTTGATGACAAAGGTATATTCCAAGTTTCAAGTGAATAACTTATGTAGTTTTGAAGTTACAAGACTTTTGAATAAAAACTTTAACTAAATTCAGACGCCGACGCCGTCGCCGGGGATAGTAGGAAAGCTCACCTATTCTTCGAATAGTCGATTAAAAATTCGGAACGCCTTTCAAATGTATTCTCTACAATAATGTAATACTATTGTTTTCAAGTAAAGATATATATGTTGCAACCGCAGTGAAGCAGCAAGTGTTGTTATAATTTAATAGCACTTCTGTTATTTGATATGTTTTTTTTGTTTAATACTCTTTCAAAGTTACATACACAAATACCCGCATTGACGCTTGTATTTATAATTTAACTGTAATGCTCCTCTTGAATTTAACGTATGTGATGGTTTATCGTTTTGCTTTTCAGATTTTAATGGTCGCGTTTCAAATTAAATTATTACCTTGTTTATTTCGCCTGTGTGTTAGAAATCTGTAACTTTGAGTAATTCCGAATTTAAAATCTTCAACCTTGGTCTTCTCTTAGCATTTACCAGGTTTCACACTGATAACAGATTGTTATATTTGTTTACTTATCTTGAAATATTTATGATTTGTGACGCGTTATAACAAATATAGCTGCGAATAAATCTCCAAATTGCGTGTCTATATTTTCTTGTAAGTTGGTTTCATATGTTGTTTTTTTTAGATTTTCCTAATAATGTTCACAGTTTTATCATCTAGAAATTCTGTATAGCTTCTAAGGTCAAAATAGTAAAACATTTTATTAAATCACTATCTGACGTTTGCCAAAAATGGCGCTTTTGTTTTTTTCGTTGGTATTAACACTCTGTTGGTCGGATTTGAGCCCTTTATCTTGTCGCTGTAGCAGCAGTTTGAAAACAATTAATTGTTTTCGAAATGAAATCATCGGATAAGAAAATTATACCACTTTACGTTCGTGAAAATAATCGGAAGCTCAAACAGTCTTTTCAAACAATATTTCAACTAACAGGAAATCTAGGCGCAGAATCAAATTGAAAATCTCTGCCGAAAATTGCGAAAAATATTGAAACAATGTTGTTTTTCTCAGCAAGGAGTCCTTCGCAAACACCGATGGGAGAAAATGCGAAGTTAGTGCGACATATGTTTTTCTTCTATTATGAGCACTTACGCGCTGGGCGGAATCCATTTTCGCACCCATTTGAACATTGTTTTCAGGAAAAGCTCCCACCGTGCTGGGAACATTCCATATGTTGCAAAATTAGTTTGTGACATAGCTTGTTCATGCGTGAAAATCGTGTGTACAAGAAAATTGTCTACGCGGTGGTTAAATATTTCACTACTGCGCTTGCTACCGCCTCGCCAATTTTGAAATAATGTTTATTTCATTTAACGCATCAGGCGGTTTTCAACTGCATTTTATTTCTGTGACATTTCCGACATAAGATAAATGTAAGTGTCTGAATGAAGCTGTCTGATATAAAGCATATTAGAGAAATCAAACGTCGTTACGGGTATAGTAAATTATGTTGTTGATATGTTACGAAATTAAAACAAAGTATATTCATTTTACAAAGACTTCATCCTAGATTGTAGTTTTTATAATTCCATGGACATAATACCAGTAATGCTAGCGCTAGCTGACAATTCTGTAAATAAGGCTATTTCACTTCAATGGAGCCGGACAGAATGAGAAAGAACCTGATCAACAAAACAAATCTAATCCGAAAGCATCACCATCGAACATTATGTAAATGACGTTTTAAAAGAATTCAATCTCTAATATATATTTAACATTATTACGAATCAGTGGCTTACAATGTAAACTTTCAATAGATGTCGTGGTTTTTTAAGGAAATTAAGCCATTTGAGGGAGATACGAAATCAAATGCAGTTCGTTTACAGTTTTGACTCGCTGGTCTAGATCATTTAGACTTAATTTGTGTTTTGTCAAAAAATTTACTTTACACATTAATAATTGTAAATACTAGACCTATACATTGTATATATTTTGCATTGGTCCGAATGTAATGGACACCGGATTGTATAAAATGCATGGCATAAAAGGCATAAAGCAGCAACAGAAAGCAGCAACAGAAAGCAGCAACAGAAAATATAACGATACCAAAATGAAACGCCGAAAAGAATAGGAACATCATTTCATTGTTAATTTTAATGATTGCTGATTGTCATTTACAATTTACAATAAGATAAAGATAGATTCTAAATGAGTATCTTTTTTTGGAAACAAAAACAACACTACCAAGTGTATTTACCTTAACAGACATTATCCATAGCATCAGCAACAACAAAATGATGAAAAAAGGATCCATCGGCGTACAAACCCAAAACGCATACTCGCTACTGCTTCCATTTATTTTGTTTAATAATGGTTTATCGGATAATTATTCCAGTGTTGGGTGGGTGGTGAGGAAAATATAATCATAAAAAGTATTACCTCTTGCAATACCAAAGAGGTTAGAGTTGAATACCCTCTCTGGAAACAGATGACATTGAATAACATCACACAATGAGATATTTCAGCAGTTTTATAATTACAATGATTCAGCCTTTTGTTTTCTTGTTTATTGTGATGCATTTCTCTCTGATGCCTTTTTAGCGAGTACATATACACAATGGTTACACATGTATCGCATAAATAGGCTGTTTAAGGCATTTGACATTCATGTAAAATGGGTATTATTTTTCGGTTTTGTAAAAAGATTATCCGTTAAAATTAATATTAAAAGAGAATGTGATTGAGGAATGGTTAATTAAACATTCCGGACTTTTTGTATCATTTATTATTAATCATTATATGCTATCAATTAAACATTCCGGACTTATGATGTTCTACATACACATTTAATGATATCAACTTGTCTTCATGAAGTAAATAAGCAAATGTCAATTACACTGTTTAAAAAAAATCCAAATCACGTCGATTCTGTTAAACGTAACTGTGCATATAAATACATCATAATGACAATATGCATCTGTCGACGTCAGTATAAATATAACGGCAACCTAAAATAAACTATTGGATTTATATAATGTATATTTATGTCTTCTTCTTTGGGTTGATTCATAATTCATATGAGTTATTCATACAATAATTCTGACAAAGTGTTACAAGTCATTGGAAATACAAAGCGCACATGTGTAGGAGAAACCCTCCAGATTGTCATCTGTTTTCTGATAGGCTCAAATAATAAGGCATC
Organism: Congeria kusceri; assembly: GCA_027627225.1. NCBI lineage: Eukaryota > Metazoa > Mollusca > Bivalvia > Myida > Dreissenidae > Congeria > Congeria kusceri. The sequence goes on from CM051035.1 coordinate 21,999,347, forward strand.
TAATTATTAATACGACGTCACAGCGATAGAGGTGCGCACCGTATAGCTGGAATAAAAGACGGCATCTGTTGCTGTATATTGGTTATTTCAAAATTGGGTGTTCAGTAAGCACATAGTAATCGGAGACAATATTCGCAACCGCCGCCTTAATCGTTGAACCAAACTTAGGGGAAAATGCGATCACCAAATACAATGAAAGTGCTTATAATTGTCTTATATATATTGACAATTAAATATTGCCATGCAGAAGATGGTTTTACCCTACCGGATATCACCCATAGTAGCAACAAAGAAGACACGGGTAGAAATAAAAGAGATCTTTCAGAGTTTGACGACATGAGTGCGCTAAAAGAAAAGAAGCAAAGAGAATTCGTCGGTAAGAGGTTAAGAGATTTTGTTGGCAAACGAACTCCGGACGACGAAGGAATGTACGAACTTGATCTTTCAGGGACCGATTTAGATGAGATGGACAAGCGTTTGCGGGATTTTGTCGGCAAAAGGTCCTATAATGACCAAGATGCGTTTGAAGCAGAAAAAAGAATGCGCGACTTTGTCGGTAAACGAGCGTATGAATTGACGGAAGATGGCGACTTTTTTGGGGACCGCTCACAGTTTGCAGAAGATCTGGATGCTGAACCATATAACGGCTACGACAAGCGAATGCGGGACTTTGTTGGAAAGCGCTCTTATAATAACTACAACCACGTTTCCTACCTTGTAAAACGACTTCGCGATTTCGTCGGGAAACGGTTTACACCTGAGGATATTGTTCGAATACGGAATGCATATTTTGTACGGAAACCAAAATACGAGCGCGAACTAGTTGGTAAGCGTTCTAGCGGTGTAGAGGACGAACCTTTCGCCGAGGAGAAGCGAATGCGTGATTTCGTCGGTAAGCGCATGAGAGACTTTGTCGGGAAGAGAATGAGAGATTTTGTGGGTTAAAACGTGCTTTACATGATCCTGTAGTGGAAAACATTGGAATAAAGAAGCCGCAATACTAACCGTGTCAATGGCACACAAACTCGTATTTATTTCATCTTAAGCATGTTCGATTCATTGTGGTGTTCGTATATGTGTTCAGTTATTTTTGTCTGCCAAAGGTAACGTTTTCATCTTTGTTAAAATGTCTTTATATGCCTGCCGATATAAATCTGTATATCTGTATTAAGATAATTTTACCAATACAGATAATTTTACCATTTTAAAACTGTCATTATATTTTGATATATTACATGTTAATTATAATTGCATTGCTAGCGTTCCGGCATTATAAATAATGCTTTCAAATAATATACTTGCCATATTGAACATGACTTTCATTTAAAAAAACGACAAGTATTTCATGTAAAAATGACACTGTTTTATGTTGTGTGTTTTTAATTTTATTTGATTCTGTTATTTAGCCTCTTTATTATTATGTGCAAACGCAATTATGTAATTGTTATAATGCAATAAATGCGAAACGTTATGTCCTTTTTCTCTGAAAGACTAGTGAAATAACTTCATAAGTGAGATTGTTTTTTTTAAAGTTCAATGTGAGTTTGAAGATATTCAGTACGTGGTTTTTTACAAAGAAAATTAAGAAAGAATTATATGAAAGACAAATTGAGCTGAAAAGACGTGCGTAAACCATTTACAAGTCGTGATTTTTATACCCATTGTCCATTTTATTTTCGGTTTTACTTCACGTAGTAGGGACATTATTGAAATGCGCATTTGAAAATGTATGAGCGATTGCACATATGATATAAATACATTAAGTATTGGATTGCCAATAACTTGAATGCAATGATTTATTCTATTTAAAAGACAAACTTCCGTGTGTTTCTAATTAATTCCGTTTTCCATACATTTTTAAAGCTTGCATTTGGCAATAAATAGTGTTCACACTGACACAGGTAATTGTTATCAGATGCATGTATTATCCAGCGTTACCGATTACCGATTACAATACCATTGAACAATTACACACCTTAAATGCGACCTAAACAGAACACGGGCCCATCTTATTATTTACCGTAGTATTGTTATTAAAAATAACAAGAAACAAAACGATGGTTTACATTTTTCTTCTTCTTCTTCTTCTTCTAATAATAATAATAATATTATTATTTTTTTATTTATTTTTTTATTTTTTTTATTTATTATTATTATTATTATTATTATTATTATTATTATTATATTGTTGTTGTCACTGTCGTCATTTGCTTTAACCTTAAATCACCGCTTTTGGGTAATTATTGTCGAATGCCACACAACAACTTTCATAACGATCAAATGTGAGCGATTTTCCTCCATGTGCATCCGCCATGTAGGCGTTATGTCGCATGGAAACGAAGAAATGGTACCCAGCGGGGAAACGCTAGAGAACAAATAACCGCCACTAAATCGTTGTTGAAATTAAGTCGTCACTCCTGTAAAAACGGTCCACAAAATAGATGGTTTCATGTTTTTACTGCTTCTATTAATACACTTATAAAATCCAGAACGTCTGTTTCTTGGTAGTTTAATGGCGTGACATTGCCAATGTGACATGTAATGCTTTTAAGTATCATGTTTTCGGTCTATATATTTCTTTCACCTATAATTATCATAAAATGATGATATTATAAAATAATATTAATTTAAAACTACGCATAAAAAGCATCGTTTATGAGCAGAAAGTTCGTTGGTTATATCGGACAATTTATGAAATGGGTTCACTACATTTAAAAAGTTCGCTTAAAAAGTCGGTTAATAAGCAATCCTGTTTAGTTTTTTTCAAGAATATGTGCCTATTTTCTCTTGTTTTAGTAAGTGTTTTTCTTTGCAATACAAGTGATTTCCAAACTTCCATTCATCGTATTTTGGAACAGGAATATCAATATATAACGATCTTTGTGGACACCAAAAATCTGGCCTCGCAAGTCGGTATATCTCACAATTCCAATTGTACTACATAAAAAATTTCGACAGCGTATTTAATTCTTCAAAAGACAAAAAATAACAACACACTTATGTTTAGAGAATGCATACCAAATTGTCCGAGAGACTGACAGACAGAATGAAAATTGTTGACGTTTTTTTTGTCATTTACAGGAAGTATATACATTAATATGGCAATGCCATCGTGAATACAAACTTTTATTAATAAATTACAACATATTTATTACGAATCATGCATATTAACATAATTTAATTATATACTATTTATCAAAGTAGAATAGTAATTTCGAGCATTGGAGGATGAATAACAGAGCATACCTTATACAGTTTGTAAATCAAAAACGATTTGTTATCAGGAATATGTCACACATGTATTATTAAGGACTAGCATATGTGTTGATAGGTCAAGGAATTTGTACACATAGAGAGATATAAATTAAGTCATAGTTGAACGCAAGTTAATTACTCTGTATTAAAATCTGCGAAGGTTTTTTTTACTTGAGTTTTGTTTGAAGTGCCCATAAAGTTCAATTAATTTAGCCACACTTAATAATAATACTTTATAATAGTAAGGTTTAATATGTATAGGATCTGACACGAGTTGTCATTTCATACCATATTTTATTAAACGAGTTCAGGAATTTATTAGTAAGCGAGCCTTTGTGTATTGACATGACGTCATTTCATGTTGACGACGTCATTTCACCAAAATAACGTCATGCCATTGGTCAGTCAAATAATATGTAGCCAATGAAAACGCTCAAAATGTTATCTTACACGTGTGTAAGATAGAAATATTCGTAATGGTGTATTACACGGAATACAAGGTATAGCATTGGTAAACAAAAAATTCAGCGATTTGAAGGCTGGATAAACAATGATAAAAATGATACTCATCTTCAGTATCTCTTCAATTATGACATTTCAAACAGTAACGCCGAGATCTATCTATTGTGTTTTGTCTACATTTTTCAATAGCAAATTTGTAAAGATAATCTTAATTTCGAAATGCAGATACGCAATTTGCGAGGCAAGAAGTTGAGATAAAGTTCAAATTCTAACCTACATTAACCTACGTTTAGATCCATGTTATTAAGAGTTAAGAGTACTAGTATTTACTGCATTAAATTAGCATTGTTAAAAACATCTACTAGACATTCGCAACAAAAAGAAAACAATTGGGTTAATTTCTCCTTTTGCCTCATTTTTTCTTTATTGTATATAGGTTACAATATACTAATTTCATCTCGAATGTCCATTCAAAATAAATATTTTTAATAGTAACAGTTTATAAAGCATATATAATAATCAAAAACACACTTATGCAATGTATTTCCAAACAAATTACTTCTGAAATGATCCTTTAAATATATCCATTTTATTGATACGTTGTTTATGTATGTTAAAACGAAAGAGGAAAAAGGCTACACAGGTACCCTATGAAATCCAATATTTCCCAAGCAAGTTCGATAAGCCATTCTTTTTATTAATGTTTTAATGTAAGTGTACATTGATGCATGTATTTTAAGAAAAATCTGTCGTTTGGAACAAAATATGCATTTGATAAAAAGGAAGTTTCAGAAGCATTATTAGTTCCCATTAGACACACTTAAATGTCCAGTCAAATTGATTATATTAGCAGTAAATGTAGGTAAAGCGTTTTTATTATCAACATACACTTGTATATTGCCAAACAAAACATGTACAAACATATCAGTTGAAAGAACCATAACCGTGTTTGAAAAAAAAAACTATTCTAAATACTTAAAACATTGATAACAATCCAAACTGAAAAAGGGACTTCGACAGGTACCGTATTCAAAACCCAATATTTCCGGAACAAGGCCGATGACCCCTATTTTTTTAAGACAGTTTAAGTTTCAGTATACAATGACGCATCTATGTGGGATCTTTTAACAAAATCTGTCGTTTGGAACAAATGATATTCGTATATTTGATAAATTATTGATGTTTTTACAGGCATATTTAATGCATAACTAACCTCTTAAGTGTCCATTAAAAAGTCGTTTGTTAAATGATAACTGTAGATACAAATCTCCAGCTTTGTTTTAATATAAACGCTTTATATTATTCAACATTTTAAGTAACACATACTGAAAAAAAAGTCTTCGATAGGTACCGTATTCAAAATTCAATATTTCCGGAAAAGGCCGGTGACCCCTATTTTTTAAGACCGTTTTAGTTTTAGGATACATTGATGCATGTTTGTGCCAATTTTAAAGAAAACCTGGCGTTGGAAAGAAATTGATGGAAATTGTTGCGAACGTCTTTAAAGACTTCAAATATGGAACGCCTATTCTAAATGAGTGCGTTTTGCACAAGTCTAGACCCTTTGTACCAATAATGCAGCTAGTTGATATATTTTGCCAAATATATAATACAACATTGGATTCGTTATTTTTTAGTTTTTGTATTTATGTTCAGTTTCTGATATTCCGATATAAAAAATAACTCCGTTAGTTTTGGCAGGAAATCAAAATATTCATTTAAAAGCATCTTAACACACGAGGAGTAACCTAGTAAATCTTGGACTTTCAATTTTATTAAAATGGGCATTGAACGTTATCTCATCGTATGGTCAAGGACTCGCGTACATGTGAACGAACACTTACAGTTGTACAACGTTGGAGATCAATGCCCTCATATATGTGCAAGAATGAGAAAGTTTAAACATTCAATAGTAGTAAGTACTTTGCTGCCAAACTGTAACAATATATTATGCAACTGAGATGAAATAAGTGGTAATTATTTATTATTATCGTTCTACATAGCGTATCTATAAACATATGATACAATACGCTTTGATTTAAATACTTTTTACGCTTGCATACACTTATGACCTTAACGTTCAACTTACTAGATTTTTTAATAAGACATATCATACTGTTACATTTTAATATACAAGTAGAGCACATGGCTTATTATTATAAGTATTATTATCATGAAGATTTAATTCAATTTCCGGAATTACACTACTGTACAGTAGTATTGCACAAAAGACATTTATTAAATATTTTAAAACCAGCAAACGTTAGAAAGCACGACTTAACAAGGTTTGAAGTTATATTATCACATGACCGTCCAGGGGCGTACCTTTGCCGAAATTGAGTATACGCACAGTAAAGATTTTTTAGGGTGTCCTATTAAGTAGAAATTCTAAACAAATATTTGATAAGCTTAATAAAAATTGTATTTCATATCTATTGACATAAATATATTTAAGATAAAAGGATACAATGTTGTCATTATGTGAGTGCTGATTGTAATATAAGCTCATGTTGAGCCCGTTTTTAAATGTTTTTCTTTACACTTTACCACAAGTTTGCTTTCCAATAAATACGCACGTGCGTTTAGGAGTATGCGTAGTTACGCCCCTGCCGTCAATAATTAAACGTAACTCCTTTTTTGAAAAGGAACACGTTATCATACATCTAAAGAAGCCAAACCGATGTATGAGACATACTTTACATTTAAGTGAACTGAAGCCGTCGCAGAACTATAAAACTGAACGAAAATTATCATTATATAGCAGTGAAATCAATGAACACATCATAGAAATTATGCTGATGTGAAAAAAATGGTCCTTCATCGGATAATGATTGAATTGTATTTTGTTACGTTTTCCTTGTACAAAATGATGCACTGTTCAAGAGACAGATGTAACACAGACAATGTGCATGTAAGAACACGTTTAACGAAAGCTTATTTAAATTTCAGAAATAATTGACGGGTAACTGTTGGTTATTGCGGTAATAACCAAAGGTTTGGAGTTCCGATGCGTAGGAATTAAAACATGAGGGCGTTAGCCCGAGTGGTTTGATAACAAGCATCGGAACGATCTAATATAAAATTCGTAGTTTTTAAGGTTATGAATGAGAACGATATATAGAGAATACATGGTTGGTGCCGGGATGGAGAAAGTTTATCCGGTGAGGCTTAGAAAATGAAAATAGGGCGTGCTTTAGCGAGCCCTATTTTTGTTTTCGGGTCGAACCGGATAAACTCTCTCCTTCCCGGCACCTACCGTGTATTCTGTTTATCCTGATTTATATTCAATTAAATTTAAAAACACCAAACACTAAAGTTTTAAATATAAAAAAAAATTCTAGACGGGCCTCGACCTAATAACTCGCTTGCATGAATGCGTACTACCCGGAAAAAATAGTTCTCTATTTCTTAATCACCTTTTTCAAAAAGCAAAAGTAAAATATTAATAAATCTTATTTGCTGATGTCAGTACGACACGAAAATGACGTAGTAAATCTGCTTTTGTTTTAAACCAGATTATATTGGTTTTTAAAGAGTTAAATTACGTCACACCAACTACGTCATTCATTTTGAGTTGTAAGTTTACACAATGTAGTCAAACCAGAACGCGAGTGTTTTGCAGTTTAAAATACATGAAATCGGAATAAATATTTAGTGTTTCTGTGTTTTGGATGGATTATATTATGCAATAGCATTCAGATAAAAAGTGTATGGAATATTTGCCTCTAATGGAAACGGTGAGATTGATCCCTTTTCAATTTTCTACGATTTACGCGGAAAGTATTAGTTGTGGGTGGAGGACAGTGTAACTGAAAGTGAAATAAGTCATAAAATGTTTAGTTAAACGTTAAAACTTTGATAACTTTTTTTCATTTCTTTTCATTGGAAAATAATATAAAAGGTTATTTCTTTGATGAATATGCTCTGTTGGTTGACCAAAGAAAGTCTATCCACAAAGAATAACCCGCTTGCATCAGATTCAAGTGTGTTGAAATGGAATGGAACTGGAAGGAAGTTGTTGTTAACCAGTCAAATGGAATGTGAGGACAAACAACTCATTTGTTGTTTAACTCTGTTAAACTAGACAACACAAAGTTTGTATCGATGAAAAACTCTGGTAAGTAGACTTTATGATGTGCCATTCTCGACAATGTTGTTATCCGGCGCGTAGGAATACTTATTGACGGTATATCACAGTCACGTCATCTACTGCCGGATATCAACAAGTTTATACGGTCACCGCTTTATTAGGTCACTGTTTGGGTTAGTAGCTGGATAATTATCTATAATCCGCCCATTTTCTGAGAAGTGCACTCACATGTGCCTTTTAGTGACGTCAATAAATCATAACAATTCAAAATGACGTTAGCTTTATTGATAAACATTGAGCGAATGACGTCATACTTATCGATATAATACAGTGAAAATATGTTGCTAAAAAGCGCAAATTGCAAGCACATTATCAAAACGTAAACGTTTTTGTGAACTTAAGTATAACATATGTAGTACAGGTGTGGTTTTATTGCGCTACATAATGCAGAAATTATTCGTTTGTCACAATTTACTATCGCGCGTTTAAGCACGTGCATTTTACGGAACAATTTCTTTGAATTTCCGGAATTATTTTCAAAACATTAGGCTCGGCCCATAATTTGTTGCAGAATAACCCACAGTTATTTTCCTTCTTTATCTATGGACCACTAACCGAGTGCCGTGGTAGAATATGTAATATACAATGTTCCTTTAATAATGTTTTTTTAAAAAGGAATATATAACATCACTAATCATGTTTTGCTGTAAAGTAGAATGTTGACAAAAAATAAACACTGTATGAGTAATTGTGTTGCCATTGCAAGAACCTGTTAATGCAGGGGTCATAAAATGCTGTCAGATGTATTTGGCAGCAACCCTAGGTTTTTGTTACTTTTTCCAGCACGTCTACTTGTCATCAGAAAAGCTTAAAAGCGGGGACTCTACGTGTCAGTAAAACACAAATACCATACCTAAAAAGTATTATACGCAGCAACCGACTGCGTTTTGTTTCAAAATTTCACAGTATGTTATTGTTTACTCTTTGTTTGTTTACAGTATTTTTAAATTTTATATTTTGATAATGTTAATCGTCTAATAAAAATGTGAACAAAACGTGCCACCATACTTGTAAGTTTAATGATCATTTTCGTTTCCAGCGTCTAGTTTATATAGTTTATAAGTTCAATACAATCGATGAGAGCGTTCTTGATTATATTGGATTGCTTCGGAACGTTTTTCATCCTTTTTCGCTTTTTATGACATACATTCAAATAAATAAACATTTCAGGGTTTTGCACAAGAGAGTTGTAAATTTATTGTGTATTTTGTACTAGCATTCATATTCAACATTCTGCGTCCATTTGGTACATTCATATCGATGGCATATTAGGCTTACTGTTAATTATATTGGATTTGGCAAAAATCAAAATTACGGTAATCACGTATGATATCTTTTTGTCTTTATTTATTGTAAATATACATATAGCAATGCACTCAATGTACATATTTGTCGAAGTATCTAATTACATAGCTATCGATGTAGTACTAGAGCGTTTTGAATAAGGTGTTATCAACACATTTATATGTGCAATCATATTGCAAACCGAGTCGTCCCTTGTGGCCTCATCAGGCGATCGGCAATCAGGGTTCAACAAACCGTTGGTGTTGTTAAATCAATCGAACGTTTTCTGAATACCAAGTGTGACACTTGCGCGTGCTTTGTTCCCATAGTTCTGTAACAGAACAACAGAACAAGAAAGCCGTATTAGTCTTTTGTAGACGAAAACATCTACAATACTTGACAAAAAACATTTCAAACTTGTAACTACGTTTTTGTTTATGATTTAATGGCGGTCATTTTTTTTCATAGAACAAGGTCTTGCCTTGTTGATATTTTTCTAATAGTATGATATGCAAATAACATTTTAGCTCTTGTATTGCTTATATTTCTTTTATATTACGATATTAAGTCATAATTTAGCTCGTGTGTGTTTATTTTTCTCTTATAGTGTGATTAATAGGTTATAATTTAACTCTTGTTTGGTTATATTTCTCTCTTATTGTATTATATGTATGTTATAATTTACCTCTTGTCTTATTTCTCTTATATTATGATATATAATTTTTAACTTCATTCAAAACTGAAAAAATATAAAGTACACGTTCATATACTAGTATGAAAAATACCAACAGGCTAATTAATGTTCAGAAATCAGTGATCAGCGATCAGTTTTATTCAATGGCACAACTGTATTAACCATTGAATCTCAGGCCCACAGAAAAAATTTCAACCCAAAAGCATTATCGTGTATCCAGCCGAGGAAGACGTCAGTTTGTTTTATTTTCACATGGTTCAATTTCAATTTTTGAAATTTCATTCAGGGACACACCAAGAAGTGATGATTAATTAAACATTAATCTAGAACCGATTGAGAAGGACGTGTTCTATCGATCCATCTATGAAAACTATCATGATTTGGAACCTTCTCAATTCATATGTCAACTGTAAAGCGCCTTCTGTTGACAATTCGCGGCAGTGTCATTTCCTTTAATCTGATGGATTAATTTCTCTCTAGACACCTTAACTCGGCACTGTCTTTTTTGCAGCGCGTAACTTACGATCCAGAAAAAGAAATTCTGTCGAAACTAATTGAATTGATCTGAGCTATTAGTTCTTATATTTTACTATAATGATAATTCTTGTTGAAGTTGTATAGATTAGTTTATTTACTGAGACAAGCAACGGATCCTCGTTGGCATGTGTTTGAGGATAACAAAGCATGGTTGACAGGTGATATGGTGATTAGGTACTTGCTTAATACGAGTTAGAAATGCAAAACCATGTTTGAAGTTCTGCACGTACTGGCAGCTTTAAAGAAACGTTGGCGATTCAGCGATGTTTTGAGTACGATATTGTCGTTGTGTATGTCGGTTGAAGGTCAAGCACAGATTCTTGAATGATAAATACTTATGTGACAATATTATAACATTTGATACACCATATATATGTAGATATTAATTCATATGTATTATGAAAAACTTCATCAATTTCTGCCCTGGTTCCTAAAACCAAACAAAATAAGAAATATCACACTCTGTGTCACAAATCATCATTATCTATAGTAGGAAATGAATGAGAAAACATCTAAACTTTCTCCACAGAATTCAATGGCATTTATTTCAGTCCAGCGTAAGACAGGATCTGTAAAATTTGGATCTTTAGTAGGCGACCGTGTCAAATACCTTCGGAAGCAATTACCGACAAATATATACGAATGAAAATTGGTTTTAAATTACTCTTTCTGCGAAGTACATGTATTAAGTATATCTATTCTGACACTGTGTAAACTTGCCTTAAAAATCATTATCGAGTATCACAGTTATATTTTGGCTGCGGTATTAACAACTCTATGTAGTTTCTTCAAATATACCGTTGTTTATATGTGTCTTATACACAAACAAAATTGATTACACAATCAATGAAACAATGTATTCTTGTTTTCTTATCAACGTTGTTTTTTCCCGATGAACCTGGTATATAATAATAATAATAATAATAATAATAATAATAATAATAATAATAATAATAATAATAATAAGAATAAGATGAATATTTCAGGCAAAACAACACTTACAATACGGTGCTGAAGTGTACAGCGGATATTTAATATCAAATACAGCAAACAGAGTTGCGTCAATCAATTGACAGTGGGTTTCTGTCACGTGATTACGCTCAAAAATGCATGCATTAGCGCCAATGACCACATAAAGATAACAAAAACAAATACCACTTCTAGCACTGTGTGGATGGGCACAAGGATGGAAACATGCATTTCATGCCCAGGTTCATCAAATTAAATTGTGAAATGGACATTGTTCATAAGTAATTATTATTATTGTATTATGCTCTTCAGAAAATTATATCTTCTTACCCTGAGCATTTATATGCATTGACCTCTGACTGAGCCCATCGTGTAAAATGGAAACTTATTATAAAAACAATCTATACATTTTGTGGTTTGGATCTGAAACGGAACTATACATGTAAATATACTGTATTATTTGATAATTTAGTTTAGAACTACACCAAGTATTTATAGCTTACTTCTAAAGAAGACATGGCTAGTCCAGAAGTAATTACAAGGAAGACCTACATGTCATAGGATTCCATATAAACAAGTTGCAGTAATTGTGTCGTTTTGTAGTGGACATTTTCACAGTTAGACATTTCGTTCTTAACCCAATTCATATTTCAAAACTCTGGAAAGATGCATTACTCCAAACATTCGATTTGATATGAACCGACAAAAATTATCTGTTTTTGTTACTCCGTCGAGCGTAGCCTTGGAAATTGTGAAATAATGCATAGAGACCTGCTAACCACAAATATAGTCTATAAGGTTCATTCCTTAGGATTCACACCGAACACCATTCTAAATGTACATGTCCGCCCATTATCTCCTTTTATTAAATACAGACCTATATTTTAATTGTATACTATAGGTTGTTATGTATATACAATGTATTGGTTACTGTAGTGTGACATTTTTAATAAACGCGCACTTTCTATAATTACGCATGTGTTGGTCTTCCTTCAATGCAGCACGAGTTCGAACGCTTCTTCGACTTCTTTTGGATTATTAAGAGTTATACGGGATATGTACCAGAAAGTTAAATCTTGTGTTAAAGTATGTAATAGCTACACTGATTTTTTCGAATGCGCCGTTGGTTTGAGGCAAGGGGAGGTTATTTCCCCTCTACTTTTCTCTTTATTTGTTGAAGATGTTGAGTTATATTTGCAAAATAATGTTGATTCGGGATTGCTTCTTGATGACATTGTTATTATTCTTTTGTTGTTTGCTGACGATATGGCCATTTTTGCCCAAACACCACTTGAGTTACAAGAGAATTTGAAGTGTTTAAAAACTTACTGTGATAAATGGGGTCTTAAAGTTAATACTGATAAAACAAAAATAATGGTTTTTCGTAAGCGAGGTAAACTATTACCAAACGAACATTGGGTATATGATGACAAACCTATCGAAGTGGTAAATGATTTTAACTACCTAGGTACTGTGTTCAATTATACGGGTAACTTCAGTCTTAACCAGGAATACCTGGCCGGAAAAGCTATAAAGGCATTACATGTGTTACTTAATAATTGTAAATGTTATCAATTGAAACCCAAGTTTTTATGTCAATTATTTGATGCTTTTGTTGGGTCGATTTTAGGATATGCTTCAGAGGTATGGGGGAATTCAAAGTCGAAAGAGATAGAACGAATTCATCTTAAATTTTGTAAACAAATTCTTCAAATTAAAACAAATACATCTTCTGTTGGTGTTTATGGCGAATTGGGCCGTTACCCTTTGTATATTTCAAGATATGTTAAAATTATAAAATATTGGTGTAAATTATTACACACTAATAATATTATATTGAAAACAGTATACAACCAAGCCCTTCAAGATTGTGAGAAAGGGTTACCAAATTGGGTTTCCAATGTAAAAAATTGTTAAATTATCACGGTTTTTCATGTTTTTGACAATTGTGCAAATGTTGATGTTACTTCGTTTCTTCCGATGTTTAAACAGCGTGTTATTGAAGTATTTATACAACAATGGTCAGTGGGGATAGAAAGAAATGCCGCACTCGAAAACTATAAACATATTAAACACAGATTTGAATATGAAACTTATCTTGATACCTTACCACATAATCTAAGATGCTTCTTCACGAGGCTTAGATTGTCAGAACATCCCCTCCGAATTCAAACAGGCCGGTATAGTAGGAATAGAATTGACAGAAATCAACGTTTTTGCTTATTATGCAATAAAAATGATATTGAAGACGAATACCATTTTATGTGTATATGCCCTTTATTTGAAGATTTAAGAAAGAAATTTTTATCCCGTTATTATTTTAAGAAACCTTCAATGTTTAAATTCCTTGAATTAATCAATACGCAAAATAAAATTGTATTGTTTAATGTTGCTAGATTTTTAAAGCAGGCGTTGGCTCTTAGAAATTCCACGCTATTAGCTATTCATTGATTTTGTTCACCCTCTTTTTCCTTTCTTTTTTTCTTATTTTCTCAAAAGACTGTATTGTATGGTATCTACTTTCTAAGCCTTTTAACTTATTATGTGACATACAATTGTTTATTTGTACTGAATTTGCTTTGACGATGTACTTTTGTGCAAGTCACCAATAAAATTTCTGTTCTGTTCTGTTCTTCTTTTGGAGACAATATATAGATATACATGTAGTACCAAACTGTTTCTAACATTTACCATTTGCGATTGTGACGGCGGTTTTCGCCTTAGAAAGGAAATATACATTAAATAAACCGTTAACTGAAATCGGCGTCCAACTTTATACCATTGGTTGTAAAATGAAAATTAATAATTTATCTATTTTGTTTTTTTGTTCTAAAAACTCTACGAACAGTTGCTACCAAGTGTAAATCAGTACGAGATTCGTCGTCGAGTAGAAGTAAACATGGATATGGGACCATGCAATGCATCTCAATTAAATCTAGGTTGTAATAAAACATGCTTCAGTTATGTGCGCGTGGAATGTTAAATAGCGAAATCCATTGTTGTGTATTCTGTACATATTTGTCGCTTTCATGCCAAACATAATCTTAAGATGCAAATTGGTTCCTTCCACACAATACTGAAGCTCTTAATCAAATATCCGTCAGGGACGCACATGGATATTGTTAGAAATACAAATGCAACGCGTAAAAAGTTCATGACATATCCAATTTTCTCGATCAATGTTCTTGCAACCGTGCGCAAAGGTTAATCCACCGTTGTGTATGCATATTATTTAAAAAAAAGAGTTTGAAAAAATGTTACTTCTTTATTAAAAAAAAAATGATTTAAAAAATCAAAAACGTTGTTTACGTTCAAATGAAAATGTCGCCTTCATCCAGTCAAGTGTAAGGCAATCGTTGCAAAATGTCACATTGAATTTAACTTTAGTGTCAAAATATCTACGAGTAATGAATGTTTTCTTATACTTTATAGTCCTTGTAGGATTTTAGGGACTTGTTTTTCGACATTTTAATCTACATGTATCTCCGTGTATCAGTAAGTTTGTCCGCCTTAGTTTAGTAAGAAAGTATATATGTTGTTAAATTGTTCTATAACATTCAATGTACTTGAATGTCTAACAAATAATTCCAATGATTTATTATTGATTTCCATATGCTTTTTTTTTTTTTTTTTTTGGGGGGGGGGGGTTCAACCTCCAGTGTTTGAAACAATAAGTCTTATATATCAAAACGTTATTGTCATTTGGCTTAATTACTATGAATATTCTCAAACGTAATCTGAAATATACGATCATAAAAATCGAAGCTCACTTTTATTAAATTGAGTTTAAGCCATAAACTTTTGTCCCAACATAAGTTTTCCTTTCGGTATGAACATTTCGTCATCTGTTCAGGTTCTTTTGTTGCAACTACGTATGTTGTATGCATGGTAATGCAGAGGCTCAGATGCAACCGTGACCTTGAATAATTTTAAGGTTTATATATTCTTACAAGAATTAATTTCCGGATTTATAACACATCTTTGATTATGTGCAAAAGTATAGATGTTATGCATTGTTTTCTTATCCTTCTATTAAAAATAATGGCGCAAACGTGTGGGTTTAAAATTAAACAACATTACAATGCATGTCAAAAGATGAAACACGTTGTTTCGTGCAAGAGTCACTCAGATTCACGAGAAAACAAACGCAATAATGAATAAAAAATTATCTATTCGTGTCCCTGCATAGTGTGTATACTGAAGAAGACAGTTGTTGTTCCAACACAGCACAAGTCATGATAACAGACATGTTGAGGTTAGAAACGGATGTTCTGTAAGATATGCCTATGAATAGCTTGTTATAGGTTTGGTTTCAGACAACGTGCATACACACACAAACAATCAAATACACAAAAACTTATATATACTCATGTCATTCAAAGTAGTATCAATAGAGCAAGAGTATATTATCTGGTTGTCAATCAAGTTATTATCAAACTATAACAATTAAACAAAGTTTCGAGTTAATTAAATGATTTTATTAAAAAAGGACTTTCAATAAATTATTATCGGATGGATACACGTGTTTGGTTATATGATTGTTCATTTAGTCATATTTGTACATGGGAATACATTAAAACGTCACAAGCTTGTAAGCTTCGTCATTAATGATGTTCTACTTCTGACAAAGATCTTTACGTTAGCAAGCCGGTGTTTTTACTTGCCGTGTACTCGTTTTATCTGTATAACTTGGAGCATTTAAGTGTACCAGAGGTACACGTATTTGTCGAGCATTTAAGTGTACCAGAGGTACACGTATTTGTCGAGGATAAGTCACCATTAAATTATTCAACGTTCGAATACGACGATGTTTTAACAATATTCAGGTATTACGAACGCCAAGTACGTTTGCATCAATATGCATTATGGCATTTTGATGAACGGTGTTATGTGTACTTTTATTGTTCTACAGAAAATGTTACAACACTGACGTTCTATTTTAAGCAAATCCAGCGGTTTATCCATTTCACACCACAACTCAACGCAGAATTACATCCATAATACCTCTCTCCGGTGCGATGCGTTTCCATTAGAACATTGATGGTCAGTGAAATGAGGATAGATAGAGTTAACGAATCGAGTTTGTTTCTGCAATATTTTTAGGAAAAATTCTACACGAACTTAAGAGACACGAAGTCCGCTCTTATGGTGCCCTTCATTTGACAGGATACACATGTTCTTCGTTTCGTAATTTCTCATTTCTTTATGTCGTAATGACACAATAGTATTTCTTAAATTAGTGATACCATTTCGTTATGACAACGATGCAATTTCGTATAAACTATAAACGTACGTTATGATATTTCGTAAAAACAAAAACCTTAGTATGTAAATAGTTTTTACGATATATGACATAATTACGAAATAACTTTGCATTTAAACTAACTGTTAATACGTTTATACAAAATATCTTTACGTTTTTAAGAAATTGTATTGTGTGTTTATGACATTTGGCGTGTATATTAAGTTTTTTACGAAATAATATTACGTTGTTATTAAATACATGTGCGCAATATAACTTAAATGTACGCTTCTTTTCAAAATTCGTGAATTTTTTTAATTTGCATCTTCATGTACTTGTGTATTTGATAAAACAATTTCCCTTTACATTGTTAGTATGCAATATATTTCGTTTAACTTGCAAAGTAGAAAAGTATCTGATGAGAAAAAATACCACGTTCACAGTACCAGACTGTGTAACGCTTTGTTTATGAATGACACGGTAATGTTGTTGTTATGTGCACCTTAAAGACCAGAAAACCATGTTATAGATATATATTTCGTTAGCCATTGGGTTATAGACTTAATGTAATAACATTTTGAATTTGCCTAGGATTTCTGAAGACATAATTGGCTCCCGAGTTGTATTTATTTCGCGCCAGCTTTTTAAATAGATCAGAGGTACATGATGCATCAGAAAAGTTATTGCCGCCAACAAATAATATGGTAAGAACACTCGCGACAGAATTTATTGCTGTGTAAGTGAATGAAATAATGAAAACTTGAGATGTATTCAAAACATGTTTTGAAACGTGGTACAAAATGACAACGTTTTTTTTTCCGTACATTATTGCGCATCAGTAAATAGGGTGTTGGAGCACAAAGGGAATAATGGAAATAATTGGATGCAGTGAAGAATTCCTTGCATATTTTCACGAATCTTGTAATGCTGTTTGTTTGTATCATTGGTTTCAAGTGAGGTGTGACATATCCACGCGTTATTGTCTGTCTGACATTGATCTCGCATCGCATGTTTCAAGGTCATTGAAACCCGATCTTGTGTTATCGAATTAAAACACTGAGTAAGATATGTGTAAACGCAAATTGCCAGCAATGCCATGTTCACTATTCGCTATTTTGTACTGACGGAAAAAGGAAAAGAAAATGGTGACAAAAAGAAGTACGTTTCTACAATTGTTGTCTCTAATACGGGTAATTAAAGCTGAGTTTTGAAATAATTGTCCTCTTGGTGAAAAGCGGCCTATAAACTTTATAAAAATGTCAAAAATATGGTGAATGCATACAATTGACAATTATATTGACGTGTGGGGGTTTACATATTACCTGATATTAAGAAATGTTTTGTAGCACGTAGAAAGAGCAGTAATTGTGTGAGTGCATGAAGCCTCGAACGTGTTCAAATGGATGGAAAACAATATTTAAATATTTCGTAACACAATGAAATACCAAAGTGCCACACATGCACAACCATGATGAAACAAAACCGTTGTCACTAAACCAAACATGTTATTTAATCTGGAATGTATAGTGAATTGTTGACATTTCGTCTTTTGCATTTGCCCCGAAGGTCCCGTATGATTATGATTTGTCAGTTAAAACTAAAAACAAGACTCCATGATCGATTATACGCTTAAAAATATTTATAAGGGTGTGTTTAATGGAAAATAAAACGAGGCTTGTGCTGAATAGAAATCATAATTGTACGATTTTTTTTCGAAATACTTATTTTCATCATGTGTATGTGTATTTAATGAAAGAAAAGCACCAAAAAATTAATAACACTTCTAATTATAGTTAACCTAAAAATAACAATGATTGTAAGATTAGTGTTATGAAATGGAAATTTGAAATATCACATTTAACTAACACGCGTAGATATTTGTAGGACAGCGTTGATTTCTGCAATAAAGCATTGCTCTATCCTTCAATATCGAAATCCCAGGAATAGTATACGTGACAGTTAGTTATTTTTTTAGTTTGCAAATCAAGAAAGCGCACATACATAGTAACATTCCCGCGACAGTTCACGTTTTCGTTTGCCAACAATTGCGCCAGTGACATGATATGACACAAAACTATCCTCCCATTCATCACTGGCCTTTCCTGTTCATCTTAAGCTGATAAAAGTCTCAAAAGTGTTTTAGTCACTTTTGTCTATCTCCAACACTTTGAACTCTTAAACGAATAACACATACATACTCCTATGAGTAATTTTTGACATACAAAGAACGAGTGTGTTATATAAAGGAGGCATTTGCATTGCCAGACTCTTGTTGTCCATATTATAGCCTGCACCAGATTCAGACGATGATCAGTATTGTTTTCATGTTTATTTCTTTTTATTTGTTTTTTATTTTATTTAATATGTTAATATATTTATTTTTTACAGATGGTCACTTTAATGATTTAATGTAACTAATATCCCCAATATTAACATCAATCCACCTGTAATGTTTTACTAGCATATCATTGTATAAATTAGACAAAAATAATTAAGCCAAACATTCGGAGCAAAAATGATTGAAATATAGCCATCGAACTATTGTTTGCAACAGTTGAATGTACATGTATAATCTTTATATATGTTTGAGTATATATGCTGTTATAATAACACAGTTTTAATATGCCACAACTTACATATTTGATACATCATGTACAATCCTAAATAACGACTGGAGTCTTTCATTACAAATCGAAATTGAATCAAGTGTATAATATACAGGTGTCCTCTTGCGCGTCAATATGTTAAACTCTTGCTTTGCATAGACCGTTTACATTCCAGTTTAAAATGCTCTGCAGTTTTCTCGAATAGATATCAATCGTAACATTGTAATTTCCAAAAACAGAAGATCAAACACGATGTAACATTTCAGACAAGGCTATTCTTTAAACTTTTTTATGTCAATGGAAATCAAGCTCCGTGTATCTGAAAACTGCTTTCATTTCTTGTAATGCCGCAACCCTTAATGTGTCACTAGTGGACAATTTCACGCCATGAAGTAGAAACATTATCGGAAGCATATCTTGTGCGTTCGTTTTTAGACTGTAAACAGGTATCACGGAAAACTACTTCTTTTCTTTGTAGGCTACGAGTCAGTAAATTGAAATCTGTAAGTTTCCTTTTTAAAAAAGCAAATACTCACGCCTGTTTTCATACCTTTTATAATTATTTAAGATCGTGTATGTCATGTGTATTATTATGTGTATATCATGTGATTTATTAGATTTAAAGTTGCTTAAAAAAAGTCAATTTATTAAAAATGTTGCTTCAAACTAATTACACTCCTATTTTCGCTATTTACTTGTATGTAACCGAAATATTAACCTGGGTGTCCTGGAATAAGACCACTAAATTAATGCGCTTAATCGGTTATTTTTAACTTGTTGTGAAAGTGTTATTTCTTGTTAGCGATTCTTATTCTGAATATTTTTACAACAAATTACTGTAGTTTGGAAAATCGAGAGCACGCATCGTATGACCTAGTTTTGACTCAGTAGACTATGAATCACTAACAATCGATGATCCTAACTACCACGCTTCATCGGTTATTCTGCAAGGCTCGTTGCAGACTTGTTAACTGGCATTTGTATAATTCCGTATATGCATTATATAATCAGCTTGACAAATATTTGTTCGTTGCTTACAAATTAATTGTTATTATGATGTCATATACTATTGAATAAGAAACCACATCAAGTTTAAAGGTGGGAAATTCAACAAATGTTTCCTGTTTAGTAAAAATGCACTCATGATTTACATGCTTTTAGTTTCTTTTGTCGCCAACAGTATTTATACGCTGTCAGCGTTTTGATTTACTATTGAATACCGCATGTTGTACACGTCAGCACTTTTGCAACTTTAATCCGTATCACAAAAGAAGCAGACGGATGTACTGATATTTATTAAAACTATGCAGTAATTATTTATATACATGTTTTCTTCAACATGTTTGTTGTTATACATGATATGCTATACATTTAACAGTGTGCTATAACTCGGCCTTTAAATTTTTTTTTAAATATGTATTTGTTATATATTGTGTGTATTTAAATATGTATTTGTTATATATTGTGTGTATTTAAATATGTATTGGTTATATATTGTGTGTATTTAAAGCAATGATTATCGTTTAACCAAACGTATTTTTTTTTCTAGCAGTATCATTATAACAGGATTATCATATTAACTTTTGTTGTTTGCAATAATATTCACGACAAATGCTCATTTGAGAAGAGTCCTCTTAAAGACATCTGCAAAATAAGTATTTAATGGACCGATAGGTTTACACTTGATGTTCGGAAATTGAATTTAAGATAATTGAACTTTCGCTCATAATCTCGTTTACAGTATAAACTGTTATGCCATTGTTTTACGATGGTGTCACATTCCAGCATAATTTGCCCCCGTGGATTTGAACACTAGAGAAACTCGGTGCAGAATTAAGTAGAATTTCCTGTTAAATGTATAGAACCTCGCGGATGCCAGAGTGAACAGCAAGTTACTGAAAATCGTTGACAAAATTGGCCCATGACCTGGGTCCCATTTTGGTTGTTGTAGTATCATTTTAACAACTGTGTGTTCCACTGTTTTGTCTTCTTGCGTTCTGTCATTATTTCATTTTGCATAGCAGGTGCACATTTGGGTATTTATGCAAATAATTAAGGAACAATTTAATGACTGCCAGGAAAAATATCATGTAAACTATATCATATTTGCATTTTCTGTTTCAATCAGTTTATTGTCCAGACAATTTTGGCATTTTTCTTGCATTTGCAGTCTTTGTCTTTAATGTTTTCACAATTTATTGTTATGTTCAATACGACGTGTTGTTGTTAGTACATAGGATGGAACATATTGACGTATATAAAAACGTTACATTATTACACAGATGAAACTGACCTTATCAAAGATATTACAGATTGACAATTAAAAAAATGTGTGCACAGATTTTGAAAAAGAAAAGAACAGTGTTCTCTCTTTGGTATGCTTTTCATTATACAATAGTTACGTTCTTAAATGCAAATATTTTAAGTTGTTGCAGTTAAGACGTTTAGCAATATTTCTTTTCAAAATACGAAAACAAGGTCATTTGAAATGGCAAATTCAATGAAATGTATAACACCTGGAATTGTCGACTATACAGTCTAGCCTTATTTCGGGATAAGTATGGGCCCTGTATACTATTCTCAGAAACTGTGAATGGATTTGATAAAAGGCTCACCGAATGTGTATCAATTTTTAAACATTAAACTTCTTTCATATGTCATAGGAGATTACCTTGGTAAAGACCTAATCTTAACGATTAAGGAGTGTGTGCTGCCTTCAGATCTGCATGTTCCAACACCTACCACAACGTGCTGGTTTACAATTATTTGTTCGCAAAACACACCCAGAGTATAGACACACTTGCAGTTGTGTGACTGTTCATGTGCTAGTTAAAAGTCACAATAATACTAGAATTTGCTCGTCGCCTAACACGTTTTATACTCACAACCTTCAGTTATTTGTTCAACTAAGGAGAACCAAAATACTCACAACTTGTGCTAATTATTCCAACAAAGAATAATGTGGACAAAATAGCGTTATTTTCATGTACGTGTATCTATTGGTCATCACAGTTTCATGTAATTCATTCAAACAAAGGTACAACAATAACGTGAACAAAATAGCGTTATTTTCTACTACATGTATCCATGGCTGCTTACAGTTTCATGCCTATATTTATTGAAACACAGGATTAATAATAACAGGAACGAAATAGTATTATTAACTTCTAAATCTGTCTATGGCTACTCACAATATCGTATTATTTACTCAAACGAAGGGAATACAACTAACTAGTATCATTTTCTTCTATATGTGTCCACGGCGTCTAAAGACAATATTGGACAGTGATTGCCTTTCCGCGATTTCCATCATTCCTTGCCCTGAAATCAAAGATTCTGCCCATAGACACATGTTCCTATTATGTTTCCCAGGGGTCTTTCGGGAAACCTATTATCAAGATTAATAGTAAAATTGTTCGTGTAAATATGATCAACATGCAAGGATAATTTCATAAACACGACACTTTCTTCATAGAACTTTGTAACGATGAAATCTGAGGCGGTTAATACTAGCTCAGTTCCACGATATACTCTGTATTCAGCGTCGTACAAAAGTATATACGTTTACATTGATTAAGTTTGATTCGTGTATATGGAAAGATCGTAAATAAATTCTTCAGATCTGACTTAATGATAAAATATATAATTTGTTATAAAGATAAAGTCAAATTCTAATTGAAGCACCTACGAGGTTAAAGGCTTTAAATACTATGAAATTCTGAAATAGAAATATCACTTTATTATATAATAATAAACTATGTAATATATGTTTACAGGTTAATATCATATGCATATATTTATGGAAGAACAGTGACATAGTGGATATGGTCGCGGTGGCGTAGTGGATATGGTGTCCGTCTAGTGATCGGGAGGTCCCGGGTTCGATCCCCATCCCCCAAGATCTCATCCGAAAGCACCAAGTACTGGTTCTACCCAGGAAACGGACTCGAGAGTATCTAAATAAGCCGTAGGGTTTCGATGCAATCGAGCGAAAATAAATAGGTTTAAACTAACAGCGACATGAATTATATTAAAGATATTTATGGCGAACACTGACATCTGTTTTATAAACCGTCGCAAGTGTGCAGTTTACTTTAACATTGTTGCCTTGTAATGGCGGTGTCGCATGCTGTATTTATGTGTGTTATCGCAGGCAAATGCATTGACGCGCATGCTTCGTTTAACATAACCTTTGAAGGCATCATGCGCGGATACCAATTGATGTTAGAATAAATTTCCATTCTGAGATAAGGGGTGAAAAATTGCATCGACAAACGATAGCGTTCAGGTCACAGAACCAATTTAATCACAAGTTTATGTCACACATTTGCGGCGAAACCAACTTTGCATTGCAATGCATCTGACTACAATGACCCATTTCGATCATTGCGTTTTCATCGATATGAAAAAATGTTTTCTTCAAATATTTTACTTCGGCAGTTCAATCTAATGAAATTATAGTTAACTTACGTTTGTGGGAATCAAAGTACAGCTGCATTTAAATCTAATGAAAATATAGTTAGATTATGTTTGTGGACAGCAATTCATTGCTGCATTATAGACATTAGGAGGTGATAATGCATGTAGTTAAATTATTCTGGTAGTAATCGCAAATAACGAACACTAGTTATTATTGCAATTACAAAGGTTAAATGCAATTCAACAATTACATTTTTTCATTTTAGCAACAAATGTCTTGGTATGTAAATATCAGAATACTGAACATAAAAAGTAACAGTTGGTGTTAGTAAATTCAAAATAACGATTATGTATTTATAATTGTTAACAATCACAAAGATTTAATACAATGAAAAGTTTATAATGCATTTTGATTCGACAAATGTTAAATTATAATGAATCATACATTCTGAATATATTTTTGACAGTGTTTGTAAGCTATTGAGAGTGTTGTTTGTCGTCAACGTGCAACACAAAATGCTGTTTTAAAAACATTTTCAGGTTAGATTGATAGTTGCAAGACAATTGTCTGTGGTTTCACAAAGTCACATGTCTACGTGCCTACGTGTCATTCATGAGAAAAAAAAAATTCAGTAGTATACCCGGGAACCGTGTGTAAAGTTGTCGTTACCGCAGTTCAGCCTATAATGCCGATTTATGACTGTTAACAGGTGAATCAGTATGAAAATGTCAAATCGTGAGCAAAACAGGTCACGTGTATATACAATTTATTTCTAACAAGTAATTGACAATGCCGTCATAAAATTACCCAATATAAACGTTGTAATATGACCAAACTGTTCAAGTTAATATAAAACATTTGACTCGAACAAAGCATGCACTTCAGGATATCGCTTTTGCATGTATGTTCATAAAATAGCTAGTTTAGATTGATTTAACCAAACGGTGTATGACACATACCCGTTCATTACATTTATGTTGAAAATCAATTAGTTTCCTGGAAAATTTCGTATTCCAGTAAAACCTAAAAGCATTTTACATCACCAGGAAAGAGTGCTTTGACAATGTTACCCTTGTCATCGGTTTGAAAAACATTACTAGATACGTCAAGGGACAACTAAATTTTTTTTATGGATTTATTGCCTACATTAAATAGGCGCCTCTGTGGTGTATTTACTTTATCTGTTTATAATATGCAAAGAAAGAGTAATTTTCTTATTGGTTTCATTGCTGCACTTTAAAATATCATAAATAAAGCGCTTTGTTCTAAAAATGACTTTCAAGTTCTCAAACAAGAAAACAGTTAACTGAATTCATTACCGTTATCTGAAGACGATCATTCTGTGTTGGATCGTGTAATTTTCTCCTATTTTACCCATTTGTTACGAAGTAAATACAATGTTGCTGCCAAATTATCGTTGCAGAAATTCGTCTCCACTATATAATTCAATCAAACAGCGTCCATGATTCGATATTGCAACACTGTCCTTAAGAAGGAAATGTTTTGTTAACACTAGGTATCGGAAAATAGAAAATATGTCGTACCGAAAAAGTGAATGACCGTTCAGTTGTAAATGCATAATAGAAATATTGATTCTTCTTTTCTTCTTCATGGTAGTACTAGTAGTGCTAGTGCTATTAGTAATAATAGAAGTAATATCAGTAGTAGTAGCAGTAGTAGACTACTACTAGTATTAGTATTAGTATTGGTAGTAGTATTAGTAGTATTAGTAGTAGTATTAGTAGTATTAGTAGTAGTAGTAGTAGTAGTAGTAGTAGTAGTAGTAGTAGTAGTAGTAGTAGTAGTAGTAGTAGTAGTAATAATAGTAACTAGTTGTTGTAGTAGTAGCAGTAGTAGTAGTCGAAGTAGTAGTAGTAGTAGTAATAATAATAGTAGTAGTAGTAGTAGTAGTAGTAGTAGTAGTAGTAGTAGTAGTAGTAGTAGTAGTAGTAGTAATAGTAGTAGTAGTAGAAGTTAAGTAGTAGTAGCAGAAGCAGCAACAACAGCAGCACCTGCAGTAATAGTAGTAGTAGTAGTAGTAGTAGTAGTAGTAGTAGTAGTAGTAGTAGTAGTAGTAGTAGTAGTAGTAGTAGTAGTAGTAGAAGTAGTAGTAGTCGAAGTAGTAGCAGTAGTAGTAATAGTAGTAGTAGTAGTAGTAGTAGTAGTAGTAGTAGTAGTAGTAGTAGTAGTAGTAGTAGTAGTAGTAATAGTAGTAGTAGTAGAAGTAGAAGTAGTAGTAGCAGCACCAGCAACAGCAGCAGCTGCAATAGTAGTAGAAGAAGTAGTAATAGCAGTAGTACACTTTTTGTCTGTACAAAATTCTGTAAGAGAGCATGCATTGGTTCTTCCGTGAGAATACGGTGGCTGATGACTTACCGGATGCTTTTACAGAAATCTTTTACCGGTACATAGAAGAGTCGGTTAAAGATTTACACTTTAGGTTACTTAAATTATTTGGTTAAATAAGGAAATTGGACATCCGAAAATATAATCTTATGCGTAGGTATCTGTCTGTATATACAATGTGTAAGCCTTCCTGACATGCATTTACATGATTAATCAAAACTGGATGAACACAGAATGGAAATGATTAAACAATACACAATATTTGACTTTTGCACAGCTGACAGAATTATCTTTTTGAAATGCATATCATTTGCACCGCTAGCGCAGACATAAAAAAACATTATGTTTTTGCATATGCAAGAACTCCAATTGACTTTTAGAGAAAGAGCGAGAACAGACAGACGAGAGAAATGATCCAAATATTATTAGTGGCATTACCCTTCCACTGTCCAGTCTTGGTATTTGACATAAGATATCATATCTCTTTGTAAAAATTCTTATATAATACATCAGGTTCAATTAAATATTAATCATATGAACGTGATTACTTGTAAGTCCTGAAGGAACATATCGGGTACCCGTGTATCCACTAAAGCTTACCCATGTACCTGTGTATCCACTAAAGCTTACCCGGGTACCCGGGTATCCACTAAAGCTTACCCGGGTACCCGTGTATCCACGAAAGCTTACCCGGGTACCCGTGTATCCGCTAAAGCTTACCCGGGTACCCGTGTGTCAACTAAAGCTTACCCGGGTACCCGTGTATCCACTAAAGCTTACCCGGGTACCCGTGTATCCACTAAAGCTTACCCGGGTACCCGTGTATCCACTAAAGCTTACCCGGGTACCCGTGTATCCACTAAAGCTTATCCGGGTACCCGTGTATCCACTAATTCTTACCCGGGTACCCGTCCAGTCCCTTGTAGTAACATCTGGTGTTTCTGTTAGCTATGTTGCTGTGATAGTAGTAGTAATATCTTTTAGTCATTATCTTCATAGATACTCGTTTTGTTTTCAGTTTTAAGTTTTACAGAGATACAACTATTTTATATGAACTGTACTTCATAACGAAATCCTTTGATGAAAACATGTTTGCAAAACAACGACAAAATTCCACTATGTTCAGTTTGATACCCCATGATATACAATATTTATTTAATTGTTAAGACCAATTTGTTAGAAGCGGCTCTAAAATTGTCAACATTCGATTTTTAAAACTCACAATATATAAAAACATATTCATTTCGATGGCATCGATGTTTTCATCAAGCAATATATTTTCATAATTAAACCATTTTGAATTTCGTTAAATTGCTCCTAACTGTCGATATCCCACTTTCTGATATCTGTCCAACATGTAAAAGGGACCAACAGCAGTTTGTTCGCAGTTTTTTTCAGTAACTGGATATTTCCGCCCCTCTTACTCGAAGTTCTGTAACTGCGCCTGGCTTGTCGTTCAGCTTGAGATTTTCATAGAAGACCAATGATATAACAACTC
Source organism: Congeria kusceri (assembly GCA_027627225.1). Classification (NCBI taxonomy): domain Eukaryota; kingdom Metazoa; phylum Mollusca; class Bivalvia; order Myida; family Dreissenidae; genus Congeria; species Congeria kusceri. Next base: position 22,026,810 of record CM051035.1, read on the forward strand.
CAGCATTATTAAAACTTGCGTATTGCAGGTTTAATTATTCAATGATTTAAAAAACCTTATTTTATACTCATTGTTTATTTTGAGCCATTTTATGTTATTCAAGCCAGCGTCTTTTGAACCTTGTTATTATACATTATATATTATTTAATATATTTATTATTATGAACGATTGTGCACCATCAGTCTTTATTAAGAATGCTTTGAACCCAGCATTTTTTGTAATAATTAGAGGGGTTTCGTAGTAAGCTGTTAAACCATTATAATTGGAAGACAAGATACATGTACAAATATCAAGCAATTTGTATCTAAATATCGCTACACAGGAACACAGTTTCATTCTTACTACTGTAATGCATGGTAGCGATAGACATCGTTTCTCATGACGATTTCTATACTTTTTACCTCCAGCTTGTGTAACAGACCGATCCTGGTTTTGACACGAATAATTAAAACTCCTCCCCAACTATTGTTAACGGATTAATTTTCATTCATAGAATATCACAAACATTACCACGTGCTCATTTGAATATCACAAACATTATGCACGTGCTGTTTGTATAAAATAGTTTAACCGCTAAAAAGGTGATATCCAAGTGCGATGATTGGATAATATGGCAGATTAATTTGTATTTGATTTACATTTGTGAAAGCGTCTATATCCATATTGTAAATGTTCAATATCCATATAATTATTTTGCCAGAGTCTTATACTTAAAAAAGTATATGCAATCAATTGCGCATCTTTTTTTATAATTATTTCTTATAATTTTGTTTCTTTCCTCTGCGTTAAGTTTGGCTCATACAATATGGCCCTATGAAATGGGCGTGGCTAATAAACAGGCAATATCAGACCCGATTGTTATTCAAAGTAGCCATATTTAAAATCAAGTTTATTACTGTAAGAGGTAACAAACCATTATGTCTCAAAATATTTATTATTCCATCGATCATTGTGTTTAAAAGAATAAAACTGACAATTACCATATACACCAAAACCAATCGATTACCACAATAACTCTATTATAATAGGAAGTAAATAATGTTTAACACAGACATTTACATCACATGTCTAAAAATTCCTTCAAGTTTGTCAATTCTTATTATTTTAAAATATAAAAAAAATATTTAAACTTAGATCTATCACATTCAATAAAACGTAAATAGTATGAAATGTATTTGAATATGTACATAATAAACCATTAGAATTATTGTTTTGTTTAGAAGAAGTACGATTATGTCAAAGTTAAAGCCGAAAATATATATTTACTTGGATGATAAACAGTAATTTTCATTTTTGTTTTTATAAACATAATTGGTATCAATTTGCATAAATGCATAAAACTGACATGTGAAATATATAGACATAATGCACAGCATTTTTTTCATCCCGTCTGGAGGTGATTACTAAATCTTCCTGTTTTTTTGTTGTCATAGCTTGTTAGCGTAGTAGTATCAACATATTGCGCATACTTAATAATGTGTGTGCACAATGATAACACAACAAGTGCACGTCTTCATGAAGAAATTCGACTTAGAAAGCGAATCGAAGTCAGAATGAACCGTGTGTCTGTGTGTCTCTGTCTGAAAAAAAAGAATCCTGCAATAATTCAACAAGCTAAGTTTATGAAACTTGATGTGGTTATAAATTCAATTTGATATAGGTTTTATTATATTTTTTATTTACTTGTTAACAATTGAAAAAAAATCTCCTTTATTTTTGGATCATCCTTCGCACTGCAGTGGCTTGAAGTGAAAATGAAATACAGAGCAACTTATAAGGCATATCAACGGGAGGTCGACAGTAACATTTGCAAAAACATTTACAGAGAATTTACAGATAATTTACAGAGAATTATTATTTAAGTATTGTAAAATACGCTGGTCTTCTTTTGATAAACAATTGATCAACTTATATTATTGTATTATATAAACAATTGTCATCGATGACACTCGTGACCCGGGAAAAATAGTTGAAATAGTAAAATCAATAGATCTATATATGAAATGTACATGATGTACCGACACGCGCATTCGCAACATTGGTAAAAGTTGTATATGGCGAAGCAAAGTTTTTCATGGTAGCGCGCGAATTTGTAAATATGTACAAGTCGTATAGTCCTATAGGAACCGTGTATCCAAAAAGTGTTTTTTTCTGACCGATTTCATCAATTAAAGGTCGCTACTTGAAAAATAGATCTGAAATAAATTGGAAAGTATCATTATTAGTTGTTCGCAGAACAACGATATTCTGCGTTAGACTATAAATAAAATAGAAAAATACAATAGCAGTTCCTAAAACATATACACATGTATACAAAAGTAGTATGTAGATAAATTAGATCGTGATACATAGCTGTCCGTAAATATAATGCATAAGTGTACAAGCACATTGTAATGATATAGAATAATAAACATATCAATACAATAGCAGTGCCTAAATAATAAACTCATTTATTATATACCTATACATAATCTGACTCAAATACTGGTGTATTTTCGGTATAAAATACAATTGGCCAGATAGAATTCCCGTATTTCACACTGTGAAATAATTATCCGTATTCAACGGCTGGAAAAACCGGACTTCTTTTACGTTCGTTGAGTATCGTATATTTCCGTAACGTTCCGAGCGACATTGGGAAACGCCCCGTTCTATTTATAGACACGATCACATGTAGATTTCAATGACGTCATTGATGTAAATGACATGTATTCATGCGCGTTCTTTAGTACTGTTTGTTATCATTTTGTTTGTTTCGATGCAGTATCTGGTGGGGTTTTGATCGGAAGGAGGTATATAATAAATGGAATACTACATGACTGTGGTGTTCCGGTGGACTGTATCGCTTTCGTTGATTGTGTAAAGCTGTATTCCGCTAGCCCTACGAGCTCGTGGAATACAGTGTTACACAATCAACTCGAGCGATACAATCCACCGGAACACCGCAGTCATGTAATATTCCCTATTTATTATATACATATATACAATCTGACTCAAATACTGATGTATTTTCGGTATAAAATACAATAGGCCATATAAAATTTCCGTATTTCACACTGTGAAATAATTTTCCGTATTCAACGGCTGCAAAAACCGGACTACTTTTACGTTCGTTGAGTATGGTATATTTCCGTAACGTTCCAAGCGACACTGGGAAACACCATACTCTATTTATAGACACTACGACGCCGTTGCAACATGTTGATTGAATTGAATGACGTCATTGATGTACATGACATGTGTTCGTGCGCGTTCTTTAACGGTACTATTTTGTTATTATTTTGTTTGTTTCGTAGCGTATTTGTGATGTTTTGATCTTAAGGAGGTATATAATAAATGGAATACTACATGACTGTGGTGTTCCGGTGGGTTGTATCGCTCTCGTTGATTGTGTAAATTTGTATTCCACTCGCCCTGCGGGCTCGTGGAATACAGCGTTACACAATGAACTCGAGCGATACAAGCCACCGGAACACCACAGTCATGTAATATTCCCTATGTATACGATAGCAGCCCCTAAATAATATACCTATGTATACAATAGCAGAACCTAAATAATAAGCACATGTATACAATAGCAATCCCTCAAAATTAAATATACATCATGATGTATAAAACAGTAGTCAATATAGTTATAATATAGGGATATACGCAACTGTCTGTAATACTATGTTATATCCATGTTATTAAATGAACTTTTTGTTTCATCAGGGTTGCACCATTTGTGCATAGAAAATCAACGCACCGAACGTTTTTACGGAAATTTCGCTTTTCCAATAGACCTCCTTGCTTTATTATATGCCATTGTATTGGACCGCTGAAGTAAACAACAATCAAGAGGTGAAAGTAAAAGCCTCATTCCAATTGCTCTATGTGATATTTAAATATGTTATTTTGCTTTCGTTTATGCTGGAGCAATACTTCAATACCTCAGCTCGAATGGTTCGAAAGCAGTCCACTTCTTCCAGCAAGTCGTTTCCAGCTTTCTTCACTTTCTGTTCTAACACGTCTCTGAAGAAATCGCATACAGCAACGTCAATACGGTCGACTTACGAAATGTTTCTAGCTCCGTATGAATGAACATCGTTTGTTTTTCAGCCTTGATGTTCACATAATTCGCCTGCAGATGATATCGTTCAGACTCCAGTTAAACATTCTTTTCGTTAACACCAACGACTGGTCCAGACGCTCCAGTACCATGACGATTGCAAATCGATCCTTGAGGTAATACAGACGAGACGAGTATGTATTGCCTGTGCATTTAAGGACTCATGTAACACATCCCTGTGTTACTACATACAATAGACAACTCAATATCGTATAGTGGTTTACTTTTTTTTTTAATGTCTATTTGCTACGGATGCTAGTGAGGAAGTCCACACTCTATAGTACTACTCCTAGCTAGATGCATGCAACGACTACGTCATATACACGTGATTCCTCTGTTCCAATCCCGTGTTACCTATAGCACACCCATCACCTGTATATGCTAGACCGTATTGTGTTACATCATCGCCACCTTTGAACGCCAAGTCGAATACCATGGCATTACGGGTAAACGAGAACACGTGCTTGTCGTACACTTCTGGGTTCATAACTAAGTGATAAATGAAGTCTTGCTTTGGTATGGGCCTCAGGTACTGGGAGATGGTACCACTGTGCGCGTAGTTTAAAGGCCCAGTTTAAGGAATGCCTGGCCTCTCCATGGGGTATTCCACTCTGTGTAGTGGTCCTCATAAAATCTACTCCTCCTTATCTGCTATCATTTCTCTCAGTTGAATAAGCAATGGCTGAGTGCAGTGTTTCAATTGCAGCAGTGTATTGATCTCAGCTGATAAGGGTCGCTACACTGTGTCCACACTAAGACTACGGCAGGGTGCCAATACACAGAAGTACAATACCCAAGATTGAGGGGGGGGGGGGGCAATAAAGAAGGATTAAACTAGGCCTTAAGTAAAAACAGGCTGCGCTAATCAATCTTGACAAAGATTCTCTGACTATCGCTATGTCTTTTCGGTCGAATGGGAGTAGCTCTTTAAAGAGTTCTTCGTTTAATCGCATAATAAGTACGTCGAAAATATCGAACATTGTCGTTCGATTCACTGGTATAACATCTTCCTTGCGATCTAGATATCCCCTATCTTTTGTGATTGCCAAGCGGAGGTCGTGGTTCAATGCAAACCGTTTCATTATTGTGGTTGAGTAGCATTTACAAATTTTAAGGAAGGCAACGTGTTTCACCTTGATTTTTTCGTATGGTTTGATACCATTTTCGGTAATGAATGGCTTATCGACTGATTTCCAATCGCTTTTATCTCGATGTGAAGAAAATGATTTTCGTTTCGGTAGTTGTTTCACGGTAGTGGCTAAAAGTACAAAGAGTGTCTCCAAGCTAACACTGGTACGCAACTCGTACGATCGCAAGGACTTCGACAGAGATAAAAACCTAAAACCAAAATCAAAATATCTCATGTTAAATAATCGAACACATGTATGTTAACATGTAAATGAAACTTGCTACACTATCGCGTTTGTCCTTTCAAATTTCGACCTAAAACGCAAACATCAGAAATATCCCTTAAACGATTGAACATCGATAGTGCAACATACGAGCAGTTGTATAGTCTTCATTGAATGCATGAACTATCTAAATTACATGTGATTCGTCGTAACATGCATGTTCTGCCGCAGTGCGTATACACGTATTTGTATATCGTCATAAATTGCCTAGCTTTGACTTGACATAACGTAGATATTTATATATATGTGCTCAACGATTGCACTTAAACGCATTATTTGAGTTATATAAATTCAATTTAATAACCGCTTTTTTCACAATTTCAGGTTCACAAACACAATCATGTACTCCACATATATCATAATGATACAAATAACTTTTGAACACACGCTTACTCACAACGATAAACGATATGACCTCACACTTCACTTTCACTCAGGTTCGCGATTTGGTGCGAAAAAACTCCAGTAATTATATTGCTAATAGCTACGGAATCCTGATTCAGTAATTGAGTAAATGGACAAAGTAATTTTAACCAAGAAAGCTTAATATTGTCAAGTATTATCACTGCGCTGGAGACCGTACATACTAACAATACTGTTTGTCCTAGTGCTTTATAATACATACTAAAATACTGTTTGTCATAGTGCTTTATAGTACATATTAACAATACAGTTTGTCATAGTGCTTTATAGTACATATTAACAATACTGTTTGTCATAGTGCTTTATAATACATATTAACAGTACTGTGTCTCATAGTGCTTTATAGTACATATTAACAAAACTGTTTGTCATAGTGCTTTATAGTACATACTAACAATACTGTTTGTCATAGTGCTTTATAGTACATATTAACAAAACAGTTTGTCATAGTGCTTTATAGTACATATAAACAATACTGTTTGTCATAGTGCTTTATAATACATATTAACAGTACTGTGTCTCATAGTGCTTTAAAGAGCATATTAACAATACTGTTTGTCATAGTGCTTTAAAGAGCATATTAACAATATTGTTTGTCATAGTGCTTTATAGTACATATTAACAATACTGTTTGTCATAGTGCTTTATAGTACATATTAACAATACTGTTTGTCATAGTGCTTTATAGTACATATTAACAATACTGTTTGTCATAGTGCTTTATAATACATATTAACAGTACTGTGTCTCATAGTGCTTTATAGTACATACTAACAATACTGTTTGTCATAGTGCTTTATAGTACATATTAACAATACTGTTTGTCATAGTGCTTTATAGGACATATTAACAATACTGTTTGTCATAGTGCTTTATAATACATATTAACAGTACTGTGTCTCATAGTGCTTTAAAGAGCATATTAACAATACTGTTTGTCATAGTGCTTTAAAGAGCATATTAACAATATTGTTTGTCATAGTGCTTTATAGTACATATTAACAATACTGTTTGTCATAGTGCTTTATAGTACATATTAACAATACTGTTTGTCATAGTGCTTTATAGTACATATTAACAATACTGTTTGTCATAGTGCTTTATAATACATATTAACAGTACTGTGTCTCATAGTGCTTTATAGTACATACTAACAATACTGTTTGTCATAGTGCTTTATAGTACATATTAACAATACTGTTTGTCATAGTGCTTTATAGGACATATTAACAATACTGTTTGTCATAGTGCTTTATAGTACATATTAACAATACTGTTTGTCATAGTGCTTTATAGTACATATTAACAATACTGTTTGTCATAGTGCTTTATGGTACATATTAACAATACTGTTTGTCATAGTGCTTTAAAGTACATATTAACAATACTGTTTGTCATAGTGCTTTATAGTACATATTAACAATACTGTTTGTCATAGTGCTTTATAGTACATATTAACAATACTGTTTGTCATAGTGCTTTAAAGTACATATTAACAATACTGTTTGTCATAGTGCTTTATAGTACATACTAACAATACTGTTTGTCATAGTGCTTTATAGTACATACTAACAATACTGTTTGTCATCGTGCTTTATAGTACATATTAACAATACTGTTTGCCATAGTGCTTTATAGTACATATTAACAATACTGTTTGTCATAGTGCTTTATAGTACATATTAACAGTACAGTTTGTCATAGTGCTTTATAGTACATGCTAACAATACAGTTTGTCATAGTGTGCTTTATAGTACATACTAACAAAACAGTTTGTCATTGTGCTTTATAGTACATATTAACAATACTGTGTGTCATAGTGCTTTATAGTACATATTAACAATACAGTTTGACATAGTGCTTTATAGTACATATAAACAATACTGTGTGTCATAGTGCTTTATAGTACATATTAACAATACTGTTTGTCATGGTGCTTTATAGTACATATTAACAATACTGTTTTGTCATAGTGCTTTAAAGTAATATTAACAATACTGTTTGTCATAGTGCTTTATAGTACATATTAACAATACTGTTTGTCATAGTGCTTTATAGTACATATTAACAATACTGTTTCTCATAGTGCATTATAGTACATATTAACAATACTGTTTGTCATAGTGCTTTAAAGTACATATTAACAATACTGTTTGTCATAGTGCTTTATAGTACATACTAACAATACTGTTTGTCATAGTGCTTTATAGTACATACTAACAATACTGTTTGTCATAGTGCTTTATAGTACATATTAACAATACTGTTTGTCATAATGCTTTATAGTACATATTAACAATACTGTTTGTCATAGTGCTTTATAGTACATATTAACAATACTGTTTGCCATAGTGCTTTATAGTACATACTAACAATACTGTTTGTCATAGTGCTTTATAGTACATACTAACAATACTGTTTGTCATAGTGCTTTATAGTACATATTAACAATACTGTTTGCCATAGTGCTTTATAGTACATATTAACAATACTGTTTGTCATAGTGCTTTATAGTACATATTAACAGTACAGTTTGTCATAGTGCTTTATAGTACATACTAACAAAACAGGTTGTCATTGTGCTTTATAGTACATATTAACAATACTGTGTGTCATAGTGCTTTATAGTACATATTAACAATACTGTTTGTCATAGTGCTTTATAGTACATACTAACAATACTGTTTGTCATAGTGCTTTATAGTACATGCTAACAATACAGTTTGTCATAGTGTGCTTTATAGTACATACTAACAATACTGTTTGTCATAGTGCTTTATAGTACATACTAACAATACTGTTTGTCATAGTGCTTTATAGTACATATTAACAATACTGTTTGCCAGAGTGCTTTATAGTACATACTAACAATACTGTTTGTCATAGTGCTTTATAGTACATACTAACAATACTGTTTGTCATAGTGCTTTATAGTACATACTAACAATACTGTTAGTCATGGTGCTTTATAGTACATATTAACAATACTGTTTGTCATAGTGCTTTATAGTACATATTAACAATACTGTTTGTCATAGTGCTTTATAGTACATATTGACAATACTGTTTGTCATAGTGCTTTATAGTACATGCTAACAATACTGTTTGTCATAGTGTGCTTTATAGTACATATTAACAATACTGTTTGTCATAGTGCTTTATAGTACATATTAACAATACTGTTTGTCATAGTGCTTTATAGTACATATTAACAATACTGTGTGTCATAGTGCTTTATAGTACATATTAACAATACTGTTTGTCATGGTGCTTTATAGTACATATTGACAATACTGTTTGTCATAGTGCTTTATAGTAGATACTAACAATACTGTTTGTCATAATGCTTTATAGCTGAGTAAGCTGGCTATCATTTGGCTTTTGTTACACCAATCGATCTTACTTATTCTTATACACGTGCATCGTAAAAGTAAAGTGTATAATATACATAAAGGGAACAAACAGCAGTTTAATTAAACCAATCATTGGTTATAATTGTATTTTTATCAAATAAAGGCTCGTAAAAAGTACGATACATGTAACGATAATCCCTCCTAGCTAATGGCTATTATAGTCACATAAAAATCTCAATATTCCTAAAGTACACTTAAAAGCTTACCAACTTTACTTGGAAGTTTGTTTTCGTTGGTCGGTACGTTTTCAAGCATGTGGAGTGTTTACTAAAAGAAAATTACTTTGTGTTTTCAAGGTTAAAATTAATGTATATTTATAAAAATTACCTTTTGCCAATTGCATAAACAAAATATACAAAGCGGGTGTGATACATAAATAAAACGTGTCCACGCGGTTTGTTCAATCTGTTCAATCTTTGCAATCTGTTCGAAATTCTCTTGTTATATTCATTAAGATTCAGTATTTATTCGTAATTAAAAATGCTAAAAGTAAACTGTATCAAGTTACAAAATAGCCCAACTTGAAACGACTCGATATGATGCGGGTGATTCTAATATTAATCTACATCACTGATAGCTATCAATTTCTGTTTTATAAAGCTAAATTATACCAGTCGTGCTTATAACTTAATTTACTTTATAACCTCCTCTGGAAGATTTTCGCCAAGTTTATACGCTTTAACTGCACACATATACCACCTTCAGGTCAAAGTTGAAAGACCAGCAATTAAAACACCACATCTGGCATTTGCTCACAGTATTTACTAACCAATCTAACCCGATGTTGTTAATTATGTTATTTGTGTTCGCAATTAATTGCTCTGGGTACGTGAAACGTGGGTTATGTTCTCGAGGGAGCGTTCGCGCTGAAGCCTTTCGTCACACTGTCTCAGGCTCGTGGGGCTTCATCTTTAACTGACATCTGTTTGAACCTTAAATTTGAATGATCTAAACACCTAATTAATTCAACCATTAAATAAACGAACATCGTCACTAATATAATTAAGGATCTTGTGGCAAGCTTTAGGCATGTCAGATACAACAAACACAGTTGTATTAAGAAGAACATTACATGTGTATTATATTTAGAAAAATATGAGCACTGATTTTGATATTCTTGGTACGTATAGACGGTAGAGTAGATATTTAGTACACGTCATTTGTATAGCCTGCATCAAACCGTTTTATGTGATTATCAGATCAAAATTAGATTGGTGTTCTCAATCGATTTCTATTTTTACTGTGAAATCTGTTGGCGACCGAAAACTGTCAATTACATTCCCTTACAAATTCTAACGTGTTAGACTGTTTTATTTCTTGTTAGCGACGTTGATGTTGTGAACACATCCGTATGCAATAAACCGTTTTCTCGAGACTCGCCTAGTGAGGCCTGTTTCGTGTTAAGCGTGGAAACAATATTTGATATATGAAAAAACTGCAAATGTTATCCATTTATTCTGGTGTAGTCTAGAAAATATATTTACGTCTTCATACGCATGTATATTTTCCACCTTCGCGTGGGATAACATAATCTGTCACGATTTATTCTCGATGGCTAACTGTTTCTATTTTCGCCAGATATGTTTGCGACAAAACGAGAGGATTGTTCGAGGAGTATTCAACAAATGCGTTTACAAACTATAAACAATTGCATTAGATGCTGTCATTATGCATACTAATTACCCAAAAGCACAATGACACGAAACGTCAGTAGTTTTCACCGATGAAGCTCTGTTGAGCCCATAATGGAATCAAATTTCTCGTCGTAATATGATGCGAACATGTTTACTAGTATTTGCTCATTAATTGCAAGTCACTTTTTTTCAGAGAACTGTAAGTAAATATTGAATTAATAATATGCATGAATTTTACTATTTGCTGCGTGTATCCTCGGCAATTCTATGGTTGTCGTGACGTGAGTGTTCCTAATTACAATTAATTTCAATGTCATTTAGATCATTTAACATTGTGTCCCTTTCATGATCATGCATTAAGGAAGTGTGTACATAATTCATAACACCAAGTGACATTTGGTGCATCGATGCACAAATACCCCATTACACATAACAGGTATCACGTCGGGCTCTTGTTGTTCATAAATTTGATTAATTAATATTGACAATTATATAGCGCGCATTATCGTACGATTTAAATTATGAAATGTTCAATATTATGTGTGATGCGCAAAAACTAAATATGTTTATCACATGACCAGATTGCAATATTAGAAACAGTGTCGCATGAGTGTAACATTTCAAATCGGATGAAAAAATCCCGTCATCAACCTTTAATGATAGTTGTACATGGTAAAATACAGAGGCCAAAGAACTGAACATAACATCGTATTTACGTGTTCTAAGTGACAATTCAGATGAAATGTTTATATGCTTAAAAAAAATCTGACATATAAAGATGTATATGTGAGGTAATTTCTGAAGGTTTAGTTCATTAAGTGAAGTATATGACAAACGCCTTGAAAGTATGTGAAAACCGCGTGACATTGGTGACAGAAATTATTCCACAAGTCCGCGTTGCAGTTCTCTAATACGATTTTACTTGTCACTTTATCAACAAGTCCGTTAATTTGAATTCTTGTAAATCAGACGATTATCGTTGAATAATGGCCGTCGAATATTACTTTATCAATCAATGTTGCAAAACGTTTGGTGACATTTGATCTTTTCGACAATTATTGTATAAGAACCAATTAAATGCTGATTCGTACCACATACACATGTATCTGTGATTGAAGTTCAACGTGTTGCTAAAAATGTTAGATATAGACGCCTAATTTTGAACCTCGAGCTGCATCAGCAAGAGAGAAACTTTTATTTGCAACATATTTGGTCTTTTATTTAAGGCAAGGAACCAATTGCTAACACAACGCAGCACAATACGGAAAACACGTAACAAACATTAACACACAAACATGAATAAAACTGGGCTTACCGCCTTTTAACTGTCCATACAAAGCATTGGGGGTTCAAACCGGTTTACGGGCGCTCGAAACTCACATCTGGCCCAGAATTATACACAATACATATACATGTAAATACAGATTAACCTTATACCATCGCAATTCAAGTTAAATAGTAATAAAAGAGAATACATTATTTAATTAAAGTAAAATTTTGAGTGCAGTTCATTGATTACAAATGGGCAAGGACAGTGTCATCAATAAATACTTAGGCAAAAAAAATTATTTAGATATAAACTGCGATATTGCTAACTAGAGGTACTTGTTGTCGCAGCAAGTGTTAATCGCTAATTCCGTTGTTTTGTCTTATAAATTCGGACTATAAAAATAAGTATAATTTGACAACGAATCGCAATAATTTTACTACAAATACCACTTGGTAGGATACACTTACCGTTTTTGGTATTTAGTGTATTTGATTAATGTACTGAAATGTATAGGCATTTGATCTATTGGATTAAATAAAACATGTGCTGTTAAAAAGGATTGTCTATTGATGAAGTTAGAGTTTCATAATATGTTGCAATACTTGCAACTATTATAGTTTAATACAAAACTGAATAAGTATAATTACTCATATATTAATGTTTCTAATTTCAGACAAATGGAACCCGTGTTTTTAATCTGTGACACGGTCTATCCAATCTAATAAATATCATTCTAGACCGATGTCTGTTTCGACGTCAATTTAAGATTTTAAGGAAGAAAATGTGCCAATGAATGGATTCTATTGATCCGAATTCGGCGAATTACTGTAGTAAATCTAATATGTCAAATAAAAGACAATAACCAGAGACATTTAAAGTCGTAGTTTAGAATTATGGCAGCACTGCTTATACGAACTGGCCTTAATTATAATTTATTTTTAGACGAATGAAGTGTAGACAAGAAGGGCATTGGCTTAAAATAAATGTATATTATATGTCTTACATATATATATATTATTAAACCACCCTTTGATAGTTCAACACTTTCTTATTTACGAATTTGACAAAATGTGTTCATAGAAACACGTACTTTCTATAGATACTTCAAGATAACTGACTGAAATTTCTTCCACGAAAAACATTTCGTCATACAATCACGTACATAAGGGTCTCGCATGCGCTCGTTAGAGGAGAACCATTAATAACCTGTATGACCGGGATGTTCACACTCACAGACATATAAGAAGTTGTAAAGGAAATTGAATATGTTCAATATATTTATAAAAAAAAAAAACAACAACACACAATTGTTATTCAGTTCAAATTAGCCTGTAGATCAACACACTTTTGCTGTTGATGAAAATGTTTGTGTTGCTCTCTGTGTATGTTGTGCGTGTGTGCTTGCGCATGTGTGTGTGTGTTTGTGTTTGTGCTTGGTTCTTTTCTGTTTTTCTTCCATAAGCATTCGTGTATTTACTGCCGGAAAGTAGCAATGACTAATCATCGGGCTGTGCACTCAATGAGTGCGTGCACACTCTATGAGTGCGTTCATGAATGGATTATGTAATACGACGTTTGCTGTCGTATTGCGGTTAATGCCATATTGCTTTTCCATGAAAGTGTTAATATTCATCTTAGAATAATTGGCAAGCACCTATGCGTTCACACAACTCTTCTGGCTGGTAAATTACATTCTATACTCGTGACAGATATTCATATTAACCATACATATAGTAACACTGTTTACGTAATAATTTTATGAAACAAGGATAAACAGATAGTAAATGTTGCTAATGATATATTTTCTTCCCGTTGCCAAGTGTGTTCATTTTTGTCTGAAGAAACATGACTACATGTATTTTAAAAACTTATTAAAAATGAAGTCGATGTCATCACGTTGCCGATAGGTTTTGTTCATTCCTATTTGCCATATGTAACTGTATATTCTATGTTTTGTTCATTCCTATTTGCTGTATATTCTATAGCATAGCTTTTTGTCAACAGGTTTTGTTTATTCCTTGTATATGTACAAATTTATACTATGTGTGCATAATTATGTTATTAATATGTAAACACTGTATGCGAAACATTGTCCACTTCGGCTGCTGGCCTTCGGGATGTTATGTGACAAAAACAAAACAACAAAACAACATGCATAGTCTATCACGATTGCTGTGACAATAAAAGCCCATTTTCACGCCAATTCAATTTGAGCATTATCCAGTGAATTATCACCTGCACAGTTATCATATTTTATTTTTAAAATGTGCTATACTTGAACAGGTTGAAAAATGTATAGATCTAATCTGACTAAAGAGGAAATGTGACCCAACAATGCTTTGATCTTCATTAATTCCAAGTTCTTGTGCACGCAACTTTAGATGACGTCATAAGGCAAAACCCTGTCATTGAATTTTATGTTTGCACACGTGATGACTATATTTTAATGCACATCATTTATTATACTTGCATAATTTCATGAATTCAAATAAATCAATCAATCAATGTTAGATCTACCAACTTTTTGTAAAAGTTTGTTGTAAAAGTTAAATTAGTTGAAAAAAGTACATGCAGTTCACAAAAAACAATTGTTATTTATAAAATGTACGCTTATAATTTACGCGTGTATTACTTTTCTCAGTCTGGATATATTCTGCCCACATTTAAAAAGAATTCGGTTGATTTAATGAGATTTAATGAGATGCGTCATTAAATCACTGACTACGTCAGAGTTTCAGACACGAACTTGTAGGGGGTCACTTAACTTACCGGATTAGATGCTACACTTCAATTTCTTAGTAACTACGCCTATGAAATCTTAATATGTTTTATTATTAAGTTTTGGACCGCATTTATCATGTTTATGTAACAGTGTAATAAACATAAATGCAAAATAAAGCATACACCATTCTAAACACAGAGGATAACGTCAAATCCAGTCAGACCGGTGTAGACATAACGAACTGATGTCCTGTTTTATTTACGTCATTAGATTATACAGTATACTAGTAACTGATATTGAATGTATCTTGTTTGACGATACTTACAGATCACAACTGTATCTACTAGTATACACATGACACTACAGTTAATTAATTTAACTTATTTTCATCTTGTACCATACATGGATTTTTATTGACAGAACCATAAACAATGTAATCTACGAAATGTAAAACGAAAATATAGAACCTATTATTAGGAACAATAATCAAAATATGACAAATAATCACCACTGGTGTTTGTAAAGATGTAGAATTTACACCACCATGCGCACCGTCGGTCTTTTCAAGACGAAACAACGGTGTCGAAGACATAATTTATCGGCTTCAGGTGGGTTTGATTCGGAAGGTGAACAGTGAATACTTTCCAAAATAACGCACACATTGAATTCAAATTCACACTATATATGTGTGCGTACATATATTGTTGTACTTTCTCTCCATTTCATCGTTCTTAGCACTCTTCGTTTGCATCCGTGTCAAGTACGATGTACAAAATGGTCTTCAAATGTTTTTTGTTGTTGTTTTGAACAATAGTTTGATTTGATAAGTTAGTTCCTCTTGAACGCACAGATAATATTAAATCTACATTACCAATTTGTGTTACCATAGATTTTAAAACCTTATACTTCATATGTACATTGTTGATATCCATATATAAAGTGTATGCTTTTTATAATCCTGTACATAATTTGTGTAACAGATATGTGCGTCTACTACTTTGGAAAATACTATAAATCAAACAATAGAATATTAAACTTGCATCTTACTGATCATGTTATTTAATTACCACGGGAAATCTTTTTTTTTTCAGTACTTATAAAGTGATATAAACTTGTTCATTATTGTTACCCTTTATAACGTGTATGGTTTTTACAATCTTGTACATGTCTTGTCTTCATTACCTTCAGTATTTAAAAAGCGATACAATCTTGTTCATTATTGATATCCATTTATAAAATGTATCCTTTTAGACAATCTTGTACATATCTCTTCTTTTATTTCTTCAGTATTTAAATAGCGATACAATCTTGTTCATTATTGATATCGATATATAAAGTGTACTTTTTACAATCGTACATAAACAATTTATAAAATGTATGCTCTTTACAATCTTGCACAAGTTCTTTCTTCAATTTCTTCAGTATTTAAAAAGCGACCGAATTTTGTTCATCATTGATATCCATATATTAATATATTGATACTTTTATCCATATATAAATCTTTTTACAATCTAGTTCATATCTTTTCTTTATTATCTTCAGTTTTTAAAAAGCGATACAATCTCGTTCATGTTGTGCATCTTTTTTCTTATAATTGTCTGCATGTGTATACAATATGTAACAATATCATTATCTAATAGATCTGTGTAATCCGTTTTGATTATGGCACCCTTGAACTGTGCATTTTACTAATATAACTACAGATTAGTTTAATTTCTTTGCTTTTTGTTTTATTCAAGGGTATAATTTCTGCAGTTTAGAGTTGAAATAAATTATGTTGGCTTAATTGTACGATTTTTTTTTTGTTTTGTAAAAATGCTACACAATATCTGTTTGTTTGCAATTATATGCCTACTGCATTCTAAAAAGGTATGATACGTTTTTTAAATACGGTACTTGTTAGGACATTGACCTCGTCGTTGAGAATGTTTTTCTACTTGTTGACCTAACTAACATTTTTCTGATTTCACTTATTTTATGGCATTGCGTTGTATAAGTCTTGTCCACCTCCAATATATTTACTTAACTTTCCCATTACCTATTCAGTGTGTATCATAATACCCAGCCACCTGTTTCTGTTCGTACAAGGGTCCCTGTAATGTTTCCAAATAGGTAACGACATAGTTGCATACAGAGTGGCTGTTGGGTTATTTGTTTCAAGAAATTATGTTTGTCGTCGGAAACATATCTTGTCCGTGCAACCGATTACATATATCCTCAAGTTGCTGTTGATCCTTTCAAATTACCATTCTAGATGTGCTCCCAGATCTGACAGTGTTATATACAATATGTGCTTACTTGTTAGTTCATGTTATGTAGTACAGTTGCTACTGATCATGTCAGGAGATATTGAAATGAATCCAGGTCCATCTGAAAATGATGCGCTATCTTTCCTTCATCTTAATATTCGTTCTATCGGTAACAAAATGGAATTCATTAGAGACCATTTTCTTGACTTTGATATTTTATGTTTCACTGAAACACATTTATCTGGCGATGTCGATAACTCTTGTCTCCACCTTGAGGAATATAACAACTCCATGTTCCGAATGGATATATCCGCTCACTCCAGCGGTATCTTAATTTACATTTTGAACTCTTTTATCTCCCGAAGAATGCAAAAACTTGAGCACAATTCAATACACTCTATGTGGGTCGAAGTTAACACTGGCAAATTGACTGTTTTATTATGCTGCGTGTGTCGACCTCCAAACACTGACTCTAATTTCTGGAACCACTTTGAACTAATGATTGAAAGGGCATTAGACGCTAACTCGAACGTTGTTATTTTAGGCGATATTAATGAAAACCAGTTTAACAACAGCACAAGACATTCTGAAAGCATGCTTATATTTATTATGCAAAACATAATTACTCAACCAACAAGAGTCAGTGACACATCTACTGTAATAGATCCTATTATTATTTCTAATACCCTTAATTCACTACACACTGATGTTATACATGTCCCAAACGAAATTAGTGACCATAGAACAACTCTAGCACATATACATATCCCTGTTCACACTGCGAAACCTATAAAACGACATGTTTGGATCTATTCAAAAGGCGACTTTAATAGGCTAAATGATCTAATTGCTAATGAAAACTGGGACTTCATTAATTCAATACATATTGATGATGCCACTAAACTATTTACTGATAAACTGTTGGAATTGATGAAAGTTTGTATTCCAAACAAATTAGTTACAATCCGCCCTAACGATAAACCTTGGTACGACTCAGCAATAAGAACACATTCACGGAAACGCGATCGTCTAAGATTAAATGCTATAAAAAAAACAACAACATCACAATCTAACTGGCATAAATACAAGCAAATTCGAAACAAAGTCAATAATATGATAAAACATGCAAAAGAACATTTTTATGCGAACCTAGAACTGAACATAAACGAGTTGAACACTACTAATCCTAAGCAGTATTGGAGATTAATTAAACAATTAATGATGTCTAAAACTTACTCTGAAACTATCCCACCGCTAAAATATGTCGATAACAATGGGATTGAGGAGTTTGTTATGACTGATTGTGATAAAGCCAACTGTCTAAACAATTGTTTAATTCAATTTCTAGTCTAGATGACACATCTGTCAATCTGCCTGTTTTTCGTGAACTTTCAAATACAAAACTTGACCATCTTTCTATTGAAGAATCGGAAATTAAAGATATTAAAAAAACACTTGCATCCCAAAAAGCAGTAGGTTCTGATTTAATGAGTGACCTAGTACTTCAGCGCACATGTGACACTATTTCTTAACCTTTGTGTTTATTATTCAATAAGTCGCTCAGTGAATCTCAGTTTCCCTCAGTCTGGAAATCAGCTTCTGTAATGCCTCTTTTTAAAAATGGCGATGCTAATCTCACTTCAAATTATAGACCAATTTCCCTGTTAAGTTGCGTTGGCAAACTAATGGAAAGAGTTGTGTATAAGCACCTTTGTAATAATCTCATATCAAATAAATTGATTTATTCAAAACAGTCAGGATTTTTAAGAGGACATTCAACTGTTGCCCAACTTATTGACATCTTTGATCAAATATCTCGTTCTATTGATGACAAACAATTCACTTGTATTGTGTTTTGCGATGTTTCAAAAGCTTTTGATAGGGTGTGGCACCGTGGTCTCATATTCAAGTTACACCAGTTTGGTTTTTGTGGCAATTTGTTAGCCTGGATAAAAAATTACTCATCGAATCGAACACAAAGGGTTTTCGTAGGGTCAGCTTTATCCGATGAACAAATAATAAAAGCGGTTGTACCACAAGGCTCTGTTTTAGGACCATATTTTATTCCCTCTGCTATTGATCTATGGAATAATCTGCATATAGGTTTACGTAACATTGACTCTCTATCTAAATTCAAAAGTTCTATACAAAACGTGTTATTCAAATGTAATAAAGTTCCCGATTATTACCTTGTTGGGAAAAGGTTTGAATAAGTTATGCACGCACGACTCTCAGAAATAATTGTAGCCATTTGAATTTCCATTTATATCAAAACCATCTGTTAGCATCACCAAAATGTGCATGCGGCTATATTTCAGAAGATGTCAATCATTACTTTTTTAATTGTCCTCTTTTCAGAAACCAACGACTACACTTATTCCAAGAGGTACACGCATTTCCCATACTTAACTGCGACCTGATTCTTTATGGCAATCCTGAATTACGTTCTGATGACAATATAACTATATTTACAGCGGCCCATAAGTACATACAGACGACAAAACGCTTCAAACACACAGAATCCAATTTTTGATCATTCGTACTATATTACCGGTTTATCAATTTTGGTTTATTACGGACAAGACAATACAACAATAACTTTGTTTTTCATATATTTAAATGTGTTCAGGATATTACTTTGAAGTTCTTTAAGTCTCTTCTTTATTTTTAATTAGCATGATCTATTTGTTTTATGCATTCTACAAGTTTGTATAATTTAGCTTCTTAAAATACCTTTATTTCTTTAATTTATTATTCAGTATGTTTAACCAACCAACCAACCGTATGTGTGTATTTGTGTAATTCTATATATTTAGGGACGAACCGCCAGTAATGTTGTAAGAACGTTTGGTTCAACCCTTTTTCCTTTGTATGATGTATTTGTTCATTTGTACCGTGGTTGATGTAAAATATACTTATACGATGAAAATAAAATATGTTTAAACTAACAAAATAGAATGCTGAGCTCGATTTAAATGCTTTCAGAATCGACGGTTGCCCCTGTACTGACGTTTGGAAAAGCGTTTTCGTGCGTTTTGTTTCTTTAAGTTCTTGCAGTAGCTTACAAAAAACTGTGCGTTTTAAAATCTGAAACCTCGGTGTTTATGAGATTAATTTTGAAACACCGTTGTTAAACAGTATGCATATTCCGACAGTATTTAATTTCAATGCTTAATTCTTGTCAAAGAAAATTCAATATTGGTGCAGAGTAATTCAATAAGTTTATGGGTAGATTGTTCTACACAGCAAACTATTTAAGCCAAACGTATGTGATACATTTCTAGACTACGCACATATAGATGTTTTCAATATGCGACAGTGCTTAAATTACGACGATGAACTGGAAATCTGTACTCAGATATACTGATAATGGTTCGGAACCAATTGCTCGTAGCTTCAAATTTAAACTTATGATTATGTTACTGATGACGTCAAAATGTGAACATCGTTTTGACTTGCATCATGAACAATTAACAGGTCATTCATAAAAGAAAGTTAATACACACATTCGACTAGCCATTCTGTTCTTACCGTTTAAGCAAATATTATATTTTTTGTTTATCCTCGGAATTTTGTATTACGCACATGCGTATTGTGCTTATAGGGCGCTACGCCCTTGATTTACGTCATTAGATTATATAACTGATTATATAACTGATATTTAATGTGCCTTGTTTGACGAGACTTACAGGTCACATATGTATGAACTAGTATGTAAACGTCACTATAGTAAATACATTACTTAATTATTGTAAAAGGGTCAGTACAATTGTAGACCAAATTAATCATGGGCCTGAAGTCTCGAACACAATGTTTTATAAAGGCCCACCACCTGTTTGCAGACAAAGAATTGCAATATTAATGTAATATGCTGTTATTGATGGTTACTGAATCAAATACTTGTTTGATAGTTACTAATACTTTTTTCCTATTATCGCTACAATATCATATTAAATTATTTTGTATTAGCCTTTTAATTTAATAAATTATTTGTGAATAACCTTAAACTACCAAAACAAACAAATTTTAGAAATAGATCTACGTAAAACTCGTAAAACACAAAATATACAAATATTAAATAGCACTGAATTGTGTTTTATGAATCCCCAAATTGTATATATTATATATTTTTCATATACTGTGAATAAAAGACGTGTAACTGAAACAGGGACAGAGAGAAATGCCAATCCAATCGTCTTGCTGGCGTAGGGATAAAATCCAACTTGGTCACTTTCTATAAATAAAGGACCTTGGGCTGCTAATAAGAGTCGCAACTGGAGTTTCACTTTGTTTATATTTACTCCAATAATCAAACATACGGTCTACGTACGTGGATGAGGATTTAAGCAGTATATATTACGTGATCGAAACGTCACGATTAGATATCGATATTGCATGATACTACTGTATATGATATTGAAATGTTAAGCAGATACACCAGTTTCACGCTGAACACTAGTTTTACTTTTTAATTTGTATATATGTTGTTGCTCACTGACGTACAAAGTCACTGAAATATATTAGTCACATACATTGCATTTTTTGTTGGAAAATAATCGAACACAAACGTATGTTTCGTTTAATTCTGCACTTAAATGATTGTGTCGAACGGTGACCGATTTGCACTCGTTCACAGCAAACATGGGGTACGTACAGTTTAACATAATCATTGCCAGTATAAACAGCAGACCTTCTCTATATTAGTTCAGAGGATAAATAAAAATATTTAACCTGCGGTCAATGATTATCCCAATTAATTTCTTTGTACACGGGTCTCTTGGGATACGCTTTCCATGACGTTCGTAACGGAGTGTTCCGTTTCGTTTCCCCTCACACACCTGAGACTTCCTTATCTGGTATCTGACGCCCTGGTGAACTTTTCATGTGCATTGAATGAATCCGCAACACGTTGAAACCTTAAGTCAATGAACGGTTCCACGTGTATTTTTAATTCCTCGGGCAATTGCACTCTGTTATGTCTGATATGGTTTGCAGGATAATTAGGATAAAATGAACTCTTAATTGTCAATAGAACTGTTATCAGTAACCGTGCCACATATAAAAATACATTAAATAAATTGATATTAAAGTATACGTATATTTTTACTTCAAAGTTTTCCTTGTTTATGCCATGTACTTTCAGTTATGTAGGACATTGAATACATTTTGCATTATTTATTGAATTATTCGTAACAATAAGCGAATAATTAAAGCGATTAAATGACATTATAATGGCATTATAATGTGTATAATTATTTATTCTGCAAATGAGTTTTGCGTTCATGTGATATACTGGCTACCGGCCATTGATTTCAACAACGGCCTGTTGTGAAAGTTAACTTTCTGAACGGCTATTTGTGCAAATGAAAGAAAATATTAGCAGTCCTTATAAAATGCACCAAGTACGCATTACCATGAGGCTATTATACGTGGGATGGGTTGCTCAAACCTTTAACGGTAAGTTAAGCTAACGGCCTTTGAAATTCAGATGAAGTTATTTATAAAAAATAGACAAGACATGTGAGTTTATGCTGTATAAATTTTTATTCTGAATGTGTTTTAATTGGATTGTACTGGTAAATTTATTCACATTTTGTGAACAGGTCGTTAGCATAACCGATATGAGCAAGTGCCGACGGTACCTTACTAAGAATAATACAGAACAGAGAAAAACACTTTACTAGCATTACAAATAAACTTTACAGTTACTAGTGCTTGACATGTTGATAATACAATAAACATGTTGGTATATGATAATTATAACATTAGATACTTTCTTCAACCGGATGAACTTAACAAATACGGAATTTGTGTTATCACATATGAATATAGTACATATGGTATACCAGTTCGTATGATCTTTGCCAGTATTCAGGTATTTCTTTTAATTCCACTTACATACGTTTTATCCCCGAACTCTTGTCCCGGCTCTGTCTTCATGGGCGGCGGTCGGCTCAGTAGTCATTACCCAATCGTATACAAGTGTTTTATCACGAAATGTTAGTCAGCCAATCAGAATACGTAGAATTCATTGTTTAATTATATTTGGTGCAGGCGGACGCCTCACCATTTTGCAATTCTAAAAACCACCAACAACAACACCTCGTCCTTTTATGCCACGGCGGATATACGCAAATTAATTCATGCTGTTTTTTAATACTTGATATTTCATTGTATAATTTATTATATATATACGGCATTTTTGTCCGCCCATTTTGTCATTTTCGGTCATTTATGGCATAACTTACAATTGTGTTTTCATTGTATATTACAAATTGTATATACAATGTATTAATTATTTTATGGCATTTTAAATAAATGCCCTTTTTCGATCATAACCCATGTGTTGTTTTTCCTTCAATGCCATACGAGTTCGACCGCTCCTTAGACTTCCCGAGACAATACATAAATAATACAACATTGTTCTATGTATCCGTGCTACAGTTGTGAACATTATCATGCACATCTCGCTTGACGCCGTACAATGAATGTGATATTAATATTTCAACAGTTTGCTGAATCATGTGCAAATGTATCATTGTCTTTTTATGTAGAAAACATTTAGTTATGCACTTGAAACTAATTTACTGAAGGATTGAAATGATAGAAACATTGAACGCTCTGTTTACAGCTATGTTTAAACAAAATAAAATATTGTTTTTCTACAACTAATGCATGAATAAATATAATAAATACACGGGGCAAACTTTGCGTTATTTAACATAAAACACTCTGTTTACATCTCATGTTCAAGCAAAAAACAATATTGGTTTTAAATAACTAATGCGTAAATATAAATAATTACGACAAACATTGCGTAAATTATCGCCGATTTACCTTTAACAAATGCATGCACTTCCAATGCACTGAATAACTTCGGAAAATATTCGAGGCGTGGATTGCTAAAATACATTACATGCATAAAAAGCTTTTACAAGCAAAAACACCGACCTTATACACCGTCACTTCTTTTTCAGAATTACAATACTGTTAAGGACACGACATTTTATGTTTGAATGCATTTTGTTGCACAAACAGGTTCTCCCTAAAAGTTATCCTACAACCATATGCGCGTATGTTTCACTGAAAATCAGCGATTAACGTATGGCTTTACTTCCGCGGAGGAGGTTATGTTTTGCTGGCGTTGGTTTGACTGTTAGTTAGCAACTAAACGAAAAATATTAAGAACGGATTTGCATTAAATTTTCTGGGAAGGTTAGTCCATTGAACATATGGTTAGATTGTGAAATCCGCATCAGCGTCTGGATCCAGAGATTTATTTTTAAATATTCTGTATTATAAGGCGATAATTTGCCATAGAATGCTTTATTAATAACTTATTAGTTGCAGAATTCAATCGGGGAATTTTTTGCGGAAGTCTACCTTCTCCGAGTGTTTTGTTATTAAAGTTTGTTTTATACTGTATTGTTTATGAATAGTATGATTTTTAATAAATACTTGCGAAAATGTTAGTTTATATTGACGAGTATTTATTACGAGTGTTCATGAGTGCAAATGTATATGTATATTTTATTGTAGCAAATACCTCCTACTATATTATTATTGTGTTATTTGTAGCGAAAACATGTCCTAAAACATGTCGATGACGATTCATAGTTAAACTATTTTCGTTAACTTAGAATTAACTTAGAAAGAGGAACATGCACGTCGCCCGAAAGGACCACTTCATTGGAGTCATGCACTTAATTAATTACAGAGGACAGTTATATGGTACGTAATATCGTAAAATTCAAACAACGCAATATAAAATATCCTGTAGGATAGTCATTAACTCGTTTAAGGTGATTATTGTATCACTGCGTAAACACTTTCAATTAATCACATTCATTTATGAATTTCGCATTGCGCTGAAATAGTTTCATTTATCATTGTCCAGGCATTTATTTGCAGAAATATTTGCTTTGATCGCGAATCGAAGTTTATAATTAACTACCATATTTTCGCTATATTTTTGACAGTTCTTCCATATACAAGTAATGAAATCGCCATAATTTGTATGTACTGCCTCGATGTGGCGTGTTGTTGTTCCAATGGTTTGTCTAGATTGGTGTTACAAATTATTCGCTGCAATTTTCTACAAGTGTGCTATATATGTCCATTTATCAACTGTTTCTTTAATTTGACGCCTTGACACGCGGTGATTATCACAAGATAAGGGCGCTCGAAAACGGACTTCATCAATCAGCGCCGCAACCCGTTGGTAAGATTTGTCCTTCTTGTTAAATGTCAAAGAATCGCTCAATAGTTTTGTTTGTTGACCATGGCAAAGTAAACTCATAGGAGATTTTGTAATTGAAGGAACGACATTTAAAAATATCATCATGTTTTTCGTCACCAAAAAAGCACGTGGTCATAGACAAAGCCCCTCAAGGTACGTTAGAGATATAGTTTGCGGAGCGAGATAATTCATGTAGTGATATACGATCTAAATGACTATAATCAAGTTTTCAACGGCAGGAAAGGCAGATGGGGAAAATACCCATGTCCAACAAATCGCATCGCTGATTTATAAATAAAATTAAAAACTCTTTAAAATTGTTTTCGTATATTTCAAATATTTCTTTCATCTTTCTTTGGTAATAATATGCGTCGACGTTTACTTGAATAAGTTGCTTCCGGCGCAGTATCACGTGTAATAGCGATATTCAAAGAAGCTTCTGTGCAATTTCACTATTAACTGGTACATAAAATATCCATGGATTTGCAACAATCAAATTAGTAAGTTAGTAACTAACACTGGCATACTAATACTTCCTGGAGAATTTCGTGTACTTATTGTGTATAGAATGCCGGTAGTTGGCGTTGGTGTGAATAATGAATGCATCTAAAGAACCAAAAGAGTAAATAATAATTGAATTGGTGCAGGGAAACATCAGATGGTTCCCGTGTTATCATTGAGTTTAAGTTTAAGTATGTTCGATATTTTCTGAATATGTAAATGTGAAACTCAATTTGAAATTACTTCCAAGCATTAAATTTAAATTGTGTTTAAGACCGAGTATGGTTTTCAGCATATTTGACATTTATTTCGATATTCTAGTATTGTTGGATTGTACTGTATTCATTATATTCATTTTCAATTATCAAAGCATTTGTGAAAACCCATTTGTGCAGCGTTTGAGTAAGATCGATATGCGTAGTGTTTTACACCCACTTGAGAAAAAAAAATGATTGTTTCCTTTTTCGCTCTTTATGGGCTAGTAAGTATATCTGATATGCGCGTCGATGCCCAGGTACTAAAAATTAATAAAAATGATGACAGTGCATCAGAACGACATAATAAACAACGGGATATTTTGTGCTTCTGCGTGTGTTTTTCCTTTTAGAACAATCATATTTTGTATAATTACACACAGATATATTGAAAGTATCCGTGGGTTGCATGTAAACTATTGAACAAAAATAATATTGTTATTAATTTTGATCATCTGCCGTAGTTATGGAAGCGAGACTAACCTGGAAACAAAAGGAATGTTGGTGTAGTCTCCCTTTGTATTACTGTATAGTTCTCTTTGCTGGAGCACTTGCAATGAACATTAAATTAGTATCGCTTTCATTGAATATACTTCCTCTCTTTAAACACTTGTATACAGACGTTTTATTTGGCATTAATAAAAAAATAACTAATTAAAGACCGATGTCAGACTGAAAACAATATTAATATTAAAACAAATGTTTGTTTTAATGTATGATATTTCACGTCATTGCTTGCGAGAATGCTTTGATCCATCTTTCATTTGTACTTTGGTTAAAATACTAGCCCAAACTATAAATCTGTATTAAAACAAAACTGTTACTTTTTGACGCAATGGTAACACCTATAATCACTTAATACGGCTGTGAAGTCTGGGGTATATATGATCTGCTTGAGGTAGATAAATTGCAGTACAAATTTTGTAAGCATATACTTTGGGTTCGTCAATAAACATCAAATGCTGCTGTACTAGGCGAACTTGGCCGCTTCCCATTTTCTGTCATATGCATAGAAAGAGCACTGAACAATCATGAAATCACGGAACACTTTGATTTTTAAAGTATTTGATAATTTAACCATTGATAAAGCTTGCATCAATATTGATAGTTAATTTTGTTGGCCAAATGCTGTTAAATCTACACTTGATCTATTGGGTTTCAGTAACGTGTGGTTGTACCAAAATCATGATATCAATTATACGTATATGTTGAAACAAAGAGTCCGTGATGTTTACATTCAAACTTGGTATGAGTGCATTCAGTCTCAGAGTAAACTAAAATATTACACCAAATTTAAAAAAGAATTTTGTTTTGAAACTTATTTCAATTGTATCGACAATGACAAGCATAGAATAGCACTGAGCAGATTTCGATTGTGATCACATCATTTAGAAATTGAAAAAGGAAGATTTAATAATATTAACATCAATGATCGATCGTGTGTAATACTGGAATGGTCGAATCTGAATTTCATTTTCTGTGTATTTGTCCAAAATATAAACTTACTGTCTTCAAAGTCAGTTAAACGTATTCGTAAGTTATCACAATTTATCTATTTTGCAATATAAAAAAAGAAAAGATATCATCGACTCTTTTGTTGCTTCCTAGTTGTTTCAAATGTTTCACATTACTTAGATTTGTTTGTGCTATAGGATTAGCTCACCTGAGCACAACGTGCTCATGGTGAGCTTTTGTGATCGCTTTTTGGCCGTCGTTCGTCGTCCGTCGTGCGTCGTCAACATTTACCTCGTTAACACTCTAGGGGCCACATTTATTGGCCTATCTTCATGAAACTTGGTCAGAACATTTGATTCAATGATATCTCGATTGAGTTCGAATCTGTGTCATGTGGGGTCAAAAACTAGGTCACTAGGTCAAATTGAAGAAAAAGCTTGTTAACACTCTAGAAGTCACACTTTTGTTCAATCTTCATGAAACTTGGTCAGAACATTTGTCCCAATGATATCTCGGCTGAATTCGAATCTGGGTCATGTGGGTTGAAAAACTAGGTCACTAGGTCAAATTGAAGAAAAAGTTTGTTAACATTCTAGAAGTCACATTGTTTGCCCAATCTTCATGAATCTTGTTCAGAACATTTTTCCCAATAATATCTCGGCTGTTTTTGAATCTGGGTCATGTGGGGTCAAAAACTAGGTCACTAGGTCAAATTGAAGAAAAAGCTTGTTAACACTCTAGAAGTCACATTTTTTGCCCAATCTTCATGAAACTTGGTCAGAAGATTTGGCTTAATGGTATCTCGGCCGAGTTTGAATCTGGGTCATGTGGCTGATTAAAAACTAGGTCACTATGTCAAATTGAAGAAAAAGCGTGTTAACACTCTAGAAGTCAAATTTTTTGCCCAATCTTCATGAAACTTGGTCAGAACATTTGTCTTAATGGTATCTCGGCCGAGTTTGAATCTGGGTCATGTGGGGTCAAAAACTAGGTCACTAGGTCAAATTGAAGAAAAAGCTTGTTAAGACTCTAGAAGTTACATTATTTGCACAATCGTCATGAAACTTTGTCAGAACATTTGTCTTAATGATATCTCGGCCGAGTTCGAAACTGGGTGATGTGGGGTCAAAAACTAGGTCACTATGTCAAATTGAAGAAAAAGATTGTCAACACTCTAGAAGTCACATTTTTGCCCAATCGTCCTGAAACTTGGTCAGAACCTTTGTCCCAATGATATGTCGGCTGAGTTCAAAACTTGGTCTCTAGGTCGATTGAAGAAAAACCTTGTGAACACTCTAGAGGCCACATTGTTTGTCTAATCATCATAAAACATTTGTTCGTAGGATATCTCGCCACCAGGGCACGGGGCAGTTTTTGTATAAATTTAACACAGTTTTCTTGAAGAATTACATTGAATTTCGATAGCATGAAATAAATATAATGTTGTTGTTGTTTTAGGCAGGTTCAAGATAGCATCAGTTTACACCATGATTAGTAGATAGCATGCTGACAAGAAATCACAAATGAAGAATGGAGCCCAACTTGGCAACATGCAGAACAGAAAATTCTTTTTTATCACATTTTTTTTTACCAGGGTTACCCATTTAGTTACCTTCATAGACCCATGAGTTTTTGCTATTTAATCATTTGGCAAAAAAGTGTGATCCCTTAATTTTCTAACAAATTATTATGATTTTGTTTACCGTTGCAAAAGCAAATAATCATGCATTGGGTAATCGCAGGTGCCAGTTTGTTATGATATCTCGGCCGAGTTCGAACATGGTTCCGCACCGTTGAAAAACATGGCTGCCAGGGGGCGGGGAAGTTTTCCTTATATGTCTATAAAAAAAACACTCTAGGAGTCACATTTTTTGCCCACTCAACATGAAAATTTCTCATACCATATGTTCTTATGATATCTCGGCCAAGTTTGAAAATGGTTCCGCTCCATTGATAAACATGTTCGCCAGGGGGCGGGGCAGTTTTCCGTCTATGGCTATAGAAAAAGCTTGTGAACACTCTAGGAGTCACATTTTTATCCCAATCTACATGAAACTTGCTCAGAACTTTTCTTCTTATGATATCTCGTCCGAGTTCGAAAATGGTTCCGCTCCATGGAAAAACATGGCCGCCAGGGGCGAGGCAGTTGTCCTTATATGGCTATAGAAAAAGCTTGTGAACACTCTAGAAGTCACATTTTTTACCCAATCAACATGAAACTTGCTCTGAACATTTGTTTTTATGAAATCTAGGCCGAGTTCGAAAATGGTTCCGCTCCGTTGAAAAACATAGCTGCCAAGGTGCGGGGCAGTTTTCCTTATATGGCTAAATTGAAAACTTTAAAAAGCTTGTGAACACTCTAGAGGCCACATTTATTGCCCAATCTTTATGAAACTTGCCCAGAACATTTCTTTTAATGATATCTCTAACCAGCTCGAAACTGGGTCATGTGGGGTAAAAAACTAGGTCACTAGGTCAAATTGAATAGAAATCGTGTGAACACTCTTGAAGTCATATTTTTTACCCCATCTTCTTGAAACTCGCTCAGAACATTTGTTTTAATAATATCTCGGACGAGTTCGAAACTGGATCACGCGGGGTCAAAAACTAGGTCACCAGGCCATATGGAAGAAAAAGCTTATGAACACTCTAGAGGCCACATTTATAGCCCAATCATCAAGAAACTTGCTCAGAACATTTGTCCCAATGATATCTCAGACGAGTTTAAAACTAGGTCATGTGGGATCAAAATCTAGGTCACTTAGGCAAATTGAAGAAAAAGTTTGTAAACACTCGAGAAGTCACATTTTTTGCCAAATATTCTTGAAACTTGCTCAGAACATTTGTCTCAATTATATCTCGGACTAGTTTGAAACTAGCTTATGTCAGATCAAAAACTAGGTCACCAGGACAAATTAAATAAAAAAGCTTGTGAATATTCTAGATGCCACATTTATAGCCCAATCATCATGAAACTTGCTCAGAACATTTGTCCAATTATATCTGAGACACATTCAAAACCAGGTCACATGGGGTCCAAAGCTAGGTCACCTGGCCAAATTGAAAAAAAAAGCTTGTGAACACTCTAGAGGCCACATTTTTAGCCGAATCTTCATGAAACCTGCTCAGAACAGTAGCTTCTCAGCCTCTCAGGTGAGCGACCTAGGGCCTTATGGCCCTCTTGTTATGTCATATACTGCTATTATTTGCATTATATGTATTATTTTCTTATACAGTCTATCTTCATCTCACTGAGTACATGTACTTATAGCATGATTGTCTTTTGCTAAAAGCATGTATTGCTGATTATGCAAATACATCATACCATGTACTGAATTATATTACATTTGAATCGTGCGTATATAGGAGTTTATTTGTTGTTGTTTTTTTTCACGAACGACTTCTTTCACATATCTCAAAGCATTTTCACAAACAAAAAATAACAATACTAGAATATAAAGATTTTGGAAAAGACCAGTAAGCACATAGCAATCGAAATAACTGATCTTTAAACATCGATTTACATATTAAAAACAGTATATTTAATTAATAAAAGATTTTGAATATCTTAAAAAGTTATTTATTACTATACATGGTTCCAGTTATTTAAACTGTTTTACTTGGTACATTGCTTAGACGACGTCTAACAGTGTGTTTGAATAAATACGCTGTTTCGGATATCTCACTAAATTTTGAAACACTATTTCGGAAATTA
The DNA here is from genome assembly GCA_027627225.1 of Congeria kusceri. Taxonomy (NCBI): domain Eukaryota; kingdom Metazoa; phylum Mollusca; class Bivalvia; order Myida; family Dreissenidae; genus Congeria; species Congeria kusceri. Next base: position 22,058,206 of record CM051035.1, read on the forward strand.
TTTTGTCTGTTAAATTTGAACAAGAAAAAAAACATTTTAAAAAGTGTCGCCGCCATATTTATGGCAATTACTGTAGTTGTTACAAAGGCACGATTGTGTTCCTATAAATACTATTTAGACTAATAGCACTCATTATTGTATATAACATATTACCAAGATACAACCAAAACTATATAGTTAACTTAAAATTCAGTGTATTTAAATTGTAACAAGTACAATAAATTAAAGAGAATTGTTTTCTGATGTCTACGTCTACACGCAACAGCATCAAAACTATTTAGTGTCGTCAAATATCTAAATATGTTTGTTTCAACTGGTGGTGCGACCAATAATAGCGAAAAGCGTTTTAGGTTCAGCTTTTATTTTTAATTCAATATCCGCATGTTATGATGGCTTGATTGGAACTGCGAGAGTGGGTTATATTTAAATGTCAAATGTCTCACTTTGGATGACTAAACGGTTTAATTTATGCAGTATTTCAGTGAAGTAATGGAATAAAATATCAGTGAACAAAATTTAACTCTGTTTTTTTTTTAAACAACCACATGTTTTATTATCAAAGAATCAACGAATTTTGGAATTTGGATCGGAATCGAACGTCGAAGTGACCACTGGAGTCATTTGAACGGGGTTAAAATGTAATGTTACACCGGATAGACAGTACGAGGCTTATCAGCGGCCAGTAACAATCGATTTGTGCAACATGGAATACAATTAACATAGAATGCTTTGTGATTGAAAAAATTATGTATGGTGAGTTATTTACTTATTATTGATTTTATTTCAGTTTAACATTTTCTCGAATTTCAAGCGTAGGTATTTTAATACGTAGTTGAAGTTATTAGGACATGTGTCATAGGACTCGTCTGCATATATGCCCGCGGGGATGAAACGTAATGCTCAGCAAGTAATACTAAATGTTTTTAATAACGCAGTCAGTATCATATTATCGGACAGGTTACATTGTTGCAAAAATAGTGATATTTCATATTTGGCATTAATTTAAATAGGGCTAAAGTGGGTCAAATTGCGCAGCTCCCTTGCTTAGGTCATGCGCAATCAAGCGTGAACGATTTGGTGTGGCTATTTATATCTACATACACCTATCCCGCTGTGCGGAGCATTGGCTGTTTGTTTTACTTTGTTCGGTGACCTTTGGTAATTACAGGGCTATATATACAGGGAGTGGATGTTGATATTTATAGGTGTGTACTCGGGGTCGTGTTGGCTTGGAATAACACACGCAACAAACGCAACGCGTATAATACTGTATATTTTGCAGATTTGTTGCTGTAGTGATCTACTGTATGCACTGTACCCAAAGTACTTGATCAACGTTCAGAATCTAGCCAATAAGTCCTCGTTAACTCAAGATTGTTTAATATGTGGCAAATCGGGGGTGGCAACATTTGTTACTTGTCCGTTTTTGACAAATGTTGATTGCTAAGTGTCCGTACAGTTATTATATAGTAAATGTTGGCTTATATTTCACTTGTCCACGCATGCTCTGAACAGCTCGCATAAGGCCAATCGATTTCGCCACCCCTGCAAATTAAGTACAACTACAAGACTGATAACGAAAACGTATCAATTAATGGATCTAAAATAAAAGTATCTAATGAAGAGTGGCGTTGGCAAAGGGCATTCAGTCTCTCATGTGCTTGTTATTTTATATTTTGTCACTGTTCATTGAAGTTTGTTCGTTTTTTTTTTTTTTCGGGAAAACAAAAAGCTTGCCCCGGGTGAGGATTGAACTCACGACCTTCAGATCGCTCTATGTCATGTGATTATGAGACTGACGCGCTACCTACTGCGCTACCGAGGCACCTGTCATGCGCTTTATGATTCCTGTATTTGACGGCGTGCTAATATGAAAATAAATTATTGCCAATATCTATTTGTTCAGTGCTTTATCATGAAATTTACACGTTTACTCATCAATATTTTGCTCTTTTCTTTAATGTTTCAACTTTGTTTCTATTAAATAGTGTTTATGTATTTTTCTTACGAAGTTTGCCGATGACGACCCAGCCGTATTGTCGGCTGCTTAAATCCAAGATGGCTGACACCAACACGTCAAATGTCAACACTGGAAATGTTCCGGCTTCTAACCCTTTAACAAAGAAGCTAAACAAGATTTTAGAAACTCGGCTTGAAAATGACAAGGTTCTTGAATATTTTTAATGAAACTTTAGTCGTGACCATAACAGCTGTTGTTCGTTTTATTATTATTACAATGTATTTTTGGTGGGTGGGGCATAAAGATAGCTATTTCAATGCTAAATGTTGTCGTCGTGATTGTTTAAAATGACAACACAGTGTTATTATAGTTATTGTAGACCATACCGTTGCTTACTACAGCATTCAGAAGTGTAAATACTCTAGACAAAATGTACACAAATAATAAACATGCAGATGTTAAAATTGACATGCGTCGGGTGCATCAGAATAATTCAAATAGCATGTTTTCAATAAATACTTAGTTAATTGCATTTATTGTTACAAAATGATGTAGTGTTATAAAATAGGCTTTATATTTGAATGTTTACAGGATATGTTGGAAGCTCTCAAGGCCCTGTCAACGTTCTTCAATGAAAACAGTTTACGGACCCGAAGGAACCTCCGCAGTGACATAGAGAGGAGAAGTCTTGCCATCAATGAGGAGTTTCTTTCCACATTTCAAGTTGTGAAAGATGTGAGATTGTTTTTGTATTAATTACTGTAAAAAGCTTAACAGTGTTCATATGGATCCATTATCATTGAATTCGAGCTTCAGAAGCTGCTCATGGAATAGTCTAATTCATAAGACTTGCAGCGAATTTAGTGTTACTTTTTATTTAGGGCTAAATTTGCTGGAACGTCTCTAGCCGAAAGACCATTTATGTAGTGGAAACCTAAGGTTAAGTTTAAATTTTCATAAATTTCCATAATTTGCGACAATAGAGTTATCTATCAACGTATTTTACTTAAACAACACCTAAACTGATAAACCTAAGGCGAAATTTACCTAGGACATGCATTAAATTCCAATTTAAACTTGTGTGTTAATCTATTGCATTTATGTACAGACCACCATTATTTTGATTTGTTTACACTTCAACCAAAAGCATCAACCAATCGGATGACGAATGTAGTTAGTAATATAATCGACAGACCAATCGAAATGATGCAATCCATGCAGCAAAGCAGAATATTGGTTAAAGTTTACACAGTGGAGGACAGCAAGATTATTTAAAAATGCAATAGTGTGTAGGTTTTAATGGCTCAGGCATGCAGAATGAAAGTGTTTTCATACAAATATTTATGGAACATTAATAAGGAATGGCTTATCTTTCCAGGTATGTAACTTTTATTGCAATCCGTTCACAATAATTATCTTGTTTCGGGACGTGAAAGTGGCAATCAAAGTCCTGTCGGAACAATATAGACAAAGAAGGAAATTTTTCCACCACAAAAATGGTCGTTCCTCAGTACAGCCCGTCAGCAAACATTGCCCATATAAAAAGTAGCATGATGTTTGCATAGGGCTTACAAGTACAGCTACTCCTGGAAGTGTTTATAAAGGACTATTGAGTGCTTATTTGCGCCTGTGCTTGATCCCGTGAAAAGCGCTTTGAATGTGCTTTGATTTTATTAGAGATTATTAATACGAAACCTGCCTTTTAAGTTTGCTTTTAAGTGCAAACTTTATTTGTACATTTCACACCTTGTTGAATTGACAGAATGGTTTATGCTTACTAAAACATCATTACATGCTTTTGAAATGGTTAACTGTTTGTTAGTGAGTTGTGTGTTTATATTAGCATAAGCTGTTGTAAAGCAAAATACTTGCCTATTCATATGTGTAATCCAAGAATTGCATTCAGTAACAAGTGAGTAAATATTAATTGTTGTTTAAAGGCAAAGTTTTTTTAGTTATGATAAATATATGTGTAAGCTCATTTTGTATTTCTTGTGAAATTTTTGGTAAATATATGAGCATAACATTGAACGAATTAAGATAGTTTGACTTATAGTTCAGAAAATTGTTTTCACATGTATATTACAGCAACTGGACAGTGTGTATTCAGATGTGAAGGCAATGAGTGACTGCTGCCAAGATATGACTAATAGGCTGAAGGTACCAGTTTTAAACAAATGGAAGTAACAACTAGAATAATTCTTTCTGCGTCATTCTAGAAAACAAACGAGCAATGTACTGGTTTTCCATGCCAGTTGCTTAATATTTTCCTCGCTCGTCCCTACTAAGATTGTTAAAGCAGCAGTCCAGAAATATGTTAAAATAAAACTTTGCAAAAGTTGTTTCTAATGGACATCTTACCGATGAAAATACACAAACCGCATTGAAATCGGTAAAATAATAACGTTTTGCTTACTATTTATCGTACAGTTATCTGTAAGCAAAAGCTAGTGATGCCTCTGGAGTAAATCAGTATGTACGTTTTTGTGTATGCCGTTTGTACCAAGCATTTTCGAACATTGACATTATAAAATGCCTTTTGCAAATAAGAAACAGTTTAACAGTCGAATAAATGTCATTAACGTTCAGTAGAACTAATGCCAATTTAAGATGTATTGAATTATATTCTATGGACTGTGGCTTTAAGACAATCTATTCCAGTCTTCACGAAACTCCGTCGGACCTACGGACCTGACCGACTAAATTTATGGATGTCCGAAAGAAATTTCAAGTTTGTCGACCCAAAATGTCCGACTAAAATGTTTTCTATCAAAGTTAAACAGCATATGATCATATTAACATCTATTTTAAAATTCAGTGGAATTACACGATTCGTATTTTGATTGCAATTTAAAAACACCAATGACCTCGTATCAATACAGTAAGGACGCCATAAGATTCAGTGCTAGATTCTAGGATGCAACTATTTCCGTTTGCGTACGCATGTTTATCAAAGACCGCCTACTAGCCAATTAACACACTCCCCTTCTGCACCGGTGTATCAATTATCCATAGATTCTAGGCGCAGGAGGAGTCAGTTTTACTACAGCCAAACCAGTCAGGCAATTATAACGCGTAAATTTTCCAATATGCAAATGAGCGTCGTCGATAGAAAGTTTATCACGCCCTCAGGGGCAAGTGATTTGTTACACCATCCTGTTAGGTAAGCGTTTTGTGATGTGCGTGTTTTAAACTCCCACATATTTGCGAGATGAACATTATTCTAATTATGAGAATTAATATGAAGTTGTGTAACTTGACAAATTGCATACGCCGATCGCGTCAAAAGTATGTCGTCATTTGTTAAAAGGATTACATCTACTAGCTAGTGTTCACTAATAAAAGTATTATTCCAAATCATCCATGTACACTAATTATATGCAAAAACTTTGGCTGAGGCAACATTTGAAAATTAGCGAGACACGGCAGTACACTTGTCAAAAGTGAAAGTAAATGAATTCCAATTCCTCAAAAATGTTTTGTTATTTCTTTTTAATTAATACAGTCCTTTTAAATTGTTTCATTTCCGGTAATCAACAAACATTAAGATTTTCGATTAAAAGAGTGGGTGGGGTGAAGATTACTTGGACGCTAGCTTTTGCTATTTAATGTTCATTTATTTCCTAAACCTTTTTTAACCACTAGAAACTACATTTTGTTTTTGGACAATTAAAATATTACATTGTATAAAATATGTAAAAATATATACAAGACACTATATAAAAATAATAATAGGATTTTAAATAGAAACTGTATAAAGTTAAATAGATCTACATGTGTTAATTAGACTTAAATTAAAACATATTTTATAAATTTAACTGTGTGAAATATAGAAAGTTATGAAGATTATCAGAGACTGAATATGAGTGGTAAATATTGCATACATATAATTGTAAATTATTTTGATTTAACATGTACACAATTAATTGCAAATAAAATGCAATATGAATAAATGATGTAAACCAGTAAAAACATATAAATAATTCCGAAGAGTGTTTGACTGTGTTTGGTCTGACAAATGTGCAGCAGGTCTGACAGATTTTTCTTGTCAGTCAGACCAAATGTCTGACTGAGGACCTCCGAGTTTCGTGAAGACTGCTATTCAGATTTCTCAGAATGTACTAGTATTAATTTACATTGTACAAATTTGTTCTATAAATTGTCCTTTATTATAATGCTCATAGGCTAATACTGTTTATTGTGCAGGCTGCAAAGGCACAGACCCATGATCTTATAAACCAAACTACAAACCTACATGGGGAAAGGTAACAATGTAGATGTAATATCTATTTCTTACTTAAATGAGGCTTCTTAACCAGTAAATGTTTTATTACTCATCGATGTATGATATGGTGAAACATATAGTTTTAACATAATGATATACACATTTTACCATATGGAACAAAAAGAAAAATGTAGCAGCTGTTACCTCGGCAAATACTAGTAGAAGAGAATAAGAATGGATCTGTCTTTTTGACAAAAATGTAAGTAAAAAAAGCATGTACTTGTAGTTTTAAAAACACTGAACTATTTAAATATTCTTTAAAGAAATGGCATAACACTTTTACAATTACACTATTTGAATGTTTTCTTTGAAAATATTACTGAGTGCCTCTATTGTTGTACAGTCAGAAGCTGCAGATGAAACAGCAGGTGGCAGATGCATTCCTGGATCGCTTTCAACTTAAACCAGAGGAAATTAAGTCTCTGAGAGGGGCCAAGACAGGGTCCCTTTCCCAAGTAAGCACTATTACAACTGAAGATCCTTCCAGTGGCATTATATTTTAAGTCTGAAGAGATTTTAAATGTGCAAGATTTATATAGTTTGTAATTATTAGACCCACAATTGAGCAAGAATTGGTTCTTTGAAAGGCAAAAATCAGTTTTGTAGTCTGTTGTTAAGATTAATAGTTAAAGATTAAAGCAGTGTTCTGCCGTGAATTTGGACTATTGGGGACAAGGGCCCTCAAGGCTTGAAAAAGTGGGGACAAATTACAAAAAATGTAGGAAAACAGACAAAAAAAGTTTTTCACCTCATGAATATTCCCAAAGCAGATTTTTGTTTTAAAAAGTAAGTGCTAGCTGTTTTTCATCCCAGTTTGTTTTTGTTTTCTGTTAAAAAAAAGGATCAATACATAATATTGTGTTCTTAATTAATTCATAACGTTCTGTTTATCAATGTTACACTGCATACCTTATAACCTTGCATTTTTTATTCCAATTTGAACAAACAATAAAATCTGTTACAAACACAAGGCGTTAATAATGAAACCTGTAAAAACTTCAAAGTATAATAGTGTGACGTCATCAATTAGCCGGGCATCCAAAGCTGCAAGCCGTTAGCAACGGTGTCGTTAATTCAACTTCTAAAGTCTTTGATGTGTCTGCCGAATTGCGGCTGTCGTCTAGCAGTTTGTCGCTGAAAAGCGTGTTTCACACTTAGCATATGGACCACGTGTACAATTATGGGTTGATACTAATGTATCTGAACTGCTCAAGCGGTAATGAATTAGTATTCTAGGGAAAAAATTGGTTATAAATTGACGTCACTATCAAAGATATAAATTTTACTAAATACGCCAAACGATTTACTTATACAGTGTGTGTGCCCGCGGACCCGAGTACAAAAGTTCGGTGGGGACAAGTCATTTATTTATTGCGCCAATGGCGCATGGCCGCATCCATGGCAGAACACTGATTAAAGGTTAAAATAAATGCATCTGTTTTAGTTATTGAATTTATGAATATCTTATTGGAGTCATTTTTTGACATGTGAAGTGTAGAACATTTTGTTACGATCTTTTTGAGGAGCCAGATACTTGTTTCTGTGTATTTTAACATGTAATTTATGATTTTGAAATAAAATTTGGACCACCAGTAATATTCAGGGTATTTCTTAATTTTGCAGGATTTCTTTCAATCGCTGGCCAGAGTCAAGCAGATTCACACAGATTGTAAAATACTTCTTCGGACTAACCATCAGACAGCTGGGTGGGTAATTTCATGGGCTAATGACATATTTGTTCTCACTTATTATAACAATTTGTTTCTGATCATCCAAACTGTTAATAATTAAATTTGTAATGTCTCTTGTGTTAATCTGAAGACTTTTCAGTTTAGTAACAACATACTTTGTTATTATTTCATTGTATATAGATAAGCAATATCGATATTTTTTAAATATATATATAAAAATATACAGGTGATTTAGTTAGAATAAAAAAGAACGAAATACATGCTTATTTTACAAGAAATATAATGGAATGTAACCCTCAATTATGTTATGCTATGTCCTTATTGACTTCAGGCAACGACAAAAAAGTAATGGTAATACCTCATTGTTTATTCTAACTGGTTCTTTAAACAAAGAGAAAAGAGTAATATCTCATTGTTCATCCAGCATTATTTCTAACTGATTGTTTAAGAGCAAAGACACAAGAACAGTATATAAACATCACACCCCATAGAGGGTGGTACAACGTTTTGTCAACACTAGAATGGTAATGTCAACCAAGGCATAAGCAGACATGGTAAATTATTTACATTGGTGACACGTCGTGATAAAACCGGTCTAAATGCATGTGCGTAAAGTGTCGTCCCAGATTAGCCTGTGCAGTCCGCTCAGGCTAATCCAGGACGGCACTTTCCGCTTTTATGGTATTTTCTGTTTCAAGGAAGTCTCTTCTAAACATATATCCACTGTAGGCGGAAAGTGCCTTCCTGGATTAGCCTGTGCGGACTGCACAGGCTGATCTGGGACGAATCTTTACGTACATGCATTAAGACCGGTTTTCCCACGACGCGCCTCATTGCTACTGTTGTAGGCTGGAGATTATGGAGTCTATGGCCCTTCATCAGGAGTCGGCATACGAGCGTCTGTACAGGTGGGCTCAGAGTAAGTCATTGCTTGTACCTGTTGTGTGTACTTATTTCAAATAATTCTAAATTATTGGAATCAGGATTTAAGAATGAAATTTATTTGCCAGAGATATGCATGGGTTCAACAAGTTACATCCTTGGAATATTAGTGAATCCAGTTTGCTGTGTTTACAAAGTGCCAATTGGTTTTCTGTATCAAAAAACTTGTCAGGTAATGAAACGTGTAATAATTTGATGCACTACCAAAATCATGATGTTTTGGCTGATTTTTCTGTGCTTGGTCATATTTTCTGTTCTTACCAGTTCGAGGTATTGATTTTATTATGAAATTGTGAGATGTGCTTCATGTCTTAATTGATGTTAGATAATCGAGGATATTAATGTGTATCAAAAATGCTAGTCATTTGTAACTATTAATACATTACAATTACATTACATTACACCAAAACAACATTATTCTTTATAGTAGATCAACGTTGCACTTGAACATATTACCTGTAGTTTCCTATGTGCACCCATTTCAGATGAGTGCCGTACTTTGACCAGTGAATCTCCAGAAGTTTCTACCATACTCTGTCAAGCCATGCTGGCACTGGGGGATAGGCCTGTGCTCTTCAAGTACTCACTTCTTTCTTGTAACAAAGTATAGCTATAGTAGTACTAATGATATAACTTACTGGTGTGGTCAGTCATACTATTGAGCCATTGGTCAGTTTTGTGATGCTGTCTGTCACTTTGGTAGTGCTTACCTCGTTAAGAAGAACCTATGATACGAATAAAGTGGTATATGCATTATTATACATTTGCTTAGAACAACCTATTAACACATATTTATAGGTTCTGTTATTCTTCAAGTAGTACTTAATGGTTTGCTTTAAGTTCTTTTGCAAAATGTACAGTTTTTTGAACAATTATTAATTTAAATATCCTTGTTATTCTAAAAAAAATAATTTTTCAGCAATAAACTTACAATAACAATAACATTTATATATTATTTTCAAAGCAAAATGCCTTAAAGATTTCAATTATTGTAATGATGTGCTTTCAACTCATGCAGTGTTGATAAAACACATAAGCTTATTATGTTTATGTTCAGGTACACACTGGATGAGTTTGGAACTGCCAGGAGAACTGCTGTAGTGAGAGGCATGATAGATGCATTGACTCGTGGTGGTATGTAACATCAGTGTAATGTGTACTTGCATCATCGTTAATTTGACGGATTGTAAAAAAAGGTTAGTTACTTATATTCATTTAATGTTTACATAAAAGTGAACAGTAGATTTTATTCCAGTGGCATTTCACTGCTTCGAGTACTATTTATTGGCTACATGTAAGTGAAAATGTTGTCGGCTGTTATTTCCAGCAGATACATCTCCATTTTATTATTTTCAGATGGTAGAGGTGTTTACGTGGTCATAAGGCATTTACTAATCATACCTCTCCGAAAACTATGTATCTTAATACGTCATGAAAATGTGTTCCCTGTTTCATTTCTTGTTTTAAGTCAGAATAGACTGTATTGGTTTAAAACAGACCTTTGCATGCATTCTCATTTCTTGTTTAAGCTCGCTACAAGTGCATTGCCTGCCCTATTTCTTGGTTTAGTCGTACCTTAAAGGCTTAAACCTGTTACATGCATCCTTATTTCAGGACCTGGAGGTACACCCAGACCTATAGAGCTGCACTCCCATGATCCATTGCGTTATGTCGGTGACATGTTGGCATGGTTACATCAGGCCACTGCCTCCGAGAAAGAATATTTGAGTACTCTTCTGAAGAGATGTGAAAGTAAGAGAATGGCTGCATGATTTTGTAACAAATACTTCCTATATTTGCTGATTTGAACATAGTGAGTAATTTGCTGTAAAGTTCTACTTTGTCTGTGTTTGTTTCCATTTTAAAAGTGGTTCAGTATTGTAGTATTTTACATTCGTGTAACCCAGGTCCATTTATCTCACAGACATGTCATACATTTCAACTCAAAATGATTTATAAATATATTAAGATCATTGCACATATGGGATTCCATTTTGTGAAATATTTTAAATGAATTGTTGATATATTTCTTAAACTGTTATTGATACCAATAATAAGTATAATACAAAGAACATGTACAACAGTTTTTGATTTCAAACAGAGGAGATCAAGATAGTAAAAGCACATCAGCTAAAAACAAGTTCCTCTGACATTGTTGTCAAGGAAGGTAAAATGTGGGGATGCTTCTTTGGGTTAATTTGTTTTCATTGGTTGATTAAAAAGGGAAAACTATTGTTCATTTGTTTGATTTGGTGTTGGTTCATTTGAATTCAGTTTGCTCTCATGATTGTGTTTCAGTTTGCCTGTGCTTAGGTACCATGAAATCAGTTATTTATTTACTGTAATTATTTGGTGTTAAATCCCATTTACTGTGTATATTATTTCTTTAAAGATGTACTTATTCCTTGCTAATTAACTGTTGTGTAACATTCTGCATTTAATCAGATGTTGATCATTTGAGTTCCTTTTTAGTTCATCATAAGTCAACTCGAACGTACAAGCTTTGAATCAAAAGTCTGTCATGTGTTTAAAACGAATCAACACGAAGTTTTCCTTTTATACAATCGTTCGCATTACATACACTTCAGAAAGTTCTTTGAAAACACAGTAATTTTAAATGGCATTAATTTGTTTCAGCAACTGATGAGACTATTCAAGATACCCTTGGACACATAACAGAAGGCGTCTGTCGACCTTTCAAGGTACATGTATGATATGGAAAATGGTTTTTAAAACAATAGCTTAAATCTTTCTGCATATGAATGAAAAAAAACACAACAACCAACTAAAGGTCTAGTTGTTGAAGATAAAAGTAAATTTATAGAGTTATGATCTAGTGTATCTGGTCTCCTTATTTGATGAAATATGCCAGACTGTTGCATATTCCTTGTATGATAATCATAACTTCATTATTTCATTTGGGTTTATTGAAAAGTGTGCATGTATATAAGAGAAAAATTGTATTTGTTGGGTCTTCATTGGTGCCTATTTCAGTGTTCTGATGTTTAGCTGTAAGGATTAAGTTAATTGCATGGCATATTTTTTGCTTTACATGTATATTTTCTTCTACATAGAACAATTTATCAGCTTGCATTAACCCACTTGTAATACAATTCTTATTATGTTTCTTATATTGTCAGTCATGATAGTGTCCACAATTTACAAGTCTTAACCACTGGTAGTTTTCTGAATAAAAGTTATTTTCTATCATATACAGTTTAGTCCTAAGATATACATATCCATGTTATTCCAACAGGTTCGTGTGGAGCAAGTTCTCGTGTCAGAGCAGGACGCTGTGACCCTGTACAAGCTGAACAATCTGCTCAAGTTTTACCACCATACTATTCAGTGAGTGATTGTTCATGCCCATGGCTTCAAAGTTATTTAGCGATTTTGGTGTTGTCAGAGAAATCAAAGTATTTTGTATTCAGTGAGTGATTGTTCATGCCCATGGCTTCACATTTATTTAGCGATTTGGTTATTGTCAGAGAAATCAAAGTATTTTGTATTCAGTGAGTGATTGTTCATGCCCATGGCTTCACAGTTATTTAGCGATTTTGGTGTTGTCAGAGAAATCAAAGTCTTTTGTATTCAGTGAGTGATTGTTCATGCCTATGGCTTCACATTTATTTAGCGATTTTGGTGTTGTCAAAGAAATCAAAGTCTTTTGTATTCAGTGAGTGATTGTTCATGCCTATGGCTTCACAGTTATTTAGCGATTTTGGTGTTGTCAGAGAAATCAAAGTCTTTTGTATTCAGTGAGTGATTGTTCATGCCTATGGGCTTCACAGTTATTTAGCGATTTTGGTGTTGTCAGAGAAATCAGTCTTTTGCAGAAATACTTAACACTGGACATATTTTTTATATACATGTACATGGAAGTTAACTCTCCAAACAGACAAGTACTTGTTACTTCTCTAACAATTAGTTTGCTTGGGCAATGTTTATGATGCTAAATGTTAGTTGTTCGTTTAGGACAATATTTCTTGTTGACAGACATTCATAACTATTGATAAACATATAACATGTTTCTAGTTCACCTTCATTTTGATCACTGGAAACCCACTGGTGAATTATATCAATGGGTCATGTTGGGTCAAAACTAGGTGAAATAAAAAAAATCTTGCCTACACACTAGGAGCCACATTGTTTAAGCAGATCGATTTCAGACTTAGCCCTCTTGTCCTAATTGCCAGTTAATTATTGCAGGCAGATTATCAACCCAGAGGCCGCTCTCCTGGAAACCATCACAGAGATTCAGGATCTGAGTCACCGTATGTTCTTCAATAGCCTCACCTGTCATGCTAACAAGCTTCTTGATAAGGTAACCTTCCCACCCCCCCCCCAAAAAAAAGAGGTGTTTGTTGTGGCTTAAGATACCGGAAGAGATGTCTAGCACATAAATTGTCATAATGGTACAATTGTCTTCTTATTCTTCATTTATTTGTGTCTGAGTTAGTGTTAAAATATATTTTCCTTTAAATATCTTGATTGTTTATGCCAGCCATGTTCCCCAGATATTGTAAAAAAGTGCTGCATATTAAAATAATTTCTGAAATTTTAATTTTTCAATTTTTCTAACATTTCTCTCTCATGTCATATAACTATGTATTTGATTGCATTCATGTTTTACCAACTGTTCAGGTTGAACTGCCTCCAGCTGATCTGGGACCCACCGCCTCCCTTGTTCAGACCCTGGCCCTGCTTAAAGATGTGCTCCAGTGCCACGACTCGTCTGTTGTCACCGTGGAAAACAAGAAACAAGATTACAAACAGGTAGTCATTTTGCATTATTTCTATACATGTATCGAGCATGCAAGAATTGCTACCGATTTCAAGTACCACTGTAGTATTAAGTACAAGTATTAAATCATGTAACTTTACTGGTTGACATATATATACTTTGGTAAATATAAAGAACTGAGCGAGTGCAGTTTTCACTAAAGGCAGATCATTACCACATGCGTTGTGCAACTAATGAGTTATACAGCATAAAAATATGGCAGTTTGTCTTATATCCGTTATAAAAAATCCTTAACAAATTCCTGGATCCAGGGGTTTATCTAAATCATCATCAAAAATGTAATCATTTGTTTGTTGACCCATTTCCAACATACCCCGAACATTTCATGCAAATCCATTGTTAACTTTTTGTGTAGAAATGGTAACTAACTAACAGGCAAACAAACCTATGCATGCAAAAACTTGACCTTTAAGGTAAACGCAATTACTGCATACAGCCAATAGTTTGGATTTCTTCTTGGTAAAAATGTTTATGTTATATTAACTACTAGTATGTTGTAATTTCATGCATGTCCTATGTCATTCTAACACCAGAAATAATCAGGGTTAAGGCTTATAAGCACAGTGATAAAATATATTACTAATATAGTTTGTATATCTTTGTTTATCTTCAGATTCTGTCCTGCGTACTGGACCCCTTGTTACAAATGTGCTCAGTGTCAGCCAGCCGTCTGAACACTGCGGACATGGCAGCGTACATGGTCAACTGCATCTACCAGATGCAGACAACCATAGCATTGTATGAGTTCACGGATACAAAACAGGAGATGCTGCAGGCACAGGTTTGTAATAAAATTATGGGAACAATTGACACTTTTGAATGAGCTTTTTTCGGTCGTTAGAAGTTGTCATATTACAAAAAAAAATTTTTAGATGTTGCAGGCACCGATTGAATAGATACATTATTTAGATTATGAGACATGAAAAAATGGATGCAACACAAAACATGTGTTAATATTAGGTTGTGAACACAATAAAAGAATCAGTGGATATAATTAATTGTAGAATAATACTCTGTTAATTTGGATACGGTCAAAAATTCTGTAACTTTGAATGAGGTTGAAATGGTCTGTTACTTTGAATGCAGTTTTAAAGGTTGTCTGATAAGTTAAATGACACTATATTTGAGCTTTTTGTACCACTGTTCGTGAATACTAAAAAATCCCTCAAATAATATGGCTATTTAAGAAAACGTCTTTTGCAACCTAAACATGTTTGAACTCAGAAATGTTGCTCTTATCCATATTCAGGTGGAGGCACATGTGGACACTCTGGTAAATGAACAGGCTGCATTTGTGCTGAGCAGACTGGATCTTGCACATGTCTACAGCACAATACAACAACACCAGCCCAAACAGGTATATGCCCACTAAACGATATCATGTTCATGTCATGATAAAGTACTAGTAAAACATTTCAAATAGAGATTTTAAGACATTAGGACGTGATTATGTATTTCTTGTATGTTATGTGTCAACACATATGTGAGACAGCAACCTGTACTGTTAGGTAGACATAAATGTGGTCTCTGTAAGTGTTTTAAACTAATTGTTTCGTAGTATTGTTTTAGTCGATATAAATAAAGAACTATTTTGTGTACATTTCATTTACATTTGCTATCATATAAATACCCAGTAATTATAAATAAAGCATTAATTAAATATGAATGTTGCCCTTAAACCATGTTGTTTATTGTGCACATATGTGCATAAATGAAGAGACATAAATTTTGGCAAATTTAACAGGAAGTAATTGCATTAGTTGTTCTTTTCCTAAATAGGGACCATTGGCCAATCTACCTGGCTTGGATCCAATAACAGTCAAGTCTGCAATGGTATGGATTCTTTATTATAATTGTCAGAACAGTTAAAATATGTATTTTGTATTTAGGTGTAATTGCATTCTTAGAAAGATTAAGTATAAGATTGGTGTGATCATTATGGAAAAAATATTACCTATTGAAATAAGGTTATTGTTCAAGGGTTACTGGTAATTCATTTGTATTTCTATGGTATGCAACATCTGTACACTACTTGAAAACTAGTAATTCGTGTATTTCTATGCTGAAGAACACTTTTGTGATTTCAGAATAAGTTTGACAGCTATCTAGCCAGCCCTGACTCGCTGACTTTGTCACAATGCAGTCTTATTACAAGTTCAAAAAACAGGTATTATATAATATTGAGCTACAAACTTCTAACTTCCATTTTTGAAGTCATTTCTATGGATTTCTTAAAAAAAGAATATAACAAGATTTAAATAAATGTTCTACAGTTAAGTTTTATTAAAATCACAGTTAAAATTGTTTAAATTTGCACATCTACTGATCCTTTTTAGCTCGACTATTCGAAGAATAGGTGAGCTTTCCTACTACCCACGGCGTCCACGTCTGAATTTGGTTTATGTTTTTATTCAAAAGTCTTGTAACTTCAAAACTACATAAGTTATTCACTTGAAACTCGGCGCTAACCTTTGTCATCAACTCCAGTGTCAGGGGCAACATTCCCCATAACTCTGTTTTGTATTTTGACAGAGTTATGCCCCTGTTTCACTTAGATTTTCTGGTTTAAGTTATATTCAAAAGTTTTGTAACTTCAAATCTACATAAGTTATTCACTTGAAACTTGGAACTAACCTTTGTCATCAACTCCAGTGTCAACGGCAACATTCCCTATAACTCTGTTTTGTATTTTGACAGAGTTATGCCCCTTTTTCACTTAGATTTTCTGGTTAAAGTTTATATTCAAAAGTTTTGTAACTTCAAATCTACATAAGTTATTCACTTGAAACTTGGAACTAACCTTTGTCATCAACTCCAGTATCAAGGGCAATATTCCCTATAACTCTGTTTTGCATTTTGACAGAGTTATGCCCCTTTTTCACATACATATTCTGATTAAAGTTTATATTCAAAAGTTTTGTAATTTCAATACTAGAAAAGCTATTCAATTGAAACTTGGAATATACCTTTGTCATCAACTCCAGTATTAGGGTGAACACTTCCCATCACTCTATTTTGTATTTTGACAGACTTATGCCCATTTTTCACATTGATTTTCTGGTTACAGTTTATATTCAAAAGTTTTGTAACTTCAAAACTACATAAGTTATTAACTTGAAACTTGGAACTAACCTTTGTCATCAACTCTAGTATCAGGGTCAACATTACCCATAACTCTGTTTTGTATTTTGAGTAATGCCCCCTTTTCACTTAGATTTTCTGGTTAAAGTTTATATTCGAAAGTTTTGTAACTTCAAAACTACATAAGTTATTATCTTGAAACTTGGAACTAACCTTTGTCATAAACTCTTATATCAGGGGCAAAATTAACCATAACTCTGTTCTGTATTTTGACAGAGTTAGCCCACTTTTTACATAGACTTTGTTGTTAAAGTTTATGTTCCCCAAATTTATCAACTGTAGAAGGCTTCACTTAAAAGTTATGTATTTTAACAAATTTATGCCCCTTCCTCTATGCAAACTATGTACCAACTGAAATACTTCGAACAGTCGAGTGCGCTGTCCTCTGACAGCTCTTGTTCTAGACTGTTCTCTAAATATTTTTTTTGTTTTAGGGAAGTTATCAAGAAAAACTCTTCTGAGTTGATTTGCCGGTCATACAGGCAGATGTACACAGCCATCTGTGATGCGCAGAATGAGTACAGAGAGTGTGCCAGCATCGTGCCTAGAACCCCTGACCAGGTGGTGGCGCTTCTCACATGAAAGGAAAGGAAAAAATTTCAGCAAAACTGTTATTGTTATTGATTTTCTGTTGAGTTCTCTTTTAGCACAAAGTGCATAACAAACTGGTATATAGTTCTTTTTTGTTCTCTCTTAAATTGTGTGCAAATAAATGCCACATTTATGAACTCATTGTTATAACACTTGTTTACAATGCAGATGGCCTCAAAAACAATATCTATCATGTCATTCTATCACCACAAATGTTGTGCCCCTAATATTCTATCCTAATACACTATGTTAACTTTGTATTTTTCAATGTTCAAATTACATATATGTCATGGAATGATACAGTAAATCCAAAGGAAATAAATGAAGTTTGTTTAGTTTTTTTTTGACAAGTCCTTCATTGTCTTTATAATACTGTTTCCATGGTAAAAAATAAAGGTTATACCAGCAATACTCAATCACATTGTTGTTTAAGTAAGGGTAGTGGCATGTGTTACTTAACTGGTTGTTTGTGTGAGTTGTTGCAACATTTGCGAACATGTTGCTTCAGTTGTTTGTTTCTTGAAAATATTTTGGAAGCCTCTTGAAATAGCGCATTATGCATATACAAGTCTTGCAAGCACAGATGAAGCGAAAACACTCCATCGTCTTTACAAATGTAATACAGTACTTAACAGTTAAAAACATTTGGATATAATAACAAATATATGTTCAATTATAAACATAATGCTTATTATCAAAGGATATATTATGAAATAAATAAATAAAATATATAATGTTAATTAAATATTCTAACATATTACTACCAATAGACAGTAAACAGCCAGTTTTGTTAACAAATTATCTTTAGATGAAACCCCACCTGTATTCCGCACATGCTCGGATGATGTGTACATTTTCAACGCCGAGACTCCACGCTGGGCCGAGCCAATACCATATGATAACGTCAGCATTGAATCTGTCGACAATTACACGTCTTGGCATTTCAATTATAACAAGTATTATTATTACAAACAGATATATTTGGCGACAGATTTTGATTATTGTTTTACTATCTGCACGTGCAAGATACATGTGGCCTCAAGAGATAGGTTAAAATAGCCACAGTCCACATTGACTACACCCATTGACCATTGACGACATAGCTTTCTGATAATATGCTAGTATAATCACCATGTGCCCGTCGGTTGTAGTCATATGTTGTGTAAATCTTGCCCAAATTCCAACCAACTTCATGGAAATGAAAATAGAAAATAGAAAAATTCCAATGCTTGAATGCCGATAAAATTGGTAGAACGATATTTGCATATTGTGGCTGGTTTATGTTCTAGGTTATGTATGGCTATTATAAAATAATGCCGTGCAAGTTACGTGTTGAACATGTGGCGCCATGTATTGAAGTTTAAACTGAGGTTTTTAGCTCACCTGAGCAAGAAGTGCTCATTGAGCTATTGGTATAGGGGACCTCTCCGGCGGCGTCCGTATGCCGTCAACAAATTGGACCGTTATCGCAATAAAGACTACATTTTTATTCAATCTTGACCTTACTTACACAGTTTGTGTATGACCATAAAATCTCGGTTGGTAATGATAATGATTCAAATTGAACCAGAAACCTTAGAGTTGTGGCCCCTTGTTTGTCGGAAAAAATTGCAAAAATTGCCTTTTTAGCTCACCTGAGCACAAAGTGCTCATGGTGAGCTTTTGTGATCGCCCGTTGGCCGTCGTCAGATCTGTCCATGCGTCTGTCGTCAACTTTCATTCAAACAACATCTCCTCCTAAATCACTTGGCATACTTTCACCAAACTTCACAGGGAAAGATCATTGGATGACCCTCGTTCCAAGTTGTTCAAATCGTTACAGTCCGCTGTATATGTAGGTCACCAGAGCTAAAAATAGATTTTAAAAGTGTAAACTTGAAAAATCTTCTCTGAAACCGCAGGGCCCAGAGGTCTCATATTTGGTATGTAACATCCTATAGTGGTCCTCTACAAAGATTGTTCAAATTATGCCCCTGGGGTCCAAACGGGCCATGCCCTGGGGGTCACATGGTTTATATAGAATATATAGTTAAATGACTTTAAAAATCTTCTATTCTGAAACCACAACGCCCCGAGGTCTCATATTTGGTATGTAACATCCTATAGTGGTCCTCTACAAAGATTGCTCAAATTATGCCCCTGGGGTCAGAACTGGCCACGCCCTGGGGGTCACATGGTTTATATGGAATATTTAGCAAAATGACTATTAAAATCTTCTCTGAAACTGCAAGGCCCAGAGGTTACATATTTGGTATGTAACATCCTTTAGTAGTCCTTTACAAAGTTTGTTCAAATTATGCCCCTTGGGTCAAAACTGGCCACACCCCAGGGGTCACATGATTTATATAGACTTAAATAGCAAAATGACTTTAAAAATCTCTTCAGAAACCACAAGGCGCAGAAGTTTCTTATTTGGTATGTAACATCGTATAGTGGTCCTCTACAAAGATTGTTCAAATTATCCCCCTGGGGTAAAAACTGGTCATGCCCCGAGGGTCACATGGTTTATATAGACTTAAATAAAATAATGACTTTAAAAATCTTCTCCTCTGAAACGGCAAGGCCCACAGCTTTTTTATATTTTGTACGTAACATTGCATAGTTGTCCTCTCCAAACATTGTTCATATTATGCCCCTGGGGTCAAATCTGGCCACACCCCGAGGGTTCAGATGGATTATATAGACTTAAATAGCAAAATGACTTTAAAAATCTTTACCTGAAACCGCAAGGCCCAGAGATTTGTTTAAGATTGTTCAAATTATGCCCCTGGGATAAAAATAAGCCACACCTCAGGGATGCAAATTCTTAGCTTTTAGGGCCCTCAGGGCCCTCTTGTTGTTCATAGAGACTTCATTTTTCTACCAATCTTGACCAAACTTCCATAGTTTGTGTATTATCAAAAGTTCACAGTAGAAGTCAAAATTGGGCCGGATTGGGCCACAAACACCAGAGTTATGCCCCCTTTTTTGGTTGGAAAATAGGCAAAAATTGCCATTTTACCTTGATTGAGACATCATTTTTCTTCCAATCTTGACCAAACTTCCACAGTTTGTGTGTGACCAAAAGATTTCAGCAGGAGCTAAAAATGGGTAAGGTTAGGCCACAGATACCGGAGTTATGTCCCCTTCTATGTGGATAAAAATGCAAAAATTACCCTTATTGTTCATAGAGACTTTATTTTTCTTCCAATCTTGACCAAACTTCCACAGTTTGTATGTGATCATATGACTGCAGCAGAAGCCAACAATTGGTCAGATTGGGCAACAAAATTCAGAGTTATGGCCCCTTTGTTAGTGAACAAAATGCAAAAATTGCCTTATTCGTGCATCGAGATTTCATTTTTCATTCAATCTTTATAAAACTTGTTTTAAAACACATCTTTTGCATGGCCATATGATCTCAACACGAGACAGGCCATGAACACAGTTATTTCACCTTAATTGTGAAAATTAATGCAAAAATGAATTCGTTGCAAGACAGGGACTTCATTTTCAACCAGTCTGGACCAAACTTGCCCAATTTGGCTATGACCATAAAATCTAAAGCGAATTTCAATATAGGACGGGTAAATGGCAATACACTCTACTCTTTGAAGCAAACCGGCAAGCATGACATGACCTTTGCGCAGTGGTCGCCATTATCTTTGAGAACTGCAGCATTAACACTATTCCTCCGAAATATCCTGTGAAAAGTTGGAAACCATGGTTGAGAAAATATATCCAGGTCCTTACATGTTCTATGTATGAGAGTAAATCAGCTAGACAAATTATTTAAGGACATTATGGCGTACATTCCACAAGCCTTTCACAGCAGTAAGGCTTTCATCTTTGCCAGTACTCAGGTGAGCCCTTTGGGCCATCATGGCCCTCTTGTTAATCATTCGCCTTGCCTGCATGATCATTAGAAATAATGAACCGATCAAACGAAAACACATTTTTGTGAACAGAATGTATAATAGTCCGTACTTATGCCCTCCGTCGAATTTGGTGGGGTATATTGGTTTGCTATTGTCGGGCGGTCTCTTTGTCCAACAGTTTTTTATCTCCACCAAACTTGATGAAAATGATTGCGGTTAAAATATCTTAGCAAAGTTTGATGATGGACCAAATTGCCCCCAGGAACTGCAGAGTTATGGCCCTTGATTTATCTAAAATTGGCTTTTTTAGCCATTTCTGCTCCCTATCATTAGTTTTCATCCGATCTTCACTAAAATTGATATTTTATTTCAATATTGCTTTTAACCTAGAGGGGGCCTTTCTATTTACAAACAGCTCTTGTTACATTTGCATTGCTTGTCTATTCTCTGGATCATGACAACTTAAAGCCAACTCAGTTTTACGTTAAAACTTTTAATAAATAAAACGTAATCGAATTGGTATGTGTTGAATGGCAGTCCAGGCTGTGAACGTGCATGAAGTTTATACAGCGGTAGTGATTAAAAATAGAACGATCCACTTTCACTTAAGATAGGAGGTAACTCTACCGAAAACGAATAGATGTATGGTAGCATATTATGCGCCCTTCCTAGAGGTGAAGAAAGCAAGCAATCATAAGTTTCTACTGCAAATATTTGATTGTTGTGATCACACATTTAACGTTGATAGTTGTGTATTACATACATACGTTATATGACTACAGTTTGTATATTTATTTCTAATCATGCCCCGTCAAAGAAGCGGCGGTAGGTTTATTGCTTTGCACATGTTGGTCTGTCGATAGAGCAACCCTTGTCCGGGCAATATATAAGAACCTTAGGCTTAGGTTCTTCAAACTTATTGTTCAAAAGTATTGGCGCAAAGGTCAAAAGTTGTAGAACTAACTGGCCTATAGTTGTAAAACCAGTTACGTTGTCCGGACACTATCTATGTACAGAACCCTAAGGCCTAGGTTCTTCAAACTTGTTAGGTAGGTTGGTCATGATTAGTAGAGGATCCCTCTTGATTATTGGGTCCTTGAGTCAAATGTCAAGGTCAAATTGACCAAAAGAGCATAAACAGAACCCAAATATTGTAAAATCTTGTCCGGGCAACAACTACAGAACCCTTAGGCATTGGTTCCTGAAACTTGATAGGAAGGTTGGTCATGACTAGTAGAGGATCCCTATTGATTATTGGATCCTTTGGTCAAAGGTTAGGGTCAAACTGACCAATGGATGTAAAAACTGACCAATAGTTGCAAAAACTTGTCGGGGTGATAACTACATAACCCTTAGGTCTAAGTTTTTCAAACTTTGTAAGTAAGTTGTGGATTACTAGTCCAGGATCCCTATCGATAAGTGGGTCTTTGGGTCAAAGTGAAACTGACCAATAGTCGTAAAACTTTGCAGGGGCACTATCTATGGAATCCTGAGGCCTAGGTTCATAAATCTTGGTAGCTAGAATGGTCATGACAAGTAGAGGATTCCTATTGATTAGTGTGTCAATTTCAAGATTAGACTGTCCAATAGTTGTTAAACCTTGTCGCCAAGATGGCCGCCGCAAATTTAAAATTGGCATATATCTTTCAATATGTAGCATAACTACAATTTTAGATATTTCATGGGCCACAACTCTGCAGTTAATTAGGCGATTTGCTTGATTATCGAATTTGACCAAGAAAGTATGCCCAGAAACAATTTTATGAAGTTTGGTGATGATCAGTTGAAATCTGATGGACTAAGAGACCAGAAATACCTGACAGACCGACCTACATTAGCAAACCAATATACCCCGTCACCTTCGCTAGGGGCATAATTATTTAAATATGGATAATAACGCATTTCAACTTAAATACATTTTGTGTTTGGTTAGCATGTCATGTATATGCAAGTAAATACGCAAAAAAATCTTACAAAACCATCATAACCAATTAAATTTTCGTTTTCGCATTCAGTATCACTATAACTATCATTATCGCTTAATTGTCGACTTGCTTTTTTGTCAACCTGTTTTGACAGTTGAATGTCTCATAACAGTTTTCAAAATATTGTGGCGAGCCAAGTAATAACCACAACGCAAATTACACATGGTTGCTCTGATGCACAACCGTAGGCAGATAAGCTGCATGACAAAATTGGGGCAGGGGATTTGTCATCAAGATTTGTTGTTGGGATGAAAATCTTTGACATTGGATTCTTGCTCCGTTTAAAGCGGATAGGATCTATGTTAGGTGGAGCCGGGTCAAATGCTGTCCTCCAAATGCATGTCTGAATGTCACAGGCTTTCAACAGTCTGTACAAAACCTAGTAGTTGAAATAATAGAAAACTAGTATAAAACTAGGAAGTCAAATGTAAAAACTAGGAATTTATTAATGAATCATGTTATATTTGTATGTATTTATTAAAAGCTGAAAACCATACTTATTGCAAGGCACACGAATCATTAAGTAACTGGTTCCGTGTTTCTGTCATCGTGTTTAGCATACAGCAAACCCCAGCTTGCAGTTTATGTAGATGTATGCCGGAATATTGAGACTGCATGTTTGCCTGAGATGCCAAATCAACAGACCTCAGTTAATGCAAAGGATTTTGATAACAAAAATAAATGTCCCCTTGTGTTCTTCTGCAAATACATTTCGTACACAATAAACATAGCAACCAGTGTATATCAGGACTCGTCTAAAGTCACCGTAAATGAAGAGAGTTAGTGCATTATCCTACCGCCAGTAGTTATACATGACATTTTGTACAGTATCATTTGAAGGTCAGAATATACACTGACCAGAGAATGCCACATCGATCAAGTATTACTACATTTGATTTTCCAGTTATAGTTGTTATAATGCAGGAAAGACATACTCTGCAAAACATAACTCTTGAAAATGTATTACAATTTGTCAAAATAACTACAAACGGAGATAATCATGAAGTTAATGTTTTTACAAAAACTGCCATTCAAAGAGCTAAATATTGATATCACATGAACTCGTGTTATTACTTTCATTCCATTTATTCATAAATAATATACAAACTTATTGTTTTCTCAAAATCTATAAACATTTTACAAATACTATTTTATTTGATAAATAATAAATTTCGGAAGCTATTTTGTCGACCATTTTGGATTTTTCAACTGGTGTTTTGCTTAAAATGTTTGAAAAAATGTTTTTCATGGTGTTGCAAATGATATGTTTTGGTATCAATTTAAAGGTATATATGTAAGAAATAAGAAAATAAGACAGTTTTAGGGATTACTTTATCTTAAATGGTTCCCAGCTTCATAACTCATGGCCCATGTATTCATGCACGAAATGGCAGCCCCCATGCCTGTCAAAACCGGTGTGTTTATTATTAGGTAAATATTTTGAGTTACAACGTATAGAAATTTTTGACAAGCTTTTTTTTCAAAAGGTTATGGTCTTATCTTTCCAACAATGTATGGTGATATATTGGGAAGTCGCTTGGTCATGGTGAAAATTGAACTCAAACATTGACTATTTTATATGTAACAAATGAAGGAATTTATTTGCGCATGCGTAATCAAAATGGTCAATGATGACAAAGTTGCATCATTTGGTTTCTTAGAAGGGACATTTTATGCAAAAACATTTTGTGCGTACTATTTTTTGGGGTCAGGTCACTATTTGGCATTTGGCATACCGACTAGTGTGGCAGCATCAAAATGCCATAGAAGCCACATCAAGGCATTTAGCACTCACTGATAGTTCTTGTTCTTAGTATACCGGCAATGTGCCTGTTAGTACGATAGGTTGTAAAAGTTAATGTGGGAAATACCAAATTTAAGGAAATGTAGCTCTTGGTAATTCTTGGTGCATACATTTAAACGAAAAGTTGTCCACTTTTTTGTTTGATACAATCATAAGAGCGAAGATATGTTTTCCAATTCATAACAGACACTCCAGTAGCTGAGCTACCGCAAGGTTATCAAGCTCGTTTGGGTCACAAACCATACAAGCTCTTTTGGGTCACAAACCTGTACACGAAAGTGCGGAGTATTATACCCGACTAGAATTTTAGGTATAACGTTATAATCACGTCCATTAGTCTCTTAACTATTTCGACCTGCATACATTCCCAAATGACGTGACAAAAATCGTCTTGGCACACCAACCTCTGCTCAAGAATACAGTAGGTAGACTTGCAATGGTTTGTAAAAACACTGGCATACATGTGTATGCTGCAGAATTAATAACATAAGATTAGCCGGGTCCGGCTAGCTCAGTTGGCAGAGCGCTAGACTGCCAATCCGGGGATCGTAAGTTCGAACCCCAGCCCGGCCACATAACTTGTGTGGGCATTGGTCATGAAATTATTTCTATGGCCATTCTATACACAGAGGATGACGGCACTCCAAACCTCTGTACTTAACCGCATTATTTCGCCCAAAACGGCGAAATGTGCTTACGCATGAAGTAATCCCACGTATGAAAGTTGTTTTATGAAATGACTTTATTGATAACCATTAATCAGTCTATTTATTGATACCATTAATCAGTCTAAAATTAGGGTTATACTGATAGCAGAATATATTTCTGTTAAATAAAATACCAGTAGTTCGTGTTGAACGCTGTTTGGCATGTTAATTATAAAAAGCTACTTTCGTTTTGTGTGAAAATTCAAGGTTAGATGCCAGTAAATCCAATTCCAATAGGGTCCCATTATAAAACGGCGAACTTTCAGATTTCAGTTTTGTGCAATCTTGCTGTCTGTTTAAAGATGAATCTTTCCTCTTCCAAAAATTGCAATAGCCCCATGGCACAGTAAACACACGCCCCAAAAGCTCATCTTTCAAGTTAGCATCCAAAGAAATGCACAAAAATGTTCTACACACACAGAGGATATTAGAAATAACCACAAAAGGCTTGTATGAGGTTGCTAAATGTTTTATAGCAGAAGAAAAAAGGAACTCTAGTAAAGTGCAATATTTCGAACGTAACACGGAGGGAAACACATTGATTTACTGGTATCTAACCTCAATGCGACGTTAAATCAACCATTGCGAGCTACGCTGGAAAGTAGCGCATATCCATAATGCTTAGAGTGTGAGTACACAGGCCTGTTAGACCGGTGTAGACACAACGTTTCTACAGCCATTCTCCCCCTACCTCTGATTCAAGTAGGGCAGTTGTCATACTGGCATAGGTATGTGCACTAAGTACTGGTAAACCGCTTAGATCGGCTAAGCTTGCCCAGGAAAAGTGTGAATAGGTTAACTGACCGCCATGATGTGACTGAAATACTGTTAAAAACGGCGAAAAACCCCAACAAAACAAACAAACATTAACATGTCATAATTTTAGAGCCATAAAATAACTACGGCTTTCCAAATTACATGTAATTGAATTGTCATTTTTAGAAGGATGCGCATGTATGATGATTGATTGCAATTTCAAAATAACAGCAAAAACACAATTTTATTTAAGATTGTATGTTAAAACGCATACAACTGAAGAAATTTTTCACAGACATTTAATTATATACTTATGTTCTTAAATTACATTGATAATGGATGCATTTCTCTAATGGCTAGTACTGTTTTATTTTAGTTGGTCTTCCAGTTGATTACTTAGTGCTTGTGACTGTTGTCGCTATATGGCGATTGTTGCGGTGAGGAAAAACATGCGCAAACGCCAGTCATACTTATCATCGGTTTGAAAATCACTGGAAACGCCCAACTGGCATGTAACAATAATGAGGTCCATCCTTCCCCGCAGAATGACCACATCGCTGCTATGGATACAACCACAGGCGCCAGTGACCCACCCCCGAGTTACACAAACCTGGACTACGAATGCGTGGGCGTGAACGAAGATCTTGTTGAGGATGTGAACAACCTTTGTGAACAGGAGAACAAGCATTGAATCAAAACGCTGACAGCGTAGAAAGAATGTTGGCGACAATATAAACTAAAAGCACGTGAATTATGAGTGCATTTTTTGCTAAAAAGGAACAATTGTTTGAATGAAGTTCAATTTCCCACCTTTAAATAACAGTTTCACAACGAGTCAAAAATAACCGATGTAGCGCATTAATTTAGTGGTCTTATTCCAGGACACCCAGATGAATATTTCGGTTATATTCAAGTAAATAGCGCAAATAGGTGTGTCATAAATTTGACGTAATATTTTAATAAATTGAATTTTGTTAGAAACTGTTATTGTAATAAATCACATGATATAAGCATTATAAATTTATAATGACATCCATTATCTTGAAATAATTGGAAAGGTAAGAAAACATTCGGGATTTTTGCTGTTTGAAGAAGGACCCTTACAGGTTTCGATTTACTGACTCGTAGCCTGCAAAGAAAAGAAGTAGTTTTCCGCGATACCTGTTTTGGAAATGACCCTCTCTAAAGACCGTTGGCTTCAGCCAACAGTCTAAAAAAGCAGTAGTCCCTGTACTCTGGGGCGCGTCAAACGAGCGCCAACATTTAAGTTACCAATGATGCATACAAATTTATATGTTTTTTATATATACAAATGGGGATAAATATCAACTAGATGTACTCACTATGAGAAAAGAATTGTTCCGACAATTAAAATTGTTTTTGTGCATGCCGAATTCCTATAAAATTCACCTGCTTTATATGCTCGTTTTTATATTCTGTACAATTCGCTGTAAACTAATGTCTATATTAATAGTTGGGATAAATTATTCATATGACGTCCCCTCTAATTTTCAATCCTGTAGCCGCCCTTGAAACAGTTAGAGATGTGTCAATGTGCGCATTGTTCGCAGAAGAAAAATAAATTTAGTAGCGTTCGATTATTCATCGATCCGTGGCAATGGCTTGATAAACCGGTTTTTAGTAGTCTATTTTATGTTGACTAACGATATGTGATAAAACTTGTTTTATACGTCTATTTTAAGTTCACCAATAGTAATACATGCACATAAATATCGTGCATAGTTGAAATACTATTTCAAATCATTCGAGCTTCATGCAAGCTAGTAAGCACACGTTTTACCCACCCACCCGCAGTCATTTGTTTAAGATTTGTTTATTCGATTTCGTTATTTATGTTATATATGTAAATATATGCAGGTGTTTTGCCATTGAATAATCTAAATTTATATTCGAACATATTGGCTTTGAAATGTATAAGTGCATACAGTTTGATTTTATATTTTTCGCGTTTTTAATAGTTTTCATTCGCTATCTTGGATTTTCGTTTTCGGTCGGTAAATAAATGTAGTCTTGCTGCAATTTTTGTTTCTTTATGACGTCTTTGTTTAGGTGGTTCTGGAGGTGATGAAGTCACGTTAATACTGATCTAGAGCCATGAGTCCTCGTACGTCCTCGTACGTCCTCCTGGCATAAATATAAGAGAAAGTAATAAAAATGTCCAGTTGAGGTTGCGCGCGTATCCCGCTCGCAGTTACCCGAATCGTTCATTATTTCTGATACATGTACGGGGTGTCCGTGAAGTAATATGCACACCTCTCTGTATTGGGGATATTGGACAATTAACAAAAGTTGCAGCTATATTTGCGAACGTTTTATAACTGTATACATTAACAACAATTCTCAAAATGGTTTTAGAAATGTAACTCGGTTGTTGTTTTTTTTGATTATGCAGGTTGTATGAATTGATGGAGTATGAGTGGGCCTGTTACTGTTATTTTGTTATTTGTACTTTAAACGATACATTAAATGTGCTTGCCTTATTCATAAATCGTATTAGTATTAGTAAAAGCATAAGTGACTTTCTTAAAATCATGAAATTCCTTATGTCTACT
This sequence comes from Congeria kusceri, assembly GCA_027627225.1. NCBI lineage: Eukaryota > Metazoa > Mollusca > Bivalvia > Myida > Dreissenidae > Congeria > Congeria kusceri. The sequence goes on from CM051035.1 coordinate 22,087,302, forward strand.
GCTGCTCCACTTAAAGTATATTTAAGAAATAATTTTTGATTTTGAGTTGTTTATCTGCAATTACACAACGATTTTGAGTTCTGATGCGTAGGAATTAAACCAAGAGGACGGAACTACTTTTTCGAGTTGCTTATTGGCAATTTAACAACGAAATTGTCTATAGAAAACTCTTCGTATGTCATGTTAGAATTTGTATTAAATATATACATTGTTTACATTTATTTGACAATCATGTACATTGTATGGAGCTTTATTGTAATGCCATTCCACAGTGTGTCTTTGTGTGCTTAATGGGAAGCAGAACCGATTGATGTCTAGATGTTATTTCTTGTAGAATACTGCGTATGTTGGAGTAATGAAACTGAACCCCTATATAAAGATGATCGAAAATAACCCATGTAACACGTACTTTGTTGATAATCATACAAAGTAAACGAACGTTTCGGACAAAACCATATATAAATGAACATATAAGTATTATTCCGGACTTAGAACGTAGTTTACGACGTATCGTCTAGTATAATACAGCTGGTGACCAGCAGATTAAAAACGGTATTTCGGATGTTGATATTGGCTGTATATAGTTTCTGGAACGGTCATAGGCTGACAGTATATCATTTAGATGTTGTACATAATTTCTGGTGTGCTTGAGCAAAAACAAAAGTGATTTCTCACTACCTTAATTTTAAAAGTCGATTATCAGTGCCAGATTCACCTAGTAGTTGTTTTTTCTGAACAGAGAATGTATTAACAAAGATTGTAAATAGTAAACATTAACCGTTAACTGATTAAGAATGTAAATGTTGAACATTGTTATTTACAAAAATGTGAATAATAAACATTGTTATTGACAAAAATGTGAATAATAAACTTTGTTATTAACAAAAATGTGAATAATAAACATTGTTATTGACAAAAAAATGTGAATAATAAATGTTGATACTAACAAAGATTGTGAATATTTTATTAAACTCCTTTTGATATTAAATTGGTTATTCTGGTTCATGTACTGTATGCTTCTTAGTGTATTTAAAGCAACAGGTATCGCCACTTCAGCATACATTTGTATTGCACCTTCTACAATGTAATAAAAGCAACAAGTCTCTGCACCTAGCTGATGGGAGTACACTGAACTGAACCGATTTTATATATCTTATTTCATGATAAGTGGAACGAAATTATGCCAACAATTTTATACTTAAGAAAGTACATTTATTAAATGCCTTATATGTCATCAACATTTTTTAAAAATACCTGTTTGCGATAACCTAAAAAAGGATTAATTAAGTGACCCTGATAACAAAAACTGCAGTGTAAAATACACTGGTAACCATGTTAATAATTTTGAAAAGTGGCCATTTAGAAAATCGTGTTTTGTATACCCATTGTACTATTGATTAACGCAGGTATACACGTCGGTACGATTACAATGGAAAACGATTTTTCCACGGACCAATACACGTTCATGGTTTAATGAACATTGCCGGTCACGATTTAGCATATATACGGTATGTATTCGATAGTGTCAACAGCATTTACGTGTTTTGGTTTAAAAATCATGCTTTAAAGCGGGTAGTGTCGAAATGATGTGGACATAATACTGTTTATAAATACGCAGTAACAAACAGAAGCGAAACTTGCAGGAAAATGGAACGTTGTAAAATGTTTCAGATCGGCGCTGTTTTGGTTCTGACAATACTGTCGTCGTCTTCGTGTGTATTGGGCATGTAAGTATAAGTTACAGATTCGATGTTTGTTTACATTAATATTGATACGCATGCGATATATGTATGCAAAAGGTTATCGTTTATTGTTATCCGTACTAAACTAACAGCTGATTAGTATTTTGATACACACTTTGTATTATCAGCGAAGTTTTGCACGACTTCGGAAATGATGCTAGTACTCGTTATTTGTTACTTATGTTACTTTTATATTCTGGATATATGTTTCCCATATAAAAAGTACCCAAATATGTGATAAGCCCCTGACAATTTATAAATGCTATATAAATACCTATTTATTTATGATTCTTGTTTTTAAAACAAAAATATTTGACCGTGCATAGTATATTATTGTTGCAGATAGTAAAAATATATATATATACTGACATGCTCGATTCGATTTAACAAAAACGTGATATAGGGAATTCCCTGTTTATACCCAGTCGATTTTGTATTTGTTTTTTGCATGTCAAACAAAATTGCATGTAATATGTTTTAATTTGTAAAAACTCCCTAACTTAGGGTTTTATTTTAAACATTTGCGCGTGTTTTGTTAAAATTGTGAACTAAAGTATATTTGCATATATACTTCGGTAATATTTACACAATTCATATATATAGAATAATCACAATAATACAAACAAAATACGATTCGTATAGCCAATCTTGCTGTAACACGGAAGTGTTATAGTTGTAACATTTATACAAAAGAAACCCAAATTACATTATGTTGATGAAGGACACTAATAGTGTTGATAAATAGACAGTTTCTGTGATGAAGGTGTGGGTTACTCATAGCAACAGTTTTAGTGCAGTGAGAACATCATTCAGAGTTCCCCCAAACCCTCAATTTTGTGTGATAAGTGTTACCGATGAAAACTCCAAATTTTATGGAAAACAAAACAACAACTTGTAATTTAATTATACGGAAGGGTTGCACAGAGGGCTTGGTTAATCCCCATAATGGTCCATTTTTAGAAAAAGTGGTAACACTAGCTTATCATTGATAGTCTGTAAACAAATCTTGATTTCAGTGATGCATACAATTGTGCATATTACATAGACAAATGAAACAAATCTAATTTGACTTGAATAATGTGTCATATTCGACTTAATACTACCAATTAAACACAGCCCATTTTAATTATATGGGAAATTATAAAAGAAAATGTTCACGTTTCCAAATAAAGATGTTTTGCATGTCTGTTGTGGTCTCATGAACTAATGGCTCAAGCATTTTAACGTGGGAGTAGGTCTACTATCGCATGTATCGTTTCGTTAGCCTTTAATTATTTCCATAAATTCTGTATGACGATTACTGAAAACGTGTTGATCGATATATTGTTTTTCTAGCTGAATGTTGAATTATCTTGTTTTTCTAGTTGACGGTTGAATTAAGGTGGCCTTAGATTGAACCCGATCTTTGTCATTGCATAAAAGGACAGACCGAATACTGTTGAACTAGATCTACCGTAAATACTTTGTATCCAGCGGACGTTTGCCAATACCAATACTATCCATGTTGATCAATGTATGACAGTGCAAAATTCCAATTCTCATCGATATATTTCTATTTGAACATTTTTTCTTGTTTCTGTTGCGCTAGAAATTCAATTTGTAATAGACGGACCATTATTTTCAAATAATTATCACTTAAAATATTAACAATAGCTAAATCTATATTCATTAGACTGTCTATGTATGTGTCTATGTTATGGTGCTGATATTCCGAAACAGGTCAAATACAAATAATCGAGCATTGACGTATCTCTCCTAACTAATATATTTCAGGTTCTGTTTAGACCAGAAGCTATCCACCGGGCCCGGCTAGCTCAGTTGGTAGAGCGCTTGAATGTAAATCCGGGATCGGGAGTTCGAACCCCAGCCCGGCCACATAACTTATGTGGGGATTGGTCATGAAATTATTTCTCCGGCCATTCTCCCACTACCTCAGATTCAAGTAGTTGTCAGTTACTGGCATAAGTATGTGCACTTAATACTGGTAAACCGCTTAGATCGGCTAAGCTTGACGAGGAAAAGTTCGAGTAAGTTAACTGAACGCCGTGATAAGACTGAAATACTGTTAAAAACGGCGAAAAATCCAAACAAACATACAAACAAACAAACCACAATCCAGAAGCTATCCAACTGTATATATTTTATAATTTGTCTAGCGGCCTAAGTGATGGTATTAATATTCACAAACGGTGAAATACAAATAATCGAAGACTGACTTATATTTTCTGACTGCGATATTTCAGGTTCTGGTTAGATCAGAAGCCCTCCGACTGTCCCTCGGGAGACAACGGGAAGCACGTGTGCAGCTCGCTGGTGTCGAACAATTTCACGTGCGTCACGTTCGACTGCTGCAGCCATTTCGAAAATAGTGACGTCAGCAGTGACGTCGACGAAGGGCAGACGTTTGACAGCAATCACTTTCTTAGAAACATTTCCGAGTACTTGAATCACTGTCGGTGTGTAAACGCAAACAACAAGTTATTTCAACACGTGCTTTGCACATTTAATTGATACATATCAAAAGAAAGGCGTTTTGAATGAGCCCTTTTCCGTCTTGAACTGATACTGTTCTATGTCTTAAATCACTCTTTAATATGTGGGGTTAATAACCAATATTGGCTATATTTTAAACGTGATGGCATTTTCATCATTATAACCTTCGAAAGGAAGGTTGTGGTTTGATTGTCTGTTTGCGAACGTAATTAGCATTGTTAAGCAAACTATTCTGAACGGATTTGCATGAACCAATGATTAGATTTCGGTAATAATTTGGATCACCGCCGAAATCCAGAAGTTTTCTCAATGATTCTTTGTTATTGGTAGACAGGGCAATTTGCAACATTGTGTCCTATAACTCATTATTTGAAGTTGCATAACACATTTGGGGATTTAAACTGCATAGTATTTTCTAGTATTGCATATATTGATTACGAGTAAATTCTTGCTGTTTACCTCAATGTCCTTGTTCATTGCAGCGTGTGTTACGCCAAGAAGGCATGTACCCTCTACCAGTGCTTCAGAAGCTGTTGTCCGGGATACCAAGCGGATCCCGCTGGTGTTTGTAGTAAGTAATAGTAGGATAAATCATGCGCACTGAGAACTTTTTTATTTATAATAATTTATGAATTATTATGCAATAGTTGTATAAGCAATCGTATATAGAAAGAATGCTTTTGTAAAGTGGTCATCAATAAGCCTGCGTAAGTAAAAGCATTTATAACTAGAAAGCACACGATGAGCGCAATTCCTCCACCAAAACAAAGTCTGCTCATAATGCCTTACAAAATTCCTGGATCTAGACTGTGATCCGATTCCTGGATCTAGACTGTGATCCGATTCCTGGATCTAGACTGTGATCCGATTCCTGGATATAGACTGTGATCCGATTCCTGGATCTAGACTGTGATTTTATAAACGACAGACAGGTCATAAAGCGATACAAATGTAGTAAGAAGCAATAGGTTAACACAATTCGTTGAATTGCCATCCGGTGCATAACACATGGAGGAAATTATTGGAATATACATGGTCACCGCTCTCCAGGCGCTTCCTTGTTTACTAATTTGAACAATGTCTCCCCTATTGTTCATCAAACAGAATACTAGTATATATTTTATATCATTAGCAGCGGCTGCGGACGACCAGTTCTGTCAGAACGGCGGTACTTTGGTTGTGGATGGAGACATGATGCTATGCAAGTGTCATACAGGCTTCTCCGGCTCTAGCTGCGAAACGCGTATGTTGAACAGTACTCATGTTCTGATAAAATAGCTAGCCAAGTATTTATATGTGTATTCAAACATTAAAAAAAAAAAATTTTACAATGCAATGTGATTTTTGTTTGTTGTTGTTTTTGTAGTAGTATATAAAAACATCAAACTGTCTGCGACAAGAGTATCTTGCACACATGTTCTGATAAAATAGCTAGCCAATTTCATTTCAAATCATTTGATTGTTCAGTATATATTTATTTCTTAAAACAGTTGACAATATGAATTTTGAAATGGCTGCGCTTTGTAGAACCAAATGAAACAATATCACCAAAGGGTACAAAAGTTGTGTATATGATTTACTTGAATATGAAATTGTAAAATAGACATACAAACCTTAACGTTGATTGCTTTCCAATTTATGTCTAAAAGCACCGTTTATGGATGGGGTGGTGTGGTAAAGAATTGGTGCCCTAGAAAGTGCGAGGCATTGTTCTGCATTTCAGCGGTGTGTAACTGCATGAACGGAGGCATGTGTATGGTGCAGGGCGGGCGACCCGTCTGTAAATGCCCGGCTATTTTCACCGGACCCCAGTGCCAATTACGTAAGAGCCGTAACACCTTCACCTCTGTAATCATGGCGCTCTCTTTTATATACTACATGTAGCGTCCGTGAATGGAATGATATTTTTAAACAAACATAAGCTGGATGGCCTAATAATTTCAAGTTTTCGATTTTGAAGATGTTTATTATAATTAAACACTAAAACCCCCTGAACCGGATCCTCGGAAAGCGGGAAATTTTTCTAAACGGGACATTTTTAAACGATATACACGTAATAATGTATAAAACGGTCGTACATTTGTACGTGTTCATGTTTATAATTTGGTTTTCATATTTTACCATGTTGGGAGGTGTGGGCTATAATCAAATAACTCGAAATATCGGTACAAATGGTAAACTACATACAATTTTGGACTGATACTGTTCTACGTTTCACTACAACTGTTTTAACTTCTTTGGTATGTTCCACACATTCAGACACGTTTTAACCATTTACAGCAATGTGCGGCCTTCGTTGTTTGAACGGAGGACGATGCGTTAGAAACGAGGACTTTGAATTTTGTGTTTGTAGTCCAGATTTTGTTGGAAAACAGTGTGAAATTTCATGTGAGTACCGATGCTTTAGTGTATCAGTGCATATATATGATGGCTGTCTATTCTAAAACAGCGTCCGGTATATATATATATATATATATATATATATATATATATATATATATATATATATAATCCGATTATTTTTCTATACCAATCTATCTATGGTAAACCGGTATAACAAAAAAAATATAACGGGACCTGAAATAGATGTTTCTAATTGTATACCATGCAGTCTGTAAACATCTGCCATTCGTTGTTGCTGTTATTGTTTTCATTTTTTTAAACAAAGTAAATATACAAATACTTTTTCCCGTTTATCATGTTGCATTTTGCGCATAGGTATGTGCAAAATCATACGAACTATATACGATCGTTCAGAAGAATTTACCAAATTACGTACATACATGTACTTGTGTTGCAAATCTAGTCCGCCAGCCGGCCACCTGCCCTAACGTAACCTCAGACCGTACGTATTGCGAGTACATGTGCACTGACAACTTAGACTGCGGCGCCGGCGGAGTGTGCTGTCGGGAGGGATGCTCCACTGTCTGCCGACAGACGGAGACATACTGTAGCGATGGGGACATGATGTTCCGTGTCGGACAAAGTCACAAACCTGAACCATGCAAGGTGCGAATTACTACTTTATTGCTATTTATATGTTGTAAAAATATAGTTATTACACAATTTCCTGTCAGTTTATCTTTATCCCCGGCTCTTTATCCGAACCATTTTCCTGACATAGTATCTAATTTTCCGGTTTGAATAGCAATGTATATTCATATTTCATTATAAATGCTTCATTTTAACGTACATTATTGCGTTTGTCCTTTAATTTGAAAGAAAACGTGAATGAAAAACGATACAACGTTTACAGGTTTTAATCAAAACGCTGACAGCGTAGAAAGACTGTTGACGACAAAAAACCCCAACTAAAAGCATGTGAATTATGAGTGCTTTTTTGCCAAAAAGAAAACATTTGTTTGAATGAATTTCCATTTCCCACCTTTAAAATATATACAGTGAAACCTGTCCAAACCGAACCCAGAGAAAACCGAACACCTGTCAAAACCGAACGGCTGCGTCGGTCCCGATTTTTTTCCTTCTTATTTTATATATCAAAAACCCTTAATAAACCGAACCCTGTCAAAACCGAATACCGAACGATTTTATCGCAAATTTGATCTCATTCAACCTTAAAATACCTGAATAAACCGAACGGTGTATTCTGTCAGATGTCACATCGCGATACCGCAGAGGCGTGAACCCGATAATTGGTGACACGATTACACATAAAGGGCATAATCGCCTTGTTGATAACGGGGCAGTGGTGCAATTAGCGATTGGTGCATACAACAATAGTCAACTTGTGAAAAACAGAAGTCGGTCGTGTTTTATGTTGAAATTTACTTATGGTGTAATAATTTAAATGCTTCACACCAGTGTAATTAGTTTATATTCAAATATGCCAGTTGGCAAAAAATAGTCTTGTAAGTTGTTACAAACTGTTAATACATGACTATAAACTCTCTAATGTTGAATTTGTTTTATTGATACATGTACTTTGAGCGTCGTTTTATGCAAATAAGTTGTTCAAGAATACATGCACGTGCTTAATTAGTGTGTTGTTTTTGTAAAAAATATACATTTTTGGCATGCAAATAATGAAAATAATAAACAATAATATAAGTGTAGACATTAAATTGAGTTGTCTTATTACATACTCGAATAAAGATATAAAATAAAATGTAAATTTTTACGAAAAATGATCTTTTATAAAAAAAAAATTGGATAAACCGAACACCTCTGAAAACCGAACGATCGGCCCGGTCCCGACGCCGTTCGGTTTAGACAGGATTCACTGTAATTTGGCTTCTTATTCAATAGTATACGACATCATAATACAAATTCATTCGTTAGCAGCGAAGCTGATTGTTTAAGCTGATTATCTAACGCAAGCGGAATTTTATACATGCTTGTTAACAAGCCAATCTGCAACGAGACATGCAGAATAACCGATAAAGCGTGGTTGTTGGGAGCATCGATTGTTAGTGATTTGTAGCCTACTGAGTCAAAAGTAGGTCATACAATGCGTGCTCTCGATTTTCCATTCTACAGTTTAATATAAATACATTGCAGTAATTTGTTGACAAAATATTCAGAATAAGAATCGGTAACACAAAATAACACTTTCACAATGAGTCAAGAATAATCTGTGTAGCGCATTAATTGTCTTGTTCCATGACACCCAGGTGAATATTTCGGTTACATTCAAGTAAATGGCCAACTATGGGTGTCATTAATTTGACGTAACATTTGTAATAAATTGACTTTTTTAGAAACTGTAATTGTGATAAATCACATGATACACGCATTATAATACACATGACATGCATTGTCTTAAATAATTAAAGGATAGGAAAACATTCGTTAATTTTTGCTGTTTTGAAGAAAAACCCTTTCAGGTTTCGATTTACTGACTCGTAGCCTGCAAAGAAAAGAAGTAGTTTTCTGCGATACCTGTTTTGGAAATGACCCTCTCAAAAGACCGTTGGCTTCCGCCAACAGTCTAAAAACAGTAATTGTTATATTCGTTGATGGGTTAAGTCTTATTTGTATGAAATATGTATGTGTTTTATTATTTTAAACTGATATGCACTATGACAGACGCTCAAATGGGAACATTGTGCATATTGTTGTTGTTGTTATTATTATTATTATTATTATTATTATTATTGTCACTATTATTATTGTTAGTATTATTATTTCCAGACGTGTTACTGTGAGCCTGGTGGCGAAATGCCATGCATGGCTCTGTCGTGCGCCCCTCCGATGTGTCCCGGTTCCAGTAACCCTGTCCGCAAACCAGGGGAATGCTGCTACACGTGCCCGGGTATGACCGAAACATTGATTATACTTAGAAATTGTACATAATTGTACATATAAGCTATATGGACAGGTTAAAGTTTTTCGGTAAGCTGGTTTCTCAGGAATGGCTAAAGGGATTTAATTCAAACTTAGAACACTTATTCCCTATATTAAAATGAACTCGTATGCCAATTTGGATAACGCTAGTTTGAAAGTTAGAAGATTTCTTCTGCTTTATAACTCGAGAACAAATTGGAATATTTTAATACAATTCAATGTATAGATAGACATCGCATGAGATTGCATATGGGGTTAGTTGGGTCAAGGTCACTGTTTTGAAATTTAGAAAAATGCTTCCACTCAGTAACTCGAGAAAGAAATTAATTTTGTCTAATTTGCCCCTACTACACAGTTTGTTTTAGAAAAAAATGCCAGAAACTCGGACAAGCACAAGAAAAGTCGAGCGCTTCCTCCAAAAGCTCTTGTTTCAATGTATTGTTCAGACATATAAACAAAATAACAAGACTCATCAAGGAGGCTAGTTTTACCAGGTATCTATTGATAGATCTTTGGTTTAACTTTTACTAATTACCACATAACTTACTAATTATGCAATTAACTTCACAGAAAGCGAGCCGCCGACAATCAAATGTCCCAAGGAAGTGTTGGAGTTGTACGTCCCTGAGGACGGGTTTGAAGTCCCCCTGTGCCGGGCAGTAACGAAAGTATCCGCCAAAGACAGGAATGGAAATGAACTAGATGTATGTACAAAATGTGTAGAAAAATCAGTGTTAAAAAAACTCGTTTGGGGTGTGGTACTCCCACTTTGAGCGACTTTGAGCGATGAAACCCTCAAGAAAAACGCTTTAAAATTCAGATTTGCATGTAATTTCCATATGGCAGGGATGCATATGGGGTTTGGTAAAGCCCCATTTATGAAAAGTAGTGGGAACACTGGAGATGTTCTAGCTGATACAAATGAAATGGTTTGTCTGTGTTGTTGTTTTTGTAATTCATAAGATTAACCAAAACGTGTATAGACGACAATGGTATATGAAATATTTTTAGCTCGACTTCGAAGAAAATGCAAGCTATATTCTACTCGCACCGGCGTCGCCTTCGGCGTCGGCGTCCGAGCTAGGTTAAAGTTTTTCCGTAAGCTGGTTTCTCAGGAATGGCTTGAGGGATCACATTCGAACTTATAACTTTTATTCCCCACATTAAAATGAACCTATAGGCCAAGTTTGGTAACTCTAGTTTGAAATTTGTCAAAATTATGTACCTTTTTACACTTAGAAATTTTACATATCCATATGGACAGGTTAAAGTTTTTCGGTAAGTTGGTTTCTCAGGAATGGCTTAAGGGATTTCATTCAAACTTAGAACACTTATTCCCTATATTAAAATGAACTCATATGCCAATTTTGATAACTCTAGACATTTGTCAAAATTATGGGCATTTTACACTTAGACATTTTACATATAAGCTATACGGACAGGTAAAAGTTTTTCGGTAAGCTAGATTCTCAACTTTTCGATTCCTCTCTCTAACTCAAGAACGGATTAAGCTAATGTAATGAAACTTCAAACATAGATACCTAAAAGCGAGACCTCGCTTGGGATTGCATAGGGAGTGAGTAGGGTCAAGGTCAAGGTAACTGTTACTAAAAATAGAAAACGATTTCCGCTCAATAACTTTAGAACGTATTGAGATATTTCAATAACTCTTAATATATAGATACCTCACTTGGGATTGCATATGGGGTGGGTGGGGTCAAGGTCAAGGTAACTGTTAGAAAAAAATATAAAAACGGTTTCCGCTCAATGATTTGAGAACGCATTGAGATATTTTAATGAAACTTAATACATAAGTATATACGTTATATCGAGACCTCGCTTGGGATTGCATATGGGGTGGGTGGGGTCAAGGTCATTATTACTACAAAATAGAAAAACGGTTTCCACTCAATAACTTGAGAACGCATTGAGATATTTAAATGAAACTTTATACATACATACCTTATATTGAGACCTCGCTTGGGATTGCATATGGGGTGGGTGGGGTCAAGGTCAAGATCACTGTTACTAAAAATAGACCAACGGTTTCGGCCCAATAATTTGAGAACGCATTGAAATATTTTAATGAAACTTAATACATACATACCTTATATCGAGACCTCACTTGGGATTGCATATAGGGTCAAGGTCAAGGTCACTGTTACTAAAATAGAAAAACTGTTTCCGCTCAATAACTTGAGAATGTCTTGAGATATTTATATGCAACTTTATACATAGATACCTTATATCGAGACCTCGCTTGGGAATGCATATGGGGTGGGTGGGGTCAAGGTCACTGTTACTAAAAATATATAAATGGTTTCCGCTCAATAACTTGAGAACCCATTGAGATATTTTAATAAAACAATGTCAAGTTTACCGTTACTAAAAATTGTATTGATGTGCTGACTTAAATGCATTTCGTTCGAAAAATTAGGTTTTCGTGGAATTTCCATGTTTCTTGTTTTAGAAAAAACAGCCAGTAACACAAGAAAAGTCGAGCGCGCTGTCCTTCGACAGCTCTTGTTAATATTAGTGCCATTTATAGACGCTGATTGTATATGAAATACATTTTAATACTAGTATTATTTTTATGTGAAATACATTTTGATACTGGTGTCATTAATAGACGCCGAGTGTATATGAAACCCGTTTTAATACTGGTCTTATTTATAGACGCCGAGTGCATATGAAATCATTATTATGAAATACGTTTATATGTAGATACTAGTTTCTTTTATAGACGCCGATTGTATGTGAAGTACTTTTTAATACTAGTGTTATTTATACACGCAGAGTGTATATGAAATCCGTTTTAATGCTTGTGTTATTTATAGACGCCGATTGTGTATGAAACGCGTTTTAATACTAATGTTATTTATACACGGCGATTGTACATGAAATCCACTTTAATATTTGTGTTATTTTTAGATGCCGAATGTATATGAAACACATTTTAATACTAATGTCATTTATACACATGGCGATTGTATATTAAATACGTTTTACTACTAGTGTTATTTATAGACGCTGATTGTATTGTCCGGGAGAAAGTTGAGCAACGGAAATGGGCAGTGATATGGGTAGACTTTTCAACGGATTCAAAATCAGAAAACATACTTCGATTATTAATTATACGTTGCTGTTACAGGTAACCTACTCGCCAAGGGCTGTAAGACACTGCAAATGTAGGAATTTCCCAAAAATGAAAGTTCAAGCCTGGGCCCATGATGAATTGGGGAACAAAGCAGTTTGCGAGTTCTATGTTATCGTTCGAGGTACGCGCTCTGAGTGACAAAACCTTATATCCACAACGTACCTAAGAAAAATCTTACATTAAGTCATAGTTTAGCGAAAAATTCATATACGTGTAAAATTTTCCATGCAATTTTTTTTTTGTAGAAATGTGGCAAAATATCAAGCATCTGTTGATTCTTTATCAGATTAAAACCATTTAAGACAAAATAAACGCTAAATGAACCATCCACAGACTTAAGGAATTTTATGATTCTAAGAAATTAACTTTAGTTTTCACTAAGGAGCTTTGTGGATATGGACCCAGGGCCCGTATTCACAAAGCTCCTTAGGAAAAACTTAAGTCTATTCCTTAAATTTATAAAATTCCTTAAGACAGTGGTTGCTTCACGTACAGATCTTTTTATATGTAAATGTTTCAAACTAGTAAAAATTACTTTGATATTTCAGATTTTACCCTTTTGATAACGAAAATCAGCGAATATTCATAGAAATTTTAATCTGAAATGTTCACTTAAGTACAACCTTAGTTAAGATTTTCCTTATGAGCTTTGTGAATACCGGCCCTGGTCCCATGACTACGAAAGATATAATTCTCAAATTTGGCCTGATCTTAAAATATCGACCAATTAACTTGGCAGTTACAAATCGGGTTTGAATTTCATTGGCAAATATTTCAAGTTAAGACTTAGTTTGAGATTGAGAACTATCGTAGTCTTGGGACTTAAATAAGTAACATGTTGGTGATATTATACCACCGCAAACAAAGTTTGAAAGTGGGTATACTGGAGTCACCATGTCGGTTGGTTGGTTGGTCTGTTGGTCTGTTAGAATTTTGTCAAGCGAACTACTTCTACATCGTTTGGCAGATTTTCATGAAACTTTATACAGTTCATCTACATGATTAGGAGAATTACGTGACATTGTTTTCGATAAAATTCAAATGGCCGACTGGCGGCCATATTGGATACAAATAATGTGTTCCAAAAACTTCTTCAATTTTGGTTTTATTTACATGAAATTTCTCACGCATCTTATTCAAACGTAGTAGTAGTGCGTGACAATTTTTGCGTTGGTCAGTTTCAAGATGGTCAACTGGCGGCTATCTTGGATTTGTTAAATTTTGTTGAACGGCAGATGAAATTGAAAACGGCTGACTGGCGGCCATCTTGGATTTAACTTCGTCCCGCGGACTACTTCTTCAGTTTTTGTTCAATTTACATGAAACTTCTCACACTTCATATTTACGACGGATAACAGTGCGTAACATAATTATCTTGTTGATTCGTATTGACCGACTCGTGACCATCTTGTATTTCTTAAATTTTGTGAAGCGGCAGATTTCCATGAAACTTCATATAGTTGATGAACATAATGAGCAGTAATGCAAATAATACTCATAATAAGTGTACATAAAATTTCATCAACATATTTCAAGATGGCTGACTGGCGGCCATCTTGGATTTTATTTTGGGCCATCTTGGGTCACAATACACTAAATAAATAAGAGATGTAGGGCTGTACTCTCTAAATAAATCAACAAGTTGAACTTGACATGTTTTAAGGTTTAGACACTTGCTTTGATATTATTTTTTAGATATGTTGGTAGGGTAAGCATTGGTATACGCAAATAAATCACTGATATGTTCTAAGATTGGAGACTACAGTATGACACTTGCGCGGAGGCGGGTTACATTCAACTAGAAAGTAGCCGCTAAAAAGATGTTGATAAAACAGTCAACTTTGTTAAGCGTCGAGTTCTTTCTTACATAACACATGACATACTCTTTTTATTGCTTACATCAATTAAGCATGCTCTTTAGAATGCTCTTTAAGAACAGTATGGTTATGAGGGTCCCTATGTGCAAAATGTTGCATTTATTTTTGGTCAAAGTTATCGCTTTTACATTAAATTACATAAGGATTGGAATTAGTATATTGTAACCTGGATATACGTTTATCACACGGACTACTTTGTGATTCAGTTGTGTTTGTTGTTTTTTATGAAATTCAAAATGTAGGATATAAGTTTGTCCTGGGAACTAATTTTTTAGTTTTTATGTCATGCTTCAAGTTCACAAGAAGAAGTGTGCGACATAATTTTCACGTTCACCATATTCAAAATGTCTGAAAAGCAGCCATCTTGGATTTATTAAATTGTGTGGAACGGCAGAATTTTATGAAATTGTATTTCGTTTTAATATTATAAATATACTGATACTTCTTTTATCTGCAATTGGGTCAAGGCGGCGTTCGTGGGTATTCATCTCTTCTGGGATAGCTCTAGTTCTTAAACTGAAATTACCCATACATTTTCTCAGCGTTCAGACACACACGTGGACATTAGAGATTTTTAAATATTATCTGTGCTTTATATTACACATTATGAAATGTCAATACATGTGTCTTTATTTAAATACACACGTTTCAACTAATTGTTCATTAATTTAATTACCTTGGGAAGACAAGCAAAATGAAGTGCATTTTCGGACGCCTTTATTTGCGCCGGCAGTGGTTGTATTATCACCAGACCGATGCGCACAGGCTAATCCAGGACGACACTTTCCGCCTACAGTGGATTTATGTTTAGAAGACACTTCCTTGAAACAGAAAATACCATAAAAGTGGAAAGTGGCGTCCTGTATAAGCCTATGCGGCCTGCATTAAGGCCGGGTTTCCCAGGCCTCATATCTTTTCTAATCAATATCTTTATTCACATAGACAAGACCCCGCCCGTGTTCCCTACATGCCCGGATGACATTTACATTTTCGCCGAGGAGGAGCCGTGCTGGACCCGACCTGTACCCACGGACAACGTGGGCATTGCCAAGTACTCCGATCTCGGAAAAAAGCCCGAGGGAGTCGGGGTCCACAAGATGAGCTACGTGGCGCAGGACTATGATGGGAACTTGGGGTTCTGCGTCTTCTTGATATCGATTTCGGGAAGAGGTAGGCCCAAGCGTTTGTATTGACTAAATTGTGCGCGATTTTGGTGGTGTTGTCTGTGTTTGTGTGCTGACTTAATGAATCTTAGTATAGCGTCATAGCTCAAATCGTTCCCATCCTCGAAGATATACAAATGTACTAGAAGTCGCCCTGTGACAGCTCATTACCTGACAAGTCATTTACACGGGCAGATACTTCGACAGAGTCTAATCAGGCAAACAATATTCATCTTGCATCTATAGGCACCCCGGTTGCTGATCTTCCACAGGGTCTCAAGGATCGCTACGTCAATGACACCAGGATGGGAGTTTTTGGTAAGTGCTTAAATGTGTTATTTTTTATTGTAACAACAAACGTTTTATGCAACTTTCAAGTGAAATGAAACATTTTACACTAAATTATGTTTAGCTACAACTCATGTTATTGTTAATTTGTGCGTTCCTGGTGGGATTATTGATTTTTTCAAATGCCGCATATACTAAGCTATAAATAATAATATATGTTTACATGATTTATATATATGTAGGCAATGATGCTCCTATTGTATGAACCTTAATATCAAATCAGTGGGCTTACTTTTGTTTGCATTTCCTATTCGTCGTCATATATGTATTTTGTTATTCCGGGTGGCGATTTAGAGTTACACATTTTTACATGTATTACAATAAATGATAGGAATAATCATTCCAATAGTGCATGTAGTACTGTACAAACAATATACCGGTATTAATACTAATATATAATAACACGCTTATGGATTTATTCGTATTTATATCTAACATACGTATTTCAGTTGGTGTTCCGGTGGGATGTGTCATTCTGGTGGTGGGTATCGTAGCTCTGATAGTTTACCTTCTGAGGCGGAAACAGCGTGCACCCCAAACAGAAAGTAGTCAGCCTCGCTTTGACAACCGATTGTACGGCGTCCACGGACATGGGCTCGTCCGGCTTCCGTCTTACAAAGCGGAACTGGACCCTCCACCACAGTACGTGAGCACCGTTTCGTTGAATGCGCCAACCCCCTTGAATGACCTGCCTCCGACCTACTCAAACCCGGGTTACAAGAGAGTGGGAGGGATGAAACAGTCTGACGAACACGTGTATGACAGCATTAGCGAGGTCAAGCTCAACAAATCATAAACGATTGTCGACAGTTTACAGTGACGTACCATTTACGATGTAATATACATTAGCTATAAATAATATACATGCAGGTATAAAATGTGCCAACAGTAACACTTTTATACATATGGGTCTATTTATACCCAAGTTTATAAAATTCTACCTGCAGATATATTTCTCAAACCCAATGGTATAAATGAGCACACAGTCTTTAAATATTACAAGTAATAATTCATTTATCTCATAAACTTTAACATTAAATGCATTCTTTTTGGTCAAATACAATGTCTGGTTTGCAGATTATATCGATTTATAGCTGTTGGATATATTTACATGAATAACAAAAAATGGCACGTCATAGGTTAATACTCATAACAAGAGATATGGATTTTTGTTGTATGTTGTTTTTAATTGGTCTAATGCGTTTTCACTGCAGGTGCCAACAGCTGGTTTGTTTGTGTACACAATAACTTATATAATAATTATTTAATTTTAACACTTCGAATCTTTGGATTAAAATAACTTTGATATTAATTGTATAATGTTGTGTAAACATGATATTATAGTAAGTTTTTTTTTTTAATAATCAAAAGCAATACATATTTTAATAGAAATTTGCTTAATTGGAGAAAGTTTTCACGGGTTTTATAGTTGTTCACTGCAGATTTTTATGCTTTAACGTATGTATTTCTCGGTGTTTTGCTTCCGAGTTGTTTCCACAAATACCTGTCCATCCCTTTCTTGCAAAATGTTTTGTATCGTATTTGTATCATATTTCAGACGGAGTCCTTATACTTCTACTTCTACACTTTTGTATACAGAATCTTACAAAAAATAACAACCTGTGCCTTTGTTTTATTTTATTTATCCCATTTATAATATTGAAGTAAACATCTATTGTGCAAACAAAATACATAATTATCAATAAAGCAAACTTACAACGGACAAACGATCACGAATAATAGCGACACCCATATGGCCGGGTAAAATATTTATCGCTAATTAAAACATACATTGTATGGTGTTAAACAGTTATGGGAAATAAACTATGACTAAGAATCCAAGCTGACGTTTAGCTTTCAAGGAAGGAAATCTCTTATTCTGATGGGATAAGAAAAAACTATTTAAATACAAAATGGCAGAGTACAGTATCAATAAACATACAACACAAAAATACAAGATCAACTGCTGAACGTCTCTGCTAGTACATTATAACTGCATATTAGATCTGTTACAATGCGCATTAACTATCGAGAAATAAATGTGTTTGCTATAATCAGTACAATAATAGTACTCTTAATGCAGTGTATTGGATTCATCTTTAGTGAGATTTATAGTTTTAATGAACAAATCTGACATCACTGCGTATATTTCAATAAAACTTAAATATAATTTTATTGCTTAGAAAATGCAAAATAGTCGAGCTCTCATAACCGTTTGATGCAACAACTTTTACTCTGTTACAAAGCAAACTATGATTGATACATTACACACTTGTCTAAAATGCACATTTGAACACTGGAACTCATTATGTAAATGTTTCTACACTGATCTTGTGTCCACTAATTTCTCTGGGGTGTTGAAGCCTTGGTTGGTTTCTTCAAATAATGATAGTTCGGTAGTATCTTGGTGAGAAAGTCTATTTGAAGAGTTTGTGCCTGCAAAAAACAGAAACACATTATGTGGACTTAAAACAAGTAGTTCTGTGAGGTTTAAGAGAAGAAATAAAACATTTGATAGTTATTTTTCATGATTACAGAATTCAGGGATTTAATATAAGAAACACTGTTGGGGAGGCAACTAAGCCATTCCTCAAATGGTTCACCAAAATTTCGACAAATCAAGCTAGTTCATGCACAATTTATATATAAACTTGGGATTCAAATCTATGATAACTGAAAAGAAAGACGTATCCCACCCCTGGGAATGGTTAATTGCAACTTGAAATTATTAATATGCTCAATCTCAACACATACCGGTGGTCTCTCTTTCTGCACTCTTCGTTCACAGTGGCGTCCATATATAACACAGTTTTCTTCCATATCTTCGCTACTCGTCACAGTGCAAGCCGCTCCGATTATACAGCCTGAAGTGAGGATCACCTGCCTGCCCACTGTAGCTGCAAACAGAAGGTTTTCATCATAATACTTGATTTTATAATGAACTTGAAACAAACAAACCAGCAATATTCAATAATTGACCCTTATTATTCAACAATTAGTTTGTAATAATAAAATCCGAAATAAATTTAATGGAAAATACAATTATAATTAGACAATTTATTATATATTGCATCTTTTTAACTGGTAAGTTACACTTCGGAATCTATTATGTTGTTCTTGGAATATTACATAAACGACCCACTAATGAAGGTAAGTTGTTTTCTTGTTTCACACATTTTTCTTTTACTGTTATAGTAAAGAAGTGCTAACCTTTTGCCTCGACAACATTATGGTCTCCAATTTTTACAGCTTCTATATCTGTTAACTCGGTTAAAGAAACGAGTATACAGGTATAAGTAGAAGTGTATATATATATATATATATAGATATATGTAGCATACATTCAAACCAAGTCCAAATGCGTGATTAAATTAACTTCTAATTATTACACAATTATATGACTGTTAGCCCTGAATAAATTACAAATTCTATTGAAGATATTGCTAAATAATAAGCAGTTTAATACCTTGTTTAATCCAGATAAAAAATATAGGCTAACACTTACTGGATGACCTGTAACTAAAATTCTAACATGACATGCGCAGCGTTTTCTATAGACAAAGAACAAAATTCTCCGTAGTTAAACTTGCAATAAAAACCCCCCGAAAAGTTTCAAAACTGTAAAATAATGTTTGCATTGTAATTGTAGCAAATGTTTTTAGTTCATGTTAGACTTGAAATAATTTTCGCACTATTGTTGTTTATTGTATATATACAAAATACTCAATTTGTAGTTCAGATGCCTTATATTTAACCACTCGTGCTAACGCCGTCTTGGTTTAAAGGGCCTATGTCAATGAAAAAAATACCTGCCTATTGCACAATAAATGATATTATATGATAGAAATGAGCTTTACTAAGACATCTGCATTAAATAAATAAGAAATAGTATAATACACAATGAGATATTTGATAAAAACAAATAATCAAAAAAGTTTGAAAAAAAATAAAACACCAAGTGGGTATCGAACTCGTGACTTAAAAGCCATACAAAGAAATGACAGTAGACAGTGCATTAACCAACTGATTAATTAATTAATTAACAAATTAATCTGCTTGGTAATAAAACATGTGTTAACTATGGTTATACAAAATACTCAATATTCTGACGTCAAAATGTGAACATGAAAGGGACCAAACAAAGACGACTATTATTATAAAATGATTTTTTTCTCAAAATGGGTACACTTTTTCCCCCAAAAATATACCCAGTTTTAACCGTTATTATATGCCAGTATTAATATCTTCATTTCAGATGTTTCTTAAGACATTACCCCTTGAGGCCCTTTTCGATGACCAAGTCCCTTTAATTCATACGCATCAGAACTCCAAATATTTGTTTTTATAGCTGATAACCAACTATAAAACAAAAATTATTTCTCAATTCAATTCTTAATTCAAAACACAACAAACTTGATGTAACATGACATGCTATATAAATCAGGGCCTTCCCCTGGATTTTTTTCAGGCGCCCCGGTCCAGACAGGGGTGGCTTAGGGAGTGTTATCCCCTCCCTACGTGGGAATTTTTTTCGCGGCATGTGTCAAATGACATTATCTGGTGCGTTTTAGCTCTTAAAATTTAGGCAAACAGCTTTCATTTTTTGTAAACGTTTAAACTAAATGAAATAAACGAAACATCACCGTTAAAATGGTATACCTCGAGCCTTTTAGAAGCATCGGGCGTCAATTTTGTTGCGAAACTGAAAGTAACTAATAATGTTTACCGGATGTTTATGTCCAGTGCACATCCCTTTCGCACAGTGACGTCATGATCAAACCAACTATTCTCGTCGTTCTCGAATATTTAGGTTACACTCGATCTACTTATGGAGCATTTTTTTTGTTCGATTATGTTTATATGGGCATGCGTTTAGTGTTTTAACACTGTTTTAATCGTTACAACTGTTGACCATAGCACTGATTGGATAATTGGTGAATTGTAAAGATCTGGACTAAAATTATACATTTATATAATATATTCTTTGCTCGTGCAAAATGGCGGAAAAATTTCCGCGTGCACGTCGTGCCTACGCACGTCAAATGTTAGTATAGCACATGGGCCGTACACGCATGCTTTTTCCATGCTTGGAACGTGACGTCGTGGTTGTCAGCAGACTATTCGCGCTCTTTTGTAGAAAACACGGGTTTTACATGGCATGCATGTAAAACAAGACAGCTTATTTTACGAAACTACAACAGTAACACTGGATAGGCTTTTACGATTACTATTACATATTAGTGTATTTTAGACTGATTTTTGCAGTTTATTTTTTTACTTTGTAGTTATTAAATTTAGCAAATAAATGAGTGTGGATATTATAAAAATACGAAAGGGCGAGGGTTTGTTTTGACGCGAATATGAGGTTACTTGTGTGTGGATACATGCCGATTGCGCCGATTCGTCAATGATAACGTCATTCCATAGAAGATAACCTGAGCGTTTCTATTGGCTTATATCGATTTTACTGCGTGAAACTTCGCCTACAGGGGCGGTGCTTCACGGTGATTGATTGCGGCTTATGAATAACAGCAAATTATTAAAATTTTCGGCGAAGTGACACTCGCTTTGATCATTAACCGGCTTTGTTGAGTGGGTGTACATGTTTATAGAGTGAAAACCTGCCTTTATGACGCAAGAGATTAGCTTTCAATACAGGCGCCCCGAGCGATGTTTATACGTGCAATACTAATTTAAGGCGCCCCGGGAATGTTCAAGTTAAAATTCAAGCGCCCCGGTCCCGGGGCGCTAAAACGGCCTGGGGAAGCCCATGATAAATGTATAAGATTAAGAAAGGATACGTGAACCAACTTCAAAGACATTGTTGTTTCCAATAATCATCACAGCTTGTGGACTGCCGGGTGCAGCATTTTCTGGGGACCTGAAAATAAACATGCCGATTAACAGCAACAACACAACAAATATGGTTTTGTGGACTTCTTTAAAACAAAATGCCACTAATTGTATGTCCATACGTATAAAAAAGATACAAATCATTTTATAATTATTCAACTTTGTATTTCTGGTTTATCTACAGGTATACTGAATATTAAATGTTATAACAAACTAAATATTTGGCAACCATTGTAAAATCAAATGTTAATGTTAGAACTTACAAAAATATAACATAATGAATATAAAGGCATGAGAATGAAATTGTGAAAAGCTGACCCCCTTTCAAATGTTGTCTTTTTTACACAGTACAAAGTTCAACAACTTTTCTGACTATAATTTTCCCTGAAACACGAGGAAATCAGCTAAGAAGAGGCAGATTCTTATACCTGTAAAGGTTAGCAAAAGGACATACTTGTTTTTTATACAGACTAACTCTTCAATTATGTTGTTTTCTCCAATAATGATCGGTCCATCTTCTGCAATGATTCTGGCCTTTGGGTGTATGACTGTTCTGGCTCCTGCCATATATATCCAGAAAGTTAGTGTTTGATCATAAATGCGTTGATTTTTTGTAATGTGGTTTTCTACCAGGGTAGTAATAACTAATGTTTAAGTAAACAAGTTTTCTGCTCCTACTCAGACTCAGAAGAAAATCAAGTAGTGAACAATGATTCACATAATAATCTTGACCCTTTTTTTGTTTAAGATTTCCAAATAAAAGTTTTAAACTTATGATCATATTTCTAAATAAAACAAACATGTAAAAGTAAGTCCGAGTTTCATAATTCATATAAGGAAATCGCTAATTACTATTTAATTTAAAATTCAACAGTTGTGTAGAAATCTAACAGAAAGAAAAGATGTGCAGTAGCCCGACACTATTCATTAATTGTCAGGACCAAAAATGGGAGGTGGAGCAAGACACTGTCCTATTTATATTTTATTCCACCTTTCTTACCTATTGTGATATCTCCAACTAACTCACTTTCATCACAAACCACTGCTCCTGTTGCTATTTTTACACTGTAAAATAATTTTAATATACCAAATTATCAAGGGTCAACACCATTCAACGTTTATGTTAAAGACTGAAAATTAACGCATTAGCTCACAGTGAATGAAATACTGTAAAATATTGATAAAACGTACCAAGTATTTGAACATGTACAGTACTATGATATCCCAATTTATTTGTCCGAAATTATAGCATAGGTAAATGACATGACTTTCTATTATTGATCCGTGACTTGTTTGCTAATAATTCATGTATATATAACTAAAATATATAATATTTTACGATTATATATATCAATCATATTTGACAAAGGTCGATAACTTCAACTATTATCAAAATACCTTGACTTAATATTTTTAGCAGCCATTTTCTTACTATATTGAATACCAGTGTTACATTCAACAAATAGGTTACGATACACCATAATTTCTCTACCGATTGGTATACAAACTGCGTAGTGTAACGTTCGACGCTTAAAAGACGCATGTTATGTCCCGGTCACAAATGAGGAACTGCCGCCGGATGTCGTCTGTTTTATCCAAAATCGGACAGTGCCCACCAGGCAGCCATTCATGATTGCAATCGGGTGATGGCAGCTGAAAATTTTGCTCATCGGACGGCGCCCGTCGAAGTTTAAAAAATACTTAAAAGTTAACGGCGACCTCGCGATTTATTTTGGGTCAGTTAGTTCGAAAACACGTCGGCCGGGCACCGTCCGATCGCCGGACGGCATTTTCTTGGATCGGGCGGTGGCCGTACGATTTTTCTACTTTAAAACCATCGTCCGATTTTAACGGCGAACGTGCGGTCACCTTCCTGGCGCCGGCAGCCAACCGGAAAGGCACCGACCGATGTACACTTATCGCCAGGGTATCAGGCGGTGCCCGTACAGGCACCAGCCGGTCCCCGTTTTGTCGGGCGGCGGCCGGCGGACTTAAATTGACAGGAGACCCTTTTCAATACATTTCAGTTGCAGTCATCTACAATCCTACGCGGTGACCGTCCGATTCACATATTCACCGCACGGGCGCCGTCCGTTGCTCACACTGCTTTTTCCCCATATCAGTTAGCGAAAATCGTTCGGCGCCCGCTTGAGTTTGTGACCATGTGAGGCAGCAAATATATAAATCGCGCGGCGCCTGTCAGATTCCAAAAATTGCCGATGCTTTACCGTTTGTTAAGATCGGACGGCGCCCGTTCTATTTGTGATGTACCGGTATGCATTAATAAACGCTGTACTTTTAATACATCTTCGGAATATAAAGATAACACAAAATATTTTATTTTAACTGTATACATGTTATTCTACGATAAAGTTGGCCTGCGAAATATGTCGTGGTTGAGTTGCACGGGCTGAATTCAGCATTGTTCACTAAACAACCCTTGTGTCGAAGACCTGTCGCTTATAACAACCATTGGGTCGAAGACCCGAATGATCAGAACAATTTATATACATTTATAATACTTAACAGTGGAATTATTGTGACTGGATGGAATACGATAATATCAATGTGACATTATGTCAACAAAGAAAAATATATGGTTAAAATGCAGTCTCTTTTTCTATATGTTCAAAATCATTTGTTGTATGTATTTGACTTTCTTTTATAATAGTATAGGTTATTCATGTTACTGTCCATTTTAGACATCAAACGCTTTAACTGGATGATTGCCATGAGAAAGTTGACAAAAATGTGTAAAATATGGTAGTCATTTGTAATGAAGTCCATTGAATACTGTGTATTATAACATTACTGTGTAAAAGGTGTGGAATTCTTCGCAATCTT
Source organism: Congeria kusceri (assembly GCA_027627225.1). NCBI lineage: Eukaryota > Metazoa > Mollusca > Bivalvia > Myida > Dreissenidae > Congeria > Congeria kusceri. The sequence goes on from CM051035.1 coordinate 22,112,083, forward strand.
TTGCTAGGATCGCCTTTAACAAAAAAAAATATATGTATGCAATTATAGTGTATGAACAGTTCACCAAACGAGCAATATACGTCAGTCCGCGGGCTATTAATTTATAGTTGGTCTCTGACAAGACATCTAGCAGAACCATTCGATTTTCTCGTTGTTGATATGCAAACCAATTTGCGATTTATACATTTATTTGTTATGTAATAAAGTTTTGGTAAACCACAAAAATGAGAACTACATAATTAACTATTACAAAACATGGCGCTTAATTTACCGCCCCGAAGGAAAGAATTCTGCATCAACCGCATTGCTGTTGATTTGTGTCATTTTATGCAATTAATTATTAGTTACAAATGGACGTTTTATATGACAATCTAGTAATTCTGATTGTAAGACTATTATTATATTCTATCCAGCTTTCGTTTATACACATTCATTGTAATTTATAAATATAATTTAGAAATATTATTTGATTTTGTTTTCAGTGAGAATGACCTTATTTCATATGCCGTAGTTTGATCACGTGCTGACACGGGCATTAGTGCCCATGCAATTGCATGTGCTAACAAGTCGTCCATACTGTGGATAAAATTATACAGAGATTTTGATACCATGAGGTATATACCCGGAATGAAGCGTTGTTTACGTTTGTTTATTTTAGTTTGTATATGTTGTTACGCAACATGTCGGTTTTGCAGCAGCATTTTACATGCGAAAAAGTGTTGTAAATAATTGAAGTCATTTGAATCACGTCAACATCATGAGGAAGGCCAATTACTTCTGCTGCTGAAGCGGGTGACGCACGTGATGAAAACGTGCACATATTGGCGCCATTTTTACTTTTTTCCAGACTAACTTTAAAACATTTAACATTAACGATACAGATTGCGACACCTACGAAGGAAATATTGAAAGTTTGTAGCTCTGTTTTTGGAAGTTCGATTAATGTAGATAAACATAATATTTACGTTGTGACAATGTTGCAGTATACAGTAAAACCTACCTGTTTAATCGGTTTAGTGGATGAATAGAAAGATCGTGTTGTTATCCACAATATTTAGCCATTACGTCATAACCATTTAACATGTCGATAGATACGCTGGGTGATTGTCACACACGTGATTATGTCCACTAATCGCGATAGTCAGTGTATGTGGGATATCCTTGTGCTATAAATAGAAATAATTGAGCTAAAAATAGCCCAAAACGTGCCAATCGCGATGCGCACAGTGTTACCTGACGTAAAACGAGGCAAGGAAGAAGTTAAACAATTTATCAACTATTTGAATTCGATATGTGTTAATGGAAAACAGTGTTGTGGAAAAGAAGTTGTAAAAACGCATTAAAAGGACTTTATATAAGCAGCAAGAATTTGGTAAGTTGCCATTTTTCCGAAACAAAATTGAAACATGGAACAGTCATAGGTAAATTCGGCTAGGATAATTGGCGGGTGGGGAATGTTGTGTGTATTTATTGTGACAAAACCCAGGTCTTGGCATGGTTGGCTTGTCTGTCGTTTTTTTCGGGAAATCGGTCTTATTATGTTTTGTTAGACTCAGTTTTGTTACATTAATTTTACTGAGTTTAATCCAGTCATTTAAACTATGTGTTTTCAATTGCATTGTAACTTGTCAAAGACTTGAAAGAGGAAGTTATTATGCATGTACATGTCTGAATTGGTAAAATTAACAGAAGCCCGTCATTTTGAAATAGACTCACATTCTCAATTGTATATACGCGGGCATGTATCAATTTTTTGTTGTCAAATAATGAATGCAGGCTTATTTGACAAAACATCTAATTTTGATAACTGTGTCAGTGTTATTTTATATACGTTTTGGACTTAAATTGATTCATTTAGAGCTGTCGCATTGTTGCACAAAAATTAAACATTGTAAGTACATGTAATGAACTTAATGACATCTAAATCATTTCAAATATTTTTCTTCAATTCATATTCTTAAAGGCCTAGTTTAATCCTTCTTTATTTGACCCCGCCCCCAAATCTGGGGTATTGTACCCATGTGTATTGGCACCCTGCTGTGCTCACAGTGTGGCTACCCTTATCAGCTTACCAACACACTGCTGCAGAGGAACTTAGCCATTGCTCAGTCAGCTGGGAGAAACCATTGCTGATAATGATAAGAGATTTGATGGTGGACCAATTCACAGAGTGGAATACCCCCACAGAGACGCCAGACGTTCCTTAAATTAGGCCTTTAATAGTACCCCATCCTTCACAATAACGTTTAAGGATTTTTCACTTAAACATGAAAATGTGCTATAACTATATAGGCAGTTATTGATAAGCAAATTTCTGCAATACTCATGCTTCATGATAATGTGGCCTCTGCCTTTCTCCTCAGTCCAGTCAAATGAAAAAAAAGGCCAAAAAAAAGCAACACACACATACATTATCACATCAACTAAGCAGCAATCTATGGCCCTTTGACAACACTCAAAATCATGTTATCACAATTACTGGAATTTAGGATAACTTATCAGAAAATTCAGATAATGTAGTTGAACATGAGTAACATTCTCCAATTTGGCTCCTCTTTATTAATTTTCCTCAGTCAAGGTCTCAGTGGAGGGATAAACATGTTGTTTGTTTTACAGTATTTGTTGTAACCCCATTTTGTTATTCTGGTTTATACACTTGCACCTCACCAATTTTTGATTCAAGGCTGCATGTGAGTTTGGTTCGTGGTCACCATGCCGGACAGGTAGGTTTCTTAACAGATATAGCTTGGACACATTTACCTGACGCTGGTGAGCTCTATGCGTATGATTATGCACTCAAATTGTTTCCTATATTTATACGTGGTTTTGTTTGTGCACATGTTTCACAAGTTTAATGATACCATGAGTTGTGGTCCATAAGTTAACTGTAGCTGTATTTTCAGTGGGATACTCTATTATTGATTCCACTATGGAAACAAAACTATGGATGTGTAATATATTCATGCATAAAGGTCAGTGTCAAATAAATGTGTCAGAGCTGTACTGTGGTTTCCCAAACAGCCCAAGGCCACACTGTCCTGTGATTCCCAGGGCGTGTGAAAGGCTAATTGAATGTAGGTATGGGTGATTCGACACACCCTAGGTCCAAACGTTATCCAGTTTTATTGTGGAAGGACATGGTAAACTATAAAGTACTACTAATTAATAACATTATGTATCTCTCTGATGCTTCAGTTTATTGCAAGTTGTATTTACAAATTTGTATGAACTGCAAGCATTGTAAATTGTACTTGTTGTTTACTCATTGCTATATATACAATTGGGATTCAGTAAGTCTTTATGCATTTTTTTTTTCCAATATATTGAACAAAAATATAACGTTTAATCTTTTGTATAGATATTACTAGGCATTTCCTGTGCAGATCAGAAATTCTATTTCCTTGTAATATCTGAAATACAATAGAATGTGTAAGTCTACAGTTCACAACAGGATGTTGAAAACATCTGGGCCCATACCCATAAAGGTTCTAAATTAAATTTCTTACATTATAAGATGCCTTAAGTCAGTGACTGTTTCTTATGTATAAACTAGTTTTAATCTGGTCAAGAATCAAAGAATACTTACAAAAGATACTTCCTATTTTTACCGTATTGCTAATATTGTGATTTTCACTATGAAAATTGTACGGGTATTTGAATTTGTTTCTTAATAAGTAGATTTAAGTTTTCTTTTTTTTAGGAGCTTTATTGATATGGCATCTGGGGCCATATTCCGGAAACATCTTAAGTTGATTTTAAAACATTGTGTAAGGTAATATTTTTGAACCTACACGTAAATTAATGAATCCAATTTCAGTTAAACAAATATTAGTTAATAGTTAGTTGATAATTAGTGAAAATTCAACAGAATTTTTCATGTATACATGGAGTAAAAGCTTAAGAAAAATGATGATTTTAAGGTTAAGGATTTCACTTAAGATGTTTCTGGAATATGACCCCAAGGATTTTCGTGTCCATAATTATAAATAAAATGTGTTTTACTCTGTAACATAAACTGCTACATGTTTTTTACAAGTGTGAAATATTTTGTAAATAAATGACATGACTTGCATTTTTGATGTTGAATTCCATTTTCATTAATTTTCGATTTTTGGGTAAAGCACCTATTCTAAAAGCTGTTATAAAAATATATAATTATTGTATGTGTAAGGTACTTACAACCAATTGAACTTGTATGTTCACTCATAATTAACACCTATTGGTTGTTGAGTAAGTGGTTACTAACATTTGCTATTATGCTCAATATACCTATTACCGGGATATCCCTATTACGGGGAATTTCCAAAAGACATAAATTTCGCCCACATGCACAAACAATTTTTTTCAAGTCCATCCCTTTGTTAAAATGTTGCTGCTAGCTGCAGTCAACTTTGGTTTCCATTCAATAATGTCGTTTTTAAAGGTAAATAAACTCATTTAAACATCTAAGTCTTGTAAAAGTTAGTTTTCAGCAGCATTGTTAACATAAATTATCAGTTACTATAAATATGTTAAGAGAATAGATCAAAAATTTTAGCAAATATAATGTAATATGACTGATGTTTTGTACAGTATCATTTGTTTTACCCTGAACATGATTTTTCTGAATTCTGATTAGCTGATATTCAGATTCACGGTAATAGGTGTATTGCCACAACATAGATGGCTAATGACAAGCACACATTGTTGACTCAACATTTGTTTATACTTGTGATCTTTTTTTGATAAATTTGAATTATTTTGATAAAAGAATGTTGTATTGTTACAATATGCAAGCAGTCTTTATTTATTTCTTTTTTGTTATATGTTGCAAGCCAGTAAAAAAACTAACATTCCCGGTAATTGGTATACCGAGTCTATCTGCATGTGGCAGAACATACAGAACCCAGGCCTTTTTCTACTGCTCTCACGGGTCCGATAGTCGGACCCGTTCCCAATGCCAAATATGCATAATTTGTCCCAATTCTGACCCCAAAATTCCCAATTGTAAAAAACCTGTATCTTTGTTCGAAAATGAAAGTGAAAATACGATTTTTCAATACAATGGCTTTACATTTTGATATCCTCTAGTTTTATCATTGACATTGTTTACAAGGGGAGAACACTCTAATAGCTGTGTTATAAAATGGGTAACACAAAGAAAAACGATTTGTTTGTTCTCTATCATGATGAAATTTAACATGAATTATGAGCAAATATTTTGTTATTTACACAAGTAAAGTAGATGTGTCAGTTAATGGAAGGATTTAAATATAAGGAGGTAAAGATTTCTTTTCAAGTTATCACATATTTTCGCGACCTATGTAGTGTAGGCAAAACAAGATGTTTTTATTAACACATCATTAAAAGTTAAATCATGTAGACAGTAGATCCACAATTTTATTTTGGTGAAGTTGGTCAGATTTGATGATGCTTTTTTTTATAAATATACATATACTTTTAGGATATGAGACATGCATATGATTTCAAACTCTTGGTTGCATAGCTTGCTTAGGTATTTATCACAATTTAGAGCTAAATTAAAATTATTAGTGCTGTAAAATTCTTATTTATTGATTTAAAACTGTAAATTTCTTCATTATTCTTACGATTAAGCAATACGAAATTTTGCCAATTTTGAAAATTTTACGTAGAGAATTTCCCAAATTAACCAAAGTACTTTATCCCCAAAAGGTCAGAAAAAGGCCTGGAACCATTAAAGGAAGTGCTTTTGAAATAGTGTTCTGTCATTTATTTTCATAAAGTACAGGGGAATTTGAGTGTTTTTCCTTTATTGCAAAATTATCAGAACAGAACAGATAGATTATTCATATTGATTGGACAACTACAGTTCGTTGTAACATGACACCACAATACACAAAATAGTAAATAAGCACATGCAATATCTAAATGAACATTACACAATACTTTCTGTTATATGCAGGTCATTTACATAATTATTAAACATGTGTATTTAAAGCATTATTTAATTCAGATCTGGAAAAAAAGAACAACAATAAAATAGCTATTTGATCATTAATTGATTACAAACTAAACTAATTACAACGGTTATCACTGGAAAATTGAATTGTTAAAGAATTAAGTTACCTATCTTGGCAGAGGTCAGTGCTCACCCAGTGCCTTCTAGTCTAAATTGAATTGGTTAATTGATAAAAGAGCCATTGTTATAAAATAAAGAAATAAGTGTGACCATTGCATACTTGAAAAAAGCCGTTTATTTTGTATGGCTTAATTGTTATGTACAATGTACAGTGTGACTTGTCAGAAATTGGATATCCTCTGTTAATATAATTGCAGCAAAAAAAGCCCCCCCCCCTCCCCCCCACTTCCTAGTTCCATTTCCATTGATGAATATTTCCGCTAGTTCCAGAAGGCTGTGAAAAGAATTGCTTAATAACTAGAAGTGAACAAGTCACAAGTGATTTCCTGGTGAAGCGTAGATGCGAAATGTCAGGCACCCTTGAGACATCCATACTGATAGATCTTGCATCAAAGGCGTTGTTTTGTATGTGCTGTTCTCAAAAAGTATCACGGTACAATGTGGATGATAATTTTCCTCAGGCTGAAAGGGATATATGAAAATTGTTCTCATTTGACCAAATTTCAGAATTTCATGAATGTAAAAATACTTCAAAATGCTGGTGAAAAGTACCAGATTTAGTATACAATTGTAAAATATTATTCAATTTCTGCTGCATTGGAAGTGAAACACTAATACCAAAACAACTCAATGCACTAGAGTAAAAGCCGTGACCAGTTGCAAGTGGTCGAAATTAGCACCAGCCCATATTTAAGCCCTGCACTGATAAATTTTGAACTGGGCTTGCTCAAATTCTCAGTTTTATATATAGGTGGGCTTGTAGCATTTTCTTGCTTTCAAGTAATAATATAAAATTGTGAGCTTGCCTGGGAAAAGCAGTAATTTCATTGACTGAACTGCTGATAAATCCATTGCCTGCAAGATTTAGGTCTATTCCATTGAAGGCTTTTCTGTCATGACACGTCACTGGAAAAATCTGTTATTGCCTTTTCTTGGAATACAATATTTTATACAGTATTGTTAGTTTCCAATAAGCAACTAACCTGTCAATTCAGTTTATAAGAATTTATTTAAGAAGGTCGACAACTTACGGTATATCCTTTTGAAGGCCATTATGTTGAAACATAAAAGTTTGTACATGGAGAACGCACTTTTTTTTAATTCACTCAGCCATGTCTTCAGGAGATGAAATAAAAAACCATGTGCTGCATATTCAAGATTTTTATAGTAAAATTACACTAGTGAATATAAATGGCCTGCTAAACATACACAGTTATGGTTAAAATTGGTACACCTAAATAAATTTTAAGCTTTTATAAAGGCGATAAAGATTTTGTTTGTTTGTTTGTTTGGATTTTTCCCCGTATTTTTTCAACAGTATTTCAGTCATATAACGGCGGTCAGTTAACCTACTCACACTTTTCCTGGGTAAGCTGGTTACCCAGTACTATGTGCACATACTTATGCCAGTAACTCACACAAGTTATGTGGCCGGGCTGGGAATCGATCCTCGGATTTGTAGTCCAGCGCTCTACCAACTGAGCTAGCCGGCCCGAAAAGCAACAACAAGACAGATACAAGTTGATAAAACCATGTGCTGTTGAATCATGGCTTTGTGCATGTGCATAATTGTTATTTGCTTCTTTTATCTTGATTTGGCTCAAGGGAGGTATGCAAGTAACCAAGATTTCCCTGTTGAACTGAATAATGATGTTTTGAGAAAATAATTATGTACACTGCATGGTTATTAATTTGCTGGATGCACATGAATCTCTCATATATCAGACACTTGAAGAGTAGTGGAAATTTAAAGAAGTGTCAAGCATTTTTTTTAAAAATTACACGGAAATAAATGAAATAACCCTGAGGTATGTGAACGTTACATTCCAATATATTCCTGTGTAGCATAGATTATCGGTTAACTTTCCCCATCTAAAATAAATAGATTTTACATATCAGCATGCAAGGATGTTTGGCAAGAATTCCACAATTTCAGACAGTAAGTCAGTGGTTATCAATTAAAACATCAAAACTCCTATAATAATATCACAATGAAGGAACCCTATGCTGAACTTTCTAATCTTTATGTTGTTGTCTGTTAATCTATTAATCACTTAATATGTGGAGTTTCATTACTTTAGAATTTGTTTAAAAACATTTTTGCATGCATGTTAATTACTTGGATGATATTTAACATTGGTAGAAGAACCAGTTGTACCACTAGGGGAAATCAAATGCTGTACCATCATAAATAAGCAAAAGAAAAGTGTTTCATTCCAAGAAAAGTCAGTACAGGATGGGGCATTTGTTTATTTATTTATTATTATCTAATTATTGTTATCATAATTATAGCCTACATGGTTTGCTTATTGATAACACTGTATTTGTCAGTTGTAACGGGGGTGGGGGTGGGGGGAGCATTATTATATAACAATGTGATATAATATAAAACCCATACATAAACATATAGGAAGCTGAGACTAATAATCCCAGAAAACAATTTTGAGTTAAATGCATGTCCGTAAAGTGTCGTCCTGCACAGGCTGATCTGGGACTCCACTTTCTGCCGGCAGTGGATTTATGTTTAGAAGAGACTTCCTTGAAACAGAAAATACCATAAAAGTGGAAAGTGCCGTCCTGGACAACACTTTACGCACATGCATCAAACCCGGTTTTCCCACGATGGGCCTCATTTGGAATATTTTCACACCAATAAACAATCAGAGGTCCAGATAAGATGCGTATCTGCGTAAAATATCCATGGAAATTTTCTAAATACGAATGAATGAAAAATTCAGTGAGTAAAAAAAATCATGCTAGAATTTAGGATACGCATCGTGTGCTGTTATCAGGCGTACCACGATTTTCTACTTTGTATTAAATCATTCATTATTTTCATTGTCATACCTAAATCATTAATATTATAAAAGCACAGTCATTGATAATAAAACATGTCCCAACTGAGAAGAATGAAAGCGCGACGTCATCATTTAACTGGCTACTAAATTTCTGAGCCGTTAGCAACAGCCATAGCATCAATGTTGGTCAGCAACAGCCATAGCATCAATGTTGGTTAGCAACAGCCATAGCATCAATGTTGGTGTGACATCAAAGTGCTTTGATGTGACTGCAGAGCTGGGGCCATTGTCAATGGCTTGGAGTAATAAGTGTGTAACATGCTTAGCATATGTTTGTTGAAAAAGCATCAATCTTCTGTACCTGAACAATGCATGTAAGCACTGTTGATAGAGCATGAATGAATTAGCGTTCTTGGGAAAATGTCAAGGGTGTCAAAAATTAGACAGTGTTTTTGCATGGGATAAATTGGAGATTTAAATAGGAGTGCTGACTTGTTGAATATTAAAAAGGATTTTAACATTCAATTTGGATTAATATGTGTTTCGCACACAAGGTAATTATGTATACTTCTCTGAAATTTACCTTGAGTACGTTTTTATGAAATGAAATTTAGTGCAATATTCCAAAATAACAATAACAAAAAACACGGACAAAATTTGGTAAGATAACATCAATAGGTCAAACTACAGGCACTCACACAAATGTGCTGCTCGGAAAAACAATGGCTTATGCAGAGAGACATTGACGCTATAATCAACATCTACAAAAGTAGTACAAGGGACATTGTCTTATAATGATTGTAAATAATGAAAGGACCCACAACCTTCCCTAAAAACCAAAATAAGCTGAGCACTAAAGCCTGAAGGTACTACTAATGTGCAGAAGTCATTGCAACTATTGAGCGTCATTGTCAAAATGTGAGTCTATCTCCCCCCACCCACACCCCCCCCTGTGTCCAAAAACAAAAACAGAAAAACTGATAAATGCTTAGTGTACTGCAATATAGAATCATTTAATTATTATGATGCTTTGAGGGTGATATAAAATACTCCTGAACATTCTTGGTGTTTGTATTCTACTCATCAATTCAAAATTTCATGAGTGAAATACCCCTTGACTGAAAAAATTATCTGGAGCTCTGAACATAACATAGAATGTAGTGTTTATGTGGAAAGTTATTAACTTAAATAACAAATGCAAATTATACTACACAACACTCCAATTTGTAATAAAGTATTTGTTAAAGACAATTTCTACAGTTTTTTCCCTTCAGTGAAAATTTGTCATTTTTACATATTTTGCAGATAGTTCAAGGCCTAATACAATGAAACCATAAAAAATGGGGTCACTGCATTAGATTTTTTGGAAAATGCATGTAAATGACCTACCCATGAATGCATTTTAGGAAATTTTGATACTGTTTTTGTATAAGCAAAAAAATAGTATTGACTATTGATTGGTAAAAAATAACTACATCCTTTTGCTTGAAATGGGTAATTATAAGAAAGCAATCCGTTACATAGTGAAAAAAAATTATATTCGCCCAAAAATGCTTTTTCATTATTTTTTTTAACGAAAAAATTCTACATTTTGTAATCATATAAAAGTTTGGTTTTGACTATAGATAAAAATCTGTTCGTTAAAAATTCCTGAATTTTCTATATTTATTACATAATTATATTTTTAACAAACTGTAAAAATGAAAACAGGGGGTCACCATGCTTGTTTTTGAGAAAAAATATGTAGTTTGCATGTGCATATTGGACATTTTTCTGTAAAAAACAGGATGGAATGACAGTCATAGTTTATAACAATACACTTATAAAAGTAAATAGATATATATTATATATAATTATTGTAATAGCAGTTGATTATGACTATGTACAAAACGTTACTACAGCCAAAACAATTTCACAATATCGCAAGCATGTGCACAGCTATATGCGAGTCCAATGTTCAATCAGCTTGTTCCTACTTTCGTTTTCAATGTATTAGCAAACTTTCGCAAATAAAATCGAGTCACAAGACACTCTTACTATGATCATGGCAATTATTATGAATATATTTGATTCTAGTTGGTAATAACAGTGTACAAAGTATTTAATAAATATTATTATCTGTCAGAACACTTCCCGTTATGAAGATTTGAATCAACTCCACTGATACGCGAAAATATGTGCAGAAAAAAAACTACCGAAATCATCTTCAAAGCCTCATTAAAGGTGGAAATGGTCAAATTTAGAATTTAGTCATTTAAATGTCTGGTAAGATTATATTATTGTATGTTTAAGCTTCAGTTATATCCTGGGTCAGGAAACTATTTGGTGTTTGGATACTGTTTAAAATAAAAACACTGATCCTCCAAGTAAACTGTTTATAAACACTAGCTTTGTTTATGTGCTAATGATCGTGGGACGCGGATGTCAGTCTATTCATACAAACAAAGTGGTAATGTGCACAAGTTCCATGCTTTTCATGAATAACTGTACATCTAACAGTAATATAAATTGTCATAAACTGGACAAGTCATTTTGAGGGCCTTCTATGAAGCATGTTATGCAGTAATTGAAATTTTAAATACATAATATGTTCAACAATTTGACCACTAACAAGTAAATTTCCATACTAAAACATGTTACTGTGTTTATAATTTCCAATGCTTTCTCAATTTGTTGTACCAATTTATGTCTTTATAAAATTCACATTAGTAGGTTTATTACACAACCCTCGAAATGGAAATACTTCACTGACCAGGATAACAGGATTTTTTCATGCAAATATCATGCATGTGAACTACATTCCTTTTACAGGAAACTAGTGCACCAAATGTTTTTTAAATGTAAACAATACAGTGGAATAAAAAATGTGTCAAATACCATTTATTTTAAGAAAATGTAAAAGTTTTTTTTGGTAATAATGATTTATTTTACGTGTTTGTAAAATCTGAATTAAACTCTTAATGGTTGTTTTAACTCGCAGCACCTTGTGCTTGCCTTTAAACTAGACATGCATGTTATTTGCTATTGAAAAGAAAGGATTATATTTTGTATGTGTTTATTAAATGGAATAAACCAACTGCATGCTTCAATGGGCTGCATGATTTAGCAGAATTTACTAATAAAAACGATCTCATTGACAATGCATTAATTTTATCCATTCAGAATAACTTCTTTTCTTCTGACTTGCTGAGTACTGTCCATTGTAAAAGAACTGAACTATGTAAATATAAATTTAAGTAAAGAGTGAAAAAAAAGATGACAGTCTGTCCTATAATGAAATAAAACATAATGTATTTTCTTGGTATAAATAATCATATATTCATATAGTGATTGTTCGTCAAGTTACAGATTTATTGCTTAGTGTGGGATTACTTTTGCCTTCATTCAATTTACAGGTAAATTTAAAACTCTTACTAACTTGCGTAGGAAATCTGGAAAAATGTTTTTGCGAGTTTATTTTGAGTGTTTTGTGTTGCGTAATGGGCCAATTATGGGTACCATATTTCATGATGATGATTTTGTTGGAGGCGGTGGGTATTTGCCAATTCCTCTCTTATATTAAGACTTTTAATGCAAAATAATATTTGCAGCATCATTGAATTTTTAATGGTAATCAAAAACTTTTGTTGAATGTCAATGATGGATGACTTAAGGGAGTTTATGAAACAAATTAGTTGGTTCATCTGGACAGGATGCCATGCTTTCTGTAGTAATGTTATTGCCTGAAAGGGATGACCATCTTCTATGAACACCATGATTTGGGCTGTAATTTACAGCTTTTCTAGGTATAAAAGTGGTTGTGATTGTCACATTTACTTCTCGCCTATGTCACATTTACTTCTCGCCTAGATGGCCATGTTTTAATCCTGCCCGGCACATGTGCGCTTTTTTGGTTGTCACCATACCAGACAAATCAGTGTTTTCTACAGGTTACAGGTACTTCTGTTCCAGTCAATGATAAAAAGCTGCTTAATTGCAGCTATGATTTAAACATTTGTCCCAAATTTGCATGTACCATATCTCTGAAAGTACCAATTTTCCTGATTAAAAGCATAAAGAAGACTGATAGCCTTTTCTGGCTTTCAAGGGACACAAGGTGGTGTCAGACCCTGGTACTGTGTTCAGTTAGGGCCACTCGTTGTTTCGCACGTTCAACCTTTGGATTACAAGCGTGAGAACGCGAGAACACAATACGAAGTGATTTCGCTACTTCGTATCGTGTTCTCGTGTTCTCATGCTTGTAAATCATAGGTCAAAAGTGCGAAACAACGAGTGGCCCTAACGGAACACCGTACACTTGTTCTAAAAAATAAAGCAGTGTTGTTGTGGAAGGATCTCTTAATTACAAAATACACACACCATGACTTAGAAAACATACATTTAGAATCTAATATAAAGGTCGTCAGGCTTTGCAACATATATACATAGCCTGGGACTGGTATGAAATCTCATACAGGGACTGGTATGAAATCTCAGTGGACACTTTTTGTTAATGCATATAGGACGAGCTCTTGTCTGGATGAAACAGCTACATTTTGCTGGTGATATAATGTGGATGTTGATTGTTATCAAGTTATAACATTTATTTCTTAGTGGTTGATCTTGTAATTGATTGTAGTCAGTTGATATGATAAACGATTGATTTGAAGTCAATAATAATTATTTCAGTTTGAATTGAATCTTATTAAGTCAACACTATCACAGCAATGCTTTTCCAGCAAAACATAACTATGTAATTAGAGAAGATCAACATAAATACACACAATAATTAGTCAAATATATTGATTTCCTTATAATATAAAAATTATGTATATTTCCTTGTAATTCATGTTGTTATTTTTTATGTACACTGCAGATTCATTATATCGCAATTCGTGGGGTCAATGGATCGCGATCGCAATAACTTGTCAGGTCATTCATGTACATGTACATATATATATTCATGTATACGCTAGCCTATTTTCACGATCTCAAAACTTAAACGTAATTAATTCACTTTTTAGCTCACCTGAACTTGAAGTGCTCGGTGAGCTATTGGTACAAGGGACCTCTGCGGCGTCATCCGTCGTCCATATGCCGTCAACAATTTGGACCGTTATCGGGATAAAGACTACAGCTTTTGTGATCGCCTGTTGTCCGTCGTGCGTGCGTGCCTGTGTGCGTGCGTGCGTCGTTAACTTTTCAGTCAGACAACATCTCCTCATAAACCACTTGGCAGATTTTCACCAAACTTCACAGGAATGATCATTAGGTGACCATCTTTCAAAGTTGTTCAAATCGTTACGGTCCGCTGCATATGTAGGTCTTCAGAGCTAAAAATAGATGTAAAAAGTGTAAACTTTCAGGGTTTCCCACAGGATTTCTTGAAGGCATGTCGGCATGCCTGACACCACCACCCGCGACAAAAATCGGCTAGACCCCCCTCACTCGAGATCGTTCAAATCCGACCCCTTAGCCCCCCCCCCCTCCGAAATCAGCCGCTCCGTTTTTCCCCCAGTTTTTTTAAATTAGCCACATCGCCCGACCCCAGCTCCCCGAAATCAGCTTCAACGATCAACCCCACCTCACCGAAATCGGCTCCGACTTTCGAAATCCCAGCGGCGATCAAATCGGCAGTATCGCTTTAACTACCGCCCTTTATCGCTGAGGCTGCATTCATTATGGAATTAATTTTCAATCATACATATATTCAGATTCTTTGAAAAGCCGCTCGTTTTTTAGCTCACCTGAGCACAATGTGCTCATGGTGAGCTTTTGTGATCGTCCGTTGTCCGTCGTGCATGCTTGTGTGCGTGCGTGTGTGTGTGCGTCGTCAACTTTTCATTCAAACAACTTCTCCTCCTAAACCGCTTGGCAGATTTTCACCAAACTTCACAGGAATGATCCTTGGGTGGACCTCTTTCAAAGTTGTTCAAATCTTTCCGGTCCGCTGAATATGTAGGTCACCAGAGCTAAAAATAGATTTAAAAAGTGAAAACTTTAAAAATCTTCTTCTTTGAAACCGCAAGGCTCAGACCTTTCATATTTGATATGTGACATCCTCTAGAGGTCCTCTACAAAGATTGTTCACATTATACCCCTGGGGTCAAAACGGGCCACGCCCCGAGGGTCACATGGTTTATATAGAATATATAGCAAAATGACTTTAAAAATCTTCTCCTCTGAAACCACAAGGCCCAGAGGTTTCATATTTGGTATGTAACATCCTATAGTGGTCCTCTACAAAGATTGTTCAAATTATGCCCCTGGGGTCAAAACGCGCCACGCCCCGGGGGTCTCATAGTTTATATAGAATATATCGCAAAATGACTTTAAATATCTTCTCTTCTGAAACCGCAAGGCCTCGAGGTTTCATATTTGGTATGTAACATCCTTTAGTGGTCCTATACAAAGTTTGTTCAAATTATGCCCCTGGAGTCAAAATGGGCCACGCCCCGGGGGTCACATGATTTATACAGACCTAGATAGCAAAATTACTTTAAAAATCTTCTCGGAAACCGCAAGGCCCAGAGGTTTCTTATTTGGTATGTAACATCATATAGTAGTCCTCTACAAAGATTTTTCAAATTATGCCCCTGGGGTCAAAACTGGTCACGCCCCAGGGGTCACATGGTTTATATCAACTTTAATAGCAAAATGTCTTTAAAAATCTTCTCGTCTGAAACCGCAAGGCCCAGAGGTTACTTATTTGGTATGTAGCATCCAATAGTGGTCCTCTACAAAGAGTGCTCAAATAATGCCCCATGGGTCAAAACTGACCACACCCCAGGGGTCACATGGTTTATATAGACTTAAATAGCAAAATAAATTTAAAATTCATTTTTGCAAGATGGGGACTTCATTTTCAACCAGTCTGGACCAAACTTGCACAATTTGTCTATGACCATAAAATCTAAAGCAAATTTCAATATAGGACGGGTAAATGGCAATACACTCTATTCTTTGAAACAAGCCGGCAAGCATGACCTGACCTTTGCGCAGTGGTCGCCATTATTTTTGAGAACTGCAGCATTAACAATATTCCTCCGAAAATTGCCTGCAAAAAGTTGGATACCATGGTTAAGAAAATATATCCAGGTCCTTACTTGTTCTATGTATGAGAGTAAAGCAGCTAAACAAATTATTTAAGGACATTATGGCGTACCACAAGCCTTTCACAGCAGTAAGGCTTTCATCTTTGCCAGTACTCAGGTGAGCCATTTGGGCCATCATGGCCCTCTTGTTTTATTGTTGTTATCCATCCACAATGTTTTATATCCATATGTAAAATATTCCAATTGTAAAAAAAAAAATTATATTATTCCTTGTAATTAATTTCAAATTGCGTATAATCAATTAGAAATCTGAAACACCTATCTGAATTTTACTGTTCGCATGACGTAAACACGATTTCTATTTACAATTGAACTGCACATGTATTTTGTATAAATCATTTGTTCTGTTAAAAAGCGCGCGAAAATTATGCTGACATGTACAACGTCATGTCATCCGCATGGAAAGTGTGGGTGTATTGATTGCCGTATAAAAACTTTGTAGCGCAGAGAACATTGATATCTTTACTTTTGTATAAAAGTTACATAGCGCATAACAACAACATTGGGTATCTATATCGTGAATGATGTGCAGACGTGTAATTTGGCTGCTTATTAAAGCAACAGCAGTGAAGGACATTGTCATGAGTGGAATGCTCAATGTACGCTGGATGACGTCAAACAGTTACACTTTAACGTTGATTGAGTAGCAATGTAGGCGCAAAAATCAGAACCAAACTGGATTTATTTATGAACATCGTGTAATAGGAAAATATTTTAGTACATGAAACAAAATTGGGATCCATGGCTGATTCGTGATATATTGGACATCGCAAAATAACGGATCGCGATATAACGGATCTGCAGTGTTTCAACTACTTGTTTTACTGTGTGTTAACTTAGATGAAAACAGAGTTTCGGAATCCGGCAGTTCAACTTTAGTATGTAAAGCAAAATTGTATAAGTTTTTAGCTCACCTGAGCATGAATTGCTCTGTGAGCTATTGGTAAAGGGGACCTCTCCGGCGGCGTCCGGCAGCCGTAAGCCGTCAACAATTTGGACCGTTATCGCGATAAAGACTACATTTTTTATTCAATCTTGACCTAACTTGCACAGTTTGTGTATGACCATAAAATCTTGGATGGGATTGTTAATTGGTCAGATCACACAAGTAATACTAGAGTTATTGCCCCTTTTGCAAAAAAAGTGCAACAATGCCTTTTTCCAACTTATAGACTTTATTTTCAATCCAATCTTAACCAAACTTTCACAGTTTGTGTATGACCATCAGATCTCAGCAGACGTCAAACATGGGCCAGATCGTGTTTCAAACACCAGAGTTATTGCCTTTTGTTTGTTAAAAAAAATATACAAAAATGGACATTATTCAGGATAGAGACTTCATTTTTCATCCAATCTTCACCTATCTTGCACAGTTTTTCTATGACCATGAGATTACAGTTGAAGTCGAATATAAGCAAGATCAGACCAGAAACACCAGAGTTATTGCCCTTTGTGAAAAAAAAATGCAAAAATGGACATTATTCAGGATAGAGACTTCATTTTTCATACGATCTTCACCAATCGTGCACAGTTTGTCTATGAACGTAAGACTATAGGTGAAGTCGAATATAAGCATGATAGGGCCAGAAACACTGGAGTAATTGCCCCTTCTGTTTGGAAAAAACATCAACAAGTTATCAATGATAGGCTCGCACACGATTTTTGATTCAATGTTCACCAAAATTACACAGTTTGTATATGACCATAAAAATTGATTGATAAAATTTTATTTCCAACAGTTGCAAGACTTACATGCAGTTATTTGAACATGCAACATTGATCAGATGGCTTCAGAGCCTGCATTAACATCATTTATCATCATTGGACAGAACATTATCAAATAAAAAGCAAAACTTGACCTTACAGAAGAGCCATCGCAGTTATCGCATTGCAACTAGTTCTCCAAAACTGACGTGAAAAAGACATCAAAATCTACTGTTTCTGCATTTTCCAGAATTGTCACTGACTTCATGAAAAAGGGTCAGGTAAAAATATCGAGAAAAATATTTGAGAACCATTAGCAAAAAAACGGCACATCCACTACCCAACTGGTACTTTAGTTAGCCCATTGCGCTAACCGATGTTTTAAATCAAAATTGATCCTATCCCCCTTTGCATATCGTTCAGATACCTTAATTTTCAAACTTGTCACAACAGGATGGTCTTCCATTTTACCAGTTCTCATGGCCGTCTTGTTTAGACTTTTTGTCAGGGTAAACAGGTACATTAACAATATTTTCGCACATCATTTCCTTATGAAAAACTAAGTATAATAAAAATGAAAATGGATATTTAGAGCTATGAGCTACAGCTGAATTCAGAATAGAGTTATTTTTGGTTCTTTTGTCGCAAGCGTAATTTGATACGGAGGTTATGCTCCAAAATAAACACGGAAGTCATGATTTTCTTTTATGTTGAAAAATGATCAAATAAATGTGTTGGTGTCCATAGAAGTGTTGGTTTCAAGTCAGGTGAGGAAATGGAGGAGTTTGCATCCTTATAAATAATAACTTTAACTGAATAATTCTGTGTTTTATGTTTGTTTATGGTTATTGAATTGAATGCATGCATTATCATTCTTGATACCGGAAATGAGAACGCATTTTATTTTGTTGAGTTACCTGGGTTGGTATTCACGCAGCATCTTAAGTAATTTCTTGAATATTTGTTCTTAATAGCAAAATTTGAATGCATTATCTTTCCTTACTTAATAAACAGATGCTTATGTTATTGATATTCCTCAAATAACACTTTCATAATGATGCTATTTTAAAGTGTTACTTAGTGCTCAACTGTTTCTTTATGGAATTATACAGTTGAGGACATTCCTAAATTTAAGGATAAGGATAAAATTTAACTTAAGATGCTTTGTGAATACCACCATACCGCCCCAGGAAGAAAATGTTAAATTTGGTGCAGAATCATACGTCCATAACAAATTCAAGGTTTGGTAGTTTATTTTGCATAGTAGTTCTTACATTCATGGTTATGATATTCCAATATTACAAGACAATTTTTATTAAAACTAAATTGAAGTTCTTTTTCTAGTCACAACTAAGGTTAACTAGACATGTGTCCAAAGGACACGCGTTCCCCCTCATTGCGCTGGTTGTCACAAAACCCTATGCAATTACTATACCCAGGCACACAACTTCACGTGCTGATGAATATGTCTATACAGTTTTATCACTCAAGAAATTATACTTTCTAGTTTAAAGTGACACAAGTCCAAAAATGTAATTTTATTCTAAAAAAGGGGCCATAACTCTGCTGATGTCAGAAAAAATGCACCAAAATACCCAGGTGCACAAGTTCACATATTGATGAATATGTTTATAAAGTTTCATCACTTTAGCAGTTATATTTTTTGAGTTACACATAACACAAGTCCAGAAATGTCAATTTTTTTTGGCTAAAAAAGGGCCATAACTCCGCTGATATGGGAAAAAACTGCACCAAAATGCCCAGATGCATAAGTCCACATAATGATGAATATGTTTCTAAAAGTGTCATCACTCTAGCAGTTATATGTTTTGAGATATACGCGACACAGATATCCGATGGATAGACAAGTGCACATTTATATGGCCCCCCCCCCCACCTCCCCCATAAAGTGGGGCATAATAAATAGAGGATATTTGTTGATTTCGTTAAATGATAAAATTTTAGTTCATGAGTGGTCATAGAAAAAATTAATTTCACGAGTGGCGTAGTTTTCTATGACCACGACTGAAATAAATATTCGATCATTCACTGAAATCAACAAATTTTCTTTTTATTTTAGGGTTATGGACACTAAATAAATAAAATTGTGCGAGATAAGCTTAAACGTCAAACGTTTGTGTGTTCTGACGTCATAAAAATGACGTCCTAAATGGTTCCAAAATTGTTTATCATATGTCCACAGGGCCATAATTTGTTCAAGTTGTCGCTAAATTAAATTTTTGTTGAATTTTATCGTGTGTTTTCTGTAAACAAATGTATGTTCATACTGTACATGTATTTGCCAAGGGAGGTAAATCTATACTGGTAGATCAATGCTATTGATAGTGCGTTTTATGTTATATTTTCACTGCAGTGAAAATATAAAATCTTATATTTTCACTGCTCCAACAGTGAAAATATATGATTTTATTTTATCAATAAAATTTGATATTTCACTGAAAAGCATATAATAAACCAGTTTCTTTCTGTCAGAATTGTTGCCTGTTCGTTAATACGTCTTTCAGTCGTTATAGTTAGCCAAATGTTTTTTCCCAATCACAATAGTTGCTTTTGCCTCATTAACCTTGAAGTACATGTTCAATTTTATCAATTTATAAAATTGTTTCCCTAGCACATAAATGTAGTAACTAATGTACTTTAAACTTAAGAAATTAACAAAGTTCTGCACACAGCCATAAATATCATGAATGTATTTTGTTCATGCTGCAATGTAACAACCAATCTGACAATTCATAAATAACCCAGATAATTCCTTCTTCATGGTATGTTTATTTTAAGTACTTATTGTGCTGCATTTCATGCTAAGCAGTTCAACATATGAAATATCTGATACACCAACACTTTAAAATTTGTTTTTTAAAAACATCCTACATATAGCAATACACTTCCACGGAAATGTGACATAGAGGCTACATGTGTTCGTTTGTGTTTTGTTTACTGATTGTTCATGTATGTGAAGGGAAAACTTAAAAAACTGGAATAAGTTTACAATATTTATAGTGAATGGGTAAGATTATTATTATATTACTCCAAAATTTAAAAAGCTATCACTGTTTGTAAATATTGTCTTTTATTTGATCATTTAAATCATTTTGGAGAAATATATGAGCTAATGTTTGTAACATGTAACTCATTAAGGTATTCGACCCATCATAAGCTTGTTAATTTCCATGTAATTTCGACGAAAGCCGTAACCGTCCGTACATTACTGTTTTCGTTCGGAATACAAACAAAACATCTGTTAAAATTATATATTTCTTTAGCTGCACCGTAGTATTTGTTTCAGATTTTAATATTGTTGCTTTTAAATGCAAATTAGGTATAAAAGAACAATTACAATGTAACATTTATAATTAAAATGAAAGTGGAATAGGAGTTGGTTCCCTTTGGAAATCATGATCATTTGAACGCTTATTCAATTTTATGTGCATATGACAGTGTTTATTTACCGTGATATAAATCCTTCTGACTTTGACTAAAACGTCCTAAAAGAACAATGTAACAGTAACAATGTAAATTTTGTCGGCTATGATCAGTTGCCATGAACTGCGACAGTGTCGTCGGAAAATTACCGAGAAGTGTATTAGTTTGACCGTTTATGTCTACGTGAAATATTGTAACATTGACTAAGTCTAATGTGATGTCAGTAATGTTCTCTATTGGAAAACTGACAAAGAAACCAAGTCAAACGGCAAGCCTAATGCTGTGGTGAATACCAAGCCATGTACAGGTTGGTATCAGTTCATTATCTCATTGTAAAGCCATTTGTTTGTATTGTGATAGTTACTGAGATATTGACAATTCGTGAATGGTCTTGTAAATGTACTTAATAAAAATGTTTGATTTGTATTAATACACGGACCATGAAGTTTGGAAATATACTACAATGAAGTCTTTGTTCTCAAGCTTATTTAATAAAGTTCTATGTTTTGACATAATGATAGAATTATGTTACAATTTCCATATTGCCAATGCCGTCAATTTTGCTTTTTCATTCTGTTAAGTGTTATAACATAACTTCATATGTCTGTTACTAAAAAATGTCTAAAAATTCAACTGACATCGGTGTCATATCAAACAATTATTAAAGCAATGATTGTTGTGTAAATTCATATCTGTCTGTTAGTAGAAACTACTGTAAAACTGTGTATTGAAAACTATTTTCAGTGATGCTGCTGGTCAGAAAAGCAAACACACATCCAGTAGGATGGGTGACATGTTGGATGGTGAACAGGGTGTTAGTGTTCAACCAGAGGCAAGGCTGTCAGTGTTCAACCAGAGGCATTGCCAGTAGCAGTCCCATTCCCATATTTATCAACAGCTGGGCGCACCCAGCTGATGTTCAAAAATGAGAAGGCCAGAAACATTGATTCTCTGGGTCTTCTTGACCATACTGATGTGATAAAAATACAATGGCAGAGGACATCACTGGCTTCAGTTTATGTACCCATGAAACATTTAACTGTGAAGGCATGGACAGTTTATTAAGCATTTATGATTTAACATGTAAATATAATGGATGGGCAGCCCTATATTACAGTTGCAAAAAGGACGTTGGAAACACAAATTAGCAGACTTTTTTGAAAAACAACAATTTTTTAAACCCAGTAAAGTTCATGATGAGCATGGCCTGGAACGTTTTACATTTTTAGATGAAAATGTTTTAATGCAGTGTATATTGGTTTTGTCGATCATGTAAATATGTATTGCATTTATAAAATGTAGTAAATGTTAATTTAGTTAATACAACTCTTCTGTTCACACTATGTGTTTTAGACTTTTTTCATTTTATATTGTTTGTTAGAGGAAATACAATGGTGAAACAAAGTTTAATTTGAATGTTTTATATGTTAAAAAGTTTTGGAACTAATTTTATATATTGCTTATATTTTGTAGCCAATAATTTTTGAAAGTTTTATGGGAGTATCTTTCTTAGGTTCTCAATGATTATTGAAAAAGATTAACAAAAGGTATTTCTGAAAAAAAAATCCTGCTTAACTTTTTATGGGGGTAGTGTTAAAAACTGGCTTAATTTGTCAAATTTGCATGGTAAAGTTTATTTCTTTTGCCTTTATTTTGTAGCTTATAGTCCAAGAATAAAATACATCATGGTTTAGACTCAGAACATGTATAAAATAAGCAAGTTTATCACATTTTGTTTATGGCTTTCAAAAAATAGAACAGAAAAATTCTCATCGATGGTAAATATAAATTCATTAAAGAATAATTGTTGATTATTTTCATAATATGTGTTCAAATATACCATTCATAAATGTATATTTATATGGAGTTTATGAAATATTAATAAAGTATTTCACTTGAAAAGATTCTTATAGCTTGTCAGTTTTTGATGTGTTTAGCAAAAGAGGGGGTATGGTAATTAACTAACTATATTTGAAAAACTAAACGGTAAAATCTCTTAAAATTTTGCAGAAGAGTCCAGATATGGATGCCCTCCAAGATAATAATATGATTTGTAGGGATCTAGACGTTGAGTATGATGGGTTGAATACCTTAATAGTAATTATCATAATACCACACTATAGCAATAGTGATCTGCTTGAATGTTTAATGACTAGAATAAAGGGCTTTGCACAATAAGGCATTGTACCGTAATTACCCTCATATCAGACACCACAGCATGTTTGATGTGACTAAAATCTACAGAATCCTCATCCTGCCAGTTAATTTTTGCCCTCTACTAGATGATAATGCAATGTTTTAACTATTATTTTCTGCAGATCTGGCACTGAGAAATTGTACAGATGCACAAAATTAGGATGATAATTATCGTCCAAATTTCATGTGTCTATGAAGTTGTACACAGCGATAATTATCGCCCAAATGTTGCATCGTCACGGTCTAGCACACGGTGTGACGATACGACATATAAGCGATACTTATCACTGTGAACAAGACTGTGATGATGCTTCATTTGGGCGATAATTATCGCTGTGTATAAGACCGTGACAATGCGAGATTTGGGCAATAATTAACACTGTGTACAATTTCACAGACAGATAATAATCTTCCAAATTTTGTGTGTCCACTTTGTCAAAGTGCGAGATATTAGAAAATAAGAATTAAAATGTCGCATTTGTCGCATTGTTGCCGTCTTGTCACTCAGCAAAATTTAACCGGCGAAATCAGGATTCTGTAATAATCCATTTTTTTCGAAAAAAATCTACATGTACAAACATGAAGTGAATATTTTATTAGGTTATTTGTAGAGTCATTTGGGCAAAATTCGTAAAATAGAATTTTAAACATGTATATTAACTTATGCATAAAACACAGTAGTATCTTATGCAATCTGCATACACATTATTATGTCATAGGTCAACATGTACACTGCAGATCCGTTATATCACGATTTGCGGGGTCCATGGATCGCGGTCGCGATATAGCCGGATCGCGATATAACTTGTCAGGTCATTCATGTACATAGATTTTTGTGTGTGGATATACATGTATACACTAGCCTATTTTCACGATCTCAAAACATACACGTAATTAACTCACCTTTTGCATTGTTGTTAACATCCACAATGTGTTATAACCATATGTAAAATATTCCATTTGTAAATAAAATATTATATTATTCCTTGTAATCAATTCCAAATTGCGTATAATAAATTCCAAATCCGAAACGCCTATCCGAATTTTGCTGTTCACATGACGTAAACACGAATCCTATTTACAATTAAACGGCACATGTATTTCGTGCAAATCCTTTGTTCTGCTAGAAAATCACGCGAAAATTATGCTGACATGTACAACGTCACGTCATCCTCATGGAAAGCGTGGGTGTATTAATTGCCGTATAAAAACTTTGTAGCGCATAGAACTTTGAAATCTTTACTTTTTATAAAAGTTTTGTAGCGCATAACAACAAATTTTGTAGCCGATAACGTCATTGTCGTTCAGATAGGTCAGTACTGATCTATGACAAACGGCTACTGTATACACCCTCCACGTGGACAGCGTGTAATTCGGCTCTAATTAAAGTGACAGCAGTAAAAGGACGTTGTCATGGGTGGCACGCACAATGTAAGCCGAAGACGTCCAACGGTTACACTTTGATGTTGAGCAGGTCGGTTTATTGTTTGTCGCACTTCAAGAGTGTGAATGAAAGAGTAGCAATGTAGGCGGTAAAATCCAGACCAAACTGGATTTATTTATGAACGTCGTGTAATAGTAAAATATAGAAGTACATGGGTAAAAATCGGGATCCACGGCCTATTCGCAATATATTGGATATCGCGAAATAACGGATCGCGATATAATGGATCTGCTGAGTATTTGTCATGATATATAAAAATATGTTAGTGCTACTAATACATATATCAAGTAATTAGGTATCAGTAGAGTGGGATACAGAGTGAAATAGCACAGTGCTGCAATTTGTGACCCCTTCTGTCCTTCTGGGCTGGTCAACATAGAGAAGTTAAATATCTTATGAAATTGAAAACATGGTGCTTTCAATGACAAATTGGTTAACTATGTTTAAAAACCTTAAAATCAAGATAATGTAAAAGAACTGGTCCATGTCTCTGTTGAATAGCACTGTGTTCCATTTCTAATCCTAAGTCCCATGTTTATAAAGAATCTTAATTGAAAATTAAGAAAAAATATCAAAATTCTGAATTTTTTTAATAGAATTTTCTTTGAGAAAGAAATTGAAGTTTTTGACACAGAAGTTGCAATTTAGTTCCAAGTACATGTATATTAATGTTTTGTATTTGTCATTTTCGAAACACAAATTCTAATTTTGACTTGTTTCAACTTGTAGTTTAGAATAATTTTAAAATATATTTATATGGGCCCAGATCTTTGCCTATTATAAGGATACACACTGGGTTCACAAGAAAGGCAGCCAGGTGTTTTAGGACCACATAGGATGTCAAACTGCCCACCAGGCATGGAGGAATGCCATAAAACATGTTCTCTGTTTGCTTAGACACAGCTGCTATGAGATGCCAGCTGAGAGAAGCCATGTGAGCCTTGTTTTCTTGTGCTCAGCGCTGATAAATTATTAATAGAGGTAACTTGTCTACTGAAATGGTGTGGTGGATATGCTAGAAGATCAGTATGTGTGTATGATAGCTGTTAATCACATGGAATGTTAACCATTTAGTATAATACCAAAAATAACAAATAGCAGTAAGTAATATTCTGAATTGGTGCTTGTAATTTATATAAGACATATAAATTGCATGTAACAACATTTATCAGTTAATATTCTTAAAGCGTTAACCACTGATTGTGAAATGACTCGGGGGACCTTCTGAACTGTAGTACATCACAAAAATCTTACATTAAATTCTCATTTTGAGGTGGCACCTCGGAAAATTAATGAATGGATAGGCATTTAAAAGGTTTTGTTTTTGTACTTGTAATGTTCCTCTTTAGCCATATTCAACAATAGTGGGTGAACACTTTACATCTGGATAGGATTCATCCTGTTTGAACTGAAGCAAAAACATTAGTGCAAAGCTACATGCTGACGCTTAACTCATTATATTCAAGACGCCCAGCTAAGTTTGAACACCAAAAATTGTGCACCCTGTATTTAGATCATTGAAGTCTAAAGTGCTCTGTGGCATAATATATAACTCAGGAAAAGTTTGTTAGAAACTTAGGTTCAATGCAGTTTGGTTGTTGTCCTATTTCTGCATAGGGTGCACTCTGAAATCTGGGAGTGGTTTGATATAAGTAATCCTGGTTGCTGCAGTACTTTGATATTCCGTTGGTTTTGCATGCCCAGGATGTACGTCCATGAGTCCAACTGCCTGTCATGCCTACTATAATCAGTTTTGTAACCCTTAGAGATTCTCGATTAACTTGACATACCTACCTACACTGTAACCACTGAGGCTACAAACCAATGCATATTACTCATAGATAAAAGGTCAAGGTTACTCCATGGATTAAATTACTTGCCATTATGTGGCTGGAATCAAAGCAATATAATGTAGAGAAAGACACCTGTTATTGGCATGAAAAACAAACAACTGGCTGGGAACATCACACACATGAATGTGTCCATATAATAAATATAATAAAAATATGGTGAATGGTAGGAGACTGTCAGGATTATTTTCTGGCTCAATGTTTATTATTTGGCTCACAGCTGATTCACGTATCTAGCTCATTTTGCAGCCCTATCGTCTAAATATAATAATGATGATGATGATGATGATTATGATGATTATGATGATGATGATGATAATAATAATGATAATAATAATAATAATCATCATCATCATCATCCTCCTCGTCCTCCTCCTCTTCCTCATCATCATCATCATCATAAAGAGTATTGTAAAAGTCCAAATATTTCATCAACCATGTTTACACACCTTCTGACTAAGCCCATTTAGGCTTTCAGTAGAATTATGTGGAAATAAATTAAATGAACAGAAACCTTCATTTACTAGAGATAAAACATATATTATAATTACAGGTAAATAGCTTATTGCATATACTACTGCTACCTGCTGCTTACTACTGTACTATTGCCCCAGTATCATTCAAATCTGCAGCTTCCGTTCATACGATAATAATTATGGAGGGCTTGGTTTAGTTTAGTTCTTGTATTTTACATAATATGTGTACAGATACATTCAGTATAACATTAATTTAATTTTGATGTTACCAGGTTTGTTTTCCAAATTAAAGGAGTAGTCTCTTTTTAATAGGTTTTTGAGTTTGCAGTTTTTTCTCTTATCAGTTATTTTGCCTCTGTTACAGCAATTACTGGCATTGCATGTGCAAAGTATGTGGAATAGTGTTCAATGTCTGGGTTTTATTTCTACAATATAAATTCAGACATTTATTTAGTGAAAAATAATGATGATCCAAGCCAATAATTTAGACCATCCTGATTTGTACGAAGAAAAATTAAATATATTTTGTTGTTCTGTGTTCTATTTATACATACTGGCAAAATACGTAAATCCGGACACTTTTGCTGGTTTTTTGACGATTTCTGTGGGGAATTGCCTCAAACAAAAATAAAAAGTTAAATATAATAAGTAGGGTTTAATCTGAAGCTTTGGTCGAAATATTAGTGAAATCTGCTATCTAAAAACAGCTGTATGATGCGTTTAAAGCGAAATTCGGATGGAGAGTACCTTAATCCGGACGTTTTTAAAAATATATTTAATAAAAAAAATAATCGTAGAAATATACATAAAACACCACCTTGTTTGTCAGATTTTTGTTTTTCTTCCTTTGTTGATTTTTTTATGGTGTTTACTTTCAAAATTTTCACCTGTAAAGCCTTATTTACCGAGATACTGTTTTGATTTCAATCCCCCAAATGCAAATGTCTACAATTAAAAGGAAGATAAAAACAATAGTAAGTACGTGTAAAAATACCCAATGGATTCTGTTGAAACCTGACATGTTGCTGAGACAGGTGTGTGCATCAATCAATACAATAAAATTATTGGTCTTGATCATAAAAACGCAATTATTTTCAGGAGTTTGGATTTAAGTACTGTCCGGATTTACGTACTTCGCCAGTATATCTTTTGTGAATGTATTAGACCACCTAGCAAATGTTGAAATGTTAATATTTCTCTTCCTATAGGCTGTGCAAACTAATACATTACATTTTATTCTAATGGTTCCATTTAAAATATTTTCAAAGGAAAATAATGCAGATGGCTGAGGTCAGTTTTTGGGGGGCATAAACTCATTAACATGTGCATGTCAGTGGACAAGGAAATATAATAAACTACTTACATGTAATGAAGAGCTAATATATAGTTAATAAGGACATTGTTTGAAATTATGAAGTTTAGATGATTAAAATGTAGTGGTGGAATTTGACAGTTGTAATGTACAGCTTAGCTCAAATACTTCAATGTTCATAGGTATGGAAATTCCTTATTTTTTTTTGGAAATTCCTCAAAAGATTTCATAGACCACAGCCAATGGATTATGCAGTCATCGATATTTGCAGTTTGGCCAAGGTACCCTAGCAAGTCCGAATTCTTATTACTTGAGAGCTAGAAAATATTACAAACCTACCTGTATAAAACTGAGAATATGAGTAAGTCCAGTTCGAAATGTAAAAGTGCTGAGCATACGGGTTTGTGCCAATTTGGACCACTTGATTACACAGGTATAAGTGGCCATGCATTTGTAGCAATGTAACATCAGTGACATCTACCTATATACATATGTATATAATGAAATATCTTGAGGCAGAATGTTTGTTTGGATGGGCTATCCACATAGTTTACACCCTTTGTACTGGTAATGGCCGCTTTATGGCTTAAAGTCTTCATTTAATTTACTTAGACACCATGTAACATTCAGGAATGAAAGCATGGTTGGTAAACATTGTCTCACCCATGAAAATTGGTTTGTGGGTACATTGTCATAAAATTTGCATTGTTGGGTGTAAAACCTTTTAATGGGATGACAATGTCAGTATGATGGGGCATTTCATTAACCTCCGCACCATTTATAGCAGTACTTTAACACTGGTGTCTTCCTTAAGCTAAAGTTCTTTAAAAACATGCTCTTTCATCTATCTACCAAATTATTTGCAGTTTTCCCCAACAAGTCATAGAGCTTCAGGGCACCATCCCATGTTTCTAAAAAAAACATGGACCAAACAAGCCATAATTTGTTCAGGCCAAAACGGGACATTGACAAAAAATCGGGGACATATGACTTTTTCAGCGGGACACCTTAATAGTTATTTTGTAGCATGGCCCATGGATCGTTATAATCGTATTAATTGTCATATCTTTCATGTACATGTAATACATGTATACACTTACTATGGCTAACACGTTTTCATTTTATGAAAACGTCTAAACATAATTAAATTTTAACGAAACATCACCGTTTAAACAGTATACCCTAGCTTTTAAAAGCTCAAGCGTTATTATTGTTGCGAAACTGAAAGAAATAATTATTTCCGGACGTTTTATTCTATCCAGTGCGCATCCGATTTGCGCAATGACGTCACATTCAAACCCACTTTTCTCTTTGTTCTCAAATCATAAGGTTACACTCAATCTTGTTACGGGGCCTTTCTTATTCGATAAATAATGTTCTTATGAGCATTTGATTAGTGCTTTGTTTTTAATCAATTTAACTC
This sequence comes from Congeria kusceri, assembly GCA_027627225.1. Lineage (NCBI taxonomy): Eukaryota > Metazoa > Mollusca > Bivalvia > Myida > Dreissenidae > Congeria > Congeria kusceri. The sequence continues at coordinate 22,141,924 of CM051035.1, forward strand.
ATAGTATTGATTGGATAATTAATGAAGTATACAAATCTTGATTGAAAAACATGTATATTATATATGCTTTGTTCTTGCAAAAAACGGTGGGAAAATGTCCTCGTGCACATCATGCCAACGTGCGTCAAATGTTAAAATGCACATATACATTTTGCACTTCATGTAAATCTTGTGTTCTGAAGAAAAGCGCAAAAATAATGCTGACATGTACTACGTCACGTCATCCGCATGGAAAACGTGGGTATATTAACTGCCATAAAAACTTTGTAGCGCAGAGAACTGTGATAATTATGAACACTTAGTGCATAAACAGCCTTGTATATTATTTTGTATTCAGAGAGAACTATTTTATGATGCTTCTTTTTACAATGTAAACAGTTATTTTGTGAATTGTAATTCAGTTTTGTAATTGATGTGGAAACATAATTGTATGAATGAATCTAGTTTTGTTGTATGCTGAAAATGAAATGCAAAGCCGGGAAGTAGGTCAATGTTTTTATGCCCCCGGCATGTTGATGCCAGAGGAATATAGTGACAAGGTTAGGTAGATTTTAACGTTTCGTCTGGCACCAACACAGCTTACTAAAACACTTGGATACTTACACAGTTGTTGCTTTATGACCATTCCCTATCCGCCCATATCACCCAATCTCACTTTGACCTTGACCTAATTTTCACTTAGAATAATTCAAATGGGCTGTTTCTTGGTTAACTAGATTTTACCCTTTCGTCTAGCACCAACACCGTTTGCTACAACACTTGGATACTTATACAGTTGTTGCTTATGACCATCCCCATTCCACCGATATCACCCAAGTTGCTTATGACCATCCCCAATTTACCCATATCACCCAACCTCAATTTGACTTTGACCTTGACCTAATTTGGACTTACAATAATTCAAAAGTGCCATTTCTTCGTTAACTAGATATTACAATTTCGTCTAGCACCAACACCGCTTACTGCAACATTTGGATATTTACACAGTTGTTACTTATGACCGTTCCCAATCCACCCATATCACCCAACCATACTTTGACCATGACCTTGACCTAATTTGGATTTTACTGTTTCGTCTAGCACTAGCACCGCTTACTACAGCACTTGGATACTTACACAGTTGTTGCTTATGACCATTTCCAATCCACCCATATCACCCAACCATACTTTGTCCTTGATCTCATTTGGACTCAAAATACCATAAAAGATCGTGTATTACGCTCACCCATGTATAACTTGCACCCAATTTTGGAAGCAAAATTTGAGGGGAAAAAAACTGGAAAACAATTTGCAGCTGTTGTTTGTTAATGTCAGTTCATGCTTTTTCACTGACCACGTGCTAATCGTGTTACACGCTTAAAATGCTGCAAACAGCTAGACAGTGGCCCCAGCTCGGCAGTCACATCAAACCGACACCGTTGCTATGTATGTTGCTAAGGGCTTGTAGATGAGAGGCCTGGCTAATTGACGACGTCGCGCTTCTCAGTTGAAACAGGTGTTATTATAAATGGCTGTGTTTTTAAAGGATGTTATTGTTTGTTCAAATTGGAAATATGATTGCAAGGTAATTAGAATGTTTTGTTAATAAAAAAATGAATGCAGTATAAATATCAAAAAATATAATGAAAAAAAAAAACTTGCCGGAAAATGACTGTTACCGTGTATAACGTGCGCCAAATTTTCATAGCCGAATTTTGGGGTAAATATGTGCGCGTAATACATGGTCTTTTATGGGGGGGGGGGACTTCAAATGTAGGTTTCACTTATAATTATAATTATATATAGCTCCTAGTCATGTTCTTTGGTTATGACTGAAGGATATCCTTATCACAATTTATACAAGTGTATTTTTATACAAGTGTATAGATACACTCAATATCCCAGATACACCAGGTTGCACTGTCAAACTTTTATTCTAAACATACATTCTGTTTTTAGCTCACCTGAGCACGAAGTGCTCATGGGTGAGCTATTGTGATCAGTCTGTGTCCGGCGTCCAGCGTCAACATTTTACTTTATACAGCTTCTCTGAAATCACTGGGTGGATTTTAACCAAACTTGGCAGGAAGGTTCCTGGGATGGTCCTTTAACAAATTCCTTCAATTCATTAGAATAAATTAAAAACTCTGGTTGCCGTGGCAACCAAAACAGCTTAAAAACTGGAAAACTTCCAAAATCTTCTTGTCAGCAACCACTGGCTGGATTTGAAAATAAATTTCACTGAAATGTTCCTTGGGTGACCCTCTACCAAATGCCTTTAAATCAATTTGTTTCTTTAAAAAACATGGCTGCCAGGGGGCGGGGCAGTTTTCCTAATATGGCTATATTGAAAACTTGAAAACTTTACAAATCTTCTTGTCTGAAACCATTGGCTGGATTTGAAAATAGTTTTTACCGAATGTTCCTTGGGTGACTCTCTATCAAATTCCTTCAAATTATTTTGATTCGTTTAAAAACATAGCCACCTGGGGCGGGGCAGTTTTCCTTATATGGCTATATTGAAAACTTTAAAAATCTTTTTTTCTGAAACCACTTGTGGATTTCAAAATAATTTCACATAGATGTTCCTTTGGTGACCCTCAACCAAATTTCTTTAAATCAGTTTGATTTGTTGAAAAACATGGCCGCCAGGGGGCAGGGCAGTTTTCCTTATATGGCTATATTGAAAACTTTGAAAATCTTCCTGTCTGAAACCACTGGCTGGATTTCAAAATAATTTCACTGAAATATTCCTTGGGTGATTTTCTGCAAATTCCTTTAAGTCATTTTGATTCGTGAAACAACTTGGCCGCGAGGGGGCGGGGCAGTTTTCCTTATATGGCTATATTGAAAACTTTGAAAATATCCTTGTCTGGAATTGCTGTCTGGATTTGAAAATAGTTTTCACAGAAATGTATCTTGGGTGACCCTGTATCAAATTCCTTCAAATTACTTCTATGTCTGGTCAAATACTTATTTATGTTGTTATTCAACACCAATCACTGTCAATAATTGAGGTGGCGAGAGTGTTTGCGTCATGACGGTGGCAGTTCTAGCTAAACTTAGGTGAGCGACTCAGGGCTATCTTGGCTCTCTTGTTAATATGGGTCACAGCTGCTGGGTTTTCATCCAACTAAATGCTTAGTCAAGATGTGTAAATTCGTAAATTATGTAAATTTGCCTTCAGTTCTACCCATAGTTTACCATCATGTTTTATCATTTGAAAATGTATTTCTTAAATTACTGATCTGAAAATGGATTTGACTATTAACTTGTTCTAATATAATTGCGTACCTAATTTTATGTCAAGAGCGTGTCTATAATAGTTCATATCGCTTCAGAAAAAATGTTAGGGAAACACCCTTATTTTCTAAACAGAATGGCAAATGGTCCTGATATATCCTTAAAGGAAATGTAGACAAGGATATCAGAAAAGGAATTTATAAGCAACAAATCGAATCATTTCCGCTAAATTGAGAAATCAGCTGTATAAAGAATGGTACAAAGCACACAAAAATATGATGATAAATGTATTCATAGAAAATGAATATCAAAGTTAAGTACATAAATGACCTAGTCAAACAAGAATGAAGGTTTTGAAGATCATAACAATTTTATCAGCTACCCCTGTTGATTACATAAAATCCTACTAGATAAAATGAATGAATACCATATGACATAAGTATGCTATCTGTCTGTACTCACAGTACAGTTTCTATAGCACTTTTGGTTTATTCTTGTCGAGCCGGCTTGCAGTTAGCTCGACTTAGTTGTCACAATGGCGGTTTGGTGTATGTGTGTGAGTGTGTTTGTCCGTCCGATCTTGTTCAGACTGCTGATTCATCATTCATCAGGTAATTTTAAAATAACTTACCAGAAATGTACACCATGGAGAGAAGGCGTGTCGCGCGCAAGACCTGTGTCCTAAGCTGAAAGGTCAAGGTCACACTTAGAGGTCAAAAATCAAATATGGGCAGAAATGTGTTAATTTGTTTCTGCCATTTCTTGGAAAATGTTTGAAGTTATCAGTTTTAGGAGAGCATGATACTTAGGGCCATAAAATATTATAACACATCTGGAGTTGTATCCCTTAATTTATTGAATTAAAAAAAAAATCTGTCACAGATATTGCTTTTATTGATCAGTGACAGTGTTCATCATATAATAGGGAATTACTGATTTGTATTTTTGAACACAGTGAAACATGCATTCTTAAGTAAAAAGTTTGAATCTATCAACAAACTAGCAATATTTGATTGAAAAATATTTTTTCTCTATCAGAATGATCGCTTTTATTCATCAACCAGTTGCGTACTTCAGGCGTTCAGTACATTTTGAAAACCTGGAGTCAACTGACCCCTGACTTAAAATTTTGAGGGGCCATCATGCAAATTTTAGGGGTCATTAAATACTGAAGTCATAGTAATTTTGTTTCTGCATATTTATTGAAAGCTGTGCAAATGGTCATTTGTGGTAGGCCGCGTTTCCAGGTGTCCGTATCCGTATCAGTATATCCGTATCCATATAAAAATCAAACACATTGAAAATCGTTGGACCTGTTCCATATCTCTGTATCCGTTTCCGCATATCCGTGTCCGTATAGTGTGTCTGAGCGATTTTATGCAGATGCAGACAACATAAGGACGACTTTCAGTAAGATGAAGGGCAATTTGTATGCTGTGTTAACTACATTAAAATATATAGATATTTATTTATATATTCTAAATAGTAGGGAATTTGTTGGACTCTCTTAAATGCTAACAAATTGAAGGGTATTTGTTGAATTTGATTTAATGCTGTCATATGTAAGGAATTCTAAATAGTATCATAGTTGATTCACAGCAGTATTGTATTTAATTTTTAAGAGTACCGGTATCATAATTGATTCCCACAAGTATCATAGATTGTCAACTGGGTCATTAGCTAGTATTTTTCTGCACCGTGGCTTTGTATTTTGTTGATTGTGTTTTTCCAGATGCCCAGTAGAACCAGACAAAAGGCGAAGGAAGGAGTATGTATTGAATTTCTGTGAATGTCTTGTGTTCAGACTGTTCTGTGACACACTATGGCACTTCTAGCCTTACAGTGACATTTTCAGCGAAACCCGAGACCCTAACATAAATAACATTTCTGGAATTGTGTTCAGGTACGCTTTTGTCAAGTGAATATTGATCAGTAGTATTCTATTCCTGAATGGTAAGTCAGTATGCAAAGCTGTTAAAACATTGCCTTTGGGATAATTACATACCACTGGTTTTGTACATTAGTTTCTGGTTCATGAGGATGACTTTTAGAATAAGGCTGAAAATAGTTAGTGCTTGGATTCGCTTTTAATTTGAAATAGGAATAATTTGGAATCGGCAGCATTGGAAATGACAAATTGTAGCAAACTAATTCCATAAATATGTGGATTTCTTTTTGGTGTGTCTTCAATTTCATTTTGAATGAAGAAGAGAGGAGTTTGTCTAATTAAGGTAAAAGTTCGAATATTTTGATTATTTAAAGAATAATAACACAATGAGCAACCTGAAATAATATTTAGTTTGAATGTGTTTCATGAGATGCATCGTATCTGTTTCTGATTTGATACAAATATACTGTGTATTTGATACAAATAAAAAATTATGTTAGGAAATTCTCCAAAATTATTATTTATAATTCCCAGAAATGCATAATATATGAGAATACAGGATGTCCGAAAAGAAAGGTAACACTTTAAACTTTTCATAACTTTGCTGAATCCATGACTATTGTTATAAAATTTACATCATTTAAGGGTCTTAAATGGAAGTTTTTACTGCTTGTTAAAATGACGCGCCAAACTTAATGACATTTTGACGTGATGACGTCATCCAAAGTATATGTTATTTTCAAGATGGCACGATTGACGTCGGAACAACGCATTTTTATTGTCAAACATTATTATGAAACTAAATGTGTAACGGACGTTGAAGGAAAGTTAAAATATCATTTTAAGGACACAAATGAAAGCAGGAAACTTATCTACAAGATCATACATAATTTTAGTGTTTTGGGTCCGTAGCGGATGCTCCAAAAGCAGGTCGGCCGAAGTCCAGTAGGAGCCTCATTGTTTTACAGAGAGACCATTGCATAGTGAGAAATTAACAGTTTGGTGTGCTATGTCGTCGCACGGAGTTATTGGTCCATTTGTGTTCAAGGACACCGTGAATTCACAACGCTACCTGTCACTTTTAAAACACAAGTTTGTTCCAGCGCTTGGAAAGCGAACTGGAAATATGCAAAATGTCTGGTTTATGCAGGATGGTGCGACATCTAATATGGTATTAGATTATCTTCATGAAACCTTCGGCGATAAGGTGATTTCCCGACAATACCCTGAAATGATAAATTGTGGACAATCTTGGCCCGCACAAAGACCCGATTACTTTCTCTGGGGCTACCTGAAGTCGGCTGTGTACAGACCAAAACAAGTGGACACAGATATGCTCTTGAAAAACATCAAATGGGAAGTGAAGAAATCATTGAAGAAATGTGTAGAAATGTAATGAACAATTTCATAGCGCGAGTTAAACAGGGAAAGCTGGTTAAAGGCCGTCATCTTGAGAACGTAATTAATTATTGAATTGACACAAAAGGTATTTTGTACTAAAAACATTGTAAAAATTATATTATTTGACATATTTACTCCGCTGTTGTACGGAAAAAACCGTACACCTTTTTGTTATATATATGCGTGTTTTAATGCAAATTGTCCAACATTAAATCAAAATTCTGAAAGTTTGAAAGTGTTACCTGTCTTTTCGGACACACTGTATTATTACAACACTTGTATTTTGAGAATGTGTTGGCCCTTTGAAACATTTTCTAATGGCCGCAAGTTGTTTTGTTATGCTGGAAAATACTTTTAGCCCTGATTAAATTGCCATTGTTTTATATAATGATTTAGTATAAAGTGATGACAAAAATTAATGTTTATCAGATTGTGTTAGCATCAGAAATTAATGCAGTTGTGGAAATGGTGAAATGTTGCGACATTTGATTAGAATTCTCTGGGTGGATAATTTACTTTGAACTTTATATGAAATTATATTCATTGTGTTCGAAGATTTGTACATAATTTCTTGATATAGATTACTACATTTATTTTGTTGACATTGAATAAATAATAAAATAGAAAAATAAGACTGAACCATATTTTCCATAATTTACTCACACGTTATTGCTCCGTGTGTGTGTTAAATTAGCATCGGCTGCATCAAGATTCTCTCCCATATGGCTGTCGCCAACAGATACAGGTGACACCCCGTTTCAAAAGCGGCCTTTGTTTTTTTAGTGAACGGTGTGGAGCACATAGTACAATGCACCTAGCTTTAATTTCTCGTGCAAAAGATGAGTTAGCAGGTTAGGGCATAGCTGGGGCATGAATCTGCGACCCCTGAGTTGTGAAGCCAGGGCGTTACGACTAGACCACGGATCAGCTACATGTAATTCTTCATTCAGTTTGATTGAAATATAGAATAAATATGAAATGGCAGGTTTTAAATTATGGAATTATGTAAGGCCTGTTTGTATCTCACAGATTAGTAGATCCAGAAACGAGACATTCTTAATGGGTTATTGTGTTATCAAGTTGCTAATTGCATTGTAGCTTAACTATTGATATCACATTCATTTGCTATTTGTGCGTTTCTTTTATTACTGACCTGTATCATTGAAAAAGCAGTTAACATGTTACATTTGCTGTTAAATGCAGATTTATGTCAGTAACAATGAACATTATGTTGCTAAGTTTTCTAGTTTATAACTACAGAAGTAAGTTAACATGAATAGTTGCTAGGTACAATCATGGGCAGTAAAGACATGGAAAAATTTCGCGAAGTTAAATTGTAGTTTTGTTGAGGCAGTTTATCAACTTTTTGTTGCATTCGTTTGAAATTTGTCTATTTGCATCTTTTATTTCCTGGTTTTGTATCCTATTTCACTACAGAAATAAGGATGGCTTTATATACCTGGTTTCACTATAGAAATAAGGAAGGCGTTTTTTACATGGTTCATTCATGTATAACGCACTCACATGGGTTTTGTCATCCGTTTTTTTAAGGCAAGTGTATTATATGGAAATTGTTCTTTTATTGAATATGTAACTTTATTAAAGGGACCATTCAAAATCTTGATAAAAGTCTGAAATAAATGTAGGATAAGTAGCAAATGAGGCGAGTCGTGGGAAAACCGGGCTTAATGCTTGTGCGTACAGTGTCGTCCCGGATTAGCCTGTGTAGTATAGTGAAAACAACCTGCAATAATTGTATACAATTTATCAACAAATGTTAAAAAAGCAACCCTTATGACTGAGTTTAGAAAGTCAAAATTATACAAAGATGTATCATATATATAGTCCAAACAATGTGTAATAGCATATTGGAAATGTTAGACTACATTAATTTGATTATAAGTACATTCAATTTGTAATTATTTTGTTATAATAATAAAGTTTTGAAGGGTAATGTATCTTAAATACTTCAATCGCATTTTGTTGGTGTTTTTTTTCAGGAACAAAGAAGACATTGGTGACTGTAAGGCCGGAACTTTGCCGTTAAGAGGTGAAACTGAGGCGTAGGGATTTTCGGGAATCCGTTAATGAGTTCAGAGAAGATGCCGACGGTAGGGTTTATAAGAGTTAAACTGCTACAGGTGGAGCGTGGGAGCTCCATGGACAGCAAGGCCGACGTGTTCGACCCGTACATTGCAATCAACGTCAAGGAAGCTATCAATACTCCAGGTATAACAGTGGTTAGTTTAGTGTAACCCTATTTATTTTAGCTCGATTGCATCGAAAGCCTTCGGCTTATAGAGACACTCTCGAGTCCATTCCTGGGAAGAACCAGTACTTTGTGTCTGTGTAAAAATCTTGAAAACTCTCCCTGAGTGGGGATCGAACCGGGGATCTCCCGGTCGTAAGGTGGACACCATATCCACTACATCATTGCGACCTCTCAGTGGTCGAAATTAAGATATTAATAATCCAGGTATAACCGTGGTCGAAATTAAGATATCGATACTCCAGGTATAACAGTGGTCGAAATTAAGATATCAATACTCCAGGTATAACATTGGTCGAAATTAAGATATCAATACTCCAGGTATAACTGGTCAAAATTAAGATATCAATACTCCAGGTATAACAGTGGTTGAAATTAAGATATCAATATTCCAGGTATAACTGGTCGTTATTAAGATATCAATACTCCAGGTATAACAGTGGTCAAAATTAAGATATCAATGCTCCAGGTATAACTGGTTGAAATTAAGATATCAATACTCTGTTATAACAGGGGTCGAAATTAAGATATCAATACTCCAGGTATAACAGTGGTCGAAATTAAGATATCAATACTCCAGGTATAACTGGTCAAAATTAATTTATCAATACTCCAGGTATAACAGTGGTCGAAATTAAGATATCAATACTCCAGGTATAACTGGTCAAAATTAAGATATCAATACTCCAGGTATAACAGTGGTCAAAATTAAGATATCAATACTCCAGGCATAACAGGGGTTCAACTTAGCACAATCCTGCAAGCCATTAATTCTTGATACAGTGGGGCTTTTGTCATTTTTCACAGCTAAGTAATAATTTAGAAATTCAGGTTCATGGATGTTGATGACTGGTTAATTTTTTATGCATTAGATATTGATAAACTGATATAAATGTAATTTGCCAAACCATGATTTGGCAGTCAGTTGCAGTATTTTCATAGAATGTGTTTCATCCCCTTTAAAGCCTTTCATCCCCCTTAAATAACACCTTTTATTGCCAAAAATAGATGTTTCTACCCTGGTACCTAAAGCATGCCAATTTTGCTTGGCATATGATTTTAAGATATGATACAGATTTTGCTATATTGATTTCAACCTGGTTGCCTGTCAATCTGTTTTGTATGTCATACATTCATATCCACACAAGAACACTTTTTCAACTGTGCATAGGCTTTCATATTACCTGCCACAAATGTTCAGCCCCACTGTGATTGCAAGCATAGTGTATCTTTCACTGAGCTCAATTTCTAAGTCTTAATGATGGGAGGGGAACTGGCATAGACAGGTGTTGTAGTTGTGGTTTTCCAGAAACATAATATAGCAAAACTCTAAGTTCCATTTAATTTTGTTTACATTTAATTATGTTTACATTTCATATTGATGTTAATTGGGACGTTACTTTTCATATCAATTCTGTGTACAAAATCGTTCATTGAAATTCAACAGGTCATATTGGGTTAATTTTCAACTAGACTGATTGTAAAAGGATACTTACATTATTATTGGTGGTACAAACTATTATTTTGTGTGAAATGCTAACAATTATAAATAATTAATTCACTAATAACCTAGTCAGATTATTACATCAATTTGTGGAAAAGAATGGCAGGGTTGCCAGCATACTTGAAAAGTCAGGGAAATTTGAAATTTGTTCAAGGTCAGTGAATTGCCAGGGAACAAACATAAGTACTAAAGTTGACCAACAATACTTATGACATTAAATTTGGCTAAGCATATTGTTAAAAACAACAGATTTCATTACAGTAAGAATATGCCGAACACCATTTTTTGTATTTTTCTTAAACTTTTATTTCATAGTATGTCAAAATCAGTAATACCAAAATATAATATAACCTTATCTGAGAGAAAAATGTATAAATTGACATAGGTTCACCACAAAAATCTCAAGGTATAACATTTGGAGTGAAGCAACCCTATGTTATTAATTCTTTTTTTAATTATGAAAAATAAGACAAGTAAAAAAGCAAACATTTTCCTTCTGTTAAAATATTTTTTTCTCTTCTTATTATAATCTAATAGCAGTATCGATATTAAATGAATTATTTTGCATTAATGTTAAAGGAATAGTGTTTTTTGTAAACATTTTAAATACAAATGTAACCAGCTGAGGTTCACATGTCCTTGGTTACCAAATTCAGAAAAATAATAAACCTTTTTTCATAAGTGTGCGTTTAAAAAAAATCACTTGACATTTTCATTACATTGGGTTAACAGGAGCTTCAAAAAACTTGCAAATCTTTGTGATAACTTCATCAAGACTCTTCTTGGAGCTTGTGACTATTGGTAAAATGTCACTATTTTTGGATAAAAAGGTGTCTCTTAGACCATTCTCATCATTTCGCCGATACATAATTTTCATATTTTTTTTACGACGGTAGGTATCGTCAAAATTCCTCTGTGGAACAGGTCCAAGTTTACACAATGAACAGTATTTTTAATTATCCAACAGAACGACAAACTCTGTCACCTGATGTCCCGCTTTCCACCCATCTCGACTGACTATTTCCCAAGTTTTTGGTGTGAATTATGTTATTTCACAGCAAGGAGCACGTATCTCCTTCACGCAGATATGTTTTTATATACGAATAATTATGTTCAATAATGCTAATACTCCTTGGACGTTTATTTATAAATATTTTAACTTTAGTGTAATGAAATACACCAGACATATTGCGAAAATATATTGATTAAATGTAAACAGAAATTCCCAACAATGACGTCATTTGAAGGTATTTCCCATGCCAGAGTACCTTGTTTTTCTTCAAACTGCATTTTACTTCCATCTTTAAACACAAATAAGCATTTATTTCACACATTTAATTGAAAATGACTCAACATTCGAAAAGTAATGTTTATTTCTTGAAAATAATTTCTGTTTCGGATCAGATCGATTAGATTTACGGTTAGTGGCGAATGGGCCAAAGTTAACCGATATTTCGCGAGTATTTCCGAAGTCATTAGGATCTTTCTACCTTAATACAATGACACTTGACATATTTCATCAGTATCAAATCATTACCCATACTTATTACCATTATTAATTTTATTGGACAGAGACTTTTGTTTCTTAGGAAATCTCTTGAGTCTCATTTTCAATGTCAGCATTTAATAACATTGTTGTTGTTGTCTATCTGAAAATATATTTTCAACGAATTATTTGATATATTCATATTTATCTAGATTACCAGATCGATAATGCATTGCATGGTGTTCAAATAATTTGTATTGGAATGCATTGCAGAATGGTATGCTATTGAAAGATAAGAAATGAAAAGAAATGCAGGTCTTTTTTAGCTCACCTGAGCACAACGTGCTCATGGTGAGCTTTTAGGATCGCCTTTTGTCCGTAGTGCGTCCTGCGTCGTTTGTCAACATTTTCATTCAAAGAACATCTCCTCCTAAACTGCTGGACAGATTTTCACCAAACTTCACAGGAATGATCCTTGGATGACCCTCTTTCAAAATTGTTCAAATCGTTCCGGTCCGCTGCATATGTAGGTCACAAGAGCTAAAAATAGATTTATAAACTGCAAACTTTAAACATCTTCTTCTCTGAAACCACAAGGCTTGGAGCTTTCATATTTGATAAGTGACATCCTCTAGTGGTCCTCTACAAAGATTGTTCAGATTATGCCCCTGGGGTCAAAACTGGCCACGCCCCGGGGGTCACATTGTTTATATAGAATTGTATAGCAAAATGACTTTAAAAATCTTCTTCTCTGAAACCGCAAGGCCCAGAGGTTTCATATTTGGTATGTAACATTGTATGGTGGTCCTCTACAAATATTATTTAAATGATGCCCCTGGGGTCAAAACTGGCCACACCCCGGGGGTCACATGTTTTATATAGACTTGAATAGCAAAATGACTTTAAAAATCTTCTCCTCTGAAACCGCAAGGCCCAGAGGTTTCATATTTGGTATGTAACATTGTAAAGTGGTCCTCTACAAAGATTGTTCAAATGATGCCCCTGGGGTCAAAACTGGCCACACCCGGGGGTCACAGGTTTATATAGACTTGAATAGCAAAATGACTTTAAATATCTTCTCCTCTGAAACCGCAAGGCCCAGAGGTTTCATATTTGGTATGTAACATTGTATAGTGGTCCTCTACAAAGATTGTTCAAATGATGCCCCTGGAGTCAGAACTGCCATGCCCCTGGGGTCACAGGTTTATATAGACTTGAATAGCAAAATGACTTTAAAAATCTTCTGCTCTGAAGGTGCAAGGCCCAGAGGTTTCATATTTGGTATATAACATTGTATAGTGGTCCTCTACAAAGATTGTTCAAATGATGCCCCTGGGGTCAAAATTGGCCACACCCCGTGGCTCACATGGTGTATATAGACTTAAATAGCAAAATGACTTTAAAAATCTTATCTGAAACCGCAAGGACTAGAGGTTTCATATTTGGTATGTAACATTGTATAATGGTCCTCTATATAGATTGTTCAAATTATGCCCCATGGGTCAAAACTGGCCACACCCAGGGGTCACATGGTTTGTATAGACTTGAATGTCAAAATGACTTTAAAATCTTCTCCTCTCAAAGCGCAAGGCCCAGAGGTTTCATATTTAGTATGTAACATTGTATAGTGGTCCTCTGCAAAGATTGTTCAAATGATGCCCCTGGGGTAAAAACTGGCCATAGCCCGGGGGTCACATGGTAATATAGACTTGAATAGCAAAATGACTTTGAAAATCTTCTCCTCTGAAACCGCAAGGCCCAGAGGTTTCATATTTGGTATGTAACATTGTATAGTGGTCCTCTACAAAGATTGTTTAGGTGATGCCCCTGGGGTCAAAACTGGCCACACCCCATGGCTCACATGGTTTATATTGACTTAAATTGCAAAATGACTTTGAAAATCTTCTTCTCTGAAATTGCAAGGCCTAGAGGTTTCATATTTTGTATGTAACATTGTATAGTGGTCCTCTACAAAGTTTGTTCAAATGATGCCCCTGGGGTCAAAACTGGCCACACCCCGGGGGTCACATGGTTGAAATAGACTTGAATAGCAAAATGACTTTTAAAATCTTCTTCTCTGAAACCGCAAGGCCCTGAGGTTTCATATTTGGTATGTAACATTGTATAGTGGTCGTCTACAAAGATTGTTCAAGTGATGCCTCTGGCCACACCCCGGGGGTCACATGGTTTTTATAGACTTATATAGCAAAATGACTTTAAAAATGTTCTCCTCTGAAAGTGCAAGGCCTAGAGGTTATATATTTGGTATGTAACATTGTGTAGTGGTCCTCTATAAATATTGTTCAAATGATTTCCCTGGGGTCAAATCTGGGCACACCCCGGGGCTGACATGGTTTATGTAGACGTAAATGGCAAAATGATTTAAAAATTCTTCTCTGAAACCACAAGGCCCATAGGTTTCATATTTGGTTAAAACATTATATCGAGACCTCGATATGGATTGTATATGGGATGGGTGAGGTCAAGGCCACTGTTACTAAAAATAGAAAAACGGTTTCCGCTCTATAACTTTAGAATGCATTGAGATATTTTAATGAAACTTAATACATAGATACCTTATATTGGCACCTCGCATGGGATTGCATATGGGGTGGGAGGGGTCCAGGTCAAGGTAACTGTTATTAAAAATAGATCAACGGTTTCCGCTCAATATCTTGAGAACGCATTGAGATATTTTAATGAAACTTAATACATAAATACATTATTTTGAGACCTCGATTGGGATTGCATATGGTGTGGGTAGGGTCAAGGTCAAGGTCACTGTTATTAAATATAGAAAAATGGTTCCCGCTAAATATTTTGACAACGCATTGAGCTATTTTAATGAAACTTAGTACATAAGTACCTTATATCAAGACTTTGCTCGGGTTTGCATTTGGGGTGGGTGGGGTCAAGGTCACTGTTACTGAAAATATTTTAATGAAACTTATTACACATATCTTATATCAAACCTCACTTGGGTTTGCTTATGGGGTGGGTGGGGTCAAGGTCACTGTCATTAAAAGTAGAAAACGGTTTACGCTCAATAACTTAAGAACGCATTGAGATATTTTAATGAAACTTCATATGTAGATACCTTATTTCGAGACCTTGCTTTACGTATGTGGTGGATGGGGTCAAGGTCAAGGTCACTGTTACTAAAAATAGAAAAACAGTTTTCGCTCAATAAACTTGAAAACTTATTGAGATATTTTAATGAAACTTCATGCATAGATATCAGGTGAGCGACCTAGGGCCATAGTGGCCCTCTTGTCTGACCTTTTTGGGGAAAGTACCTCGTTTGAAATTGGGAATTTCTCAATGTAAAACTTTCCAAATTGGGAAAAGTATGTACCGATAAATCTTGTTTGCAGTATCAGTTTCCACTGATAAGTTGATAAAATTGCATTATATATCCAAATTTCATTGTTAATTTAATGTTTTTGTTCTTTAAATATTTGTTGATGAAATTTTCTTTAAGATTGTTATAAATGTGAAACCAAATTCTGTATCAGAGGGGAATTTATTTTTGAATTTTGGAAAAAACAACCATTTTTTGCATTGGGAATGGGTCAGATATTCTGACCCGTGAGGCTTATAGAAAAAGGCCTGAAATGGTATTAGTATGAGACATTTAATTGTTTGCCATCGATAACATGCTTAAAATGTTGTGAGTAGAAAACTTAAGCTACTGGTCTGAAGTAGGTCATTATAATTTTAAATAATGTACCATCCAAACAATTGTAAAAAGTAATATATATTTATTTGTAAGATGATATGACATAAAAAAAAAAAAATATATATGTATATGAAAGGTACCCTTACAAAACTAAGCCCCAATTTGATGCAACCGACAAAAATATTTTAATATATATGAATATATGAAGAAAACACAATCATGTTCTGATAAAATTTGCTTTAAAAAATTATTGTGTTGTATCTTACATAAAGACCCAATATTTATTGACAATTTATTTTGGAATGAAAACAAATACCGTAATTTCTTGCGTATAAACCACACTTTTTTTCAGCCAAAATTTGTGTATTTTTTTCAGTGTTCTTAATTTCAGATACATGTACACACATGTTATCATATAACACTTCATATGGTTGAACTTATAATACCTAATTGGGGGGGGGGGTGGATGGTGAAATTCAATGGCCACGACTGGATGTTCCCTTATGACATGTATGACAAGTAGAATATATTAATGTGGTGATAAAAGATTCTGACTTCTTCACATGTATCAAGGCATGGTTTATATAATGTAGACCATTGTATCTCAGTTACATTGCTGAAGACATATTGTACAGTCTTGTTGCATAAAAAATGATGGATCCAATTTCATATAAAGTCTTCGTTTTGGCTTATTAGGAAAACCAGGCTAAAATTGTCCATTAATACAATGTGTGTGTGTCAACAAATGAAGGCAAAAAGTATCATGCTTAACCATGTAAAACAAACCACAATAGCAACAGATATAAGCAAAAAATCCTAGTTTTTCTATCATAAATATCATGGGTGGTATTTTGGCTGCCATTTTGAATACACGCTCGATCGACGTCACTGAGACCCTTAAATATGCAAATATTCGTACCCGATACATTTTCCACCGTTTTATATTGGGATCTTTTTAAGAAGCGATTAGAAGCTTTTAAATCACAGCGTTTGTTTTCCACAGATTAGGATTTGAATTTTAAGGTGCATGTTATACCCGGGGTTGTCCTATATGCGAGAATTTACGGTAGTAAGATATGTCGTCAGTACAATCTAAAAAAATTGACACATTTTTTGCTGTGTTATTATAAATTGCCCATAACATGATTATATAAGTTATTATGTCATTTGCGGGCAATGATTTATTATTCTCCCCAAAAACACAATTTCAATAATGTGTGGGTTGAACTGGACTCAAGTCAAATTGAAGAAAAAGCTTTTTAACACTCTAGAATTCACATTTTTTGCCCAGTCTTCATGAAACTTGGTCAGAACATTTGTCTTAATGGTATCTCGGCCGAGTTTGAATCTGGGTTATGTGGGGTCAAAAATTAGGTCACTAGGTCAAATTGAAAAGATTGCTAACACTCTAGAAGTTACATTATTTGCCCAATTGTCATGAAACTTGGTCAGAACATTTGTCCCAATGGTATCTCGGCTGAGTTTGAATCTGGGTCATGTGGGGTCATAAACTAGGTCACTAGGTCAAATTGAAGAAAAGCTTCAATTTCAATATGTACTTCAAAATTTTGAATGTCTGTTGTCACTTAAGTTTTTCAAACCATGATGATTAGACCGCCTTTCCATCAGCCCGTATCAGTATATCCATATCCGTATAAAAATCTAACACATGGAAAATTGTTCGACTAATGAAATTTAGG